>JANUWF010001622.1:1200000-1852500 GCA_026120185.1 Voacanga thouarsii
TTCATTCTCTTGTTCTAAAACTTACAAGAACAAAACACTTGGAGATTGATTGTCATTATGTTACAGACAGGTATGCAGCAGGTCTCATCAAACCACTGTCAGTACGTTCATCAACTCAGCTAGCACTGCTAAGTCAGCTTCACAATCAGCAGACACATCATCAACAACAATTGACATGGAACCAACAAAGCAAGAGCCAACTGGACAATTGCACATGTGCGCAAGAAATCAGAAGCAGCTCACACCAAACATGTTGAAGATGATTATGCCTTGATGATTAGACTTCTTCTCTTTGTTTTTGTTTTTAGATCTTCTGTACAACGAATAGCTTTTCCTAATGTATATATATAGAGCATAGGATATTGTATTCTTTGAACAACGATGAGATGAAATAAAAATTTTAAGTCTTCTCCCTCAATACTTTCTGCATTTTAGCTTCTTCTTGTTTCTTCATGTTGAAGACAAAATAGGGGTCAATTTGGCTCCATCGTGTCAAACATAAAGATAGCTGCATGGAATGTGCGAGGGTTCCACATTCAAGAAAACCCTCAAACAAAACACTACTAAGGATTTCATTCTAAGACAATTTATTAATGTTTTTGTGGTACTTGAGACAAAACTTTCACTGGAAAATCGGGATATGTAAATGAGATTGAAATTTGATGCTTGGAGATGTCAACACAACTGTCAACCTCAACAGTGGGGTAGAATTTTAATTCTCTGGAATGAGAAATGAATGGCAATCCATCACTTCAGAGCAAAAACAATTACAATGTGAGAGCCATAAGAATATATCAAAGAGATTTGATAATCCCCCTGAGTTGCCAAATCCAAGAGTAAATCATCCCAAATGCACAGTATATCGAGATCATCATAAGGGGTAAAAATGGCAGCTTATTACCAAGAATGATGGGATGCAGAAATTGTCCCCATATCTCAATTATCAAAAGCCCTAGAAGATACAACTTTCCAAACCACCCAATTACAAAATCTACATTCTTGGAAGAAGCAGCGGCATTATGCTTATCTCCTGTGTATATGGATTCACTTGTCGTGCAGAAATGAGAGGAAAATCCAAGCCACATAAGAACAGCGTGTAAAAGGAGTAACAAAACTTTAATGGGATACTCTTGTGCTTTGTATAGAAGAGGAAACAACGAGTAGCATGATACTGCGGATGAAACAGCAGAACTATGTTAGTCTGTGAAGTTTGAATCTATAATATCAAATAACCTAGACCAGACTAATAATCTGTCATATTTCGGGTATCTCATTAGTACTTGCATTATGAAAACAGAAAGTTGATTTCATCTCCCCACCAATGAAGGGGGGGGAGGGGAGCCACTCGCAAATATTTTCCGTAAATACTAGCGGCAGCTTTTGTGAAGTCTATTATTAGTACTTTATTACCTTTCCATTCCACAAAAGTTACATGAGAAAATCTGTTCTTCAACTTTTGCACTACTGCCTAGGAAACCAAAAAAAAAAAAAAAAAAAACATTTCTGACACATACAACAGTTCAATTTAATCTGAATTTCAGGAAAGTACCAGGATGAGATAAATTTTGATAATCCAAAAGAAAATAAATGCATATAGCCTTGAGAAGCAGAGGGGTTTCACCCAGCAGAACAAAACTATTTGCATTTCATTCTTCCTCAAGAATGCTAGTAATTTGTCGAGGAATATACAACTGAGGACAAGTTCTTACTTTGATGATATAGGTGTATTCCACTTAATAACTAGAACCATTTTAGATGTTGAATATACAGTCTCAAATACTTCGTATTATGGTACTTGAGAGAGGCCAATTCATGCTTAATATTTGTCACCCTGCCATAGAATTTTTCACAGTCACATGAACCCCGAGAAATTTCCAACTTCTATGAGGACAAAGGAAATTGCAGTGCCAATGCTTTATCAACCCCACGAAGATTTGGTCACAAACAATCTGAGATAAAAATGCTGGAGTAACCATACCTATGGACAAAAAGAAGTAACGTTTTGCATCTTCCACACTTTTCAAGGCGATAATGGCAAGAGGGATCACAAAGTGAAGTGATGCCTTCTCATGAACATGCCACCCAAACAGAAAGCCACTTGTGTAGGCATATGCAACCCATCTAGTGATCATCCTTGGATTGGGATCTTTCCAGGCCTTAATAAGGGAAGGAGATATTGCAAGAAGGACTAGAATGAAGGTAACCAATGGAGTGATCTGCATTTTTAAGTTGACAAATTTCAATATCATCCATATAGTTGATGTGGAAAACTAACAAACTAAGCTAACAACAAACAACATAACAGCCAACCCTCATCCTTCACAAGTGTGTGTATATATTCAGTGTCCATTACACATTCGTTGATTATGCTTAGTACAATATCCTTTTATAAGATGGTCCAACAACTGGTCCGGTTTTCTTGGGCCAGTATGCATTTAGTTACAAAATGAAAAAGAAACAGCAAGTTGCTTGATTTTCCGCAATTAATTTTGATGATTCTAGATCAGTAGATTGTCAGCTTGAAAAGAGAAAAAGAGAACATTACTTATTGTGCATATGATAAGAGATTAAAAGGAGTTACCATAGGTAACACTGCAAAGGGTGAGGAATCCCCTACTACTCCACCAGTGAAGGATGCTGTTGGTGTTTGGATGTTGAACCCCAGCTTCATAAGCAAGAAAGCAAGCAGTTTATCTAATACAATATAGAACACCCAGAAATTTGGAGCCCAGTAAGCATGACAAAGTCCCCTACCAAAAGGAAACATGCGACGAAAAACGTGCTGTATCTGCAAGACAGTTTCAACGGTTAAAATCCAACTACATATCTTAGAGTAGCAAAATAACAAGGGCAAGAAGAGTATACATACTCTACAAAAGCATTTCAACTGTACACAAGGAACATAAACCATAGATATTCAAAAGTTACATGAACATCCAAAGGTTTCATATAATTTGTCCATGCTAGCTAGTAGTACTAACAACTGTCGCATGAACAGCATTCTTTCAATCTCTAATGTTATATGTCCAACATTAATTATAAAATGAAACAACTAAACCTTAGAGCAAAGGAAACATGCAATATGTTCAAACTGTTGGTATCAAGGCTTTAAAATAGCTTACTGACAACGAAATAATTCTAATAATTCTTATCAGCCACAACGCTACCCGTTAGAATAAATTTCTATACATATCTGCTTTATGCAAATGTGATATTCCCTTGAGATATAATTGCAGAAACAATTCTAAGGTCGAACAAGAAGTGTAGTTTTCAATACAAATTATGCGAAGTTGAAAAGAAAAGTACCTGCCCATGATACAGAAATGGCCCATAAGCCGCAGCAAAAACAGCTACAACCACGCTCCCCATCGTCACCAACTTCCCGAACCCTCTAAATAGCCCACCCCTGCAATAATGCCTCAACAGATACACAAAATAAATGGGGGCAGCCACCGCAAACAGATGCTTAAAACAGAGCAAAACTGCAAAAAGAAATCCTCCCATCAAATCCTTCCCGTCCTCCAATGCTGCAAGGGACAACAAAAGCATCCCCAAAAGGAATCCATTGTATTGAAAGTGCAAATGGTCCACAATGATCAAACCAGGGGACCAAATTACCAAAACCCAGATAAGAATTCGCTCTCTCTGATCGAACTTTCGAGTAACTTGGTAGATTCCGTAGAACAAAACAGCATCGGACAATATAACAGAAATTCTTTGAAAGAGGACAGTGAAGTGGGACTTGTAGTCAAGGCCATTGGTGAGGTGAACCATGGTCGGATCCACTAGGGAAGCAAAAATGGAAAGGAAGTACTCGAAGTAAGCAAAAAATGGTGGGTAATCAAGGGTCCATGGGCTGGTTTCATCGGAGTACCACTGTGAGAGGGGAAGGGAGTTTGTGATAGCAAGCCAGTTGCGGTGGACTTCGAAGTCTGTGCTGTGGTAGGCTGGGACTAGGAGGAGTTTGATGCAGCTGGCGATGAGGGAGAACCAGACAAGGTGCAGGTGAATTGAGGAGGGGGGGCTTTGTGTCTTCTCATAAGGGGTGGTTGGGATCTGGGGTTTTTGACGGATGGTCTTATGGTGGTCCTTGCGGTGGTTCATGGCTTCAGCCGCCGCAGGAGATGTGGTTAGTCCGGGGGGAGAAGGCGCAGGGCGTTTAAGAGATGGAGGGAAGCTGACTTGGGATTAAATTGACACGTCATAATTCAGCCACGTCACCATATCCATGTCATCATCTTGCTGGCTCGGCCATGCCTAGTCATGGGTGGTGGCAAACTTGCAAATCCGGTTTTAAAATCATTGACGAATTACACTTTTGGTCCCCTATTTAAGTTCTATCACAATTTGGTCCTGAACCTATTTGTTTTATGTAGTTTTTTGCATTGTTATTGCCATTTGCATAGAGAATTGGAGGTATCACGATGTGGTGATATATATATGATCCCATTGGCGTGTATTCAGTAAGAGTTGAACTTACGAATTAGCTAATTATGAATTTGGCGCTTTTCACTTTGTTAATTAGTAATAAATTACTACTTTTGGGGAGGTGATAGGAAAAGGGGAGGGATAGAATCACTACACGATCACGGACACCTATACCAAATCATATTAAATAAATTATTTTATCTTGGGCGGATAGCGGGAATCAAACCCAATGGATCCCATCCCTTCTATTTTTTTTTTTTCCTTTCAAAACTTAGACTTAGTATCATAACTAGCATAGATATCTATTTAGTGGAATATGATATAACATGTGATTTCTGCTGAACATAAAGGAAATGATTCTTATATCTGTAGAAACATAATATATGGGTAAATGAATTCTAACTGTTATATATATATTTATATATACCGATGCAATTCAAGCATTGTTAGGATGAACTTCTCAAAGCCTAGCTTGGCTTGAAATGCAAAAGATTTGGTCAATTGTTACACCACCTCCAAAATTGAAGTCAATGTTTACATTTATTGAGAGAGAGTTTAAAAAGTATATAATTTGATGATATTTTAATTATTTGATTATTAAGGTCTTCGTTAATATAGAGAAAGAAAGAGGAAAGTATGATTAAATGCTTCAATAATTTTTGAGGTAATTCATTTTCTTTTGAAGCATTAAAATAGACCAATACAGTTGAAAATATAATATTTTGTTTTAAGTATATAGTAAGTAACGTGGATTGGTGTATTTTTTATCTATGAACTCAAAATTTGTATTTATATAAAATGGAATATCTAAACCTATCATCTCTTCCTTTTCTCTGGCATCTTTTCGTTCTAATATCCCCTCCCATTAGATCTTTTCATTTTCTTTACTGTTTTATATTTTTATTTTGCTTTATTGCAACCTTCTATTTTGACCGCAAACTATAATAATTTTTTTCCATTCACTTTTTTTTTTTTTCAAATTTAAGCTTTAGTAGTGACAATTTCATTCTAATATTCATAAATTGGTGTCCAATGCTTCATTTTCATATAGTTACTTATTTACTCAGATTAGATTCTTCCTATTTCTTGGTTTTTCATGTCATTTTGAGGGGATTTTTAAAGTCACTTGCATGCTCACAGCATTCTTTATTATTGTTTAAGAAAATAAGTGAAGTTAATATTTTCTTTGCCTAAAATGTTCAAGAACGGCGATAATTATATTAATTTGTCTTCTCTCAATTGTATTTTATCCATATAAAATTTATAATATGTAATATATTTTTTGTGTATCGTGAGTTTTAATTCATTTAATATTAATGTTTTCATTCACTTCGGAAAAAAATATATATATATATGATGAGTAGGGATCAATATCAAATAAATTTTATATCATATATTTATATAAATGATTGCGATACAACAAAGCACCAGTGGTCTAGTGGTAGAATAGTACCCTGCCACGGTACAGACCCGGGTTCGATTCCCGGCTGGTGCAACTGAGGGCAAGGAAGAACTCTGTTTCCTGGGAGATTTGGGTCTTCCCGAGCGTCTGATCACGGACGAAGCGAAAGCACATCGGAGCTCTCATTCTGTTTTTTTTTTCCCTTTAATTATTGTAATAATAAAGTGATAACAATTTAATTAAAAATACTTTTTACTAAGAAACAAATTATTTGGTTCAATATATATTTCTTAAAAAAATGTTGTTTGTTTTTTAAATTAACACACAAATTATTGTCTTATTTTAATTTGAGGGTAGCAAACTGAACTCATTTTCAAAATATCCAATTAAATATTAAAAAAGAAACCAACATATATTATATCTCATTAATATATGAATCTGGTTAGTAACAATTTTAATTAATAAAAATAGAATGAAAAAATAAAATATTTATTTATTTAATTTAAACGTTCACTAACTACTAATTTTTTAATTGACAAAAGTAAAGTAATGGAATAAAATATTTATTTATATAATAAAAATATAAATAGATAAATGAATCTTCAAATTGTGTTTATGTCCATCTATTTAAAACAATATAATAAATGGAATTTAACTTTATTTCAATGAGCTAATGAAACTTGTATTTTTGAAGAAGTTGACACATTTGTTTTTTTATATATAAAAATATTCAATAGAAAAAGTATTAAACATAAAATATTTGTTTAATATGTTTAACACTTATTTGGATATTGATATTTAACTAATGTATTATAAAATTGCAATTTTGATTAAGCTATATATATATATATATACTTTTTCAATCTACAATTGAATACTTATAAAACACAATTTCTACATAAATATTAATTATATATTGTTTTTGTAACATAATATAATCGAACCCAAAAATTCATAGTTTGTTTAGAAGTTTTTTTTTTTTTTTTAATGTAATAGTATTGAAAGAACTTTGTAAGAAGTGTTGATTGAACAAATATTACTATTTATTAATGCTGTTTTTCCTTTTTAACCCTTAAAAAAAGAAAACGGTGATGAGTCATCATCCAAAGGCCCAATCTAAATCCTCCACACCTACCAGTGTAGATATGACCGAAGTGCACCACCAGCAGGGCAGCCCCACCCACCTCTGCCACCACGCCAAATCACAGCAGGACTAACAAAACTGTGCAATCATAGAACCACCACCATCCTAGACGGGAGAAAGTCCATAGCCCGAGCTACTTCCTCACTCTCTCCGACTTGCGAGCCGAGCGAATCCCATTTGCCTCCGAGATGTTGCGCTACGCCACCACCCGCCTCCTCCGCCGACCCATCACAATGCGGCCTTTCTCCACTGATGTCCCGGCGGCTCAAGCTGCGGACGAGGCATTTGTGCAGGCATGGAGAAATACGATTCCGAACTTGGAGCCGCCCAAGACCCCTCTCTCTTTTATGCAGCCTCGCCCTCCCACGCCTTCTACCATTCCTTCTAAATTGACTGTCAATTTTGTCCTTCCCTACAATTCGGAGCTATCGAACAAAGAGGTCAGTTTTTTTTTTTTTCCTTCTTCTAGCAATTTATACCTATAAAGGGGCTGAACCATTTTTATTATTATTATTTTTCGAAAATTTGAAGCTCTTCATTTCCTCAGAAAAGGGTTTTGTTTAGTGTAGCCGTTTGGTTATCTCATGTTTTACCTTCTTATTAGATTTTGGTTTTTTTTTTTGGTGGGGTGGGGGTGGGTTATTGAGGATTGACATGATTTTCTGGTGCGGAATTTATTCTGAAGGATATTGTCATTTTTTATTAGTTCTTTCCTTCTGCTTGGCTTGGTAAGTAGCAGAATCATTGCAATTTTCTATTGCGTTTGGTGTAAAATTACCCCTGAAGCGAGTGATCAGGTGAGAAAAAAGAGGAATAGAAAACATTGTTCTTCAGAAATAATTAAATTCAAAGAGCTATATTGGTGATTTCTGGAGTTTTAAATGGCTCCAGTGGTGATTTGCAACTTAGAGAGGTTCCTATTTGTCACATTATAAAGCGAACTTTAGGCTTTTATTTGATCCTTTGGAATGTACATTATGGTCTTCTTGAGGTTGGTTCATCATGAAATGTCTTGAATGTCAAGTGGAACCAAGTGTTACATACTTCTACTCTGCAAAACAAGGCAAAGAATAGGGCACCCACGTCAGACTTTTTTAGGCCATATGATGTGGGAATTTGCTCTCCGGGGGTCTTGTTTCAATCCTTTTTGACCCCAATAAGAAAATTTGCATACCTGAGGTCAATATAACATCTAAATTGCATCACAAATTCATTGTTGTTACAGAGTAACTTGATCATCTTCTGGCACTTCATTGTTTTATGTTGATTCAACATTGCTTATATGGATATACATCATGGATGTCCGAATTTCAAGAAAAATTGCCATTTTTAAGTAAAAGAAACACAAGATTTGTAGTGCTTGCTCGTGGCCCTGCAACTTACTTTGATTGCCTATGATTCATGCACTAGTTGCTGTAGTGCGAAGCAACTAGTGATCATTGTAGCTAGGTCTGAGTTATATTGGCATACTCTGCTGCTAATTCCTTTATTCCTAGTGCTCCATATTGGGAAACTTTTCCAATCAGTTGCTTTTGCTTCCTTTGTTGTTTTGTTTCTATTTTCAGTTTGCACAATCACATGTGTTTCAGTGTTTTCTGTCTGCATCTGTGTATGTACCTGTGCTTTATATTTCCATTTGGTAAAATATTTCTTCCTCCTCTTGATTCCAAGTATTATTGACTGTGTTTAGAATGCGGTGCCCACAGGGCTTCGTTTTAAACTTACGCTGGGTTTTTACCGTGACGCAATTTTTATTCTTATGAATCTCAAAATCTGTAGTTCTTTGCCTCTTGTAACATCCATCTTAATTTTGAGTAAGGCAAAAGTCAAAACATTGGTTATCACAATACTATTATAATAAGCTTGCTGCTGGTTGTTTTGTGTATTTTCTTCAAAGCATGTCTAGTGAGGTGGACTGCTAAATCCATCCCAATCCAAAATCACTTTAATTTAAAATAATTATAATTTAAGTAATTTTTGTTTTCCAAAAACTGTTATATACTCACAACACGTCATATTCTTTCTCTTTAATCCCACTTGGATCCTACATTAACACTACATAGTTAAACAATTTTATATTCAAACAAACTCATTTCAAATCAATTGCTGTCCAAGTGCACCTAAATGTTGGATTTGAAACCTGCTAAGAGGCCAGGACGTATCTTCTTTTTGAGATTTGGAAGGAAACGAGAAGGTTTGCAGAAGTTATTTCTTAGAATTTCCATTGAAGTGAATTTTTCGGTATGGATGGACTTTGATTTGCTGCTTTCTGCTGTGTCTGGAACTAGAATTGCTCCTCCCGCCTCGGACGGTGTTAAGAAATTTTGACTACTGGGGGCAAAATATATACCGTGTATACAACACAAGAGATTGAAAACAAAGATTGAAAGAAAGAAGGAGGGAGGGAGGAAAATTTGCTTTTTTTAATGGACTTGTTTTTGGCTCTATTTTATTATTATTATTATTTTTGTTTGTGGTGGGGGGGGGGGGATAAATAAATAGATAGGCGTCATTCATTGAATAAGTATTAAGTGATATAAGAAAGTTATTGTGAAACAATAGAAATATGGAGGCCATTATTGACTATATGTGGGAACAATTTTTAAACATACTCTATAATACACAATGCGAGTTTAGTATTAGTAGAAATATAGCTCAGAGTGTAACTTTGGATGATAGAGATATATCAATAGATGACTACTTCTGATATCTAGGATCTATTGTTCAGAAAGATGAAAAGCGATGCCAACGTTACACACCAAGTTAGGACATGTTGGTTGAAATGGAGGAGTGCGACTGGTATTCTGTGTGATTGTAATATGCCTTTGAGCCTAAAGGAAAAGTTCTATAGCACAGTCGTAAGACCTGCTTTGTTATATGGTACAGAATGTTCAGTTAAAATGTGTCATATTCACAAAATGAAGGTAGCTAAGATGCGTATATTACGGTGGATGTGTGAGAATACTAAAAATGATAGAGTAAGGAACTAGATCATTCAGGAAAAAATGAGAGTGGCATCTATGGAGGATAAGATGAGAGAAAACTACTTGTGTTGGGTTTGATATATACAGAGAAGATCGAAGGATGTTCCTGTTAGGAGGATTGAGGGATGGAGGTAGAATAGGTTGAACAGAGGTTGAGGCAGGCCTAAAACGATATGGATGGAAGTGATTAGAAGAGATATGTCTCTGTTAGATTCGGAAGAATGTATGACGGTGGATCAAAAGAAGTGGAGGAAGAGGATTCATGTGAATGACCACACGTAGCCCTATATTGGTTCATATAGCCGACCCCAAATTTTTTAGGACTAAGGCTTAGTTTTTGTTTGTTTGTTTGTTTATTTGTTACTCTATAATACATAATACATTATACAATTGCCCCCAAGAAGATATATGTGGATCCGTCTTTGCCTCTCTCCCAAATTGGAATGATTGCCATATTCACTTGAAAGTGTTTAGCATGCTGCTGTAGGATACTTACCATGGAGAGCATGTGTGCCAAATAGTTTTCTGATATAAGAACTCTTCAAAAGATACATCTTTTGTAGCTATAATAATGCATACTTTTATAGTCTGGGAAAGATGGAGTAGTTAACAAGAAACTGATGTTAATAAAGTGTTTCCGACATTTTCAGCTTTGTAAGAGGCTTTGTTGAGGAAATTTTCAATAATCTCTCTTCTCAGTTCTGCATATAGTTTGTTTTTGTGCACATTCTCTTTTATGCTTCTGGAGTTTTTTCTTACTCCACAGAGGTTATCAGCTAGGGTTGTTGACAATTAACCAATTCAGGCATTGTTAGATGTCAATATTCTTAAGTAAAACTTGTTGCTGTAGTTGGTTACAGAAATTGGAATTTTGTTTTCCCATTTTTCACTATAAGGAAAAAAAGTGAATCACATTTAAAGCCTTTGGGTTGTTTTGTGCAGTCATGACCCAGATTCAATGCCTATATGGTTTAGGTACTTTGCTTAATTGAGGCATGACAGGCTTCTATTTGCCTCTTATCTTCTTCTCCTATTTATTAAATTTTGTATAGGTGTATCTTTGTCCAGAGCCCTTAATCTTCTTGGCCTCTAATAGTTGGAATTGTACTGAAACTAGTTTTTATTTGAATTTTCTGGCTGAATTTTGGCTCAAAAGAACCCTTAAGGATTGATATAGCTGTGGAATTACAAAACTCTGCCAGCACTTTAGAATATGTGGATGGATAATATCTTGATCCTGAGTTATGAATTCATTGGAAGGATAAAATTTTCAAGAAAAGAGTAATCAAAAGAACTACATGAAACTAGCTTGCAAAATTATTCCATCATTATGTTTGTTTCTCTGGATTTTCATGCTCTGAAGTTTGGTAGCAAGTTGTGACATAGTTACCATACTTGTTGGAATTGGAAAGCAAGTGCCAACCTGGTATTTTTACCAAGGATGCTAATTTTGAGACATTGAGTAATGAGAAAATATGGTCATTATCCCTGAATAGATGCAAGAGGCCAATAGTTTCCTTGGGTAATTTTAGAAAGAAATGGAGGAAAACCTTATGACCTCATCGTACAGGAATTTAGGATTTTCTTTAAGTAGTTGCTGGTTCAGGGGGAATGGCGCAAAAAAAATTCACTCTTTGATGTTTTGAGCCCTAGAAGCTTCTTTATCTCTTCGAGGCAATGATAGGACATATGTTTTCAAAATAATAAATATGAACTATTAATCGGTTTTTTGAAGAAGAATTCAAAAAACGCTTCCATGCACTAGGTTTTTTGAATTCTTTCATGGAAGTCACAAGACTGGAACAGATAAGGGAGTTCAGGCTTCATCTGATAATTTTTCCTGACGTAATTGGGGATGCACTAGTTATTACACGGTAGAATTTTAATCTTCTTGTTTTGTTTAATAAAATAAAGCTGGAGTGAAATTTTATTTTAGCTTTTGTGGCAGCGGGATCCTTTGCACAAATCTTTCTCGTAGTCATTCTTGGGTAGCTGCTGAGGTTGCATAATACTTATATTTTGGGTTGCCTTTACATATTACAGTAAGGCAAGAGGAGAACATTCTTGTTATGAGGTATGGTTGTTAACATCAATTATCATTGCCTCGCAGGTTGACATGGTTATTGTCCCTGCAACAACTGGGCAGATGGGTATTCTTCCTGGACATGTATCGACAATTGCTGAGCTACAACCTGGTCTGCTCTCGGTGCATGAAGAGAATAGCGTGAAAAAGTATTTTGTTAGTGGTGGGTTTGCTTTTGTCCATGGAAACTCCTTTGCTGACATCATTGCCGTTGAGGCAGTGCCAGTTGACCAACTTGACGCAGCCGCAGTGCAAAAGGGACTTGCCGACTTCACCCAGAAGCTGTCTTCAGCCACAACAGATTTAGAGAGAGCTGAAGCCCAGATTGGGGTGAATGTGCATAGTGCTCTCAACTCTGCTCTCTCAGGCTAGCTTGTGGAGGGATACTCCTCAATTAATAATTTGCTCTGTATTTTTCTTTGTAGAGATTCCTCAGTGGCAATTAGTTCTCTTAATATCAGAAACAGTTGTTCCTTTGATTTCAAGTTTGCCCCTTTTGGATGTGGAATGGTGAATCTTAAGTAGATTTACTGCTATGGTTCTCTTGAAAGTTACCATTAAAGTAACCATCTGATGGTGTATTCCCAAATCCCAATCCTCTTTTTTCTTGGGCAGTCCCATTTTGGGCTCATTCTCTTGACTTTCTCATGGCAGTCTTCTCAAGCTATACGCAGACTTGTCACGCCTACTCCATGCGTTCATATTTGACTATTGGCATCTCAATTCTCAACCTCTTTCTCGAGCAATTGCAGACAAATAAGAGTTAGGAAAATTGTAGCTAACTCCTCAAAGTTTCTTGTATATTCTTCGTTTGACAAACTAACCTTTGAATGTGATCTAATCAGGAAAAATCGACCAAAGACAAGGACTTCAACGGATAAGAGAAAAACAGAGGGCTTCCTTCATTCTCTGGAAAAACTGCTGTGTCTCGAGTGAAGGACTATGAAGTAAGATGGCCAATGGGGGGTCCTCGTCTTTGTATCTGTCACATACAATGCAGCTGAATGAGTCGTGAAAAAAACGACTGCTATAATGATTGAATTACGACAAAACAGGGTCCCACAATTCAGTTCCATAAACTTCATTTTGCCGGTACATTGTAACTGCATAAAGCCTGGAATGGAACTATAGAGCGACCGGCATGGTATGGTAGGACTGATAGGATAGGAGATGGAGGAAGAAGAAGGATCATAAGATATTTACAAGAAACACTATTATCCTATTCAAAAATTCAAAACAAACATAAAGAGACCTTAACTATAAATACCAAATGTATAGTTATGATTACTCAAGAAATTTAATCCTATAGATTATATCACACTATCCTACTATATTAATTGATGTATATACTTACTATCAAAATTCTTAACTATAGAACCTTTTATTTTGTTCGTTTATAAAATTAAAAATATATTTATTTAAAATTTTAAAATAATTAAAGATTTTTCACATAAAACTTTTTAGATGTTAAAGCTTCTGTACTAGGCTGAATTCTCCAGCCATTCGTGAATGATCTAACCCTGTAAAGGCAAGTGACAAAACAATCCCGAAAACTAAAACTTTAAAATCTATGGGAAGTTGCCATTAGAATGCAAAACCGGCTGCCAATGTAAATATACCCAATAGGCAGATAACATCTTTGTTTGTGAGTTGTGGTAAAAAGAATATTGTGGTTCACCAACCCTTTGGCATATTCCACTTATAACCCAAAGTAAATAATAATAATAATAATAATAATAATAATAATAATAATAATAATAATAATAATAATAATAATAATAATAATAATAATAATAATAATAATAATAATAATAATAATAATAATAATAATAATAATAATAATAATAATAATAATAATAATAATAATAATAATAATAATAATAATAATAATAATAATAATAATAATAATAATAATAATAATAACGACGACGACGACATCTTTTCAATGTTGAATGTCACCATCTACTTCTTTGGCTTAAACACTCAAATGGCCACACGATAACGTGTCCCTGACTCATTTCCAGGTACTCAAATATTCACATCTTTACAGAAGCATAAGCCACCTTCCCCCAGTTTTCAAAAGCTTCAACTAAACACATGTTTAATGAAGTAGAAACATCATTGACTTAAATCATTATAAAAAATAAAGTGATCCATCCTCCTTTCCTTTTCTCTTTCATTTTTAAACATTTTCTTCAATATATATATATATATATATATATATATATATATATATATATCAACATAAGATCACCTTTGAATCATTTATACGAGTAGAAATATTAGAGCAGCTTCCGTTGCTTGGCTACTTTGATCTATAATTCAAGATTAAAGTTTATCATAAATAAATAAATTTTAATCTCGAGATTTATTATTTGCAATAATTCTTTATTTAGAAGGTTGAATATATTATGTACATCTTTATTTTTAAAATTTTGATATAATTAAAGTAAGTAAAGTTTTTGTAATAATAATTCGCATCTTTATAATATTAACTAAAATCTATTTGTTCTTATTCATTCTTATTGTAACAAGATGGATTTTACCAAGGCTTGAACCAAGTATTAAAATTTGGATGGAAATTTTTTATACCACTTTCTCAATATAATCTATAAACAATCTCATCTATACTTTTTTTTCTATAAAATATTTTGATTTTATGTTAACCGTATATCTCAAACAAGAGAAAGAAACAAGCTTATAATTTTATACATTTTGATGTATATTTTTTTTTATAGTAATTAAATTCATAAATTATGATTATCAGACAATATAAGCTATCAGATATAACGGTAAAAATATTACTATTATTCTATTTTGCAAAAACTATTTACTTATAATTGTTCCATACCTTTACGAAAATACTTGAATTATAAAAATTTTAATTTCTTATATTGTTTACTATGCACTATAAATAAATAATACCCGACTTTTATAAACTATATAATATTAAACATAAAAGTTTGATCCACGTCCTCCCTGCGAGAAAGTGATTTGGCCGGAATATATTCGGGATCATGAACGTGACAGCATATGATCTTACGTGTGAGGAGACAGGTGATTGCAAATTTGCAGCCAATAATTGAGGATTGTTAAGGTCTATTATAATAAATAATAGGAAAAAAAAAGTCTATTGTATTCCTTTCATCATTTAATTATTTTTGTATTTTAAAAAATTTTAATTAATCTTTTAAATTTATAATACCTCTCATTTTATCGTTTTAGACTTATGTATAAAAATTAACTGTTCATAAATTCTAAGTAATTTTATTTTAATAATTAGAGAGAATTGAATCATAATTAATGAAGAGAGAAATTGTAAAGTGGGATAAACATAAAAAAAGTATTCATTTCGTCTCTTTTTATCTATTAATTTTAATTAAAATTTTTATTTTAATTTATTTGTTCTATTAATAAATTAAGACTATATTAATTACTTCATTCGTTCTATAATATAAATAATTTGATTTAATTTTATATATATTAATATTTTTAAAAATAAAGTAATTTTTATATTTTTTAAAAAAATAAATAATAAATCTCAACCGTTGATATCATGACCTCGTGAATAGTGACACCTCCCAAAATCATTGAACGAGAATTCAGAGATTTTTCAAAAAATAAAGTGCCACGTACTCTTCGGGATCTATTGGCTGTTTCCGTGGTGGCGTGACGAAGACGCACGTGTAACGGGCAGCAATTATAAAAAGAGACGTCTGAATATAGTTGCCCAGTGGGGAACGGGCAGAGGAGTGGGGCAAGGGAGACAATAACCTTGGTATTTGAGCCCGCATGTACAACTGGTCTGTAGTGGGTCCCCCTGTTTGATGATTCGATTGGTTGTTTCTGTGGGGCGTGGGACCCTATCGTGGGCTATGGGGCCTGGCCAACGCAGCTCCGATGTGGGATTTGACAAAAGGACGGAGATGTGGGGAGTCTTTTGAGACATCATGAAAATGTGGGGGTTGCATTGGAGCCATGATGGAGAAAACAATGGTTTTAAATGTTCGTTTGGTTTTGGTATTTAGTGCTTTCGACCACAAGTGTATGTAAAATGGTGTTCTTACCACTGCAAAATTTCTAGAATCATAAATTTGCAAGGCAAATGCATGTGAGAGACTTTCCAGCATTAAAGATGAGTAGTTGGAAAGGTTAATAATTGTTTGATATTTTATTTTTATCTATTATTTGACAATTTAATTACAGTCTCTAAATAATTTCATTTTTTTATATATGTATATAATATTAATCTCTCTGTCTTAAATTATTTATTTATTTTAACTGATTATGCTAAAATTAAGAAAAGTTAAATTTTTAGTTAATTAAATATTTAATTTTATTTTTACTCTTAAAATTCAATAATAAATATATCTCTTTATATTAAGAAGTACACAAATTTTAAAATTTTGATATAACTCTAAATTATTTCTATCTCATAAATATTTAATTTTTACTAGAAAATAGGTCGAAATATTACTAAGTATTTAATTCTCTCAAATCTACTATTGATATTTCTTATGAATTAACGAAATGAGTATAAATAACAGAGTTCGTAAAATGAGTTTTTAACTACTCTCTTCGTTTTAAAATACTTATTCATAAAATATTTTACACAGAGATTAAAGATGTTGAAGATAATACAACAATTTATATAAAATTTCTATTCTACCCATAGTAAAAGCACTATAGCTATTGGTTAGTGAAAATTTTTAAGAAATAAGAAGAAAGAAAAATTTAGAAAGTTGTATAGTTAATTTAGAATAAATAAAGGTATAATAGGAAGAAACAAATCATTAATTTTAGAAATATGTACATGAACGAGTATTTTGAAACAAAACAAAAAAGTTTCATGAACAAATATTTTGAAACGGAGAGGGTATATTTTAATATGTTTGAGAAATAGAATATTATTAAATATGAGTAAATTTGGAATATTGAATCTTGATTTCCTAAAGAAACATCTAATTTGAGACAAATATTAAATTAAAAAGTGAACTGATAATTTATGATGAAAAGAGTATTTATTTCTTAAAAATAAACATGCTTGTCAACTCAACTTTTAATTTGATTGAAAAAAGATGATCATATAGCAACAGTCTTTTAGATCAATTAATGACTATTAAGATTATTGGATTTTAGATTTTATTTACAGTTAAAGTTATACTCTATTCATCCCAATAAAATTGACTTACTATTTTAGATTATATTAAAAAATTAATAAAATTTTCAATTTTTTTAATATATTATATTGAAGAACCCGAAAAATAAAAAAGATGCAGAAAATAGTAAATTTAAATTTTTTTCGAACCAAAATTTAAGAATATTTACTTCTTAGACACTTAGGTTGAACAACTAGTGTCGAATTCGAGTTTGACGAAACTTCTTTGGTTGGAACGTTCACTTGTTCCATGAGAATTCTGACTAACTATCAATTTCATTCGCATCTAACATGTACCGCATTTACTAACTTTTAACCTTTCAAAATATTTTCGAATCTTCTATGAATTTTTATGAACATCTATTGGTGAAAGTAGAATTGAATGAATTTAATTGATAAGAAGATCGGGAGAGTTAACTCAAGGGAAAAGGAAACAAGCGAAAACGAAGAAAATAAGGAAAACGGTGGCCGCCTCTTTTTTACAGGAACTGAAAGCGTTTTCACTGTGAGTTTCTTGAACCAACTTTTTGTGAGTCTACCCTAACACCAAACAAGAAAACCACAACACTTATATATTTCCTTTTCCGGTTTCATTTTCCTATTGTGTAGCGGCTACCTCAAGTTTCCCATTAAACCTGTAAGCCACCACTATTAAAAACCCTTATGGGTCAGGGTTTTAAAATAATTAACACAAAATTAATTAAATAACTCTTATATTAATTAATTGATATATTTGGGCCTAATATAAAATTACTCAAGATAATTAATTAATAAACTAACTTAATTAAATTGACCTAATAAATTAATCTAACCCAAATAAATAATTAATTAGACTCTTAGAATAATTATTTCAATAATAAAATTACCCAATAAGCTCGTATAGTAAAATAAATTTATTAAAGTTACTTGAACTACTTTGAGGATCAAAAGACATATTATTCTTGACTACTAAAATTATCAAAATACCTTTGCAACAAATAGTTGTAGTTTATCATTTTAAATATTTCATTTATCACCATATGAAAATATTGAATCCAAGCTTACAGGTGTAATGACGAAAATATCCTTCTACATAACATATATCATTGAAATAGGAAAATTGTACTAACATATTTTTCAATGATATCTACCATCATTTGATAACTAGTCTGATAATACATGACTTTCAGTATGTACTCGCTTATATCAGGGAACTACCCAAAGCATATATATTTAGTCACGTTTCCCAATGCCCTAATTTATTTAGATTATTTCGGACAATTACATGGGGTGATATCTTCAAAAAGTAAAATATAGAAATTCTTTTGTATAAGTTTGTTTTAATTAACTAGAGTCATACACCCATCATAAAAGGTTATTGGCCTCGCGGTAACAACCATCCATCATACACTAAAATGTACAAGCCTAGTTTTACTAGATTACCAACTCATACTCAAATCTTAGAATATTCGTCTATGCAGTAGTAACGATAAACCAATCTTTATTTATTATAATATTTTTATAAAGATTATTATCACGTAATCTAATTTTACATATTCTTAATACGCTTATACTATTGACATGAGATAATTACTCACTGGTTAAAACTAAACTATTCCTTATTTAGAAATCATAGTGTAATGATTTATACCTTAATAAAGAATTCAACTTTATCAACCGATCAAGAACAAAATTTTTACTTATATGTTAGTAGTCCATAATCTACATTTTACTGTAAAAACATGACCCAATTACGTAAATTATTTATTAATACACTTAAACTTTTAAAGTGTAAATATATGTAAACAAATAACTATTAATGAATGAAGTATTTTATTACTTTTCAAAATACAGAAACACATAATACATTTTGAACATATATTCCAACATATATATTATAAAATAATTAATATATTTTTCATCTATTACTTTTATATATTTATATTTAAAATAAAGTATTTTGAGATACATATATTTATTATTTATATTATATTATAATTTTTATTTTTATATCAAATCTTGAATCAAGTCAACTATTATTACTTTAGTTACGATAAAAGGAAGAATATAATATTTTATATCATATTAAAGTTTATACGTGGTTATACGTGGTTAAACGAACAGAAAGGTACAATACAGAAGTTGACATAAAAAAGCAACTTCTTACATTTGAGGCAGAGGATTGCTTGAATATGTTCTCTGAATCCTATAAGAAAAGAAAATTATTTAAATTATACTTTGCTTTCCCCATGAAAATGTTTTCAATTAACCAAATCTCGAAAGTATGTGAGAAAATCTAAAACAATAGTTAAGTTCATGCACTTCTAAAGATTCTCATAAATACGAGGGAGCAAATTGCTAGAAGTATTAGTAGTTTTTTTTGGTGAAAAGTACATTTTGGACAGTGGTGGCCAAAAACTGCCACTATCAACCCCTTGGATTCTGGGGAAAAAACTGCCAGTGCTGTATTGCTAACCTCATTGCGAGGATTAAACGTTATTTTATAGGTGTCCCACAAGTCATTTTCTAGTGGTCCTCAAGAACATTAAAGATTGGTGGTCTCGACAAAATTAGCTGACAAGATGATTGTCAAAAATAATTTCAAATACTAAGAAAACTTTTGATTAGTTGAGATCATCCAAGTTCAGTGCTCCATATACCACTCGATCATTCTTCCTTTTCTTGCTTTTGCATTATATATAAGAGCCCGGTCCTCTAGGTTTCCCCTCTAAGCATTCCACTTCTCCTTCTTCTGGCCCTTTTTCTGCAGAGCATCACCAATCACTCTCTCTCCTTCTAAAAGTCGTCAGCAACCCTTTACATCAAACAAAGCAATGAAGTCTGCATTATACTATGCTGGATGTGATGAGCTACACTATCAACCCCATTTTCTTGATTCTTGTTTTCTTTGCCAGAGACCACTGGCTCACAACAATGATATCTTCATGTACAGGTTAGTCTTTGTTTCTTGAATTTCTTGTTTCTGTTTTGGGTTAAAAGACCAAACGAGAATAGATTGGAAGTAGCATGAAAGTAGAAAGTAAAGGCGTCCATCGATTAAGAACTTGAAATCTGATGCTTTTTGATTTTTTTTTTTTTTTGCAGAGGGAATACTCCGTTTTGTAGCCAAGAGTGCAGGCAAGAACAGATAGAGATAGACGAGGCCAACGAGAGAAGATGGAAAGTATCATCTTCCAAGAGGTCGAACTCAAGCAGAAATACCTCGACAGATTCAAGAAAAGAAACCGAACATACAAACAAAGCTGTTCGGACGGGAACCGTTGCCGTGGCATAAAATCCTATTCATCAGTTAATATGTTCGCATGCATGAAAGATATCATCCACTGAGCTTTATCTATGGCCTCTTATGAAGAAAAATAATGAGGATTTTTCCCAGAAATGCGCGAGAGCTTCACCGCCCAGTTTGATTTTTGTAAAGAAGTGTGGGTTAGAAAAAGAGAGAAAAAGATGCCCATCAAAACAATTTTGTTTCTTTTTCTTTGTCCCCACCCTCACCCCCAGATCAAAATCTTGTTTGATATCAATACAAGAAGCGTCCTTAATTGGGACGGCAGATGATGCATGATCCTTTGCACTGAATCTTTATTTCAACGCTAATCTCTTCAGACGAAAGAAAGCTTGATATAACATGTTTCTTGAATCGATCTCATACATTTTCTGCACCCGAATTTGAGAAAGTCGTTGCTTGCCTATTACGCTTGAAGGTGAAACTGATTTCGGGAACAGAATTTTTTGCTATTGGCATAAAAGAAAAAACTGGAATCATTTGGGATTTTGTTAGTTTCTTTAAAGAACTTTAGGCCAATAGATAAATAACCTTCAAGCTCAGTTTAAAGATCACAGTTGGACATGAAGAAAGCCCGATTTCATTTGTTTTGGATGCCTTCGACAAAACTGAACTCTTTCTGAAACTCTGCAGTTTCTGCCCTTGATTGGGGAAGGTTTGAAGGTGGGGAGGAGGAGGATGACGATGGTTAATTTTTTAATGCCATTATTGTGATTACAACCGGAGCAATATATTCTGGCTTCACTAATCATCAACGACATGGTAATAAAAAACCCAAATCAAATCATCTTAGTCTGATTTCCCACTACGAGGAAACATCAATCACGACATGTTAAGTGTACGTCCCACATTATTCTTTCCCTTATCTAATATTTGTCTCCTTTGAAATTTTTATTTGTAATTATTCGTTATTTTATAAAATTAAAGAATTTATTTATTAGTATTTCTTAACTGCACTCTTATAATTTATGTCATTAATTAAATTTTAATTTTTAAATTAACTCTACAAATTTTAATAAAAAAATTAATATTTTCTTTTAAAACTTTATAAATATTACAATTTCTTTAATATATATGAATTTTTTTTAAAATACTGTTATTTAACATGTGAGGCTCTTGTCTTGTTTCCACTTTATACACATGAATATAATAAGCAAAAGAAAGAATATTTAAATTTTGTTTAGGTAAGTGAAAGAGTTTTACTTGGATTAAGAAAATAAGAATGTTGCGACCATATGTTTCTTAGGCACTTTTCTCCCCTTTTTGGGCCTCTTTTTCTTTTTTTTTTGGGTTTTCTTTTCCCTTGTTTAGTTGATTAAGAGCATCAAACACAAGAAATGCAGCCTTCATCACATCTTTCCCCTTGATTCGCTGATTATATTAATTGTATTTAGCAATTTTTTTTCCTCTTTCAATCAGTGAGAAGAAAATTTATTATTAATTAACAATTTATAGTTGGATATTTAACTTTTAATTTAAGATTCAATTTGGCAGAATAAATAAATAAATAAGGAATAATTGGTGCCAATTCGGTAAGAACATGGCATAATTGGCATTGCAATTGCAAGGTCCAGTACGAATAGATTTTATGGGCTTTAAATGCCGGTTGGCCCGGTTCCTTTCATACGGTCTAATTGTTGACTGTACATCTGTGCTGTCTGAAGTAACGGGCCAAGGCCCTCTACAAACCCAAATACCACAGTAACTAGTTTTCTAACAGTCCAATCATTTCTCCTCTTTCGTCTTCCACCCTTGCATGCCCACAGTCACCACCCTTCATTAGCGTTATACTGGGTTTCGTTTGGCTCTTCTCTGTGCGTGTGTGTGTGTGAGAGAGAATAGAAAATGTGAATGTAAATGATACTATATGTTATGAATTATTGGAATCCTTATTAATTAGTGGAGGCTCCACTAATTATGGATTTATGTGAATTATTATAGAAGATTTTTACAGATGTCCACCATTTAGTGGAGACACCACTAATTGAGATTAGTGGAAGATAATGTATGCCATAATGTATTCCACTAATTAGAGCTCTATAAATAGAGCTATTCTCTAAACTTGTAATACACCATCATTTTGTGAAAGAAAGATTAGTGAAAGAAAGATTAGAGAAAGAATTGTGAGAGAAAGAAAGAGAGAAGTTTAAAGATAAATTCTTGTGCAAAGAATAGTTAGAATTTTCTTAGTGTGTAGTGTGTAGATTTTATTCTAACACTACCCTAATTTTATAACACGTTATCAGCACGAGTCTCTGCTCGTTATTAAAGCCGAGAAGACAGTACGCATTTATTGATCTCGCTAAATTCGAATTTGTATCCCTTGATATTTCGAAAAAAAATTATATGTCATACGTAAATGCATCTAAATGCTAAAAAAGGAGATCCATATGTCATGTGGATAAAAAGAAAAATTTGACCACTGAAAATGATCGTACTACCCACTGCACGGTATGAATGGTTGCACCTGAAGTTGCAAGATTGTAAAACCGTGAACTCCGTGATGTATAAAACTACATATTAGTTAAAAATTTTACGGAGAAAAAGTTATTGATGAAGTTATATTGGAGAAGACATTCTCCACTTTTCATGTCCTACAGTAACAATATCGAGAAAAATGGTATCCAAAATTGACAGCTTTAACATGAGTTATTATTGAGAAATCATGAAGCTAGATGAATTGGCTCAACAGCACTCCCAAAAGTGAATGCTGTTGGCTCTAGCAGAAGCCATCGTTATAATCGTAGTTGTGGCAGTGGCCGTGGTTATGGTCATGGACACACTCGATATTTCCCTTATCACGGAGAAATATCAGCCACCAAGTGGAACAGAAAAAATAATAAGGGAAAAAGATATTTCCATTAATAATAAGCATCACATCTTTTATTCATATCACTAGTGTTCATATAAATTTGATGATACATGCTTATAGTTGCTCTTTTGTAATTGAGCTGACAAATATAAGATGAAGGTTTGTAATTGTTCTTTTTCAATATTTACATTAGAGGAAGACAAACAATTAGTAATTATGGACTTCAGCTCCTCTTTTTCGACATCCTCCTCATTTTCTTTCCTCTTTGAGTCAGCATCGAGACTAGCAGCAGAATTAGCCGTAAAATTACTGCGAAATGAGTCTTGGGATTTTATGATCTCCTTAAGTTTATTATAATTGAATTTCTTATTATATTTGGCCTTGAAGCATGCTTGTCTCAATTTCTGTGTTTGGTCCTCTAACTGCGTATTAAGAATTTCTTCCACCAATTGTTTTTCACATTCCAGTATCGCAATGGCTTCTTTCAACTTCTTCTCAGCCATATGTCCTCCTTCTTCTTTATTTTGCATCTCCTGTAAATCGAAGTGATATCATCGGTTATTTACTTATAAATCTTTTATAGTTTCATACTTGTAAATTATAAGTATGTATAAGAGAGAACTTGAACATTCTTGATTATGGTCTCCAAGCTCACCAATTTCCTGTGAGGCCATCGACGAATTCCTAACTCCCTACATCTTTTCTTGAGACGGGTTATGCCAAAATTCAGTTCTTTGGCTGCACTCTTGATTGGTAGGTAAAAGTACTGCGAAATTGTTTCTCTTGATAATGTCTGGGAGTTATTGCCCTTCTTCTCTCTCTGCCTCTTAATCATCTTCTTCTCCCCAGGAATTTTGTCTGCAATAATATCTTGAACTTCGATATTATGCATTTCATGAGTACTTACTCCGACTTCGTTGCCAAGACCACTCATTATTTCTCTTAGAAAAAGAAAATAATATCAGTAAAGGTAATACAATTCAAAATCCATGTTTAAATGTATAATAACCTGGAAACATATTTTGGCTTTGTTCAAAATCCATTAGAGAGTATAAAGGATCATGCACAAACATATCCTCATTCAAAGGAATAGCATCAAGAGGAACAGTATCAAAAGCAGTCTCTTGTAGGGGCAGATCAACTTGGTCCAAAGCAGTATGTTCAAAACTTCCACTGATTTACATAAAAAACAAACCAAAAGAGAGTTTAATTTCATTATCAAGCATACTAAAAACAAATGGAAGCCCTCAAAGGTATCTCACTTGAAATTAGGAGGAAGCGGTTGGTTTGGAAAGGAAAACATATCAAAATCTTCGCGTTCGAATTAGGCGAAGCGGTTGGTTTGGAAAGGAAAACATATCAAAATCTTCCGTGTTCGAATTAGGCGAAGCGGTTGGTTTGGAAAGGAAAATACATCAACATCTGCTGCAGAAACCGAGTCAAAATTTGACCATATCTCAAATGAATTACGAGTCTCCATATCTGCTTTGTGATTTTTGTTTTTGATGTTTACTAATGACTGATAACTGAGATATATATCGATACATACACACACACACACACATATATATATATATATATCTGTATGAGGAAGAAGAAGAGGTAGATGGTAGGTAGAGGGTCGGAGGAGAAGAAAAGACAAAAGAGGAAGAGGAAAAGTCGGTACCGGGAAGAGTGAAAAAAAAAAGGAGATATTTTTCTTGGCATTTCCTGCTTGTCATCATTTTCTTATATTTCTTTTCTTATTCTCTTGTGAAATCATTATTCCCTAAATTAGGGGGAGAATAGAAACAGTACAAGAAAGATCGTGATTGGACAACATCATTAAATTATCTTGATCCGCATACAAGCGCGTGTGAACTTGAAGTTCAAAAGATAATTCATTTGTAAAGCATTGCAAATCAAATGCCAGACGCTTTTGTTGACTCTAGAAGAGTAACAAAATCGCATATGCCAGCTTATAAATGCTCCTATTCTAATTGAAGTTCCAACAGAACAAAAGATTTTACATATAGTCGCTGAGCCAAAAGCATGCCGTAAGCATGGCCGACCTCTTGGTTCTAAAGATAAAAATCCTCGAAAGAAAAGATGATTAAATGATCCGTAAGATCATATTGAAGAAAAGAATGATAAAAACCAAGAGAGAACCGATGACAAAGAACCGTAAGTTGATGAAAGTAACACCGAAATTTCTATCAATTATACCACTTCCGGTAGAAGTTGGAATCGGATAGAAACCGTTATTTACAATATATTTGCCTACAATATATCTCTTGATGTTACACAGGATAATGATGATCCCGAACCA
Source organism: Voacanga thouarsii (assembly GCA_026120185.1). Classification (NCBI taxonomy): domain Eukaryota; kingdom Viridiplantae; phylum Streptophyta; class Magnoliopsida; order Gentianales; family Apocynaceae; genus Voacanga; species Voacanga thouarsii. Next base: position 1,225,606 of record JANUWF010001622.1, read on the forward strand.
ATATCGCTTGATGAATGCTCGGCATAGAAAAGATTGGCTGCAATGGAAAGATGCGATTCAATCGGAGTTAAATGCACTGCAAAACGTGAAGTCTTCGGACTGCAGTCCGAACACCGTAAGGTATAAAACCCGTTGGCTACAAATGGATATTTGTGCGAAAGCGCAATGAAAAGAGTGAAATCGTTCGATATAAAGCGCGATTAGTAGCCCAAGGTTTTTCACAAAGACCAGGTATTGATTATGATGAAACTTATTCTCCGTTGTTGATGCTATTACACTCCGATATCTTATCAGCTTAGCAAGTACATGAAAAAATAGATATGCGCCTATTAGATGTTGTCACCGCTTACTTGTATGGAAATTTAGAAAATGATGTTTACATGAAAATCCTCGAAGGATTTCATATGCCTAAGCATATAAACATTATCCTCGTGAAAATTACTCCATCAAGTTGCGTAAATAATTATATGGCCTGAAGCAATTTGAGCGCATGTGGTTCACACGCCTTAGTGAATATTTATTGAAAGCGGGATTTAAAAATGACCAGGTATGTCCATGTGTTTTTATTAAGAAATCGGTTCTAAATTTGTGATATTAGCTATATATGTTGATGATATTAATCTTATTGGAACTCCGAAGAGCTCCAAGAAACAATTGATTATTTAAAAAGAGAATTCGAAATCAAGGATTTTGGTAAAACCAAATTTTGCCTTGGTTTACAAATTGAACATCCGGAGAGTGGAACATTTATTCAACGAATCAACATATACAAGAAAAGTGCTAAAAAGATTTTACATGGACAAAGCACATCCATTGAGTATTCCAATGATCGTCCGATCATTAAATGTGGATAAAGATCCTTTCCGACCTCAAGAAAATGATGAAGAACTCCTTGGTCCTGAAGTACCATATCTCAGTGCAATTGGTGCATTGATGTATCTTGCTAATAATACACGACCTGATATTGCTTTTGCTGTCAATTTATTAGCAAGATTTAGTTCTTCACCAACACGACGACATTGGAATGGAATTAAACAAGTCATTCGATATTTCCAAGGTACAATTGATCTCGGATTATTTTATTCAAATAAAACCAGCCCAACATTGATTGGTTATGCAGATGCTGGTTATTTATCTGATCCACATAAAGCACGTTCTCAAACGGGCTATCTATTTACATGTGAAAATATTGCTATATCATGGCGTTCTACGAAACAATCTATAGCAGCTACTTCTTCAAAATCATGCTGAAATTATAGCCATTCATGAAGCAAGTCGAGAATGTGTATGGCTAAGATCCATGATTCATTATATCCGAGAAAGTTGTGGATTATCATCAATCAAAGATATTCCAACTCTTCTTTATGAAGACAATGCAGTTTACATAGCTCAATTACGAGGAGGATATATTAAAGGAGATCGGACAAAACATATTTCACCAAAATTCTTCTTTACTCATGAACTCCAGAAGAAATGTGAAATTGATGTGCTACAAATTCGGTCATGTGATAACCTCGCAGATATTTTCACGAAGACTTTACTTGATCGCAACATTTGAGAAGTTGAGATATAAAATCGGTTATGCGTCGGTTTAAAGATTTAAAGAAATCATCTCATCGTGGGGAGTAATAAATGGACATATAGAATAGTGTACTCTTTTTCCTTCACTAGATTTTTTTCCCACCGGGTTTTTATCTAGTAAGGTTTTAACGAGGCATATTCTTTATGTAATGGATGGACATCCAATGGGGAGTGTTATGAATTATTGGAATCTTTATTAATTAGTGGAGGCTCCACTAATTATGGATTTATGTGAATTATTATAGAAGATTTTTATGGATGTCCACCATTTAGTGGAGACACCACTAATTGAGATTAGTGGAAGATGATGTATGCCATAATGTATTCCACTAATTAGAGCTCTATAAATAGAGCTATTCTCTAAACTTGTAATACACCATCATTTTGTGAAAGAAAGATTAGTGAAAGAAAGATTAGAGAAAGAATTGTGAGAGAAAGAAAGAGAGAAGTTTGAAGAGAAATTCTTGTGCAAAGAATAATTAGAATTTTCTTAATGTGTAGTGTGTAGATTTTATTCTAACACTACCCTAATTTTATAACACTATCTACATTATTTGTTTGGCGTGTAATGAGAAAGTTAAATAAATCAGGATGATACCATTCTCACTCAATGTCAAATTTTATTTCCTCCTCAAATAAGAGAAAAAAATAATTAAAAATATTAAATGATATATTCAACAATTTTTTTTTACTTTAAAAATTAGATAAATTAGGGAACGAGAGAGAAAAAAATAAAGTAATTTAATAGTCTGTTTTCTCTCTTCCTTTCTCTCTTTTTACCAAAAGAAAAAAAGTAAAAAAGACATACTTTTTCAGATGAAGTATTTGTCCTCCTTTCTCTTCCCCTCCCCTTCCATGAACCAAACATAGTATTAGTTTACAACTTCATCCTTTTCCTTTCCTCTAATTATATAAAGCAGCAGGACAAACCCTAACTATATATTAATTCACAAAGAAAAAAATAAAAAAAATCTTTCAAAGCCCTTCCATTGTACCTAACCTAACTAACAATAACAAAATAAAATATTTTTTGCGTGGATAAGTTTATATTGAGTTCGATTCAAATGCATGTTTTAGTGGAGAGATATATTTGGATTTGAATCACAGTTCAGTGGATTGTGGGTACAGAAGGGAACGAAGAAAGTCTAGGGCCCATTGGACACCAGTAAGGTGGCTCCAATAGCAACTGAAGCCCAAGGGGAATAAGTTGGAGTTAAAGTCATTGAAAGTAAAATACAAATATTCAAGCTCCCTACCGGCCCAAAGCTTCACTGACTGGAGGACCCTCGACAAAACATGACTTGCGTTGCGTCAGCTAAACCCGCTTAAACCCTCCCCAGCCCTATTCTTCCGGCGAAGCCCGGATGTCTGCAGCTGTGCACCGGTCGCGCACAGCAATCCAGGTCTGTCACTGTATTCAAATTTCCATTTCTCCTTTAGCAACACAGTTCGTTCAAATTATTTCCCCTTCTTTTGTAAAGCTAAATTCCCATTTCACTCGTTCAGCTTGCACTTATTCTACGAACTCGTCTGATAGCAAAGATGCAATATTTGTTCACGAGAGGTTTGACTTCCTTGAACAATTTTTGCCTTTTAGGCACTTTTCAAACTCAACAAGCACTGTAATTAATTCAAACGAAAGGCGTAAAGTTGTAATTGGATTGTCGAGAATGATTAAACAGCAAAAAGGGTATATATTGGAGGGATTTTCCAGTAATTTTCACCCTTATCTTCTTGTGAAAATCTTGAAATTTTTTGAAGACCGGCAAGCTGCACTTGCATTTTTCAAGTTGGTCTTTGGTGACATGTCGGAGAGAAAAGTCCAGTCATGCTGTATTGCCGCACATCTATTGGCAGCCGAGGAGTTGAGGTTGATGGCACAAGATGTACTTTCTTGGGTTATCAGGAGGATTGGAGAACATAGGAGTAATGATGTGGTGGAGTTTATGTGGAGAGAGCACTGCAAGTACGAGTCAGATTTCTCAGTTCTTGATTCATTAATGCGGGCTTTTCTGAATGCAGGAATGGGTTCTCAAGCACAGGAGGTTTTGGACAGGATGAGGGAAGTTGGAGTTAGGCCAAGTTTATCAGCCATTAACATTTTACTTAAGCTGTTACTCAGAGTTGGTGATTATGGGAGTGTCTGGAAGTTGTTTAGAGATATCGTTCGATGGGGACCTTGCCCAAATAATTTTGTGTATAATGTAATGATTCTTGGCTTTTGTAAGAGAGGTTGTGTTTCAACTGGAGTGAGCTTGTTAAATGTAATGAGTAAATTTGGTTGTGAGCCTGATGCTTTTGCATATAATATTTTGATAAATGCATGTTGTATAAGAGGGTGGACTTCGCATGCACTTAGTTGGGTGCATTACATGGTAGAATGTGGTTGCAAACCTACTGTTGCTACATTTGGCACCATTATTAGTGCACTTTGCAAGGAGGGCAATGTTGTAGAAGCTAGGAATCTCTTTGATGGAATGCAAGAGGTGGGCGTTTCGCCAAGTACTGCAACATATAATTCTTTGATGGATGGTTACGTAAAGGCAAGAGATATTGTTCAAGCAAATTTACTTTATGAGGAAATGAGGAAAATGGGTGTTACACCTGATGGTGTTACTATCAATATTCTAGTTGCTGGGCATTATAAATATGGAAGGAAACAGGACGGAGATAGATTGATAAGCCAATTATCTCTTCCAGGACTGATTCCAGATTGTTCACTGCCAGATATATCAATTGCAGGATTGTGCTGGGCAGGAAGGTTAGATGAAGCTTTAGAATTATTAAATATTATGCTAGAGAGGGGCATACCTGTTAGTGTTATTGGGTTCAACTCCATTATTTCTGCTTATAGCAGAAAAGGACTGCATGACAAGGCTTTTGAAGTTTATAACACAATGGTTAAGTTCAGCCTGTTTCCGTCTGCTTCGACATCTACTTCTTTGCTTTTAGGGCTTTCTAAGATGGGGAGGCTGATAGAGGCCAAAAATCTTATGCATAAGATGATAGAGAAAGACTTTCCTCTAAATAAAGTGGCTTTCACGGTGCTTCTAGATGGATATTTTAAAAAAGGGGATGTTATGGGTGCTGAAAGCCTGTGGGAAGATATGATAAGAATGGAATTGGCTCCTGATGCTATTGCCTTTTCTGCCTATATTGATGGGCTTTCAAAAACTGGTTTTGTTGAAGAGGCATATGATGTGTTCCAAGAGATGAAAAAGAAAGGGCTTGTGCCTAACAATTATGCTTATAATTCTATAATTTCTGGGTTCTGTAACTGTGGAAAACTGAATGAAGCATCAGAGTTGGAAAAGGCAATGAGGCAAAGTGGTCTTCTGCCAGACGTCTTCACTATGAATATTATCATTAGCGGTTTTTGTAGACAGGGAAGAATTAAGTCGGCAATAGATGCATACATGGAAATGTGCCAAAATGGGTTAGAACCAGATGTTGTTACTTACAATACTTTGATTAGTGGGTATTGCAAGATATTCGACATGGTTAATGCAGATAATCTTGTACTCAGAATGCACGTCAGTGGATGGGACCCAGATATTATAACCTATAATATTAGGATCCACGGATTGTGTAGCAGTAGGAGAATGAATCAAGCAATTTCAATATTTGATGAGCTTATCTCCAGTGGAATAGTTCCAAATACTGTCACATACAACACCCTGCTGACTGGTGTTTGCAATGATATATTGGATCGAGCAATGATTTTGATAGGAAAATTGCTCAAGATGGGTTTTGTGCCAAATATTGTTACCACAAATTTATTGTTGTCTCATCTCCGCAAACAGGGGTTACCACAGAGAACCTGGATGTGGGCACAGAAGTTGAGCCAGATTGATTTTGAGTTTGATGAAATAACATATAAGATATTGGACAGAGCTCAACGCGATATGCAAGGAGATGCTAAAAACATTAAAGAAACTACTGGAAAGAGCCTCTTTCTGGACTTTCTTATGTATATTGCATATGACTACATATATAGAAACAAGGTTTCCAGTGAAAAAAGTGAGTATTCTTTTGAACTCAGTGACTATGGACCTAGTGGGCAATCCAAGATGATCCAGGCAGCAGCATTTTAGAACTTTGTGATTGAATTTCATCTGTTTGGGTGGAAGTGAAGGAAAGAAAAATTCTAGCTCTCCAGCTATGAGTTTTGCCCTTAATCAGATGTCAGATGAAGGGCTAACGCTTGAAAGTGGTCCTTGTTTAGGGGCTAATCTGCTTCAATCAGATTTCCAAATGTAAAGGTGCAATCCGATTTGTTAGAAGCCATTTAGGCCAGTGCTGGAGTTCCTTTTACAAAATCATTTACTGGCACTTCTATTCCAAGTAGCAAATTTGTTAAGCTTGGTAGGTATTCTTCTTATTCAGCTGCTGAAGTATTCTTTTCTGTTTTCTTTTTCTATCTTCTGGGTGCATAATATGTTGAAATTGATTGTGTGAGTATCATAATCTTCTATGTTTTATCTCATATATTTTTTTTTTCACATTCGTGTGTAAGCCTTGTTCTAATTCTCTGACAATTTATTATGCTTATATTGGAAAGTGCCCTGTGTTTCCTAATTCACCATTCTGATCTTTTAGTGAAGAGGTAGATTTGTACTGCTTAATAACTTTTCATTTTTATTTAATTTTGAACAGATTGTTGCCTTTGTTAATATTTTTTTAGTCTTCACGCTTGCCAGATTTTAAATTGATTAAAGCATGGTATATAATAGATCTAAAAACTATCAAACTCAGTATCGCCTGATGCAGGACAGCTGTAGGCAGTCCAAGTAATTTCCAAAAACTAGAATAACTAGGTTTAGTTGCTGAAAGTTCAGAGTTCCAGCAAAGAAATTGATGACAACGCGTAGCAACATGTTGAGGAAAGAAGAAGGAAAAACCCTAGGCGTCACACCAAGGCCCGTTAGGCATCGCACTTTACGGGTTGATTGTGTCTCACAATCAGAAATTACAGAAACAATCTGTAGACTCTTCCAATTGAATAAAGGAAAACATGCATGGGTAATAGAGAACTTCTCTATTTATAGACCCCAATTCGTAGACTAACTAGGACTAGACTCCTCAGGAAACCAACCAATTTAGGAAACCAACCAGTTTAGGAATCCTACTAAACAGAAACTTAAACTCTCGGAACTTCTCCAAACCCACTAGTTACCAAAATACTCTAAATCATGAAGCTCATGAACAACAATCTAAAAGAACAACTTATTACTAAAAAACAAAGACTCAATACGAGCTGTCCATCATCTAGGCTGTGCCAAATTAAGGCTTGGTCTTTAGAATCAACTTTTCCCCTCTTGTAAACCTTAATTGGCTGCTGCCAGCCTGCCACTTGTCTCTATCAATTCTCCCCGGCTTGAAAGAACTCGTCCTTGGCGAGTTAAAAGCATGATATCTTTCATAGAGGTCACAATCAATGTGCTGAAAATCGTGATCAGTTATCCAAGTACAATCACTCATTGGACGCCCTTTCCATTTGACAAGATATTTTTGATATCCTCCATTTCTAGTAGACACCAGCTGTTCATCAAGCACATCTTCAATTTCCTCTGCTGTATTAGCTACTTGTGGCAGGGTGGCTGTAGATTTTCCTGCAGCTGAATCTTCATCATGTCCAGTGTATCAGTCAAATCTTCAATGTTGAAGATATTATTAATACCCATGTCAGATGGCAGTTCAAGAACATAAGCATTAGAGCTGATTTTTTTCAAAACTTTGTAAGGTCCTGCACCCTTAGCATGAAGTTTCTTGTAAACTCCCTTAGAATAACGTTCTGGTCGGATTCGTACCATTACCAAGTCTCCTTCTTGAAATTCAGCAAATCTCTTCTTCAAATCAGCATGTGCCTTGTACATTTCATTACTCAGAGCAATTCGACATCGCACATCATCATGAATCTCTAAAATATGCTTAGAGAAAGCTTCAGCTTCAACACTAGGTCGAACATGCACTGGTAGAGGCACTAAATTTATTGGTTTCCGAGGATTCATTCCTAGAACAACCTCAAAAGGACTACGTCCAGTAGTCTTATTAATGGAACTGTTGTAAGCAAATTCTGCCATGGGTAACACACGATCCCAATTAGAGAGATGCTCACCAACCAAACAACGTTGCAGATTTCCAGGACTGCGGTTAAACAACTTTGGCCATCTGTTTGTGGTTGCATACTAGAAGAAAATTTCAGCCTTGTATTCAGCAAACCCCACAAAGTTTGCCAAAAGTTACTCACAAACTTCGCATCCCTATCAGAAACAATAGTTTGTGGCTGTCCATGTAGTCTCACCACTTAATTTAAAGAATATCCTTGCAATATGAACTGCATTGTCAGTCTGAGAACATGCTAAGAAGTGAGCCATCTTAGAAAACCTATCAACCACCACAAAAATTGACTCGTGCCCTCGGAATGTCTTTGGCAGTCCTTGGACAAAGTCCATACTTAGATCTTGCCACGGTGCATGTGGGATAGTTAAAGGTGTGTAGAGACTAGCATTTTGCTTTCTTCCTTTTCCTAGCTGGCATACACAACATTGGGAAACTGTCTTTGCAGCATCCCTCTCAATACTAGGCCAATAGAAATGATCTTCCACCATAACAATTGTCTTGTCACGCCCAAAGTGTCCAGCAGCACCTCCACTATGCAATTCCCATATCATTTTCTGCCTTAGAGAAGTGTTAGGCAAACGAAGTCGTGTCCCCTTGAAGAGATATCCGTCAAGTACTGTGAAACTTGGATAATCCGCGTGCTGTCCAGACATTATGTCAGCGTAAATGACCTGAAAATCTTTACAATCTTCATAGTCTCGCCTTATTAAATCAAAACCTGGAACCTGGACAGCCATTGAAGCAAGAACAAGCTCCACACGACTTAACGCATCTGCTACCTTATTTTCCGTGCCAGCTTTATGCTTTAGGACAAAAGTATACTGCTGCAAAAATGAGACCCATTTCCCGTGCCTGAAACTTAATTTTTTCTGGGAATTTATGTACTTGAGAGCTTCATGATCAGAATACAACACAAACTCCTTAAACACCAAATAATGGTGCCAATGACGAATGGATTGAACCACTGCATAAAATTCTTTGTCGTAAGTGGAATATTTCTGCTTAGCTTCATTCAGTTTTTCACTGAAATAAGCAATAGGGTGACCCTCTTGACTAAGTACTCCCCCGATTCCAAAGTTTGAAGCATCACAAGCTACCTCAAATAACTTGGAAAAATCTGGTAGGTGTAAAACCGGCGCCTCAGTCATTAATTCCTTGACTAATTCAAAAGCTTTAGTTGCTGCCCTAGTCCAAGAAAACTGTCCAGCCTTTAAACAGTCAGTTATTGGAGCCAGTATAGTACTGAAATTCCTAATAAATCTCCTATAGAAGGTTGCGAGTCCATGAAAACTTCAAACTTCATGTAATGTCTTGGGTAATGGCCAATCTAGGTTTGCCTTTACCTTACTTGGATCAACTTCTACACCTCTAGCAGAAACTACAAAGCCCAAGAATATCACACTAGAACACATAAAACTGCACTTTTTCAAATTGATATACAGCTTTTCACAATGAAGCACTCTCATAACTTGCTCAAGATGAACTATGTGTTCTTCCGTAGACTTGCTGTAAATGAGTGTATCATCAAAGTAAACCACAAGGAAACACCCAATAAATGGTTGAAGTACCTGTGTCATAAACCTCATGAAAGTGCTTGGGCGTTGGTAAGACCGAATGGCGTTACTAACCACTTATAGAGGCCATCCTTTGTCTTAAATGCTGTTTTTCACTCATCTCCGGGCCGAATTCTGAGTTGGTAATATCCCTTTGTGAGATCAATCTTAGTGTAGATAGTTGATCCTCCCATCGTGTCTAACAACATGTCTTCAAGTCGTGGTATTGGAAATCTATATTTGACGGTTATTTTGTTGATTGCTCGACAATCACAACACATCCTCCACGTTCATCCTTTTTAGGTGTAAGTAAAGCTGGAACAGCACAGGGACTCAAGCTTTCACGAACCAACCCCTTATCTAACAACTCCTCAACTTGTCTCTTGAAGCATGTTCTGCTGAACTCATGCGATAGGCTGGTAAGTTGGGAAACTGTGAACCAGGCACCAAATCTTTAGCATGTTGAATATCTCGCATTGGTGGAAGTCGTTTAGGCAATTCCTCAGGTGCCACATCTGTGAAATCAGCAAGAAGCTTAGACATGTGAAATCAGCAAGAAGCTTAGACAATTCAGGAGAGTTTGTTGCATGATTTGCGGAAGCAGGGTTCTTCAACTCCTTTATCACCACCATAAAGATAACCTTGGTTTCCTTAGCTTCCTTTTCAAATGACTTCCTGCTAAGGATTTGTAGAGGTTTTTTCTTGGTTCCAATCTTTACCTTAGAAGGCTCTTCTCCATTTTGCAGTTCTTTCATCTTGGTTACAGCGTTTACCTTGGAGGCTCTTCTCTATGTTTACTAGGCCATTTTACTTGGTGCTTCCTCATAGCTTTTGCACTTAAAAGTCTTTAAAACAACTTGTTTTCCATTAAATTCAAAGAAATAAGTGTTTTCCTTCCCACCATGCATCACCTCCCGATCGTATAGCCATGGCCGACCCAATAGAATATGAGTAATGGTCATTGGAATGACGTCACACCAGATAGAATCACTATAAGGGCCATGAGTTAAAGTCACCAAACAGCGCTTGGTCACTGGAATAGAACTGCTATTTATCCATGCTACCTTATAAGGGTCTGGGTGTGGTTCCACAGGTAGCTTAAGCTTTTCAACCGTAGCTTCAGATACCACATTCATGCTACTACCCCCGTCAATAATGAGCTTTCGAGTCACATCCCCAGGACTAACCAAGGTCTGAAATATTGCAGTTCTTCTCCAATCCTCCTTTTGCCGCTTAGGCACATTAAGGATGCGCCTGACAACTGAAAGGAATGATGTGTCCTCCTCATCTTTTTCCAGATCATCAATTTCAAGGCCTCCTATTCCATCTGGATAATGAGATTCCTTGTCTTCTTGATCCTCAACTTCTTCGTCCTTATTGGATTCTATCCCTATGCGCAGATTTTTCTTCTTGGGGCATTCCCATGCATAATGTCCCCTCTGTCCACAACTGAAACATTCATGATTAGCATCCTGCTTCCTTGTTTCTGCCATAGAAACCTTCTAGTATTATTAGACTTGTTGTAGGCTGACAGAGCTGCTGACTTTGTTCCTCGGGCATTAAAAGGGAATTTTCTGGTGGTATCTGTCTCCCCGGCTTGAGAAGGGAACCTCCAAGCTTCTTTCAACCCTTTGTGCAAACTGGAATGCTTCATCTATTGTGTTCACGGGATAGGTCATCATCTGGTTGCGAATTTCTGGTTTTAATCCTTGTTTAAATTGAGATAAAGTATGCCAAGGATCCTTCCTACCCCTGCAACGGATCTTCAGCTCTTCAAACTTATTCATGTATTCAACTACGGTCATGGTTCCTTGTCTCAAGTTCGTAAGTTCATCAAAGAGGTCTTGTTGGTAATACCGACGTAAGTATTTTCATTTGAGTTCCACCTTCAGCTCTTCCCATGTCAGCTGTGTATTACCATCAAGTTGTAAATCATAGCCCTTACCCATCCAGCAGATTTGAGCTTATCCGATGAGCTTCATTATGGCATATCTAACTTTCCTCTCTTCAGACATGTCATACCAGTCAAAGAACCTTTCTAGTGTAGCAAGCCAATCACAAAAGGCCTGAGGGTCAATTCTACCATCAAAATCTGGAACATCAATTCACACTTTTTTGGTAATGTCCCCTGCTGCATCATAGACATCAGGTTTACTATATCGTCCACTCTCAAGAACGTCATGGGCCATACCTAGAAGAGTACCTTGTCGCTTGGCCGTGAGTTGAGCAGCCCTATGTTCATTAGTTTCAGGCTGTGAAGGACCTGAATTTTGAGAATCTACAACATCCACAATGTCTTTTCCATTGCTCTTAGCTCCACTGCTGGTTGCTTCTGAGCCTGCAGTACCCTTGGTCCAACATGATAAGCCATTCAGTTCTTTGATTTGGGCTTCCAAGGCATCAACTCTCTCCATGGTTAAATAGATTAACTCATCACGTTCCCTGTTTGTGTACCTTGGCCGGTGGTTTTTCCCACTCCTAGTCGACATAGGATAATGATTCTTGGGACAGCAGGAGGGAAAAAAAGTATGGATCTTTGATGAAGGAACCTTTTTTTTTTTTTTTTTTCCTTCTCTCTCTTAACTACTAAAGATGAAAACTTCTACGAAGGAAAGAAAGACAAGAATCCGGCTCTGATACCAAACTGATGCAGGACAGCCGTAGGCAGTCCAAGTAATTTCCGAAAACTAGAACAGCTACGTTTAATTGCTGAAAGTTCAGAGTTCCAGCAAAGAAATTGATGACAACGCATAGCAATACGTTGAGGGAAGAAGAAGGAGAAACCCTAGGTGTCACGCCAAGGCCCATAAGGCATCGCACCTTAGGGTTTGATTGTGTCTCACAATTAGAAATTACAGAAACAATCTGTAGACTCTTTTAATTGAATAAAAGAAAACATATATAGGTAATAGAGACCTTCTCTATTTATAGAACTAGGACTAGACTCCTTAGGAAACCAACCAGTTTAGGAATCCTACTAAACAGAAACTTAAACTTTAGGAACTTCTCCAAACTCACTAGTTATCAAAATACTCTAAATCCTGAAGCTCATAAACAACAATCTAAAGGAAAGACTTATTACTAAAAAACAAAGACTCATTATTATTCTAACTCCCATACGAGCTGTCCATCATTTAGGCTGTACCAAATTTAGGCTTGGTCTTTAGAATCATCTTTTCCCTTCCTCTTGTAAACCTTAACTGGTTGCTGCCACTTGTTTCTTTCATCTCCAAAATCGTATAATTTTCATAATGCTGTTGAACTAAGTTTTGGTCTCTGATTCATTTGAACTTCAGTAGATACCAACATGATAATATTGAATGATCCAGCATTGAACTTATCAAATTTTGACATTTTATTAAGTGGTTCGAGTTTGATTATGCTTGCACCTGGTGCAACAAGATCTTTACAACTAAATAAACAGGTTTTTCAAGAGTCTAGTAACTAAAATTGTTTGAAGCATTCATATATAGACTGCAAAGGTTGGTTGATTTGCTGATGGCAAGAATTCTACAAATGGTGGAGAAAACTTTTGGTTGAGAAGCTGATGTTATAACAGTTAACAGTGGTAGTATAGAACAAAGAAAAAGTATCACGAAATGAGTTATTTGGAAAAATATATGACCACTCAAGGATTAATACAGAATATGGCCTTAAAGAGAGCAGAACAAAAGGAACTGGCTGCTGTGCCAAACAATATGGATGGAGACTTATTGGTCTGAGTTGAGTTGCATGTTTATTGTTTGTTTGCTTGTCTTCAATGAGTTGTCACACCATAATGGTTTTGTCTCTGCATATTTTCCAGGTAAAAATTGTTGAGATGGGCAAAAGGTCATGAGTCAATCTCTTCAAGAAAAGTTCAAGGAACAGTTGCTTTTCCTGCTAGCGCTAGGGTTGGCTGGGATGAAATGTGGAAGGAGAAGGGGGAGGGGAAGTAAATATAGAGGTGAATGATACATTTACATTGTTTGGTTGGAGTGAAATGTGGAGGGCAAGCAAATCAGAAAAGGTAACATGCCCCCTCCACTTTAGCATTTCTTTCCCTTCCAAGTTGGAGGGGTTGGGAGCGAGAAAATGGCAAGATTGTCCTTACATTTAGCTTTAAAAATCAAATAAGAGAGAATGAGGGATAAAAGGGCAAAGTAAATTAATAATTCTCCTTCTTCTCTCCTCCACCTTTCCCCCCTAACCCTCATACCAAACAAAAGGAGGTAAAAAAAAGGTACTTCGCCATCTTCTCCCCACTTCTCCTCTTCCGTGAACTAACCTATGCCGAGGTGAAGGGTGGCAACAACTGCGGGTAAGTTTCTTTTCTTTTTGTAAATTTGAAACATTCTTCTGAATTAGTAAGAACATCTGTGCTGGACAACTTGGCAAACATGGTTTTCACTTTCCAGAAATTGTTTATCATGTATTACATTGTTTTAGTAAGAATATGTGCAGAAAATCATTTTTCCTTGCATATTAAGGCTGTACCAAATCTGTTGTAGGCTAGGTTTTAATCTATTTTCATCTGAACAGAACTCATTTTTCTTTCTTCAGGCGAGACTGTCTGAGTAAATGCTTTTGAGAACTGTGAAGATACATCTTTTTAAGTTTGCCATGCAAAATGTATTACCTGCTGGGATTGTATCATAAATCCGTTTTTTATACCTCGTCCGATTTTCTTGTACAAAACTCGGGGATGAAAAATATACGAAACTAAGATAACCGAGAAAACAGCTATGGGCAAATAAAGCTTTGAATCTGCTAACCGCAAATTATATCCTCTAATTTAATATTTCTTGTTACAACCAAAATGAAGTAACGGTGCCTCTTGGGTTTCCACCAAATACCACTAACACTGGTGGCAATGTACTTTTACTTCCATTCCTCAGAAGTAATTAAGCTATTGATTTCATAACCTCCCTGCCTTATGTATGGTTAAATATGCTGCTCGTCAGATTTCAGAGAAGTCCCTGCACATATTTATGTCTCTCTCTTTTCTATCATCTGTTAAGAAGCCAAGCTGAACAGCATGTTACTCCACCTCTATTGAGTACATCCTTTGCCCGTCAAAACCACATTTTAAAAAAAATATATATAAATAAATAAATTTATTTATTTATGTTACTCTCGGCAGCCTGAAATTGTCATTAATCAAAACAGAATTTATTTTAGCTGCAATGCTATCTACTACTGGAGTTTTTGCAGTAAAAAAAATTTGCAGCTTTCCTTGATCAATGGGCATATATGAAATCATTTGTAGATATTCTAGGGTTTGAAAGATGAGCACCGTCTTAGTAGTTATTTTTCCTTATGATTTGAGCAATACCTGTTTTTTTGTAGTTGCTGCCAGCAGAGAAAATCAGGCTAGTGCGGGAGCAAGTAAGAACTCACCCTTAGCTCTAAAGTTCTATATATGACCAGAGTAGGACGAAAACGTTGATCCTTCCACTCTCAACAAGGTTGGAATGTGAGTATGTAGGCCCTTAGTGCCACTGTGCTTCCGGTGCAACTATCTTGACTATGAATTCCCCTTTTTCAAGTGATTGAGTTCCTTGCATGCCTATTCTGGGCTTTTGACGAATGGGCAGATTGGTGGACGGCAATGGAATTGCATGTTTAGCTATTTTGCAGTAACCATTTGAGTTGATTGTTCATAATCATGGCAATTATATTCCTGTTTTCTGCCATTTGCCAGCATGATGCAGGTCCATGGAAATTGCAGTGAGGAGTGCTGCAGTCATAAAAGCAAATGCTCATTTATTACTTTTTGACTCGCCTTTGTACAAGCAATACCCCATTAATGATAAAGGGTTGTCGACGGTGATTGCATATAATAATAGCACTTGACTTGCACAGCCGACACATATATACATTAAATAGTTGAGTCAAGAGGACCGCTGTAGACCAAGTTGATGTAATTATAAACCTACTTTGAGTTGTCGTTGTTGACCCGCTGAAGAGAAACCTCTCTGAGAAGTACTCCTGTTACTGTATGGTATTTGAGAAGAAATCCATCCTGTTTGTTGGGACAGATGAACTTCTGAACAACCAAACATAAATGAGAACGATGAAAGAACAAAAAAGAACATGGGAATTTTTACATGGTTGAGTAGTAATCCTCCTTTCCTGCCATATTGGGGTGCAACTTAAGCAGCTTTGGAACTCAACGGCACACAGGTGCAAGCATGGGAAACAAGTCCTCTGTAAGGACGTAGATAACTTGAGCTGGGTAGGAGTAAAATGTGTTACCATGGTGATGCTTAATGCCTTTTACATTTACAGATGAGATAAATTACGGTTCCCTTAACAAAGTTCATGTTCCAGGGTAAGAAATTACTCCTTAACTAATACATGATCAGAGAAAACCACAATCTCAAGGCCTCACGAAAGTCTATATATAACCAGTTGACAAGCGCATCCCTTGATCAACACTTAGAGAAATGAAACCATTACCTCTGCAGGGTGCAAATTCATCTTTGCCGGAGAAATGGCCTTCTAGGTCACCTTAGCCCTCTGCATTAGCAAGAATCTTCTTCTACTGACCCCACCAACATGTTCGCTTAGTTTAGCTAAATGTTCCAACCGCCTTTGTGCTGATTCAGATGCTCCTGCCGGCCTTGGTGACTCCTCCTTAACTGGACTACCTTCATTACCCTCAGAACTTTGGTCGGAGGTGTTCCCTTCAACTGAAACATGAATGATCTGCTTCAGAGTCCCCACCACTTCGCTCATCTTTGGTCGATCCTTGGCACTTTTTAACAAGCAACTGTCTGCTAACTTGGCAATTTTTTGAGCAGCTCTGAGTGAGTACTGGCCTTCAAGCCTCCGGTCCATTATCATTCCAAATCTCCTGCTATTAGCAGGATGCTGTTTAACCCAGTCCAATAGTTTCTGCTCTGATCTCGGTTTATTTCTTTCTAGTGATCGCCTGCCAGTTAAGATCTCATACAACACAACACCAAAACTCCAAACATCACTCTTGCTTGTAAGATGTCCTGTTTCAATGTAATCTGGGGCTGCATAGCCATATGTCCCCACAACCTAGTCATAGAGAGCAGGTTGGCATGCTTAGTAAAACAAAAGCAAGTAAGAATGCTTTCTTTCTATATTGATGAACATGAGAGTTTTCACAAACAAAAGATCACTAATGTAAAATATGCAAACCTACCGCGGTAGAAACATGGGTTCGTCCATCAGTTGGCCCTTCCCTGGCAAGTCCAAAGTCTGAAAGCTTTGGCTTGAAATCCTCATCGAGTAACACATTTGATGACTTAAAATCTCGAAATATTACCTGAAATATATAATGAAGGAAACCATGAACATACAAAATCAAGTACATTAAAACAATAACTACGAAACAGATTGATCACAACTTAAATACCACTAAAGACAACATAATTTCAGGCAGATTATCTAACAAGAGAAGGGATGGTGCAACTGGTAATTTAAGGGTGGCATATCCCAAAGTGGTTGAGGTTGGCTTATAATAAGGGGCTTAGCCCTTCCAAGTGCAGCACCTTCTGAAAAGCACTCTAATTCCCAATCCACTGGATCAAAATGCATAATTGGCTCCCAAAAGTCAGTACTAAATCTTGATATTGACACTCCCAAATGGGCAGAAAAGGGAAAGGGAGAAAAATAAAAACAAAAGCCCAACTTTTGGCCACAATTAAGCTGTTAAGTGTGATGGGATTATTCCAAGGTTAAATGAATTGTTTGATGCAATTAATTGCCTGTAAAGTATGAATTCTGAGTAATGCCAGCAAATATTGGTTGTCCCAGAAGGCCAAAGCTGAAATTGGACCTTGGTCTATTAGGACAAGTTATCGGGCATTTATGCAGAAGAGTCTGAACAGGTTAGCTCAAAGGATGTGTACAACAAGGGCATGGTGTGGTAGCTACAATGGTGGAAGTCGATATAATGGTTGCATTTAGAAGTTGGGTTCATAGAAATACAGTCATTAATCTCTTAGAAGGGGCAATCGAATAAGTCAGGTAGTTTCTGCATCCAATGCAGGAAAAGAAGGGCCTGGGGCCTAAATACATCATATAAATTATCATGTAAGATTAAGCAGCTTAACACATAAGTAGAAACTTGGCAACAAGAAAATTATCAGTAAATGCAAAACCTGTACTTCCAATTCTTCATGTAAATAAGCCAACCCCTGAGCTGCTCCAAGTACTATCTGCAATCTACTTTCCCAAGAAATAGCAGGATAAGCATTGTTGAAAAGATGATCTTCCAGGCTTTTGTTTTGCATGAACTCGTATATCAGTAACCGTTGTATACCTCTTTCCCCATCCACAGCACAATACCCAATGAGCTTGACTAGATTTGGATGCTCAACAACACCAAGAAATTGCACTTCTGCTACCCATTCCTTGTGACCCTGCATTATCAAAATCACATTTCCAGGGAAGTCTGAAATATTTGTAGCATGAATACATGGTACACGATTGATGGCTGTAATACAAACGCTAAATTCCTAAGCATAAATTACACGTCTCACAGTATCTGAACAATGCATGCAGCTATTCAGAAGTCAATCTTTGTAACAGCATCAGTTTATGATTTCTGATATTACATTTCGACTACTACATCGTTGATGGCTGTAATACAAACACTAAATTCCTAAGCATAAATTAAATATCTCAGTATCCAAACAATGCATGCAACCATTCAGAAGTTAATCTTTGTGACGGCATCAATTTATGATTTCTGATATTACATTTCAACTATTCCACCACGCTGAGAAAGCAAATAGATCACCCTATTCAATTATTACTGTAATTCCTTTTTATCTAGAAAAATCTCCTGTCAACTTCAATTTCTCTATAGTTATCCGTTTTCCTCTTTTACATACATCCTAAATCAACAGCAGCCCCCCCCAAAAAAAAAAAAAAAAAAAGGAGAGACAACATCTCCCAGTATGTAAATGTTGATCAATGCATGTTTTTTTAAAGAAACAACAAGATATACTTATATCTAACCAAGTAACATTCATCATTTATCCAGGCTATATTAACACCCTCTTCCCCAAAAAGAAAATCAAGATTCTTTACTAACTGACAAGCTTTTACATTGATGGACCATACCTGATAACCATCTCTGTTGAGTTTTTTAATAGCAACCACAATTGGATCACCCTTCCCGCTAACAGGTTTGATTGTACCCTTGTATACACTTCCAAAACCTCCTTCACCAATCTTAAGAAATCTACTAAAATTGTTAGTGGCTTGCACGAGCTCAGGGTACGAAAAGACCCTCAAGTTCGGAGCTTTTTCTTCATACAATTCAGTAAAACTACGGGGTGAAAGTGTTGAACATGAAGACTTAGTCACCCTCTCTGCGGCTGACATATCCGATTTGCTTTCATCTTTTAATATCGGTGCTGATCTCTGTCCCCTACTCTTAGTTCTGTCCTTGAAGTAATAGAAACACTTCATTTTTCTTTTCAGAGTAAGGTAAAGTTTCAACATTCAATTTTACACTCCTTAACAGCCATCCAACTCCTGATGAAAATGGAGAAAAATGAAAAACAAAATTTTAAACAAAATCAAAACAATGAGCAAATTTTCTTAATTTCACCACCACATCCTCCTAAGGAAATATGATCAGGCACAGCCACAAAAACAGAAGCCCACAAAATTCTTTGAAAACCCACCCAAAAGAAGAAGAAAAATGAGGAGCTCCCCAGTGATCACATATCAGAAGAAGGAAAGACTAAACCCAAGAAAAGCCCAGAGGGGAAATACACTGCAGAGGGCCAAGGAGTAAATGGAAGTTAAAAAGAAGAAGCTAATAAGTGAAGAATGGTATTGAAGGATGTAATAATTCAAACATTTAAATGAAAAAGAAGAAAAGGAACGGTAAGCTGCAAAGCACAATACTGAATACCAAAATGAGGTAGAAATGGATAAGAACTACCGAAATAGACAGAAAGGGGGCAGGAAGAGGCCACAGTTGCGTAGACCTCTTTCAATATGAAATGAGAAGTGAATTGAATTCATCCACAGGAAATTGGTTGCAGTTAATATGCAAAATCAATGGGCTTTTACCTCTGTCAAGCTGTGACAAATGCAGTAATGCCTCTTCTTTTCCTTCCGTATTCTTTAACTTCTACCGCTTGGACTCTCTTTCTCAGGCGTCCGAGTTTTTTTGAACTTCAACCTTCAACGGGGTTCACATCGTATATATTAAAGTAAAACTCCGCCCTCAATTCCTCACCTTCTTGTCCATTCCTGCAACCAAATTCTTGATTCCCTTTTCCCTTGTTAGCAAGAACCTGCAGAAATCAATGAATTAGACACTGCTTAGCTTCTCAAAATTTCCTATCAATAGCACCTTTTCCTATACCTTTTAGCAGCCTTTCTTGAGAGATTTTCAGCAGACATGAACAAAATTTTTTTGAGGGGTTGTCTTCATATGCCAAACTTGAAAGGTCCCACCTTTTGCGGGAGGTGCTTACCTATTTTTTTTTTTTTTTTTGCTAAATGGAGGTGCTTACCTAGTACGTGGACTCTATGTGTTACACGTTTAGGTGTTCAATGGAATCCAGAAAGGGCTGCTATTCCGAGCGAGATATAATTTTATTTTCTTTATTTTCCTAGATGGGAGCCATAGTACCTACCACCTCCACGAAATAAATACAGGTCAAGTTCTTCTTAGGGTTTTGGTACAAGAAACCAACAAACCAACTACCAACCATTCACGTTCTTCAGCTGAAAAAGAAGGGAAGGGAAATGGAACTTCCAAGTGGAGAAACAATGACAAGCAAAGAGGGATATATGGACACTGGGGTTGGAAGTGTTTGCATTTAGGTTTAAAAATCCTCTATTTCCCTTAACAAAATTGATATTTTTCATTAAAAAATTTATTTTCCGTCTCTTTAAAAATTTTTTAAGATTCATAATTTTATTATCTATCATATTTTTTCCTATAATTTACTCTCAATATCAATTTTTGGTTTGGTCCTTGAAGTGGTGAAAAATGAACATCAGAATAAGTCAAACAAAATGGTCAAAATGCCAATAGTGAGACCATTTGAGGATTTAAAAGTCAACACCTTATTGCGAAAGAAAATGAAAATGTATGTAGGGTCCAAATAAACCCTACGTTTTTGTTGTTTTCAATTTGCCACTTGGGCGTGCAAAAGGAGGAATGGTTCATGGTGTGACATAACTACATAAGTCAATTTCTGAAAATCTTGCATTCTTTGTTTTCTATTTGAAGAAGGATGCATATGAAGCTTGACTTAGGAAACTTCATTTTCCTTTTGGATGGCCAACCTATAGTGATTAATAGATCCTTCTCAGCCCGATTATAATGGACATGAGAGGACTTGTAGGACCCTACTTTTATATAAATAATTAGGATAAAAATATAATTATTTTAAAAATTAGTTGCCGGTCAAACAATTTGTCTTGGGATATTTATCCAATTATAGTGACCAATGCAGACGAATACCAAGACAAACTTGGTGGGGAAAAAGGGAGGAATATGGAGTGGTAATTGTATTTTTTTTTTATTTATCATTTTTATCTTTATTTGTATATGTCTCTCTGTCTTAAACAGTATACACTCTTATTTTTTAATTATTAACTAAGAATATTTTAAATCGTATGACTTTTAAAATGTATTGTTTTAAAATTCTTAATTTATATATATAAATTAAAAAAACTTATATATTTTTAAGAGGGAGGGAGTGAACACCTTCTAGTCCTAAACACTAATTCATGTTTGAAAGAACTTTTGTTATTGGTTCTTTAATTTAGTAATATTAATTTTTAAATTAAGTACTCATTTCGTCCCTATTTATCTGTCACATTTAATTATTTTTTGCATTTTAAGAAAAATTAGTTAGTTTCTCAAATTTATACATTTTTATTTATACATTCAAAAATTACTCATGTATTTAATGTTCTCCACAATTATTTTCTTATTTCAAATTTTGTTTGTTTCATTCTCTCTCTAAAATTACTACATTTTTATTTTTCGAAATTATTTAATACAAAGATATAACACTATAATTTTTCAATTTTGATAGATAAATAAGGACGAACGAAGTAATATTTTTTTTATACATCAAGAAAAGAGAGAGATAAATTGTATTACAAAAAGATAGGTTGAATTAAAAATTATTATCTAATAAATTAAATTACTACATTAATAGTATCATTCAAGTTTTAAAAGTAAATTTGGATTTGAAGGGGAAAAAAAAAACTAACAATAATTCTCCTTCCGTCCTATAATATAAGTCATTTGATTTAATTTCACATATATTAAGATTTTTAAAAATAAGGTGATTATATATATATATATATATATTTTAAAACACCTCTATTTAAATATTTTAGAAATAATAGAAGAGAGGAAAAAAGAATAATAAATAAGGATAAAAATGACTTTAAGATCTCATTGAAAAGTCTCCCATGATTTATAATTTGAGATAATAAAAATAATTTCTAATATT
Organism: Voacanga thouarsii; assembly: GCA_026120185.1. Taxonomy (NCBI): domain Eukaryota; kingdom Viridiplantae; phylum Streptophyta; class Magnoliopsida; order Gentianales; family Apocynaceae; genus Voacanga; species Voacanga thouarsii. The sequence goes on from JANUWF010001622.1 coordinate 1,247,324, forward strand.
ATGAGACGAAAAGAATAAAAGAAATATGGAAAACGAAGTTCATGTGTGTACTTAGACGAATTGCCCTGGGGAGGCCTATTGGGGGGGGGGGGGGGTATAAAGAATTATGGGAATGAAGGAATTTCACTAATTTCCACAAGTTTGGGATTCCGAAGCCTTAGAAGTCAGAACAATGGAACATATGCATACTGACGTTGGAGGCTGCTTCCTTCTGACGTTGGAATTGGAAGTCCCCAAGAAATTGCTTGGTTTCCATCTATAAATAAACCTATAAATATACTATTTCATTCTCATAAAAATACTCTTCTGACGAGAATAACAATAAAACGAAGTAAATTTAAAATTTTGAGACTAATAGCCATATCTAATTAATATATCTAAAAAAAAAAATCTAAAGAAATATTATAAAATATTTCACAAATACTTTTTGGGTAAAGCCATCAAAAGGTCAGTAAAAAAAAAATTAATAAATCTAAATATGTTGAGGTGTCAAATCTACGTGACTTTACCCTCAACTTTACACATTATTAATTTGCATATCTTTTTTTCAAAGGCCCATGCATTTTATTTTATTTATCGCACTAAGAAGATATTTTTATACTAAAAATACATTTAATACAATCATTTATTTTGATATTTTTTTATGTACTCTGTCACTAAATAATTCGTACTATTAAATTATTCTTATAATTATATAATTCTAACTCTTTTTACGTAAACAACTTTTGATGTGTGTTAATTAAATAAATATTAAGAAATTAATATATTAACTATCATTAAAAAATATATATAATTTAGGATAAAAAAATTAATAATGTAGGGCTATGCCTGTTGGTTAATCAAATGCAACAAATCTACGTTTCATTAGCAGAAAACTATTGTAATTTTCATTGGAGATATAGTCTATATGGACAATATTAATTTGAAATAAATTTTATAAAAAATTATTAAATATGTGGGGTGGATGAGGTCTAAAAAGAAAGAATGTAATGTATTATAATTAGATAATTATTCTCGAGAAACGAAAATTATATAAAATAATAAAAAATTTAAATTAAAATAAAATTTTAATTCGAAATGAAAATTAAAAGTTGCAATTTGGTGAAAGAAAAACATCACCTCGTCTCGGAGGAACTCATTGGAATAGTAAGAGTTCATTATCTGCTGGCGTTTCCTTGCTTTTTTTCCCCCCTCTTTTGTTTCAAGGAAAATTTAGACTATTATATTCAAAAGTCGTGTAGTACATAAATTTCAAAGTCAATTCTCTAAGCACCCCAACCCCGCCCCCCCCCCCGGTATTCCCACTACCCAAAAAAAAAAAAAAAAAGTAAAAAAAGACTTGAAGGTTAATCATGAGATAGAGGTTATGACGTTGGCAAGAAACTGAATCAAATTGACTGATCCCTCCATTTCAACGTCAGGTAAGATTTTGAAAGATATTATTAAATGGTCTGAATTACTATGAGATAAAAGAATTAAATTATCTTTTCTTTGGTTCAATCAAAATGGCTTATCAAAACAAAATTTATAATACAGAATGTGGAATGTTAATATCATTAATATATTGGGAAAATAAGAGATTACTTTGATACTGGAAAAAATTTGGATAGAAAATAGTAGTAGATAAAAAATTAGTAAGGAGTTATAGTAATAAAAAGGATAATGATATTATTAAAAAAAAATAATATATGCCTTACTATTGTTTTTCAAAATTTCTCAAAAAAAAAAACTATTTTAAAATATATATGACTTTTTAAAATTAACTTTTTCCCCTCAAAATGTAAATCCTTTTGCATACTTCAAGAGGCATTAGTAGTATTTTTCCAATATTAATGTTATTTCATTTTATCTTATTTGTCTCTCTTTCTCTCATCCTAAATTCCCTAATTCCTTAGTGGTTTGACCAAACACATTTTTAAATAGTTTGACCCACAAAATATATTATTTTTAAAATTATTAATTATTATATGAAAATTTAAAAAGAATTACTGAATAAAACAGATGTAATAAATTTTGAAAAATAGAGGGATTACACTTTTTTTTTTCTTTTTTATATTGGTACAAAAAGCAATAATTAAAGTTGACATTGAAGTCAACTTTTTTTTATCTAGAAAGAAGGGAAAAAAAATTAAAGAAGATGTCAACCTTTTGAACTGCATTATTAGCTGTGAAATTTGAAAAGGTCCTGAAACCCTAAGCTCTAAGTTTAGGCAAAAACCTTAGAAAGATTAATTAGGATAAGCTAAACTAATTGTTCATTTTCATGTACTGTGAAAAAAAAAGGCCCAATTAAGTTGTTAAAAACATGTCAAAGGTATTGGAAACTGTTGTTTGGACTAATTGAGCAAAATGGAAAGGGAATAACCTTTTGATGCAAATGGACAATAATAATTGCTTTCCACTGCAACTCAAACCTCGGTTCCTTTCTAAGCTGAAAGGTATAGGTGGTCACAGCTCATTGGCTCTGTCTGAAACTCTAAACTTGCTCTCAATTCCTATGGTGTTTTTCTTTCTTTCCTTCTTTTTTTTTTTTTTGGTTGCTTCTTGGTACTTTACAAAAGTTATGAACCCTTAAAATTTCAAAGTTTAGAATTTTTTGTGTAGTTTTCGTCAACTTAAATAACCCACTTATAAAGAATTTACCTATATTAATAAAATTTTAATATTTTTATAAAGTTGTAAAATAAAATGATTAAATTACGTTTATTAAAAAATATATAATTTATTTAAAAATTAAAAAAAATAATTAATGTTAGGGTTTATTGGAAGGACGCAATTACAAATATATATATATATATTTTATTTTACAAAAATAATAAATAATTGAAAAAAAAATGAAAGTGGCAATTATTTAAGAATGGATGAAATACAATCTAAAGCTCAACTTAATTATGCTAAAATTTGAAGAAAAAAAAGGAAAAAAAATTCACATTCAAGATTCAAGGCTGAAAAGATTGCCTTTGCATGCATCATTACCGAAGCTGCTCTTTTTTTTGAAAATGATTTCTGTGACCTTTTTCTTCTCCTGTGTCATGAAAGTTTTGATTACAATGCTACACATTGCGAAAGCTGCAATCTTGAAAAGTAGATAAGATATGCATTACTCTAAATTACACCAAATTGGTAAAGATTCAGTCTTTTGGTTTCTCATACTCCCTCTGGCCAAGTTTATATGGTTTCCACAAGAAGAACGTGATCAATTCATGCCTTATTTTCTATGCATATTTGTTTCTTTCTGCCATCGAAGTAGAGCAATTCTTGTTAGTAACTCTGCAGCTGTTTGTGTTTCTGGCTCTGTGCTTAGCCAAAAGTCACTAAAATAGAAAGTTTTGACAGAATTGTTTCCAAGGCAAAGGCCATTTATGTCATTTGGCTTCAAATCAAACCCAACGTCTCAATCCAGAGAATCCATAAGTACTTTATATTCCGGCTAAAAATGGATGCAGCCTATATATGCTCCCCTCTACATTGCTTGAGGGGTTGAAAGCACCTGTCTTCCCGCGGGAAATTTTTGGGTGGATCCGGTTTACTGTGGACCAACGCATAAATGTATTGTATATTTCTAGAAATGTATAACTTTCACTGCATATTGTACAACACTTGATGCATTGATCTACAGTGAACCGGATCCACCCAAGTATTTCCCGTCTTCCCGCCAGTTATACAAAAATGGCCTGCCCTCTCTGTCTGTCTTAATAATGGCTGAAAAATTTCTTCTTTCCTTATTTCTCTTTCTCTGCTGCCCTCTTCACTATTATATTCTTTGATCACTTTTGATCTCACAAAATCTTTTCTCCTTTTACTGCAACATTTTAAACTTTTCAACTTTCATGAAAAATCTACACATTTTTCAATTTATCCTACCAATAATTTTCTTCATCTCTCACTCCTAACAAGCTTGGAGTTCTCCAGAACTCTCTTCTGGGAGACAGAGTTGGTGAACACATTTGGTAGTGAGTTTCTCCAATTCCAAAATATTTTTCCAGAATACAGAAACCCGTTTGGCAAATCGTTGATTCTCTTTCAAAAAATTTTTCCCCCAGCTAAAAAGCGTGCATGGTTCCCTTCAGATTTCCTTCGGTAGCACAAAGAGTGAAGGCTCGACGTCTCCAAAAGTAAGAGATGGCAAGAGCAAAATATCATCCACGGGAGAAGAATATTGAGGAGAAAGCAGTCAAATCTGAGTCAAGAAGAAGAGTTGTTCAGAAGAACAAGACTGAAAAGAAAGGATCATCAAAGGATGTTAACTCTGATGAAAAGAGTAAGGTGAGTAAAATGCGGAAACGATGGGATGAAGGTATCACCATCGGCGGTAACAAGAGAAGACGATCAAGAAAGAAGATGGAATCATCAGACATGAGTAAAAAGCGAAAACAACGAAATGAAGGTATAACCAGTGTGAGTAACAAGAGAAGCCGATCAAGAAAGAAAATGAAATTTGATAATTTTTGTAATGTTTTTTCTTTATACTTATCTTGTCATGATCGTTCATTTTTGCAAAAATGACAGCTCTCAATTTTTAGCAGAAAGGGAAGTTATTTTTTTTTAGTTAAAGAGGATGATGAGATTGAATGATTATATATATACCAGCTCATCAGATATAGTCCTGCATGCATTTGTTGACTCTCTAGTTGTAATATTTTCAAAGTAATGTTACAGATCTCTTAGTTGCACTCCTAAAATTTTTGTTTGGGTTTTCTTCTGCTGCATGCTTTAAATTCATGTTTCATGTGTCACATGCGAGTAACTCAATGTTGTCCTTTATATTTGCAGTATTTGATGATTCTGATGATGATATTGAAATGGTTCGCCAATTTTATTGTAATCATGGATGGGATGGCTCGCTTGATTCTGATGAAGATGAAATTCAGATAAGTGGTGAGACTAATGTCGTCCAGGAACGTGACGATTGGAGTAGTAGTTCTCATGACAGCGCGGAAGATGACCTTGTATTTCTTGGTGGAACATATCCAAATACTGTTTGCAGTGACAAGGGTAAGGTTGATACTGGGTCTTTTTTATCTTGAATTGATTCTCTCTCACCAATCAAACTAGGGAAAGTCTGGAGGGATTTTGAAAGAGAGAGTTTGAAAAACATTCTTCATGGACTTTCTATTTGTGCAGAAACTCTGATTGTTACTACTAACACTTGATGCTGCCTTGACCCAAAAAACCAAAATGCACTCAGCCTTCCATTTGAAATGCAATGTAGATTTAGCAGATTGTTTACTAACTACTACTTATTTTGGGTTGTTTCCCTCTCGAGAAAGAGTAACATGGTCTTTGCTACATTAGGACTCCTATGGCTATGTATTAATTCTTGTAACACCCCTACTAAAAGTATCAGCGGAAGCATATCAAATCCGAGTGTCGCCCCGTCTAGTTATCTAAACAAGGGGTCTTTAGAACGAAGAACCAAAAGAGTATACAAGGTCCAGACTCATACGAATATCATCACATAACAGAGAATCTCATACATGCAATCTCCATACTATATCAGCAATAAAGTACATAGTCCAAAGAGAAACATCCAGACCTAGACTGTTGTCACTGTGGTACCGTTCCTCTATCCGTAGGTCTGTTCAACTCCGAATCCTTCAAAAGAGTAAGAAAAAAGACACGTATGAGTAAAAAATCACCCAATGAGTTCCGTGTGTACTAGTGCTTTATGAAAGAAACAAAGTACATAAAACTTTTGTGGAAAAGCATAACATTTTCCTATTAGAAACAATTCCAAAATTCTCTAAAGAAGAATTTATTCAGAACTCGATCATTTTTGAAAAATTATGTTTCAATTTCAAATCATTGCCCCGATTTTCAAATCATAGGCACTTCTCCAATAGAAGGTCGGCCTGTATGCAAAACTCACAAGGCTTCGCCTTCGGCGCCATGTATCATTGTACTTATATCGCAACCTACAACACTCAACTGTGCGTCGCCAGAACGGTAAGTATACCGCAGCGTACTAAGAAAAAATAATAGGTATACCGTAGCATACCAAGTGAACTACAACACACTCTTGCCACCGTAAGCCAGTGGTCCCAACCTTGATGTCAATCACCATCGAGGCGGTAAGGAGTCAAACACACCAAGTGTCCCCGCCCGGCATTCAATGAATGACTCAAAAATAAAGTGCGCCCGTAGATGCGGCAATTGTCAAGTGCTAAACGGCTAGCCAGGACGACTCATCTTAATGTCCTATCACCCCGTTCTGAGTAAGAAAATCCCTAGAACTAAGCCAGGTTACTAGGGTCGTCTAACTCTAACGTAGGCTAGTACAAAGATCAAAGTCTTTGCTGAATACTCAATGTTACCAATACCATCCCTACTGACTGATTAGGCCAGAGGGTTATCTGTTATCGCAGGATTTTCAAAATAAATATTTTTAGGGCAAAATATCATTTTCCAAAAATTGATCTCACTGACTCGCAAGCCAAACAATAAATTTCATAGGCTCCGTAGGACCAATCAATTCATTCCATAGGCACATCAAGCCAATAAAGTAATTTCCGGGATCAAAATATCATTTTTCAAAAGTCAATCTCATATCAAGAGATTATTTTTCAAAACCATGTCGAAACAGAGTAAAGAGTTCTTTTCATACATCATAACAAGTTTCCATGTGTATTCGAGTCATTTTACCCGTACTCATTACAAAAGTCATTTCCAAGGGCATTCAAGTCATTTTACTCATACCCGATTTCAAAAGACTTTTCGAGGGTATTTGGATCATCTTACCCTTACCCGATTTGAAAAGTGTTCACAAGAGTTCTAATAAGGATATTTCGATCATTTACTGAATACCTGATTCCAAAGGTTTTCATAAAACATTCAAATAAAAACATTTTTCAAATACCCGATTTAAAAAAGAACTCATTTCAAAAAATCCAGAATTCGAATCCTAAAAGAGGATTAAATTCAAAATTTCCAAATATGTTTTCATAAAATGTCCTAATAAGGGTATTCTAGTCAATTTATAAATACGCGATTTCAAAAATTACCATTTTCTGAAAATTCTAAATATTTAATCCAACAAGGACTAAATTCACAAAATTTATACTTTAATCATCCGTTAAGATTTCCAAGCTAATTATGAAGTTCATTTGAGCCCCACATGGCATAAAATAAATCTTGCTCAGATAAACCTTAAATATATTTAGGGATTTTCTAAATGGTATAAAACATAGCATTTCATGGAAAAGTAAAGCACACTAGCTTTCAAAAGATTTTAGAAATCAAAGGGACTTACCTCGTGTCCTAATAAACTTTTTACCGTTCATGGCTGTTCGGCCATCGTTTTCATTGTTTTCAACGTGTCGTTGGCTTTTTACCAACAAACCTATATCAAATATCATTTTTATATTTAGTCATATTTGGTCGAAAAATAGCTGAGGATTAGCCGACATTTAGCCAACGTGCCCAACTGGTAGCCGATGGTTAAGGAAAACGTTCAACTTTCGTTCATGTCGTTTTTTCGTCGTTTGTTTAATTCTTTCGCTTTCCTTCTTCCATATCCTTCCTCCCATCATATACAAGGGATTAAATCCATGTTTCTCATTCATATCACCCGAAATCACACAATTAATCATCCTTAAGTTCATCCATTTTCGAACTAATTTTCTGAAATTTCACTGCTTGACACATGATTTTGTTTTGCACATAACTTTCAATCCACAACTCCGATTTGGCTCTATAATATACAAAATGGCCGTAAGACTCTTAACTTTAATTCTTATAGGCCTTTTCCTGAGTTCAAGTTTCTATGACACAATACGAAGCAAAAACAACTCCAATAGTTTTGCTACGATTCAACTACTCATGCTATCCTTTAATTTCCTTTACCCCTTTAACACCTTGAGAGCATTAATTCATTTAATTTTCCTTCAAATCACCTTTAATCCTTCAATTTTAAAATACCAACAACTCATGAAAGTCATGTTTATTTAACACAACTTTACTTCTTTCAACCAAAAGCTAGCATAATTCATTTTTCTAACTAATTAACTTCCATTTCAATTCTTCTTTGGTCATCATCTCATCAACTAAGATCAATCCTTCGAACTGCCATAAATATTCAATTCGTTATCACACAAAACAATATCCATAAAGCTTCTACGCAACCGACACACACATAGACACATAGAAAGTTTATCAATAAAGTTTATAAACCCTACATTTTGATCCAAAATCAAGATATGAAAAATCATATTTTCATGTTAAAATTGATATCAAAATGTTCACCATTCACCCAACAACAACTTTAATTCTAGTAAGGTGAGGTTTTACCTTGTATTTAGAGCTCTTTGGTGTGAATTTGCTCCAAGATTCTCTCAAGAATACACACCTCACCAAGAACACACACTAGCACCTTTTTTTTTTTTTTTTTTATCTCTTTCTTGTTAATTTCTTTTTCGCTTGTTTTTCTTTCTTCAATGCTGCCGAAAATATGGCTGTAAATCAGCCTCTTCACCCCCATTCTTCATTAGAAATTTGTCCAAGAAAATATTAATTTAATTAATTGTATGGTGGATAATATTTAGGTGTGTTCCAATTGAAAATTTACACACCATTATCCTTAATTTTCCTCCCAAAAATGTCTTCTTCTTTTCTCTATTGAGGTAATTTTCAGCCATTCAATCACCTTTCATAGTCCAAATATTGGCCAATTAAATTGCACAAGACCTTTGATAGAAGCTAAATTGGTTATACTTTGCTTAGTTATTTGAGGTTCTTTTGTAATTCATTTTGTGAAATAACTAGTCATATTCTTTCATATTTGAGATTTTACCCATGGAAAGGTATTTTGGTCATTATCTCAGGATTTTTGATAAAACAAAACAAAACCGTCGCGAAACATAGTAGAGGCGGCGCCGACTGCATTCTGGAACGTATGCGCATAATTCGGAGAAAAATCGGCGGACAAGTGGAGAAACAGAACCAAGGTGGTGCCGGCTCCGAAGGACCAAGGCGGCGCCGGCTGTGGTCTGTCCCTGAGGCGGTGCTGCGATCTTTATATGCGTTTTTGGAAATCTGAAGAGTTTTAGCAGCTTCCAACTTCTACTCGGCCAAGAATTTTGTACCCACAAGTTTAGGCACCTCTTAAGCCTATAAATAGATGGAAAACACAAGGGAAAATGGGAGAATTCATTGATCACCATAGAAAATCACTCAGTCCAAGGAGGAATTCTTCAAAGTTCAAGGAGGGTTGTATAAGAAGGTCTTCAAAGGAAGAAAAATGAGGCTTGTCTATGAGTTCTTTCTTTTACTTTGTTTTCTTTTTCTTGACAATGATATGTTAATTGTTTTATTGTAATTCAACAATGTTTTAGATATTCATGATTTTTAGAGTTATTTGATCTTTTGATTAATTGGTTATTATTCTTGGTATTCAATTACTTATGCTTATTACGAGATTAGTTAGTTGATTCTATCCATTGACTTGCTGGACCAAAGGGGGTTGATGGGTGTTTCGATTTATTAATTTCATATTCTGTTGGCAATTGACTTGTTGGACCAAAGGGGGTTGATTGTTTAAGAACTGGTAATTGAAGGTTAATTGATGTTTTCTGAGACCAAGGGTTTATTGATTAATTTCATGTTCTAAATTCGCCGAGACCAAGGGAATTTAATTAAGGATTGCGTTTAATGCGTCTTTTGGATGAATTAGTTGAGACGGACTAAGTGATTCTAATTTATCTAGAAGATAGTGATTTCATGGATTGACCATCAAAGTGAGTCTACCTTCATCTTTCATGGTGCCAGGAGAATGATTGGTTATGATAATGGTTAAGTTCTTTAAGATCATGTTTGTCTAAACAATGGCTTGAGTTACATAAATCTACATCCTTGACACAAAAATATACATATTTTTATTTTCTTTTTAACTTTCCTTTTTAGTTGTTTTTCACTTTATCGAGTTGGTTAAATAATAAAAGAAGGATAATTAATGTCTACTTGTTCCTTGAGGATCGACACTTGTTTTAACCCTATGCTCAGTTAATGATGAGTACGCTTGCTCATATGTATGATTTGGGTTTAACATTTTAATTTGAACTTGATTGGGAATGTGCTTAGATTTGTATGATTTTTATACCCAAGTCTGAACGCATCAAGTTTTTGGCGCCATTACTGGGGAATAATAGCATGAAAACTCAGATTTTGTTAATTTAACCATGTAAATATGTAAATATGTCAATAGGTAAATATGTATATTTGTTCTTTTTGCAAAACGGTGCTATTTCTTTTATATTTCGTGTATTCTTGTATAACTTATAACCTAACCTAACCAACTAACTTAGACTGAGTTTGAATTACTAACTTTGTAACCTTATATTTGTGTGATTTTAACCATTAATTATATCTCTAAAATTGCTTCTTGTTTTCTTAGGTATTACCCTTGGTACATGACCTGAAAATCCAACAACGAGATAGTCGATTTTGACCCTAAAATCGAGCGGACGTTAACAAAAATTCGCCGAACAATTCAAAGGAATCTGATTGCCGAGATGGATGGTGCTCAACAGAACAATGCTGGGAATGATAGGAGAGTTATGGACGACTTTGTGAAACCCGCAATCTTGGGCACAGGCTCGAGTATCACTAAACCTAGGGTAGATGCTAACAATTTTGAAATAAAACCCAACATTATTCAAATGGTGCAGAATATGGTTCGATTTGGTGGGTTATCGGAAGAGGATCCCAATGCTTACTTAGCCAGTTTTCTTGAGATTTGTGATACATTCAAAATGAATGGTGTTTCTGAATATGCCATTAAATTACGACTTTTTCCTTTTTCCTTGAGAGATAGAGCTAAATCGTGGTTAAAGTCTTTACCTACAGGTTCCATCACAACTTGGAATGCCTTAGCTGAAAAATTTTTGGCCAAATATTTCCCTCCAGCTAGGACAGCTAAGCTTAGGAATGAAATCTTCACCTTCCAAAACTAGATTCTGAGCCCTTATATGAGAGTTGGGAGAGATTTAAGGAAATTTTAAGAAAATGCCCATACCACGGATTCGAGCTGGGGATGCAAATGCTTATCTTCTTGAATAGCCTCACATTTGCAACATGGCAAGTGGTGGACTCTTCTGCAGGGGGTTCCATCAACCATAAGACCCCGGAACAGGTATTTAAGCTTATTGAAAATTTGGCTTCTAATAACTATTCTTGGGGGAAGTGCAAGGTCAAAGGCTCGTGTGCAAGGAGTACACAAAGTAGATGCCGTGGTAGCATTAGAGGCTAAGGTAGACGCCTTAACTCAAAAGATGGAACAGTTGGTGATGCCTTAAGGCCAAGTGTTAAACGTCAACTGCGATTTCTATGGAGAAGGGCACCCCAATCATAAATGTTAAAAGATGGGGTCACTCCAAGAAGCTTCAGAACAAGCGGCCTTCGCAGGTAATGTCCGGCCAGGTAACAATCCATATAGCTCTACCTATAATCATGGCTGGAGAAATCACCATAATTTCTCTTGGAGTAATGGGAATCCACCTAGGCAAAGTTCTTTCAATTTTGGAGGTAACTAAAGGAATCCAAACTCCATAAACACCACAGCAGCACCTCAAAAACCACCAGTGGAAGAATTGATTGACCAATTGGTAAGTACCATGGAGGCTAAGTTCCAAGGAATCGATACGACAACAAGGAACCTAGAGGCTTCCATGCGCAACTTAGAAAACCAGATTGGTCAACTAGCCAAACTCATGGGGGATCGTCAAGCAGGAACACTACCAGGGAATACGAAAGAAAATCTATGGGATCACAACCGTGGAAAACCTTGAAGCAGTTCTTTTCTCTTTTCTTTACTTTTCATTTTGTGTTAAGGACAATTTTTAATTTATAGTATTTTTATTCAGCATTCGTGTGTTTTTGCATTTTCATTAAAAAAAAAAAAAATTGAACCGGACAGAACAGAGCCGGGCCGGCGCCGGTTCCTATCGGGAGGAACATAATTAAAGGGCTATTTTGGCCACTTTTTCTTCAAAACCTCCATTCTCCCTCGCAAATCCTCTCAAGCCCGCGCCGACTTCACATCCATTAGTACCCAAAGTTTGATTTTTCAACTTCTAAACACCTCCATAACATCTCTTACCTTCTTTTTTATTGATCCTTCGGATCAAACACATCAAAAGCTTTGATTTTTTACAACAATAGCACATTCAATCCACAAGCAAAGGGAGTAGATTCTCGCAAAAAGCTTGCATCTTTTGCTTACTCATGCATATAAGAGCCTAAAGGTATGATTTTTATTTAAGTCATACGGTTAAATTGATGGAATTGATTTTTTCTAATTATAGGGACGTTTTGGCTGAAAATTGGGAATTATATATTCTATGATTGTGCATTCCTACTTGAGTTTCATTTATTGGATTACCTTAGGAGTTATTGAGCTTGCATTACTTGATTCATGCTTGTTATTATTCAAGAATTCATATAGCTCGGGCTAGAATTATGGTTATTGGTGACACTTGAATCTATTGAAACTGCATTATTGATCACATAATACCATTGCCTTCATTCACATGATCATGTTTACTAGCATGCTTTGAGGATATCAGCACAAGTTATGCTTTACAGTGGACTTTTACATGTATTGTGTAGGTTGTGTTGCATTGGGTGAAAGTGGTTGATTGAATTGGGTGTTGGAGTTGATATACATTGAAGGAGTTGTGGTTTGTGGATTGTGAGCTTGGTTGAGGGTTGCGTGAAATTTGTGATATATCTGTGTAGGGATAGCTATACTCTCTTCAGTGATTGAGCGTACCTGTTCTCTCTTCTTAGTACTCCATTCCTTCTGTGACCATGTCTAGGGCGAGGAGTCAACCATCTAAAAGGGCGAGACCTTCCTCGTCCTCAGTTCCATCATCTGTTGATCCCTTATCTCTTAGACTTACTGAGTTTGTCGATGCTTCTTATGAGGAATGGTATAGTAGGAGAGCTTCAAACAAGATTATTGTTGAGCGTACTTTCTCCCCCACCTTAGATCGGGCACTTAAATTAGGCATGATGTTTAGACGATTAGGTTGGGGATCCATAGTGCAATTGAAAGGAAAGTTTTGCTCCGTGTTTGTCAAGGAATTCTATACTAATATGACGGACAAGGGTAATAAACATCTCCCACATATTGAAATAAGAGTGAAAGGAGTTCCTATTGTCATCACTCAAAACCAATTATCTCACATCCTCTAGGTTTATGACGATGATACTTGGCAAGGGATTGATGTGAATAATCAAAAGATTCTTTCGGACCCGAATTGGGATGTTAGGGGGACGCGAGCAACCCTAGGCTTATATAAGCATAATGCTTTCCAAGCTAACAGTTTCTATTCCAACAATAACTTGGCAGCCAACTTTTGCGTGCTGGTGTACATGTTTGGGTTTAATGTTGTTCCCCGTGCTAGTGGTTTCAATGAAACTAGGCTTATTGACACTTATATTCTACACCGGATGATGAACATATTACCTATCCCTCTTGCTCCTTTGATCATCCAATCTATTAGAGAGGTTGTTCATCACCGTCTCTCCACAAAAGCCTTTGTTTTTCCCTTGGTTATAATGAAGATTCTAAAGGACTTTGGGGTGAGTCTTGAGGGAGAACTCATGGAGGCTACCACTGAGCACGATATGATCACTGAGCACACTCTTATGAGTTGCGGATACAAATACAGCTCAGAGTTGAAGAAATAGCTTACTCCCTTCAAGGTCCAACATCCCGGTCAGGAAAGGCCACCTACAACGGAGGAGGAGCAGCCACCACCATCGGCACGTGCTAGAGCTGTCCGTTCTCAGTCCCACTCCCGGATTGACTTTAAGACCATTGTACTGGGGCACCTCGACCAGCAAATGGAGGTGCTCCTATGCTTGTAGGGTATTATGGAAGATATGGCACGACGGTAAGCTACCATGGAGCAGCAGTTGACTGAGTTGAGGTAGCAGCCTTCTAGGCCACATGATGGTGCAGGCCTTTCTACACTCGCTGATGAAGAGGAGGGTGAGGATGAGGATGCTGTGGAGGATTGATGATGCTTTCTTGCTCACTTTTGTTTTTGTTTCCTTTCTCTTTACATGTTTTTGTTTTAGTTAGTTTGGCTTTCCTGTCGTTGTATTTATATTTCGTTTGTCTTTGCTTTATTTTCTTTTCTAGTTGTTACGCTTTGGTATTTTCTTTTGTATTTTTTAGGTACGTTGATGCTGCCTCTCTCTTCATGCATTCAGCTCTTGTACGCCACAATGAATGGAAGTTTGTTTTTCCTATCTCTTCTCCTTTATTTTGTTTGGTCCCATGGTATTGGTTGTTTTGGTTATATTTATTTGGCCATTAAGGACAATGTCCAGTTTAAGTGTGGGGGAGTGGTTTGATTGACAATTCTTCTATACATATTCTTGGGAGCGGGATTTTTCAAAAATTTTCACCAGTTTCTAATTTTCTGGAGATTTCAAGCTGTATTTTTTTTTAGTGCATGTCTTTATGATGGATTATAGAGTATACGTTCTAGATCATTGATGGCTTATGTATGACTTTTTCCACTCACTTGGACAAAGTAGTTCTTGATCAAATACTTTGCATTATTCTTAAACCTGTTTTTCTCTAAAATTCACGGAACATTCTAGAACTTACTTGAATACCTCTCGAGGCGAAATAAGAAAGACATTCATGATTTAACTTAGGGATTATAGTAATAGGTCTTCTTTGGATAGTTTGAGTTTTTCAAGCCTGCCTATTGTTATATTATCCCTAGTGCCTATTTTAAGCCTAAATTAGTGATTTCTTTCTTTAAAACCCCGTCACGATATTTTGTCCATTACTTGTGCTGAGAGTTTATATAATTTCCAAATTTTTATGCTCTTGAAGGATGAAAGTATATGTATGTTGGAAAAAAATGCAGGGATGGAGATCATGACTTGTTACTTTCAGTCACGGATCAATTACAAGTGGAGCTAGGAAAAGAAAGGAAGTGGAATGGAAGGAAGAAGTTGAAACAATTGAGAAAGAAAAGAATGTTGAGCTGAAAAAGATGAGAAAGAAGAAAAGAAACGAGAGGAAGTGAAAAGAAAAAAACAACAAGCTGCTAGAAAGAAAAGTGAGTGAAAAAGAAAAGAACAGCAGCAGTGAAAACAAAAGAGGAGTAAAAGAAGAGAGAATTGAAAAAGCATTGGAAAAAAAAGAAGAGTGAAAAGATCACAAAAGGGATGGTGGGTGAACTGTAAAAGTAAGTTCATATAAAACACTTGACACTATTGCTGAAAAATTGAGTGATCTTGTGAGGAAAATAGTTGATGATAAGAAAAGAAGAAGAAAAAAAGAAAAAGAAAAAAAAAGAACAATGCAGGATTTGCTTGAAATGCATAAGGGTTATTATATAAAGTTATGGTTTGATTGATTCGTGGAATAGGAGAGCAAGAAGAGTTGGGAATTATAGGTTTATTTTGGTTACTATTTTCTTGCTTACTCTCAGTTTTCTTTAACTTTTGATGTTCCTATATCCTTTGTTTGCTAAGCCACACTACAAACCTTTAGCCTTACATTACAAGTTTAAAAGTCCTACATGATCTAAGTAGAATCATGATATGTCTCGGATTAGTGGAGAGAGTGTATGAAAAGTAAGCATATGAAATGCATATTCTTTTTAAACTGACTTCTTTCCAATGGTTTGAGAATATTGTAAAGTATTGAGATGGTTCTACTAAGTCATTTATTACTACACAAGTCTTGCATTGGTTGTGAAAGATTTGATATCATATGTTTTATATTCATAAATAAAGAAAGCATTGAAAATATGATTTTGGAATTGATTGAGTGATTAAAACCTTGTGTTTTTCCTACTTGTTCTTAATACTTTGCTTGAGGACAAGCAAAGAGTTAAGTGTGGGGGAATGTGATAGGAGCTAAATTGGTTATACTTTGCTTAGTTATTTAAGGCTCTTTTGTAATACATTTTGTGAAATAACTAGTCATATTCTTTCATATTTGAAATTTTACCCTTGAAAAGGTATTTTGGTCATTATCTCAGGATTTTGGATAAAACAAAGCAAAACCGTCGCGAAACATAGCAGAGGTGGCGCCGGCTGCATTCTGGAACGTATGCGCACAATTCGGAAAAAAAATCGATGGACGAGCGGAGAAACAGAACCAAGGCGGCGCCGGCTGTGGTCTGTCCCTGAGGCGGTGCTGCGATCTTTATATGCATTTTTGGAAATCTGAAGAGTTTTAGCAGCTTCCAACTTCTACTCGGCCAAGAATTTTGTACCCAGAAGTTTAGGCACCTCTTAAGCCTATAAATAGATGGAAAACACAAGGGAAAATGGGAGAATTCATTGATCACCATAGAAAATCACTCAGTCCAAGGAGGAATTCTTCAAAGTTCAAGGAGGGTTGTATAAGAAGGTCTTCAAAGGAAGAAAAATGAGGCTTGTCTATGAGTTCTTTCTTTTACTTTGTTTTCTTTTTCTTGACAATGATATGTTAATTGTTTTATTGTAATTCAACATTGTTTTAGATATTCATGATCTTTAGAGTTATTTGATCTTTTGATTAATTGGTTATTATTCTTGGTATTCAATTACTTATGCTTATTACGATATTAGTTAGTTGATTCTATCCATTGACTTGTTGGACCAAAGGGGGTTGATGGATGTTTCGATTTATTAATTTCATATTCTGTTGGCAATTGACTTGTTGGACCAAAGGGGGTTGATTTTTTAAGAACTGGTAATTGAAGGTTAATTGATGTTTTCTGAGACTAAGGGTTCATTGATTAATTTCATGTTCTAAATTCGCCGAGACCAAGGGAATTTAATTAAGGATTGCGTTTAATGTATCTTTTGGATGAATTAGTTGAGACAGACTAAGTGATTCTAATTTATCTAGAAGATAGTGATTTCATGGATTGACCATCAAAGTGAGTCTACCTTCATCTTTCATGGTGCCAGGAGAATGATTGGTTATGATAATGGTTAAGTTCTTTAAGATCGTGTTTGTCTAAACAATGGCTTGAGTTACATAAATCTACATCCTTGACACAGACATATACATATTTTTATTTTCTTTTTAACTTTCCTTTTTAGTTGTTTTTCACTTTATCGAGTTGGTTAAACAATGAAAGAAGGGTAATTAATGTCTACTTGTTCCTTGAGGATCGACACTTGTTTTAACCCTATGCTCAGTTAATGATGAGTACGCTTGCTCATATGTGTGATTTGGGTTTAATAATTTATTTTGAACTTGATTGGGAATGTGCTTAGATTTGTATGATTTTTATACCCAAGTCTGGACGCATCAACCTTAATTAAATAGCCCACAAATGATGTGTTCTATTCATAAAAATATACATCATTCTTCTATTTATTTGTAATTCTTTAATTTTATGCATCTTGCATGAATTTTTCTTGCAACTTCTCATAAATTGACACATGTCAAAGGCTACCAATCACAAAATGCCACACACCCAAATTTTTTACCGCATTTTCAAATTTTCTCAGAAATAACCAAAATCGGGTCCGAAATTAAAGAATATTTTACTTTACCATTCAACTCCAAAAATTCTACTGAATCTATTGGTAATACTTAAATTCTTCAATTTCTTCTCAATTTGGTCAAATTCACGATCAAAGTTTCGGGCGCGATCAAAATAACGAAAATGCTTCCGATAATCCAAATAATTTATTTCACACCAAAACGTACATTTCATCACACTGATCAATTTTCGTTCACAATGTACCCTCAAATTCTTATTTTACTAATATTAGTAGCCTTATGAAGATTTAGGGTACGAGTAGAACAAATCCAATACTTACATCCAAGTCCCGGCAAAATGTTATCATACCAAAATATCTGTTTCATTATACCGATTATCTTTTGTTCTGACCATTGATATAAATTCTCATCCTATTACAAATAGCATCGAATCGAATGTTAAAATTATAAGGTATTAGACTCTCTATTCTTTACAAAAAATTTCGTTCTTGAAATTGGCTTATACTTGGAATAATTTTAGATACTTTTTCAACATCTTTGCTTCCATCTCCCAGGTCGCGTCTTACACTGGATGATGACTCCATAATACTTTTACAAGTGAAATTTTCTTTTTTCGCAATTCCTTTTTAGCATACTCCAAGATCTTAATAGGCTTTTCCTCATACTTCAAGCTTGGAATCATCTTAATAGGCTCGTTATTCAAAACATGTGCAGGGTCAGCTACATATTTTCGCAGTTGGGAGACATGGAATACATTGTGAATATCTTGAAGCTCTGCTGGTAATTCTAACTGGTAAGCCACTTTCCCAATTCTCTCGACAATAGGGAATGGTCCAACATACCTAGGTGTCAACTTCTTCTCTTGTCCTCTAGTTCCCAATTGTTATTGTGGAGTCAGCTTAAAAAATACAAGATCTTCTTCTACAAACTCCAAATCTCTCCTGCATCTATCTATATAACTCTTTTGTCTACTTTGAGCTCTCTCCAACTTGCTTTCGATCACTTCTACTGCCTGTCGAGCTTTTTCAAGATCAAAATCATCTTGCTCACCCATTCTCCATCCTAAACTTTTCCAATACAATGGAGACTGACATTTTCTCCCATATAAGGCTTTAAATAGGGCCATTCCAATTGTTGATTGATAACTATTATTGTATGCGAATTCTGCATATGCCAAGTTATCAATCCATTTGGTTCCAAAATTCAAAGTGCAATCCCGAAACATGTCTTCCAAAACTTTATTCATTCATTTAGTCCATCCATCCGTTTGTGGGTGCGCTACTGTGCTGAACTTTAATGTTGTCCCATATCTCTATTGAAATTTAGTCCAGAACTTCGAGGTAAATATAGGATCTCGATCTGACATAATACTAGAGAGTACTCCATGTAATCTGATTACTTCCTCCATATAAATCTTACTTAACTTCTCTAAAGAATCACGTTGATTGATGAGAATGAAATGAGCAGACTTAGTCAGTCTGTCCACTATCACCCATATTGTATCTCGCTGTCCTACTGTCTGGGTAATCCTGTAATGAAATCCATAGTAATTTCATCTCATTTTCACGATGGAGTAGGTAATGGCTGTAATAACCCTCCAAGTTGTTACTGATCGGCTTTCACCGCTGACAAATTAAACATCAAGCTACAAAGTCTGAAATATCCTTCTTCATACCAATCCACCAATAATGTCGTTTCAAATCCTGATACATCTTTACAGTTCCTGGATGGATGGTATACTTACTTCGATGTGCCTCTTTTAAAATATCTTGCTTGATTGTAGACAATTTCGGAATACAATATCGATCTCGGTAACAAATGATTCCATCATTGTCCTCTTAGAATTCACCTTCTCTTTTACTTGCCTCCTTTTGCTGCAACTTTTGCAACTATTCATCTTTATTTTGCTCTTTCTTCAACTGTTGTAGGAAAACGAGTTGAATGGAGATATTACTCACCCTTATTTCTCCGTCTACTGCAAATCTTCCAATTCCGAAATTCGTAGCATTCGAAGGGTTGATAAACTTGCCTTCCTACTTAGGGTGTCTGCTACTATATTTGCTTTCCCATAATGATATTTAATTGGACATCGAAATTCTTCCAAAAATTCCATCCACCTATGTTGCCTCATATTTAAATCCTTTTGGGTGAAAACATATTTCAAACTCTTATGGTCGGTGAAGACTTCAAACTCAGCTCCATATGAATAATGTCTCCATTTCTTAAAGGTAAATACGATAGCCGCTAACTCTAAGTCATGTGTAGGATAATTTTCCTCATGGAGTTTCAATTTCCTGGAAATATAAACTTTCACATTTCTCTCATGCATCAACACTCCTCCTAGTCCTTCTTTCAAGGTATCCGTATACACCTTGTAAGGTTTGTCCATCCTTGGCAATGCTAGAACAGGAGCAGAACTTAGTCTTTTCTTTAGCTCCTGGAAACTTCTCTGACATTTTTCGATCTAGATAAAAGGAACTTTCTTTTGAATGAGTCGAGTCAAAGGTGAAGCTATCTTAGAAAATCTCTTAATAAATCTCCGATAATATCTTGCTAATCCCAAAAAACTTTGTATTTCAGTTGGAGTCTCAGGATGTTTCCAATTAGTCCGCTTTAATTTTTGCTGGATCCACCATAATCCTGTCTTTAGATATCACATGTCCTAAGAATGCTACTTCTTATAGTCAAAACTCACACTTACTGAATTTTGCATAGAATTTGGCCTCATTTTAACCTTTCCAATACTTTCCGAAGGTGTTGTTCATACTCTTGAGGATCTTTGGAATACACTAGGATATCATCTATGAATATAACCATAAAATTATCTAAGTAAGATCGAAATGTTCGGTGCATCAGGTCTATGAAAATAGCAGGGGCATTAGTAACATCAAAGGCCATCACTACAAACTTAAAATGTCCATATCGTGTGTTAAATGCAGTTTTTGGTAAATCTTTTCCCCGAATCTGAACTTGGTAATATCCTTGCCTCAAGTCTAACTTCAAAAAATACCCTACTCCTTGTAACTGGTCAAACAATTCATCAACCATGGGCAATGGATATTTATTCTTTACCGTCACTGCATTCAATCCTTGATAACCTATACACATCCGTAGTGACCCATTTTTCTTTTTAACAAATAATATAGGTGCTCTCCAAAGTGAAATACTTGGTCGAATGAACCTTACTCTATTAATTCCTGTAATTGTTTCTTATGCTCCTGTAATTTTATAGGTGCCATTCTATAAGAAATTCTTGAAATTGGTTCTGCCGATGGCACTAAATCAATGAAAAACTCTACTTCTCTCTCTGGTGGTAATTCCTTCAATTCTGCCGGAAAAACATCTAAATACTTATTCACCACAGGGACATCTTCGAGTTTCTTAATCTCTCCCGGCTTATTCGTCACATAAGCTAAGTATCCAGTGCACCATTTCCTAATCATTTTTCGGGCCTTGAGTCCCGATATGAAAACATTACTCTTTCGTCTAGCCTCGCCTACAAATTTCAATATAGGTTTCCTAGGCCAATGGAATTGTACTACCTTATGTCTACAGTCAACTTGAGCATGATGCTGAGATAGCCAGTCCATGCCCTAGATAGTATCATAATCTTCTATGGGTAAACATATCAAATCTCCTTCCAAAATTTCATTTTCTACCAAGATCTTACAACCCCCATGTATTTTCTCACTATTCATTTGTTTTCCTAAAAGGTACTGACAATCATTTCATATAAAGTTTCTTCCCATTTAATTCCATAGAATCAAGAAATGAATTGGCATCAACAAAGGAATACATAGAACTGGGATCTACCAATACTTTAGCATTATGATAAAAAATAAGGAGCATACTTTCCACTAGTATGGCATGATTATCCGTCTTTTCTAATGCAACTACTTGAGCATTTACTTGTGGCTTGGTAGGTCCAGTTTTAGAGGTAGAAGCTTGTCATGGGTTCCTTTTTCCTAGTCATGACCTCTGTCCTTAATTGTTTCCTCTAGGTCAACTCCATCCTCCTATCCTTCGAGAGTGAGGGCAATTGAAACTCTTATGCCCTACCTCCCTACAGTTAAAACATTTAAAAGAGGGTTGTCCTCCAGTCAGGCCTCCCCTCCTCTGCATATTTCCTTTCTTCTGCCATCGGGGCCTTCCAGATCTTTTTTGACTTATACTCCGAAATCTATTTTGATTTCTTCTACTCATATTCTCATTTATTCTAGCATTCTCATTAGCTCTAGTGATAGTCTCAGTCAACTGTTGAATGGTATCAACCATTTTCTGGAAGGTTTGGAACATAGGATGATCCAAATTTACAAGATGGGAACCTCCCATATGTGGTTCCTCTACCGTTGTTTTAAGATGATTTTGAGTAGTTTATGATGATCGTCCGGGAGTTCTTTTACGAGGCATCTGTACAGTTCATGTGATTTTACTGGTAAAACAATGTAACATAGCTCGAAAGCAGGCACAAAAGTGGATATAGTGCGCATAGTAGGAACATAATTTTTATGCATTCACAAAGTCAGTACAAAATTTTATACACTGAGCATACCGTCATATACACTGCCGAATTGTACATATCCTACTACATATATCTACATCTCATTCTCCTACTCATCATCATTATTATCTGAAACGGGAGGTCCTAAATTGGTAGAAACTATGTAGGATTCGGCTGCATCAAATCCCTCATCTCTATCCATATCAGGGTGCAACCAAGCCAGTATCTCTGTATCTATCTCCAACTCCTCCTCGACCACAGGTACCTCCACCTCGGGTACCTCCTAATCCTCTCCTGCCTCAGCGACCTCCAAACCCGGTATCTCCTCCTTCAATACTCCGAGTATATCCTTGCCAAATACCTTCTCATTATTCTTAGATAATATTGCACCATTGGGGATACTATCCTCCTCATCATCATCCTGATAGTGCGACTCAATATCGCCATTAATCTTATCAGAATTGCCACCTACCTCCTCATGTGGCGACGATGTCCTCTTAGGAGTAGATGTCCCGTCTAAACTAAGGCCTAATAGAAATGGAGTAACAACAGGTACTGTTGGGTCAAATCTATTCCCAGCAAGATAGGGTATATGACGGCGGCCAAAGTTGGGTCTTGTCAAAGTGACATGCCCTGGCATACCTGTTCGGTAGACTGACCTAATCTTCTTAGGTCTCTTCACACCCAAACTTTCACATGTCCCTTTCTTCCCATTATCGCTGCGCTCATCCATTGGGCGCTTACCTTTATCACTCCTATCCGTCATAACCATAAAATTAAAGAATTCTATTAATTCCTATGACGATACCACAGTTCTATAATACTATACTCTGATACCAATTGTAATATCCCTATTAAAAGTAACAGTGGAAGTAAATCAAAATCAGATGTCGCCCCGTCCAGTTACCCAGATAAGGGGTCTTTATAATGAAGAACTAAAAGAGTATACAAGGTCCAGACTCATACTAACATCATCACATAACAGAGAATCTCATACATGCAATCTCTATACAATATCAGCAATAAAGTACATAATCCAAAGAGGAACGTCCGGACCTAGGCTATTGTCACTATGGTATTGTCCCTCTATTCGTAGGTCTATTCAACTCCGGATCCTTTAAAGGAGTAAGATAAAAGACACATGTGAGTGAAAAATTACCCAGTGAGTCCTGTGTGTGTTAGTGTTTTATGAAAAAAACAAAGTACATAAAACCTTTGTGGAAGAGTATAATATTTTTCTATTGGAAACAATTCCAAAACTCTCTAAAGAAGAGTTTATTCAAAACTCGATCATTTTTGAAAAAATGTGTTTCAATTTCAAATCATTGCTTTGATTTTCAAATCACAAGTACTTCTCCAATAGAAGATCGCCTTGTATGCAAAGCTTACAAGACTTCGTCTTCAGCGCCACGTATCATTGTACTTAGACGGCAACCTACAACACTCAATTGTGCATCGCCGGAAGGGTTAGTACACCG
The DNA here is from genome assembly GCA_026120185.1 of Voacanga thouarsii. Classification (NCBI taxonomy): domain Eukaryota; kingdom Viridiplantae; phylum Streptophyta; class Magnoliopsida; order Gentianales; family Apocynaceae; genus Voacanga; species Voacanga thouarsii. The sequence goes on from JANUWF010001622.1 coordinate 1,270,776, forward strand.
CAGCGTACTACCAAAAATAAATAATAGGTATACCGCAGCATACCAAGTACACCGCAGCGTATTGAGAATAAATAATAGGTACACTGTAGCATACCAAATACACCGCAGCGTACTGAGAATAAATAATAGGTATACCGCAGTATACCAAGTGTACCACAGCACACTCTTACCACCGTAAGCCCAGGATTCCAATTCTGACGTTAATCACCATCGATACAATAAGGAGTCAAACGCACCGAGTGTCCCCGGTCGGCATTCAGCAAATGACTCAAAAATAAAGTGCGCCCATAGATGCGAAAATTACCATGTGCTAAACGGCTAGCCAGGACGACTCATCTTAATATTCTGTCACCTAGTTCAGAGTAAGACAATCCTTAGAATTAGGCCAGGTTACTAGGGTCGTTTAACTCTAACGTAGGCTAGTACAAAGATCAAAATCCTTGCTGAGTACTCAACGTTACCAATACTACCCCCTACTAACTGATCAGGCCAGAGGGTTATTTGTTCCCTCAGGATTTTCAAAATAAACATTTTTTGGGCAAAATATCATTTTTCAAAAATTGATCTCATTGACTTGTAAGCTAGATAATAAATTTCATAGGCTCTGCAGGGCCAATCAATTCATTCCATAGGCACATCAGGCCAATAAAGCAATTTTTCGGAATCAAAATATCGTTTTTCAAAAGTCAATCTCATATCGAGAGATCATTTTCCAAAACCATGTCGAAACAGGGTAATGATTTCTTTTCATACATCAAAACAAGTTTCCAACTGTATTCGGGTCATTTTACCCGTACTCGATCACAAAAGTCATTTACAAGGGCATTCAGGTTATTTTATCCATACTCGATTCCAAAAGACTTTCTGAGGGTATTCGGGTTATTTTACCTTTACCCAATTTGAAAAGTGTTCACAAGAGTTCCAATAAGGATATTTCGATCATTCATCGAATACCCAATTCCAAAGGTTTTTATAAAATATTCCAATAAGGATATTTGAATTATTTTTTAAATACCTGATTTCAAAAGGAACTCATTTCAAGAAATCTAGAATTCGAATCCTAAAAGAAGATTAAATTCAAAGTTTCCAAACATGTTTCCATAAAATGTCCTGATAAGGGCATTCTTGTCAATTTATAAATATCCGATTCTAAAAATTACCATTTTTTGAAAATTCCAAGTATTTAATCCAACAAGGACTAAATACACAAAATTCATACTTTAATCATCGATTAAGGTTTCCAAACCAATTATAAAGTTCATTCGAGTCCAACATGGCATAAAATAAATCTTGCTCAGATAAACCTTAAATATATTTAGGGATTTTCAAAATGGTATAAAACGTAGCATTTTATGGAAAAGTAAAATACACTAGCTTTCAAAAGATTTTAGAAATAAAAAGGACTCACCTCATGTCCTAATGAACTTTTTCCGTTCACGGCCGTTCGACCATCGTTTCCATTGTTTTTAATGTGTCGTTGGCCATTTACCAACAAACTTACATAAACCATCGTGTTTGGTTAAAAAATAGCCGATGATTAACTGACGTTTAGCCGATGCGCTCGACGGGTAGCCGATGTCTAGCCGACGTTTAGCTGATAAGGCCGACATACAACCAACGAAACCGACCGTTAAGGAAAACGTTCAACTTTCGTTCATGTTGTTTTTTCGTCGTTTGTTTAATTCTTTTGTTTTTTTTCTATATCCTTCCTCCCTTTATATACAAGGGATTAACTCCATGTTTCTCATTCATATCACCCAAAATCACACAATTAATCATCCTTATGTTCGTCCATTTTCGAAGTAATTTTCTGGAATTTCACTGCTTGACACATGATTTTGTTTTGCACATAACTTCCAATCCACAACTCCAATTTGGCTCTATAATATGCTAAAATGACCGTAAGACTCTTAAATTTAATTTCGTGTAGGCTTTTTCCTGAGTTCAAGTTTCCATGACATAACACAAAGCAAAAACAGCCATAGTAATTTTGCTCCAATTCAACTATTCATGCTATCCTTTAATTTCCTTTTCACCTTTAACACAACACAAATTTACTTCTTTCAATCAAAAGCTAGCATAATTAATTTTTCTAACTAATTAACTTCCATTTCAATTCTTCTTTGGTTATCATCTCATCAACCATGATCAATCCTTTGAACTACCATAAATATTCAATTCTTTATCACACAAAACAATATCCATAAAGCTTCTAGGTAGCCGACACACACATAGACACATAGAAAGTTCATCAACAAAGTTTATAAACTCCAACTTTTGATCCAAAATCAAGACATGAAAATCATATTTTTATGCTAAAATTGATATCAAAATGTTCACCATTTATCCAACAAATTTAATTCTAGCAAGGTGAGGTTTTACCTTGTATTTAGAGCTTTTTAGTGTGAATTTGCTCCAAGATTCCCTCAAGAACACACACCTCACCAAGAACACACACTAGCATATTTTTTTTCCCTCTTTCTTGTTAATTTCTTTTTCTCTTGTTTTTCTTTCTTCAATGCTGCCGAAAATATAGCTGTAAATTAGCCTCTTCACCGCCATTCTTCATTAGAAATTTGTCCAAGAAAATATTAATTTAATTAATTGTATGGTGGATAATATTTAGGTGTGTTCCAATTGAAAATTTACACACCATTATCCTTAATTTTCCTCCGCAAAATTTCTTCTTCTTTTCTCTATTGAGGCTGCAGACTTCTTGGCTAATTTTCAGCCATTCAACCACCTTTTCATAGTTCAAATATTGGCCAATTAAATTGCACAAGACCTTAATTAAATGACCCACAAATGATGTTTTTCAATCATAAAAATACACATAATTCTTCTATTTATTTTGTAATTCTTTAATTGCATGCATTTTTCTTGTATAGACATTAGGCCATATACATTAGTATGTATGAGTTCTAATAGCTCTTTAGCCCTTTCGCCCTTTTATCAAGTAAACAAGATTCATATGTGTTATATGATTCATAATCAAATGACCCTAACTTACTAAGTTTGTGTAACTTAGAAACACAATTCTCATTTATATGGCTTAAATGGAAATGCCATAAGTAAGATGAGGTTGAGTTATCTATCCTTGGTTTTTTATTGTTTATGTTGAGAATTGGATTATCCATGTCTAGAACATATAAATTATTAACCAAAGTTATAGTACCACAATGGATACTATTCAATGAAAAAGAACAACCTTTATTCTTAAAAATTAAATGGAATCCATACAAGTCTAAACAAGCAACTGAGATAATTTTTTTCAATAAAACTGTTATATAACAACAGTTTTAAAGTTCTAAAACTAATCCTAAAGGCAAGTGTCGATCATAAGTCCGCACAACAAGAGCAGCAACCATTGCTCTATTTGCAGTACGTAGGTCTAAATCACCCTTTTCAAATTTTTTACTGTCCTTTAGTCTCTGTAAGTTATTGCATAGATGAGATCCACATCCGGTATCTAATACCCATATCTCATTTTTAAATGCAGTATTTATCTCAATCATAAACATACTAGAAGTAGAAATCGAAGTGCTAGCAAACTTCTCCTTCTTGCCCTTTACAGTCTCCAGATAGGCTTTGAAGTTGTCTCCAATGGCCTATCTTGCCAAAGTGATGACATTAGCCATTGGTGGCTACCTCTTTCTTCTTTATGCTATCTTTGGGCTTAGTGTGAGCCTTCTTCTTCATCGTGGGAACTTTCTTTTTAGAAGAGGAAAATTTTATCAACAAAACTGCATTGGATTCCTTCTTCATGGAGGATTCCGTAGTTTTGAAAAGATTAAACAGCTTGGGTATAGTGGACTCAATCTTGTTCATTTGATAGTTAATAAAAAATTGTGAAAAATTACTTGCCAAATATTGTAGAATTGATTAATCAATACTTAATTCATTGTCCATCACAAACCCCAGAGACCCAAGCTTTTCAATTAAGCTCAGCATCCTCAGCCCATGAATGTCATAGAAGTACCTTTAGCCATCTTAGAACGGAACAGTTATTTTGAGATCTCATATCTCTCTGTTCTGACTTGGGCATCAAACAGCTTTCAAAGATGTAAAATGATCGAGTAAGCATCCATATGCTCTTGCTGTTTTTGTAGTTCGGGGGTTATTGATGCCAACATCACATAGGATGTTGTGTCACTATCATGTTTGTGCTTTTTGTGGACAGCATGCCCATCAGCATGAGCATCTTAAGCTGGTGGTGGTGGAATAGGAGTATCTAGCATGTAGAGTAACTTTTCGGACATGAGAATGATTCTCAAGTTTCTATACTAGTCCAAAACGTTTGACTCAATAAGTTTGTTGGTTTACAAGATGTTATGTAAATTTAGAATGGTTGACATGATGCAGATAACTTAGATATAAAAATAGAGACATTAGTTAACTGTATATGCACATATAATACAAATAATTACGTCTTTAATTATGCGCATTATTATTCTACTATTTTACTCAAACTAATAGACCCCATTATTGATTCGGAAAGCCTGTTGGAAGCTTTCCTCGTGAACTAGTATCCAAATTACTTAAGAATGACCTTAGATTTGCCTAATAAGTCACCCTTAAGTTTAATGGTAAGTATCTAATACCAAGTACATCAAATATAATTACCAGATCGTTGGGAGATTAATATCTTTTAATCTTAAAACCTTTTAAGCTAACCCAATCTTGCCACTAATTTTCTTTATGTTTGAGTTAGTCCAACAAGGATAAAGAAATTAGTTAAACCTAACCTATTAATTAGGAATTTAAAATTTCATAGCTTGAACATGCCCAATGTCAAGTAGGCTTGAGTTAGCCCAACAACTTGGTCTCGAAAAAAGGCTCCCTTTCTTACTATATTAATGGAAGATATTTGGTTTAATATTAATTTAAGGGATTTGTAATTTTTTTTGTGATTTATATATTGCATGCATAATATCAATATATTCAGACAAACCAAAAATAATAACATTGCTTGGTTATGGACTTTACTATATTAATTTTCTTGAACCACAAAAGAAATTAATCTGATCAATCCTAAGTATTTATGCATAATCTAGGAAGAAAGTCTTACTATCTTCCTTTTTTTTTTGTCTCGATCACCTTCTCCTTGTTTTGTAATAAATTCTAATCATATCTAACCTATGTAATCTAATTACATAAAATTCAAATATAGAAACCTCAAGTTACATTCGAAGAGAGTTAGACGAGAAAAGAAATTACACAAGAAAAATAGCAAAGGTAGGACACACAGGCTCTATTTAATTCAAAACTAAAGTGATAAAATGTATGAAAATTTTAATTGGGTACATAGTCCATAACCAAACAACTACGCTAATTTTATGCTCAAAATAAAATTAAACATAGAAAATAATTACAAAATCACTATTTTAAAAAATTAGAATAAATTCTAAAAATTAATATTTTAGAAAATATATTAATTGCTAAAATCATATTTTATGAATTAAAATAATATATAATCTAATATCAATATTTTAAAAAATATATTAATTTCTAAAATCATATTTCATGAATTAAAATAGTATATAATCTAAAATCAAAATTTTAGAAAAATATATCATTTTTCAAAATCAAATTTTGGAAAAATAACTCCGTTAGTCCCAAAACAGAATTTTGGAAGAAAAAGTTAGGTGCTAAATGGGAAAAAAAAAAACCGTGGGTCGTGTTTGTGAAGAACTAAAAAATTGGAAAACTAAAAAAAAATATAAAAAATGCATCTGCGGCTGGCATCTAATATGCCAGTCGCGGCTTGGGTGGTTTTTTGCCTTAAGCAACGACTTAGCTTCAGCAAGCCGCCTACAGCTTTGGGCCAAAAAACTATTTTTTTTTTCGATTTTTTTGTGTAGGTTTTTCAGGTTGTCTTCTTCCGACAATTACATAAGACAACTCCTTTGTTCAATGCCTAGAAAAATAATATCTTCATAGTCTGTTCATTGGAAAACAGAAACAACCGAAACGAAGAACAATTCTTTGCAGAGGCTACTTAATCGAAATAGTTTTCTTCTACGCAAAACCTTTTGGAAAATAGATTTTCTGGGATACTATAACCATTACAGATATTTACACAACACAACAATCCGTAAACAACATGAACCAACTTCAAAACCATTTTGAAAACAATTTTCACAAACCAAAATCGTTGAGGTTTTCATCACCCAATAGACTGTGTATTCAAAATACACAATGTTAGTATATGAAACAATTTCACTGAAGTATAATAACCCATTAAAAACAAAAACATGGAGGCTCTGATATCACTATTAGGAACTTAGGTCATTTATAGGCATTTCATTAGAAATTTCAGCACAATAGCTGCCTCATTGACTGAAGTGATTAAAAAGAACATAGGGTTTAGGTGGGGAGAAGAACAAGAAAAGACTTTTATTGCTTTGAAATCAAAATTGAGTGAAGCCTCATTGTTGTCCTTGCCTAATTTTGAGAAAGCTTTTGAAGTGGAATATGATGCTAGTGGAATAGGAATAGGTGCTATGTTGACACAGGATCAAAAACCTATTGCATATTTTAGTAAGAAGCTATCGGGAGCATTCTTGAATTATTCCACTTATGACAAGGAATTGTATGCATTAGTGAGGACCTTGCACTATTGGTAACAAATAATCCCAACAACGTTCCACTTAATTACCAAATTGGCTCAAGTCCTCAACATAACTAATTTTCCCTTTGATATGAAATTCATTAATAACCATATTTTCTTCTTCTTCTTATTATTATTATAAAGGGTCCACTAATTCAAACCCATTTCATCCAACCAATTTCAAGATCAATTCAAATTCTACTCCTTCAAGCCTTTCCTAACAAATGCATATGGAAAAAGTAAATTCTAGGATGGTGAAAACAAAAAAGAAAGAGGTGTGTGTATATATATATATATATATATATATATATATATATATATATATATATATGATAGACTAAAATACCCCTCATGAAGGTTATATGAAGTGCATATAACGATCTTGCATTATCCACTAGTCATGATTTTAGATGGGAAGGATAAATTTGGAAATTTTAAAAGTTAGAGGGCAAGATCCAAACAAAAATAATTTGGATAGAAAATTTTAGATCTTGAGAAAGTTTTAGGATAAAGAGGACTTTTTATCTAATTATTTTTATAAATTCAACCTAGTAGGTTCTTCCATAATTTGGGGAAAGAATAAAAGTACTTTTGTCTTTTAACATTAAGGAGTAAAAAAGAAAAGGAAACAAAAAAGTAACAAAGAAGAGAAGAGACTCTTTAGGATTTAGGATAATTTTTAAATTAGTCCTAAAAAATATACAATTATTTCAATTAAGTCCCTTAAATATTACTTTATTCAATTTAGTCCTAAAAATATACAACTGTTTCAATCAAATCCATCAAATATTACTTTACTCAATTTAATCCTTATAAATATGCAATTATCTCAATCAAATCTCTGAAATATATTTATTTTATTCAAAATTTAATAGAGCATATTTCGCAAGGTGTGTGAGACCTCTTGTACTTAATTTATTGATTTTTTTTTTAACATTTCACACTACTACACCTTTTATACATGGACAACGAGTTATGACCGTTAGCAAAAGAAAAAAGCAGCTATTATTGGTAAAAAGATGAAACAACCATTATAGAGATGGAAAGTCGAAGATAAAAAAATTGTTAGACAAAAAAATTACTAGACAAAAAATTGCAAAATTCATACATATCGTCCTGTCTAGCATTACTATACTATCAATTTAACCATTGCTCATCTATCATAAGGGCATTAGTGCTTTTAATTCTGTTGCCATCAGCCTCTGCTTCACTAATTCTGAATAGATCCTCCTAAAATCTAAGTCTCTTGAGATGGGTTTTTTTTCTATTCTGTCATGAGCCTGGTGTTGGAATGTATGCCATTTTAGATTAAGTTTCTGGTGTATTTTTTACTTGTATTAATAAAAGTATTTTTTTCTCAGAATTTGTTTGTGAAATTTTCTTTATATTTATGCACGATTTTATTGAAAAAGACCCATTGTATTTAAGTAAATGGTTCATATAAATGGAGGTCTTTCACAGTAAGGTATGGACCATGGGATACTTAACACATAAACTATTGTTCTTAACCAGATGATGAGAATGAGACTCTCATCATGGCAAAGTTATTATGTTATGAATTCTAAATAGGGAATGGCCTACCTTTAGCCAATAAGTAGTCTACTCATTTCATAACACAAGTGTATTTCGAATAAGTAGGATTGGACCTGTAGTAGTGGTTTCTAAAAGTATTATATGATAAAAATCTAAACTACTGCTGTTACAGTGTGGACTTGTACTCTACAGCTTGAGTATAAATTGGTGGTCTGACGAAGTTGGAAATGTATGCTTTACTATACTATAGTTGAGATTCTTGAGAAGGACCAATATACTTGTATGTTGGGTATATGTGACTAGTTAATCAAGACAGACTTGTACAAGATAGTGTCTACACTATATCGCCCCTTGTGGTTGTCCGAATGATTTAATTATCCAGTGCCCTGGGAAATATGACTTGGATATTGGCTTTAGGGTAGCTTCCTTGGAAAGCTGGAATATTACAAGAAGTCGTGGATCATTGAATTAGAAGCTTAAATATGGTAGATGTCGTTTAGAGATATGTTAATACACTCTCTCATCTCTAAATGAATGACGATGTATAGAGGGGTATTTTAGTCATTTCACATATATGTTGAAGACATAGTTAACACAGTATTGTCCTTGGAGTCAATATTTTCTTATGGTGATATTAGAAAATATTTAAAATGTAAAATACAACTATTTATATAACAGAGGTATTTTGATTATTTTAGTAGCCAAGGCGATGTATCTTTTTGGTCCTCAGAATAGCCCGTAAGTTCTAATTATTTTAGGTCGAGGAAATGGTCATAATGGAAAAATGATTTTATTTTATTTAGGAAATCGAATTTATTTTTGGATTGGAATAAAATAAAAGGAATGAGAGAAATTAAATTTATTATCTAGTTTGATTGGTTAATTAATTATTTAGGGCCTAAGCCCAGATTAAATAATTAAAAAAAAAATTAACCTGGTCTTAAACTACTTAATAAAAAGTTTAAATTTTACTTTAGTTTATTTGAGCTCATTAATTATTTATTGGGTTATTTTAATAGGCCCAAGAAATAAATAATTAATGGTTATTATTTTTAAGTTCATTGGGTTAAAAAAAAATAATAAATTATTTTGGCTCAATAGCCTAGACTAAAGGGTTCATTATTATTCACGGTACAGAAAAGTTGAAGGTAATCCAAACCTCTTCTATTGATAACCTCCAGATGTTCGAAATATCAAAACAACGGGATCGGGTTATTTGCGATGTGAATATGAGTCATTGTGTAGAACCAAAGCAATACACACGACAGAGGAAAAACAGTAGACCAGAGCTTCTATTCTCTCATTCTCTCTTCTACTTTCTCACATTTTCTTCTTTTCTTCCTTTTTCCATCTTCTTGTCTTTGCTAAATAATAGCAAATGATCAAGAAGGACCATCCTCGCCTAGGTTGTTTCACCAACTTAGCTAGGCGGAGGTATATTCTGAGAAGCGAAAAGCTTTGCGTTCATGCCAAGAAGAAGCCGATGGATTGCTGGTTCTCGCTAGAATCGTCTTTAAGGCAGTTAGCTTCTCTTGTGGTTGGTGCCTCATCCTCTCGACCAGGCTAGAAAAGGAAACGAAGAGGTATTTTTTTAAACCTGCCGTTGTGCTGTGTCTGTTTTATTTCCTACGCATGCGACTCCTCTGTTTTTCATTCCATCAAAGTGGTATCAAAGCATTGGCTTTGAAAGGCTTTGGATGATGCATGCTAGTTAATAAAACCTGGCAAGACCTATTTTAATGAGATCCTTCGCTATTTGATATGGGTAGAATGGTTGTACACCTCCGTTGAGGTATAGGTGTTTCTATAAATTATTCTTCACGTTTTTGTTTAGCTTCGTGTAAGCCCATTTTGAAAGGGTATAGGCGGTTGTTATGTTTTTTGGTGAAAAAATGTAACAAGAAATGACCTTGAACAATCGAAGAGCATTCCAGAAGAGACAGAAAAAAATTTGCATAACGAAAAAGTTGCAGCGAAATTGTGGAGAAGATGAACCGAGACAAGTTGGCGCTGCTGCTGTGAGGGGAGCCAAGGTTGCCCAAGCCAGCCGCGGCTTGAAGTCGCAGTCGGGCTCGTGATGGCCTTGGCTCAAGATCGCGCGTGAGAAAGCTTCCTCGCGGAAGCTGTTTTTCTCGCGGAAATGGAAGCTGCTACATAGGCACCCGGGTCATGGGCACCCACCCGGGATCGTGGTCTATGGGTTTTCCTATGGGCCATAATCCAGTGTGGCGGGTGCACTGGACCAGAAAAAAATATATTTTTATTTTTGGTCTCATACCAGATGAAGTTATTTTTATTGCAATAGTTAATATTATTTGAATATTTTACATGAAAAATAATAGTAAAAGATATTAAGATTAAACAATATCATTAATTAATTTAATTGATATATTTAATTCTTTTATTTGGGCACTTAGAATTAAAAAATAGAAAAGTATGAAAACATTTACAATTTTCTAGCATGCTAATTATTTTAAATCCTTTGTGTGCTTTTCTCAAAGACCAAAGTCTTTGAGAAATTTTATTTGACAAGAAAAATATATTTTTTTAATTGAATGATTATTTTAACTTAAACAAAAATTAATCCTCGATTATTTTCTTAAAGGTTTTTATCCTTGACATAGAAAATATTATGGATTTAGAAATTTTTGTAAGTTAAAATAGAAAGCCATTTTAATTCTTTTTAGCAAAGAAAAAATTATTTTTGTCAAATAAAGACTTGAGATCAATATCTCTAGGAATTATTTAAATGAAAAAAATTTAAAATTATTAAGTTTTGAATTAAATAAAATTAATCCATGAGGAAAGATTTCTCAAAGGGTATAAATCTTGACATATAATTTTTTAATGGATTTAGATATTTTATTTTAAGTTAAAGGAGAACTTAATTGGAATCTTTCAAATAATATTTTTTAAAAAAAACCCTTATTTAAAAAAACTAAGTGGGAGAGGGGTTCCAATGGCCCCACGGCTTCTATCACAATCTTCATTAGAGATCGTGGGTTTCCTCGTGTCACCCTGTGAGTGAATTCGTATAAAATGGAGATATTACAAGGATCTAGAACTATTGGAATGATGTAATTGATAACCCGGGACACGTACTATGATCGGCCGACCCAAGTTGGAGGTTATAGTGCGAGGCATGTCCATAGAAAATAATAAGAACGACCATCCTCTTAATGGAGTTATCTTCTAGATTATTACTTAGAAGGCAAAATTAATTTGTGGTGATTAACACACTTAGTTTAGGGAACTGTTAATCTTCTCAAGAAGCTATGCCAATTTTTCTAAGAGCCAAATTAATCATATTAAAGATAATAGTAATGGGGTTAGCTATTAACAAGTTTAATATGAGGATAAAGTGTACAAAATTATTTTTATTTTGCAAATACTGAGAATTTTTTTTATTTTTCAAAATTTCAGAAATAGTTGGTGGAAGTTCTTTCAGTCCCTTGGCCGTTATTCTCTATGAGAATAAGCTAACGGGTCCAAATTATGTGGACTGAAAAAGGAACTTGGATATAATACTCACAGCCGAAGAGTATAAGTATATCCTATACGAGACTTGCCCAGTAATTGGGGAAGGTTCCACCGCTGAGAAGTGTAAGGCTGAAAAAGCACAAAAGAAGACTGATGAAATGGCTCGATGCTATATGTTAGTCTCCATGTGAAATGTGCTATAATCTAAACACAAGCACATGGCTACTATATATGATATTAGCATATCTTTAGCCACAATGTTCGCGGATAAGAGCCGGCCTGCAAGGCAGGAGGCTTTTAGAAAGATCATAAACATTAAGATAGCTGAGGGAGTATCAGTCAGAGAGTATATACTCAAGATGATTAACCCTTGTATGTTTTAAAGATGAAGTCTCTTACAAAAACTAAGTTCTAGATATTTTAAATCTGTTACAGTCACACAAAGAACGTATTGAATGTGGTTTACACATCTTTTTAGCATTTCCATTGACAAGAATTATTTTTCCTCTAGAAACCAACTTGAAAGGCAATTCCCACTTAAACTCGCAGACTAGCCTACAAAGAATAGCATGTTTATATTTTTTCTCTCTCTTTTTTTTTTTTTTGTTTCTTCAAATTTAACACAGTGCATTTCAATGTGTTTTGGGGGCTGTTATTGACTCCGAGAGCCAAGTGGACATGATTCTCGAATCTTTGCTGCGCTCATTACAACATGAACAAATTAAAAATGAGTTTAATTAAGTTAATGAAGGAGCTCCAGGTGACAGAGAAGGTCATGAAGCTATAGGCCAGAGCAATGATGGCTTCTTCTTCGAGAACTAGTCCCAAGCCCAGAAAGTTCAAGAAGAAGAAGGAAAATGTAATGCATCAGCCCAAGTCCCAACCCAATGATAAACCCAAGGGCAAATTCTTCAAGTATGGGAAGAAGGGACACTAGAAAAAGAAGTGTCCAGATCTTCAGGCCAAGAAAAAATTCACAGGTAATGTTCTCTATTTAGAATCTATATAAATGGTTAGATCAACTTCCACTTGGATTATTGATTCAGGAGCCACTGATCATATCTGTAACTCCTTGCGGGGGTTTAGGAAGGTTAAAAGACTCCAGAAAGGCGAACATGGACTACGCGTGGGAAATAGAGCATAAGTTTGGGCCCTTGCTGTTGGAGAACTGGAACTTACTTTTGATTGTAATAGAATAATTGTTTTGAAGGTATTTTATTTGTCCCTGGTTTTAGATAGAATTTGGTTTCAGTTGCAAAACTAATAAATCAATGATATTTTATTTCTTTTCATTTTGGTATTATTATCAGTAGAAATGGAAAAGTTATATGTATTGGGAACATCTATGAAAATCTATTCTTTATTAATCCTATTAACAATCAGTTAAATAACGCTTAATTCAGAACCTTTAAATAGGAAGAGAAAGACTAATGTCAATGACTCATATTTTTGGCATCTAAGGTTGGACCATATTAACTCAACCAAGATTCAGAGGATAATCCATGATGAGCCTTTAGACTCATTGAGATTGGAAAGTTGGCCTCAGTGTGAATCTTGTCTTATGGGGAAAATGACCAAAATGTCATTTACCCAAAAGGCGGATAGAGCCAATGAACTATTGAGTCTTGTTTACACTGATATGTGTGATCCTTTGTCTATGCCAGCAAGAAGGGGGTTTGAGTACTTCATCACTTTCACAGATGATTATACAAGGAATGGTTACATTTATCTGATGAGTCGCAAGTCTGACTTTTTTGATAAGTTCAAAGAGTTTAAGGTTGAAGTAGAGCGTCGAACAAGTAAGCTAATCAATACCTTACAATCGGATCGTGGTGGAAAATACTTCCTTGGTGAATTCAAGGATTACATGGTACATCATGGGATAGTATCCTAACTCTTTGCACTGGGGACGCCCCAATAGAATGGAGTAGCTGAGAGAAGGAATAGGACATTGATGGAAATGGTCCGAAGTATGATGTCTCATGCTATTTTTCCAGTATCTTTTTGGGGATATACCCCAAAAACAGCGGCATATATTCTGAACTTGGTGCCTTCCAAGTGTTGGAATATATGCTCTTTAGACTAGTTTATTTGATGTAATTATCGAATTTATTAATAAAAAAATTTATTCTTAAAATTTATTTGTGAATTTACATTTTATTTATGCACGATTTTTGTTTGGAAATGACCCATTGTATTTAAGTAAGTGATCCATATGAATTGTGATTTTTCATAGTAAGGTATGGATCATGGGTTACTTAATACAGAAATGTTTGTTCTTAACCGATTGATGAGAATGTGAATCTCATCATATATAGGTTATTGTGTTATGAATTCTAAATGGGGAATGGCTTTCCTTTAGCTAGTAGGTAGTTCACTCACTTCATAGTATGAACGTATTTCGAATACGTAGAACATAACCTGTAATAGTGGTTTCTAAAAATGCTATTTAAAAAAAACTCTGACTATTACTGCTACAGCGTATACTAATACTCTACCGCTTGAGTATAGTTAGTAGTTTGATGCAACTAGAAGCATATACTTTGATATATTGTAGTTGAGATTCTTTCGTAGAACCAATATACTTATATATTGAGTATATATGACTAGTTAGTTAAGACAGACTTGTACAAGATAGCTTCTACGCTATATCGCTCATTGTGACTGTTCAAATAATCTAATTATTCAAGGCCTTGGGGAACATGACTTGAATGTTTACTTTAGGATAGCTCCCTTGGAAAGTAGAAATATTTCAAGAGTCGTGTATCATTGGACTAGAAGTCTAAGGATGATAGATGCCTATTAGAGAGGTGTTAGTACACTCTTCCTCTCTAATTGCACGGTGATACGTAGAGGGGTATTTTAGTCATTACACCTGTAGGTCGAAGACTTTGCTAACACATCAATATCTTTGGGGTCAATATTTTCTTATGGTAATATTAGAAAATATTTAAAATATAAAATATAGCTATTTATATAGTAGGGGTAGTTTGGTCACTTTAGTAACCAAGGTAATGTGTCTTTTGGTCCTCGGAATGACCTTTAAGTCATGAAAAATTTGAGTTAAAGAATTGTCTTAATAATTATGGGTTTTATTTTATTAATCTAATTTATTATTGGATTAAAATAAAATAAAAGGTTTGAGAGAGAGTATTTATTTTATCTAATTTAATTGGTTAATTAATTATTCAGGACCTAAGATCCAGATTGAATAATTAGAAAATTAATCTAGATATAAATTAGATAAAATGTATGAAATTTTATATTGGTCTATTTGGACTTATTAATTATTTATTGGGTTGTTTAATAAAATCTAAAAAATAAATAATTGAGATTTATTATTTATGGATGTTCAAGACAAAGAATAAATAATTTTATCTGATCTAATAAATAAGACCAAGGGTAAAATAAAATTAAAAAATAAATAAATAATTTAAATAAATAAATAAATAAAAGATAACACGGGATGGATCCCATATTGTTCTGCATGAAGGATAACAGAAACTGATGAGACTCCGCTTCATCATGAAGGTCAGGATAAAGGAGGGAGAGGTGTGGCCATGCAAGGACAAAGGCCGGCGATAAAGACGGACGAAACTCGACCAAAGAGAAGGCCACCAGAGGACGGCTGGCGCCGGCTCCAAGCAGCCAAACCAGCACCGGCTCCAATTTACTCCAACAGCCGCTTCAAATCACAACAAGACCGGCCCGATGACAGAACACAGCTGGCGCCGGTTGTGATGCCCAAACCGGCACCGGTTCCACCCTGGACAGCCGACGACTGCTCCGCATTTTTAATATTTTCTCAAATTTTCTTCAATTTTAATTACTTGTAAAGACTTATTATAACCTTAAACTGTAATTAAACCTTAGGGATTACTTAGCTAGGGTTAGGATAGTATAAATAACACCTTTAGTGATTTGAGAACACAATACACTTCACTTTAATTCAAATTTGATAAGAGAATCTTGAGAGGCCCTAGCCTCCTTGTTCATCTTGTTCAAGACCAGGCTAAAGGGTTAATCCTCCTTTTGTAAGAGTCTATAAATCTTTTGGATAATCCAATGTTGTTTCTTTGAATGAGTCTTAATTGCTTTGTTCTTCTAAGGTTTGTTTGAAATCCAATATTTGAGTGCCTTTTTCTCTATTCTATTTGTTCTTGTTTGCCTTTGTTGCTTCAAGGATATTGGGGTGAGATTATAGTAGAACTTTCTACTCATCTTTAAGGTCTTTGAGGCTTTGTTCTTCAAGGATTTGAAAAAGTGTAGGTTGTTAGGTTACTTTTTCCTTTTGTCACAAGAAAAATCACTGTTTTGGGTCCCATTGTTTGAATTGAACAGTTAGCCAACTAAAACACCTATAACACCAAGAAAAGCCACCAAGAATTCGTATCAGAAACCATGAATACTTTCTATCTTTACACAAATGGAATTACTCTCTCAAGAAAATTGTGGAAAAAAAATGAAAAGACCATTCATGCATTCTGTGAATTGGCTCTTCAATTTTTCAATCACAGAGATAGAAACCCAGGAGAAGGTAATTCAACGGAGAAGCCTTCAAGACTTATCAAAACCCAATCTTTAAGCTTTTACTAGCTGTGCTACAGGCACCATTTCGGAAGATCAAATGTTTTGTGTAAATGGGACGTAGTAGACGTTTACAAGAACATGATCTAATAGCCTTAAGTATCCTTGTACAAACATCTACACCAGTGCGAAGAGAGTCATTTAATCATAGAGGTAAATTTTTTGTTTTCCTAGCATGTTTTCGTTTTGATAATTTTTGCCATTTTAAGCCTTCACCAAGTTAGTACTTAAGACTCCCTATGAGATATGGACTAGGCATAAGCCAGGTCTAAATCATCTTAAGATATGGAATTGTCTAACTTATGTACTGATCAAGAGAGACAAGTTAGAACCAAGATCAGAATTATACTATTTTGTAAGGTATCCAAAATGTATAAATGGTGGTTACTTTTATCATCCTAAGGAGCAGAAAATACTCATGAGTACTAATGCTAAATACTTGGGCGATGAACAAAGTACATCTACTAAAGGTCCAACAAGATTAGAATTCGAAGAGAAGTTATCTTCTGAATCAATTTCTCCTAACCCGATTATAAAACAAGAAGAGGCACGATCTCTGAAGCCTATACAATTAGGGCCTCGTCGTAGTGGGAGGATATCTAGGGTTCTAGAAAGATGGATTGGAGAGGCTTTTGACCTAGTTTTTGACCATCAGGAACAAAATCCCACTAGATATGAGGAGGTTATTGCTGATGCCGATATAGACCTATGGCATGAAGCAATGAAAGCCGAGATTGAGTTTATATACTTCAATCAGGTTTGGAATCTTGTAGCTTCACTTGAAGGGATAAAACCCATTGGGTGTAAGTGGGTTTACAAGAAGAAGAGGGGAGTGGATGGGAAGGTGGAAATCTTCAAAGTTAGGCTTGTGGCGAAAGAGTATACTCAGAAAGAAGGGATCGACTATGATGAAACATTTTCTCCGGTAGCCATGCTTAAGTCCATTCGCATCTTCCTTGGCATCACATGTCATTATGACTACGAGATATGGAAAATGGATGTCAAGATAGCATTTTTAAATGGCCATCTTAGTGAAGACATCTATATGTCCCAACCAAAAAGTTTTATTACTAAAGGCCAAGAACATATAATTTGTAAGTTTAAGAAATCTATTTATGGACTTAAGCAGGCATCTAGAGTATGGAATATTCGTTTCGATGAGACTGTAAAGTCTAACGGTTTCATTCAAAACGAGGATGAACTATGTGTGTATAGGAAATTGGAAGGCATAAATGTGGTTTTTCTTGTCTCATATGTGGATGACATTCTACTCATTAGAAATGATACAGGGATACTGTCATCTATTTAGGTTTGGCTATCGAGTCAATTTAGTATGAAAGACTTGGGTGAAGTCAGTTACATTATCAGAATAAAGCTTATTAGAAATAAGAAGTAGAGAATATTAGGTTTGTCCCAAGCTACATACATTGACAAGATATTGGCCAAGTACAGCATGAACTCATGTAATGGGTTGTCTTTTTCTTCGAATGATTGTCTGAAGTCTCAAGAAGAAAAAGATAGGATGAGTAGGATTCCTTATGTTTCGGCTGTGGGAAGTCTCATGTATGTCATGCTGTGTACTAGAGAAAATATCTGTTTTGCCATAGGCTTAGTCAGCAGATATCAGTCAAACCCCGGGGAGGTTCATTGGCAGACTGTAAAGTATATTTTTAAGTATCTCAAAGGTACGAGAGATTATATGCTAGTTTACAGGGCCGATGACTAGGTTTTTGCAAGATACACAGACTCAAACTTCCAGACAAATAAGAATGAGAGAAAATCCACTAGTGGATATGTCTTCGCCTTGTCTAGAGGAGCCATTTTATGGAGGAGTATCAAGCAATCCTATATTGCTGACTCAACTATGGAAGTTGAGTATGTGGTAGTTTCGGAGGCATCTAAGGAAGTAGTTTGACTCTGGAAGTTCCTTTTAGAACTTGGAGTCATGCCACACATGGACAAATCGGTTGTGATGTATTGCGACAACACTGGTGCAGTCTCACAATCTAAAAAATCAAAGAACCACAAAAAGGAGAAGCACATAGAGAGGAAGTACCACTAGATTCGGGATTTCATCCAGAGAAGGAAAGTCGTGATGGAACAGATTGTCTTGGAGAACAATCTAACATATCCTTTCACCAAGCATTTGGCGAAGAGAGTCTTTAGAAGACATTTAGATGCCATAGGGATAGGCACCTATAGACTTACTTAGTCTTAAATTGCAAGTGGGAGATTGTTGGAATGTATACCCTCTTAGACTAGGTTTCTGATGTATTTTCGACTTGTATTAATAAAAGTATTTTTTTCTCAAAATTTGTTTGTGAAATTTTCTTTATATTTATGCACGATTTTATTGAAAAAGACCTATTGTGTTTAACTAAATAATTCATGTGAATAGAGGTCTTTCACAGTAAGGTATGGACCATGAGATGCTTAACATATAAACTATTGTTCTTAACCAGATAATGAGAATGAGAATCTCATCATGACAATGTTATTGTGTTATGAATTCCAAATAGGGAATGACTTACTTTTAGCCTATGAGTAGTCTACTCATTTCATAATACAAACGTATTTCAAATACGTGGGACTGGACCTGTAGTAGTGGCTTTTAAAAGTATTATGTGATAGAAACATATACTACTACTGTTACAGCGTGGACTTATACTCTACAGCATGAGTATAAATTGGTGGTCTGATGAAGTTGAAAATGTATGCTTTACTATACTATAGTTGAGGTTCTTGAAAAGGACAAATATACTTGTATGTTAGGTATATATGATTAGTTAGTCAAGACAGACTTGTACAAGATAGTGTCTACACTATATCGCCCCTTGTGGTTGTCCGAATGATCTGATTATCCAGGGTCCTGGGGAACATGACTTGGATATTGGCTTTAAGGTAGCTCCTTTGGAAAGCTAGAATATTCTAAGAAGTCGTGAATCATTGGACTAGAAGCCTAAGGATGGTAGATGTCGTTTAGAAAAGTGTTAGTACACCTTTCTAATTATCCAGGGTCCTGGGGAATATGACTTGGATATTGGCTTTAAGGTAGCTCCTTTGGAAAGCTGAAATATTCTAAGAAGTCGTGAATCATTGGACTAGAAGCCTAAGGATGGTAGATGTCGTTTAGAAATGTGTTAGTACACTTTTTCCTTTTTAAATGAACAACGATGTGTAGAGGGGTATTTTAGTCATTTCACCTGTAGGTCGAAGATATAGTTAACGCATAATTGTCCTTGGGGGTCAATATTTTCTTATGGTGATATTAGAAAATATTTAAAATATAAAATATAACTATTTATATAGCATGAGTATTTTGGTCATTTTAGTAGCTAAGACGATGTGTCTTTTTGGTCCTCATAATAGCCCGTAAGTCCTAATTATTTTAGGTCAAGGAAATGGTCATAATGGAAAAAAGATTTTATTTTATTTAGGAAGTCGAATTTATTTTTGGACTGAAATAAAATAAAAGAAATGAGAGAAATTAAATTTATTATCTAATTTGATTGGTTAATTAATTATTCAAAGTCTAAGCCCATATTGAATAATTAGAAAAATTAACATGGACTTAAACTAATTAATAAAAGACTTAATAATTATTTTAGTTCATTTGAGATTATTAATTATTTATTGACTTATTTTAATAGACCCAAAAAATAAATAATTAATGGTTATTATTTTTGGGCTCATTAGTTTGGACTAAATGGTTCATTATTATTCACGGTACAGAAGAGTTGGAGATAATCCAAACCTCTGCCATTGATAACCTCCGAATGTTTGAAATATCAAAACACCGGGGTTAGGTTATCTGTGATGTGAATAGAAATCATTGTGTAGAGCCAAAGTAATACACACGACAGAGGAAAAACAGTAGACCAGAGCTTCTGTTCTCTTGTTCTCTCTTCCAGTTTCTCACGTTTTCTTTTTTTCTTCATTTTTCCATCTTCTTGTCTTTGCTAAATAATAGCAAAGGATCAAGAAAGACCATCATCGCCTAGGTTGTTTCACCAACTTAGATAGGCGGGAGTATATTCTAAGAAGTGAAAAGCTTCACGTTCATGCCTAGAAGAAGCCGATGGATTGTTGGATTCTTGCCGGAATCATCATCAAGGCAGTTAGCTTCTCCCGTGGTTGGTGCCTCAATTTCTCGACCAGGCTAGAAAAGGACACGAAGAGGTATTTTTTTTAAACCTTCCTTTGCGCTGTCTGTTTTATTTCCTACACATACGACTCCTCTATTTTTCATTCCATCACCTAGATCTGTTCTAAGAATGAAATTTATGTGGCAGAGAAAGCAGATAAAAAGAAATTTAAAAAAAAATTGTTATTCCAGCGGCTGGTTCAAGAGGAACTTTCCGGATATGAAAGACACTTCATGCATGTAAATGATAGTTGTAGTAGGTTCATTAGGTAAATAATAGATGATTCTGTGAAAGCCAAAATCTTAGTGATCATTGTCCATTATTTCTATAAGGGCATTACGATCCTTTGAAACTGACATGTTTTACCTTCCTTTTACTTCGTTGGATCTTTGGATCGGAATTTTAGTAACCCTCGCTCTACCAGATTTTTTATCTTGGTTGCTAAGTGTTGTCATGATTTGTTTATGGTTCTTATATTTCTTCTTAACCCTGTTCCCAGAGGTAGACCAAGAAATTGAGACAAACTGAGCGGCCATCTCCTCCCCACTTTGGCTGCTTTAGTTTAAGTTATTTTATGGAGTCTTATATTAAAATATGCTCTTGCTTTGAGGCTTTTGTTTTCTTGATTGCTTTTGTTGTTTATTATACTATGAAAACAATATTCTTTTTTGTGGATAATATTTTTAAAGAAGACATATCTCTCTTCATATTTAATCCCCAACCATGCTATCTCTTGGAGATTAATATATATTCATTTTGCCAGAAATAGTGAAAACTATGCTGAAGGTTTTCATTTTGTTGTGCTAGGTTTGAACTAATATACATAGAACTGAAATGTATATCCTGTTGGGAAATAAACTAAAAGAGAACAAAATTCCAGGCTTCACCCAAGTCACAATTATATCCAAGATCAAAACTATTTTCCAAGTGCCAATAAAAAAATAAGAATAAACCAAATATATCAATTAAGTAACGCCAGCAGGTAAAAGAAAGCACCAAAGTAAAGAACACAAGACACCAAAATTTTGTAACGTGGAAAACCTAAGATGGGAAAAATCACGGGACCTAGTCTAGTAAAACTTCCACTATCAACAATAATGGGCAATACAAAGTCTTTTCTAAATAATACTAGAGGCACACCAATAATATATCAACATCTTCTCCCAAAGCTACAACTAAACAAGAATTGAGTTTGGAAGGATGTTACCAAAATCGAAATCTAAACCATTAGATTTGTAGATCTTGTTGAGAGGATCATGTAGAATCAAAATTCGTCTTAATTGGACTTTGAATGACCATCCAAATTGAGGATCAAAGCTTGAAGAAAGTCCTACATTTTTCTTCTGCCATTGTCGCCTTTCTCTCAACGAATTGCACTAAATTGCCGTCAGTCTCTTCTTTTGATTTTTTTAGGTTAGTATTTAGTTTGTGGGCTTTGATTTTGTTTTGTTTTTGTCCACCAAATGGGCTGGACATATTTGGCCCAACAATCTCCCCCTCCAGCTCATTTGGGAAATACAACCAAATCTGCTGCTTGTCTGCAAAATAAGAATTTCTCCCTGGGCAACACCTTAGTCAGCATATCAGAACCATTATCATCCGTGTGCACCTTCTCAAACATTAGTAGCTTGGAATCCAAAACTTCTCTAATTCAATGATATCTCACATCAATATGTTTGTATTGAGAGTGAAACATAGAATTCTTACATAGATGAATAGAACTCTGACTGTCACAATAAAGATTATACTTTTCTTGTTTCAAGCCCAATTCCTGAAGAAACTTCTGCAGCCAAAGAATCTCTTTACAAGCTTCAGTAGCTGTGATATACTCTGCTTCTATACTAGAAAGAGCAATACATTTTTGCAACTTACTTTGCCACGATATTGCTCCCCCTGCAAAAGTCATTAAGTAACTAGATGTAGTTCTTCTCTTATCAAGATCACCTCCCATGTCTGAATTAGAGTATCCATCAAGTATGATATTGCCATTTCCAAAGCATAAACATAATTTGAAAGTTCCCTTGAGATACCTAAGAATCCACTTGACTGCATTCCAGTGCTCTTTACCAGGATTAGAGAGATATCGACTAACTACTCCAACTGCATAAGCTATATCTGGTTTGGTGCAAACCATAGCATACATCAAGCTGCCAACTGCTAAAGCATAAGGAACTTTCTTCATGTCTTCTTTATCTTTTTCACTTTTCGGACACTGCTCAATGTTTAATTTGAAGTGACCTGCAAGTGGAGTAGAAGCTTCCTTAGCATTGCTCATGTTGAACCTGTCAAGTACTTTTTCAATATACTTTTCTTGAGATAACCAAAGCTTATTTTGCCTATCTCGAGTGATTTTCATCCCCAAAATTTATTTAGCTGGACCCAAATCTTTCATTGCAAAAGATTTACTTAATTCCTTTTTCAACTTGTCAATTTTCACAGCATCATGGCCAACAACTAACATATCATCCACATACAACAAGAGGATAATAAAATCGCCATTTGAGAAATTCTTCATATATACACAATGGTCTGATATGGTTCTGTGGTATTTCTGATCTGTCATAAAGGAGTCAAATTTCTTATACCATTGTCTCGGTTCCTGTTTCAAACCATATAAGCTTTTTCTGAGATGACATACTAGATTCTCCTTACCACTTTCTATAAACCCCTCCGGCTATTCCATATAAATTTCCTCTTCTAAGTCATCATATAGAAAGGCTGTCTTCACATCAAGTTGCTCAATCTCAAGATTCAAACTTGCAACAATTCCAAGAACAACTCGATTAGATGTCATCTTTACCACGGGAGAAAAGATTTCTTCAAAGTCTATACCTTTCTTTTGACCGAACCCCTTCACAACCAATCTTGCCTTGTACTTAGGTTGTGAGCTATTCTCCTGAGTCTTTAACCTGTAGACCCACTTGTTCTTTAGTATTCTCTTGCCTGTAGGCAATTTCACCAAGTCATAGGTATGATTTTCATGTAAGGATACCATTTCCTCTTGCATAGCTTGCAACCATTCTTCTTTCTTCTCATGCTGCAAAGCTTCACTATATGATTCTGGCTCTTCTCCATCAGTCAACAATACATATTCATTAGGATTATACCTAGTGGAGGGTCTTCTTTCCCTGATAGATCTCCTGGATTCATCTTGTGGCTGTAGTACTTCTTGTTCAATCTCACCAACATTATTATTATTATCATCCATATTTTCTTCTTGCTCATCCTCAGCTCCCCCTTGATTTGAATCATCTGTTTCTGGAACTGGCACATCCGAACTAGCTAGTGCAGGAACTGGATCTGAATTAGAAGGAATATCATCAGAGAATCATGATTTTGGTTTAGGCTTATCATGTTTTTCAATATCTTCAATGGTTTGATCTTCAAGAAAAACAACATCTCTACTTCTGATTAATTCTTCTCCACTGGATCATATAACCTATAACTAAACTTTGCATACACATATCCCAAGAAAATACACTACTTGGATTTTACATCAAGCTTTGATCTCTCATATTTGAGAATATGAACAAATGCACGACAACCAAAGACTCTCAAGTGGTTGAAGGATACTTCTTTACCTGTCCATACTCTCTCTAGACTATCACCATCCAAAAGAACTGAAGGAGAAAGATTAATCAGGTTAATTGCAGTTCTCATTGCTTCACCCCAAAAAGATTTTGGCAACTTGGCATTGGAAAGCATACATTTGATCCACTCAGTGATAGTTATGTTCATCCTTTATGCTATTCCATTCTCCTGTGGTGTTTTTGATACTGTCTTCTCTAACCTAATCCCATGAGACTTATAGTAACTTTCAAATGGTCCTCTATACTCACCACCATTATCGGCTCGAACACACTTTAACTGTTTACCAGTCTCCCTTTCGACCTTACTATGAAAGTCTTTAAACACACTTAAGACTTGGTCTTTAGATTTCAAAGTAGTACACCAGACTTTTCTAGAGAAATCATCAATAAAAGTAACAAAATAAATTGCACCACTAAGAGACCTATCTTTCATGTAGCAGACATCAATGTGCACCAACTCTAATGGATTTAGCTTTCTAGATGAAGGAAGTCTTTGAAAAGCAACTCTATGTTGTTTTCCATAAATACAATCAACACATGATTTAAGAGAAGTACCTGTTACATTAGGTAGAAGTTACCTGCGAACAAGTGTTTGAATTCTCTTCTCACTCATATGCCCAAGTCGCCTGTGCCAAAGATCAATAGAAGAATCTTGAATTACATTCACCTCTCATTTTCCCAACTTGGCTTGCATCAAGTAGAGAGTATTTTGCTTCCTTCCTCTAGCAACGATTAGGTTCCCTTTGCTGAGTTTCCATTTCCCTCCACCTTGAGAACTATAGTAACCTTCATTATCAAGCTTTCCAATGGAAACAAAATTAAGATGAATATCAGGAACATGTCTTGCATTCCTTAAGACTAACTGAGACCCAGTATCTGTATCTAAGCAAATATCACCCTTGCCAACAACTTTACAAGAAACTTCGTTTCCCATCCTAACAAAGCCAAAGTTTCATTCGATATAGGTTGAGAAGAAATGTCTGTGTGGAGTAACATAATATGATGCACCTGAATCAATTATCCAATCACTGTTTTGACTGGTAATATTAATATGACCATCGTCGCAAAATACCAACATATCATCATCGGCTGCCGCTACTGCTGTAGTATCTTCTTCGTCTCTCACCTTACCATTACCCTTTTTCTCAACAAGTTCTCATTTCAAGACTCTGCAGTGCTTCTTGTAGTGCCCTTTCTTTTTATAATGATAGCATTCAACATTTTTCAGTGACTCATGTCTGCTCTTGGATCTGTCATTCCTATTGTAAGGACCTCTACTCTTGCTTCTCCCTTCCTTCTTTCTTTTGCATAATTAGTGCTTGCGACTCATTAAAAGTGCCTTGTTCTTTCCTCCTGATCTCCTTATCCAACATTGCCTCTTTAGCTATAGCCATGGTTAAGACACCATTTGGAGCTGAATTGCTAATGGATGCCACCATTGTTTCCCAGCTATCTAGTAGTAAACTGAAAAACAGCAAAGCCTGTACCTCATCTTCCAAGTTTAGTTTCAATGAAGCTGTCTGGTTTATCAATCCCTGAAAGGTACTCAAATGCTCACTCATATCAGCACCATCTTGTATCTTAACCGAGTAATATTTCTCAAACAAGAAGATTTATTCATTCCAGTTTTCCGTTCAAACATTCGTTCAAGTTTTTCCCATAACACAGCAACTCTAGTCTCTTGAGAAAAGTGTTGAAATATACTTTGACCAATCCACTTTCTAATATTATCCACTGTTTTTCTGTGCATGCTAACCCATTTTTCATCACTCATATCAGATGGTTTACCTTTATCCCCTAGAACAGGCTCAAACAAATCTCTACAATACAAATAGTCTTCCATTCTAGGCTTCCAATCTGAATAGTTTGATATATTCAATTTTATCATGCACCCACTATCTGAATCATCCATTTTTAATTAGCACAAATTAGCCAAATGATCAACTTGGCTTTGATACCACTTTGTTGGGAAATAAACTGAAAGAGAACAAAATACCAAGCTTCACCCAAGTCACAATTATATCCAAGATCAAAATTATTTCCCAAGTGCCAATAAAAAAATAGTAATAAACCAAATATACCAATTAAGTAAAGCCAGCAGGTAAAAGAAAGCGCCAAAGTAAAGAATACGAAACACCAAGATTTTTAAAGTGAAAAACCCAAGATGGGAAAAACCACGAGACCTAATCCAGTAAAACTTCTACTATCAACAATAATGGGCAATACACAGTCCTCTCTAGATAACACTAGAGGCACACTAATAATATATCAATATTTTCTCCCAAAGCTACAACTAAACAATAATTAAGTTTGGAAGAATGTTACCAAAACCGAAATCTAAACCGTTAGATTTGTAGATCTTGTTGAGAGGATCACGTAGAGCCAAAATTCGTCTCAATCGGACTCCGAATAACCATCCAAATTGAGGATCAAAGTTTGAAGAAAGTCCTGCGTTTTCTTTTGCCACTGCTGCCTCTCTCTCAACGAATTGCACCAAATTGCCTTGTCAAACTCTTCTTTTGATTTTGTTAGGTTAGTATTTAGTTTGTGGGCTTTGATTTTGTTTTGTTTTTGTCCACCAGATGGGCTGGACATAATTGGCCCAACAAATATGGGCTGGACATATTTGGACGTATTTAATTGCACCATGCTGTCTCTTGGAGATTAATGTATATTCATTTTGCCAGAAATAGTGAAAACTATGGTGAAGGTTTTCATTTTGTTGTGCTAGGTTTGAACTAGTATACATAGAACTGAAATGTATATCCTTATTGACTGATCAACTGATGATAGTTAATTAAGTCTGTGCAGTCTAGAATTCTTTCCTTCTGAATTTGGGTTCCAAAATGGAAGAGGAATACGATTCCATATTTTTAAGTTTCATAACAGCATTACTAACTTACGTCCTCACTGCAAATTAATTTTTAAAAAAAAAACTTGTCTCCTTAACTTTTTCTCAGTACTTGGAGCGTATGTAGATGCAGGTGTTTGTGTGTTTGTGAGTATAAGAGAGAGAGTGTGTGTAGGTATGCTGGCTTGCTTCTTTACTTGAACTTTTGGACATGTTACCTAAGCCAGCCAATTGACTACAATCTGGATTCTATGGTGACAACTATACTCTGTAGCCACCAAGTGCCCGTAAAAAATGTCTAACTTAGCAATGTTTACTAATCTGTCTAAATCTAGTTTAGGGATATTGATGGTGAACCAAACCTATATCCAGTGCCACCTTCATATTAAGTGTGCTTGTCATATACTTAATTTATGTGTTAAATAAGGATATAAATATATTGATGATATTGTTAATATAATTAGAAATATTGTTTTATTTATTAAAACCTTCCCAACTAGGCAACAAAATTTTAAGGCATTATGCCGAGAACAAGGTGTATCTTTTAAAAAATTTAGATTAGATTGTAAAACTAGATAGAACTCAACTTTAGATACGTTTGAAAGTGTTATATCTTTTCAAAACCAACTTACTGAATTTTGTAATAGTAATAATTTTCAACCTCCACTAATTGAAACTCATTTTGAAAATTGTACTGTACTTTCAACATTTTTATTTACTTTCAAAAAAGCCACTGAACTTTTATCGGGATCTTATTATTCCACTATTCATCATATTCTTCCAACACTTGCTAAGGTAGCACATATTTTTTGTGAGTATATGGATCATTCCCAATATAGTTATTTTATGAAAAGTATGTTTGAAAAATATAAAAAATCTTATGAAGATTTTCTATTTTATATTATATGGCATTGTGTATGGATTTGCGAGTAAAAACGGCTGGATTTCATAGTATTATTGAATATTTATATGAAGTATTAGATTTTGATGAATCTCAAACACTTAAGTAATGCATGATAAAAGATATAAAAAATAAAACAGCTAAAATTCTATCTGACATGTATAATTTGTATGGGTTTGAGTCTTCTTATTCTAATTCTCCTAGTTTAAGTAAGCAAGTTTCATCATCATCTGGCAGTCACTTTCAACCACCACAAAAATATAGCTCTTCCATTTCATCAGTATTTAATCCATGGAGTGTTATGAAACGTAAAAAAAGATCGTCTACCACCTATAACGAGATGGCAATTTATGAGATGCAGCCCTTGGTAGAAAATGAGAATCAACATTTTGATATTTGTCGTTGATAGAAGGCTCATGTAAGTCAATATCCCATTTTATCTAAAATGACACATGATCTTTAACACCACCAGTCTCCACAGTGCCATCGAAAGCGTCTTCAGTGAGAGTGCTCGAACAATCGACGAAAGAAGATCTCAATTGGCTCCTCAAACTTTGGAGATGTTAATATGTTGTAGTAGTTGGTTTGCAACCGAAGATAGGATGGTTAATTCGTGGATTATTGATAATGACTCAAATGATGAATGAGGTGACTCAAGTAGTTAATTTAGTATTCTTGTAATTAGGAATTTAGAATAAGTAATATTATGTATTTTATTTTATTTTTAGGATATTTATTCTATTTTTAAATTTTAATCATTGTAATATTTTTAAGAGGTTTAGGCATCAAGTCCTCTTTGTATGTAATCTTTATTTTATTAATTAATAAAACAAGTTGGTGTTCAAGCTAAACTCCCCACCACTTCAAGGGGATTCGGGGCGCGCAATTCCTGTGCGGGAATTGCGCGGCTCTTTTACGGTTGCGATTCAGGAACCCAGCAATCGTTCGGTTAGGGAACATCAACGTCACTGGTCCCAAAAAAAGACAAAACGACGTCGTTTTGTCCTCAGCCGATCGAAAATCACGGCTTGCATCGTTAGCTAGCTTCCACGAGCCTCTGTAAGTTTACTGTAGATGTACCTTGAACTATTCATAAAAAAAAATTAAAAATCCCGCTTAAATCACCTTCTCTATAAACATAAACAAAAGCTTTCGTCAAATGTTAATATTTCCATTCACTTTCTTCTCTCATTCCTTCTAATACTAAGATTAATTCGAACGGTGTGGATAAGGTTAGTGTAATCTGACGAAATTGAAGAGCTCCTGATACACAAACGAGGCAATGGGCATGCAATGCTAAAGGGGATTTTTCTCCTTCAGTCACCCAAGTTGTCTTCCGGCAGCTAAGTATGTGCATTTGAAAAATTGCATTCAATGCAATCTGGGTTTTTAGGTTAATATTTGTGCTCATGTCTTTGTGAGAATGAGTTAGTAATGTACACATCCATCTTCATGTGATTACTTCACTTGTTAATACATGTTTGTTTGGTAGCATTGATTGTATACAGAACACAGCAAAGCATAGCACAGCATGTGACCATACGTTTACTTATTTATAACACTCTCTCTGACTATCTCGTAGTTAAATTAAGAATTTTTCCCGCAATATATTTGCTTGCCTATACATTTACATGTTCCACCTGAAATATTTTTTCAACTGTTTATCACTGATGTCTTTATAGTTCTTTAAATTTGACCAAGACAGTAATATTTCTTTTTTACTTACATATTGCACTTATTGCTTCCAATTAGTGACCTGTTTAGGAACATCCTACGAATTTTACTTGTAAGCGTATTCAAGTATTTTAATATATTTCTTTGTTCCCCTTTTATTTTAATGATGTGCAGAGGTTCTTTTTAATGGAGAACCGTACAAGTGCGAATGTTTATTTTTTACCTGCTGTTGGACAGTTATTTGATTCTGAAGAAGAAGCGTACAACTTTTACAATTGTTATGGTGCAACTATGGGCTTCGGTATACGTAGAGAGTATGGGAACAAGAATGCCTTTGGTGTGTTGACATCTAGGAGGTTTACATGCTGCAAAGCAGGGTTTCGAAAGATCGATAAACGTGATAGAGAAATAAAGCGTCCTCGTGCAGAAACGAAGACCGGTTGTGCTGCCCAGATGGTCATTGTTCTAGATAGGGGGAAAAAAATACAAGGTGACCGAGTTTGAATCAAGCCACAACCATGACCTTCATACTGCTACTTGTGTTCATCTCATGCCGTCACAGAGGAATGTGAGCAGTGCGCAAGGCATCGATGCTTCCTTAGCCGAAGCTGCAGGATTATCATTAAAGCAATCTCATGAGTTAATGTTAGCACAAGTAGGTGGCAAAGAAAATTTAAGGTGCACTAAAGAAGACTTGAAGCGATACCTCCGCAGTAGAAGACAAAGAAACTTACGGTATGGTGAGACCGCGGCAATAATGAGATATTTTGAAGAGCAAGCTTCTATGAATCCTTCTTTCTTCCATGCAGTACAACTTGATTGTGATGAGCTAATCACAAATATTTTTTGGGTTGATGTACGCATGATCATGGAATACTCCTACTTTGGGGATGTTGTCACATTTGACACTACATACAAGATAAACAAACAGTGCCGGCCTCTTGGAGTATTTGTTGGATTCAACCAATATAGGCAATTAGTAGTTTTTGGGGCTGCTTTGCTTTACGATGAAACAATTGATTCTTTTAATTGGCTATTCACAACGTTCATCGAAGCTATGGGAGGCAAGCATCCTAGAACAATCTTCACTGACCAAGATGCAGCAATGGCTGCAGCAATTTCTACAGTTCTCCCACAGACCTTTCATGGTTTATGTACTTTTCATATTTGGAGAAATTTTATAAAACACTTGGGATATCTTTGTAGGACGGGATTGTCACTCTTGGACATGTTTCGAAATTGTATGTTCCATATTGAAGACGAGAAGGAGTTTCTTGAGACTTGGCAGGAACTTGTGCTAGTCCATGAGCTGGAGACAAATGAATGGATCAAAAGCATATTTGCAGCTAGAGTGAAGTGGGCACGATGCTACCTGATGGGTACCTGAACGGCTGGGATGAGTAGTACACAATTGAGTGAAAGCTTTAATGCAGATTTAAAGGACCATCTGAAGTTAGATCTTGATAGTCTGCAATTCTTCACAGATTTTGGTCGTGTTATTGCCTCGAAGCGATACAAAGAGGTGATCTCAGAATACGAAAGTAAGCAAAAATTACCAATAATGGCATTGAGAAACTCACCAATGCTAAATTGCGTAGCGAAGATATACACTCCCCCATTGTTCAATGAGTTTCATGCCCAGTTCGATGAATTCTTGGGGCTACTCATACAGAGAACAAGTGTCGCACCTAATTCTCTAGTTGAGTGCATTGTTGGACAGCATGATGGATTATCAAAACAGCGTACCATTACATTTGATGCATCGACGAAAACCATAACATGCAGTTGTTTGCTTTTCTAGAGTGTTGGAATGTTACGTTCGCATTCTCTGAAAATGTTAGATCACTTTAATGAAAAAACAGTTCCAGATCAATACATCATCAGGCGATGGACACACAAGTCTATGGATGCCTCAATTATTCAGGTTGACAGAGGTGCTGTATCTATCGATCCCAATCTTGACATTGCAGAGAGGTACAAGATGATGGCTACATTGTTGATACGCTTAGCTGCCCGAGCTGCTGAGTCTTAAAGTGCAACCGAAGATGTCATTTCTATGGCAACCAAAATGAGTCGCAAGATTGGAGATAAATGTGATGTATTGTCAGCACCTGAGATGAGATAGGGGAAGTCATTTGAAAGAGATTTGGGCCAAGATGATGTGGCAACCATGAAACCTTCATCCCGAGTAGCTGAATCACAGTTTCCAAACCCGAAAGGTATAAAGAAGCGTGAGACCAACAAAACAAGAAAACGATTGAAGAGTTTTCTTGACAAATGGAAACCAAGAAAGGCACGCAAAATGAAAGGCACACAAATACACTAGGTATGTGGTGTACAACAATATCACTGCAGCGTTGTTGTATTCCTTATTTGTTAGCATGAATTTTATTTACATCCGTACTATTAAGTGAAAAAGTTTACTTGTTGAAATAGCCAGGGGAGCAGCAGGGCCAGCAATGCACTCGACACACAGAAAAGGCCACTGAGGAAAATAATTACTGCACAACTGAAACTTGTCAAGCCTCACAACAATCGGTGGGTAACATCCTTGTATATCCCTTAAATATGATATAAATTCGAAAGGCACCTAGCAAATTTATTTAGGTGAAATTTTTTTTCTTCTCGTGTTGCAAACATCGTTAAGCAATGTGACATCTGTACTTATACAGTGCAGCACTACTAGCATTCAACCAGCTTCTCTAACAAAATTTTCGCTCATGGAAATGGTACATTTCGCAACTTGAATTTACTTAGCACATTTTCCTTAAGCTATAATGGCCATAATTACGAGATACCCTAACATATAGTGGTGTTTTGGACAGACGCCGCACCTCTCTGTTCCCCATTTCATACAATAGAACGGTCCTCTTTTGATGAACCAAGTCGAAGACTTGCAGCTATAGATAAGAGAGGTGGTACATGTTACATGTTTTGTGCGCACCTCTTTGTTCCAATTTTCTCATAGGTACTCTGTATGACTTTTGATACTCACCAAACGAAGACTTTAATCTGTACCAGTTCATGATGTCTTAAATCCTTTTCTTTTTTCGGGATTTTTGATAAAGAAGCTACTTCTTGAAGTTTTTAGGATTCTTCTTATGTTTTCTTTCTTATTTTATTTTTCTGGAAAAAAAAGAATAACCTCTTGTGTGTATATCTATGGATGACAATCACGAGATCAATGTGCTTAGAGAAATGCCTGTACAAATCAATAGAGATTGCAATCTATATTCTATATATTCACATGTTTCAGGTTAGTTTGCCGCTTGATGGGCACTTGCTTGACTTATGTGGTTGTGCTTTAGAAGCATTAATGAGTAATTCTCCTCTTAAATACCAAGCTTGTAGATACTAATTTAGGCTTGACGTACCATCAAGTTGGATTTCCAAATGTGTTTTAGCAGATGCCGTTACAAGGAGAATTTTGAGTAGAGCCGCGCCTATGCTGAAACTATCGTTTAAGATCTTGATAAACAATGTGGCACTTTCAAGTCTGCTACCCAGAAATTAGAAGACTCCTAAAAGAAAAGTGTATACCTTGTGATGGAAGTGGATACTAACTACTGCAGTTTAGATGAATTTTGTGCAATCTGATCATATATCTGCGTGACATATTCAAGAAGTAATTAGCGCAACGTTGACCACATTGCAGAACATTGCTGTTGATGTGGTTGTGCAACATGTTCATGTATTTGTTTCAGGTGGTCATGTCTTTGTGTAGCTTGTCCATGTGTGTGGAGTTCATTCTTATGATAGTTTGGAGTTACAAGGTTTAATATGATGCTAATTGTCACATTTTCAATGTTAGAGACATTTTATAGAGTTTGTTTTCTCTATAGGAGCAAACTAAATTTTGTAAAGTAGTTTGAATGAACACGGACCTCCCATGTCATGAGCGAAGTGTATGGTGCAGTTTATGATCATGTAGAGGGAACGAGTCTCGAATAGGTACTAGTCTCAATGGAAAAAATGAAAGCCGGTACACTGATACTTATGCTGAAATGCCAACTCTTGTGACATGTTGGAGTTAATGAATGGATGTTAACATATCCCTGGGATTATGTTCAAGTAATTGTCTAATATGTTCCTGTGTTTGTGGGGCATGTTCATGTAGTAACTTTCTACATGTTGATATTAGTCCAAATCCTCAAGTCTTGTGTTCTTGTTGGATTAGTTATGTTTAAGTCAGATGTAATGCTTACTCCATGTTTTTTTCTTTAACAAGTAGAGATGAAAAATTTTGAACAACAGCATATAATATAATTACTACGATCAGTCTAGAAAAACAACGATGAAAAACATTTAATCACATGATTAAAAAACAGACTTTCATCACACAACAACAAAATGTTGATCCAAGAACTGGAGATGATGTGACAACAGAAAACATTGAAAGTAACATATTGCCTAAAAACATGAAGTTTCAAAATACAGAAGCCAAAAAAAAAAAAAAATCCCATTCATCCACTTTGTCTTGCACCAACCACATACTGTTCTTTCACCTGCCACAAATCTGCTGAATCAGTCGCTTTCCCCCCCACTGCTGTCCTCTTCCGAAACCCACGCATTGGAGTGAAGCTGGTCCTCCCGACATATGTGGGTGAGCATATCAGAGATATGGATTCGCTCTGCAGTGGATCGTCCATGCACAGTTGTAGTCCGCGTACACTCCAGGTGTCTGATGTGCTCAAATCTGAGAATGCGCTTTGCCATTACATTATTCTCCTCACGAATCCTGTTCAGGGCCTTAGACAATGATTTGAAGTCACCACATTGTAGTTGTTCTGCTTTTTTCTTTGGAGCACGAAAGTCCATTGAGGCTAATTGACGACGGGGATTCAAGCATTCGTCCACGCGGTGTTGCCACTCCAGTTGCATTGTAGAATAATTTTTCTGGCTTTGGAATGAGGACGGCTGCATGTCATGCCAAAATTCTCCCGTTGTCTCCAATGCCCAGTGCCTTCCCATCCATTGGTATATCATACGGGGTGTATATTGTGGCAGAAAGGCAGACGGATTTTCACGGGAAAAGGAGCTTGAGGAAGCCATGAACCTGAGAGCTAAGTGAACAACCAGTTACTACATGAACTGTTATGTAATAAAGCAATGAACACACACAACAAGTACATTAACAATATATGCAATCAGATGAACTGATTATTTTTACTGAATACTTGAACACGGGATTTTAGTAAGAACTCATTTGGCGACCGATGGAGTATGTGCCAAACTCAATTCCTTAGATTTCTTCAACCCACCGATACATATATAGAGGTTTCAGCATTTAGTTGCCCACTCACAATTATCAAAACCAGAGGTTAATCTTGAAGTGACTGGGAGTTGAATTTGAAACGACTCTTCTTGGCGGCAAAAATGAATCATGAATACAGCTGTGAAAAATGTTAAACTACTGGCAATATATGTGTGAACACCCTGCAATGATGGCTACCAGCTGTTGGATGCCAAGCCTTCTTCTTATCGTGCCACTAAATCCAGAGCAAATCTAAATGCAGTTCTGATTTATACTGTCTGGCACTCCATTAACGATCAAGAAGTAAATATTGTGCAGTTTGGGAGATTTGTTGTACCGCCAAATATTTGGTGGTTAATATTTAGTAGTTGAATTAAATTAAATTGAATATCATACTGACAGCATTAACATTTAGTTGTTGGCAGATCATCTTCGACTGCTATAAGAATTACTGTATTTCCCGGACAACAAATGCCACAAATGTTATTGGAGAAGATTGATTATCTGCAAAATCGATCATTTAGATCCAATGGAGCCTATGACAAGTCTTGAGAGTGCCGGTATCTATTATCCCGGGTCCGTGACCCGACTTCTGCTCATGCATCCCTGTAATGACCATGAACGTGCACGGCGTGCTAATCCAACAATGTACCTTAGCTTCCTATGCCAAGACATCGAACTAAAGCTTGTTGAACAGAAGCAACTCCTAACTGAATTTGAGTTGATGCGGGAAGTCATCGCATATCTGACCGCTCCTTTGTTGCCCCTTCACAGTCTTGCCGATCATGAGTTTGCACTTGGTCGATATCGAGAAGAGAATAACCTCCTGGCAAAAAGGCTACAACGTCGTGCGATGCTAAATATATGTGCTAATTTCTGTGATGACAATGGATGGACTCTTACCGCAAAACAAAGAGAGTCCATTTTTGCTTTTCCAACCTATGCGGGATCGGAGGAGCCTCTCCCTTCTGAGAGGATAGGCACACAGATGAACATGTCTGGATGATAGGCGTCCATTTCTTAGATGGGTTGTTTCCTAGACGGAATCTTCCTCTTGAAGGCTGCTTATTACCCCTTTTATTTTCTCTGTTCCCATGCTTGGCCTGTTTAGTTTTATCATAATCCTTCTGTCCTTGTTTTTTTTTTTTTTTTCAATACATTCCGTATCTGGAATGGTCCTCGGCATTGGCTATGCAATGAAAAACTTTATGATTTGAATATTAATGGTAATCCCAAGTTTTACAGCCTAGTGAACTAATAAAAAGTTAAAAATATATTATTACTAGCAGCATGCAAACCAATTGCCGAACACTTTACACAACCACCGTTCTAAGAATTCCCGGCTTCTAGCAATCTGTACTAGTTAGTGCATGAACATGCCACACAAACACTTGAACACTCGCTACAAATATATGAACATCATACATGACCACATGAACATCATACAGCCCGGGCTGACGCGGGTTCCATCTCTTAATGCCAGTGCCGGTTCGGCTCTGGCCTCACTCCCTTGTTTTGAAGCACCTCAGTCTTGCTCATTTGTAAAGTTTTATGCTCACTAATCTTTACTAATGTTAATCGCCTCCCATTCCTCTTTGTGATGCCATTGAGAAGATGAAAGCCGACCCTCATGCATGAAGGAATTCATAGTTAGCAAGAGTGGGAGATTAGCATTGCTGTTATTATTTTTTTCTTAAAAATTTTTTTTTGCACCCTCAAATCCGTTTGCCTGGTATAAATTCATTTCCCAATTTGGCCAATTTAAGATTGAGATATATCAACCACACTTTTAACTTGGCAATGAATTTTACAGTTACTTTCTAAATATTTATTTCTGAATATTTATTTTTCTCCATTTGATACACACGAAGTGCTCGTTAAAGCATGGAGGATTGTTTTGGTATCTGACTAAATGGGATAAATCCAAATTTTATATCCCTTAGCATTTGCTTAGGCAATTTCTTGTATGCCCCTAATCTTATAATTCTAACAATTGCTTTTGCCCTCCAAGGTTAGAATAGATGTAGCCCTCTATATTAAGCATGGTTTGAATCCTTTTATGTTTTTTAACCCCTGATTTCCATACTGCTTATCTTTTAATGAACACTAAAATCAATCACATTAACACAGATGTAGCCCTCTGTATTGAGCATAAAGTTTCACGATCACATGAACACAGCCACACAAATACATGAACACATGTCACAAATACATGAACATTCTAATATAACTACATGAACACCTGTCAACCATATAGCACCTTTCACAACCACACCAACATAGCCACACTCACACATGAACACCTACCACAAATACATGAACATCCTACATAACCACATGAACACCTGCTACAAATACATGAACATCCTATATAGCTACATGAGCATAAGTTTCACAATCACATGAACACAGCCACAAAGCATCGAACACCTATCACAAATACATGAACATTCTATATAACTACATGAACACCTACCAACCATATAGCACATTTCCCAACCACACCAACACAGCCACACTCACACATGAACACCTGCCACAAACACATGAACACCTGCCACAAATACATGAATATCCTATATAACTACATGAGCATAAGTAGAATTCCAATCACATGAACACAGCCACACAGACACATGAACACCTGCCACAAATACATGAACATCCTATATAACTACATGAGCACCTGCCAACCATATAGCACCTTTCCCAACCACACCAACACAGCCACACTCACAGATGAACACCTACCACAAACACATGAACATCCTACATAATCACATGAACACCTGCCACAAATACATGAACATCTTATATAACTACATGAGCATAAGTAGAATTCCAATCACATGAACACAGCCACACAAACACATGAACACTTGCCACAAATACATGAACATCCTATATAACTACATGAGCACCTGCCAACCATATAGCACCTTTCCCAACCACACCAACACAGCCACACTCACACATGAACACCTACCATTACTACATGAACACAGGCCACAAATACATAAACATCCTATGCAACACCTGCCTACCATATAGCCACACAAACACCTGCCTACCATATATTGCACAACCACATGAACACAGCCACACAAACATCTGCCAACATCCTACGTAACTGCATGAACACCAATCAACCATACAGTACCATTCACAACCACACTAACCACAGCCACACAAACACATGCACACATACACAAACACATGAACATCCTATATAACCACATGAACACCTACCACAAATACATGAATATCCTATATAACTACATGAGTATAAGTTTCACAATCACATGAACACAGCCGCACAAACACATGAACACCTATCACAAATACTTGAACATCCTACATAACTACATGAACACCTGCCAACCATACATGCAACCTTTCATAACCACATGAACACAGCCACACAAACACATAAACAGCTAGCACAAATACATGAACACAGGCCATAAATACATAAACATCCTATACAACATCTGCCTACCATATAGCCACACAAACACTTGCCTACCATATAGCCATCCTTGCACAGCCACACAAACACCTGCCAACACCCTACATAACCATATGAACACCAGTCAACCATATAGCACCTTTCACAACCACACTAACACAAACACATGAACACCTACCACAAATATATGAACATCCTGCAAAACAACATGCACACAATCCTAAACATAGCCAGCCTTTCACAATCACTTTAACACAGCCACAAAAACACAAACATCATCATCATGTACATGAACATCCTAAGATGAAATAATCGTAAAAACCCGCCAAACATATAGCCAAGCTTTCACAACCGCACTAACAAGCCACACAAACACATGAACAACCTCTTGGCAAAAAATATGATCATCAACTATATAACCACAATCCTCAATATATTCCAGACCTTTCACAACTACATGAACACAGACAAACCTTCACTATGTTATCTCGTTAACTAACCACTGAAACATAAAATCTTAAATCTTCACAATTTATATATCATACATTAAGGTTGAAGCACAAACACCACAAGTCTGATGAAGATCATATGCCATCCATCAAATATAGATGGCAATGTATCACCATTACTCCCATATACCAATAATAATACTATGTAACATATACTCAATAAACAATTGTTCATCCTTGTTTAATATCCATTAAACATCCAACATGAAATTGTTTTCTATTAAAGGGGCTCAGTAGAATTCCAAAAATTGGCAGGCTTTCTTATGTTAGCTCCGATAGTCATTTATGTTGCTGCTCCTCAGTTACAACACGCTAGACTGATTCAGAAACCTCTGGCACCACTCGAACACATGCGTCCCTCCCACTAAATTTAGTTCTCCGTGTTCGAGCATCTCCCACACCTCATTTTTGCTTCCACCATCGTTTCCAATGCTTAGCAACCTAGCTAGGCAACTTCAGCTCGTGGCATATCCGTTCTCGCTCCTTATTTGCATTGGCTCTCATTAATGCCCCGCAGGATTGCACACGGTACCGATCGGCATTAACCTGTCAAGTTGCGTTTCAATAGCACACATAATTAGATCTATGTAAGTAAAAGATATAAAGTTGAAATCCGAGATTAATGCTTTCGTCTTGGATTACCTTGGTCACAAATGGGTCCATTCGACCCCACCACCGCTCTAAGAATTGTATAGCCATAATTCCTGTATCACACCTAATAACGAGTATCAACAAATAGCATGTTAAGATTTGTAGACAAATGCATCAAATTAAATTCTTTCTCAATTGTGGATAACTTAATTGAATACTTACTCCATGTTTTTGCCGCATCGGGATACACCGGCTGTATAAATCTTAAATGGCATAGACAACGGATAAGCGAAGAGGTATACCAGTTTCAGTACCGTGTCAAAAATGT
The DNA here is from genome assembly GCA_026120185.1 of Voacanga thouarsii. Taxonomy (NCBI): domain Eukaryota; kingdom Viridiplantae; phylum Streptophyta; class Magnoliopsida; order Gentianales; family Apocynaceae; genus Voacanga; species Voacanga thouarsii. The sequence goes on from JANUWF010001622.1 coordinate 1,310,298, forward strand.
ATCCCTACAATGAACATTAATAAGAAAAATAGCATCTTTTTAAATCTTCTTTAATTGTTGTTTATATAATAAATGATCAATTGTAAGACGATATAATTTAATGATTGGGGTGATGATTGAGGTGAAATCGGGAGAACTAACCACATATTCTGCCAGTGATGAAATAAACGCTGGTGAAGTCCCGGGGGTAGGGTCAAGAATATCGATATGCCTCTGGGTAACATCAATTGATAGAACAAACCACATGGTATTCACCTCGAACGGAATTAAAAACTGCATATTAAGTTTGGATTCAAATCATGCCTCTTGAACACGAAATTCGGCCACTTACTGAAAATGTGTTAGGGCAATGAAATACGACCAAAAAACAAGAACAGATAACGGATATACCAATTCACGTCAGGTGAAATCAAACCCCAACTTAGCAGAATCAAAGCACTCTCTGAATTCTTTGACAAGGGCAGATATTGCCATCCTCTTAGTTAACGTTGACATCAGCTTATCCTGGTTATATAACGTTTAATTGTATACAACGAACTACTCAATTTTATTTTGCACGGTTAAAGTGTAAACTTATATTGCAAAATAGATTATTTGCTCACCGTAGTCACACAGCCAAAGATGTATCTCAGGCGCATCCCATGCCATGAAGTTTGATTGAGCATGTCCACACAACAGCTCATTAGCTGGCCATAAATAAAAAATAAAACTAGTATAAGTCTTTAGTAATAAACCACACGTGGAAAGAGACACATTAATATCATACGAAGTACCTTCCTCGTCACGTGCTCTCCCTTATAGAGATAAGCAAGATCACCGCGATTTAGCACGTTGCCATACATACGAACAAGGACCTCGCTTAAAAAATGAAACAGAAAATTATGTTAATCCATTTTTTTGGGTTAACATGAAGGAGTGAAATACAATGTTAACAACAATTATAATATTTGAATTAAAAACAACCTCGGCTCATGGCTTGGATCCCAGGCGTACTTTGCCAGTTTTTTTTCAATGTCAAGCAACTTTCCACCGACTGCCTTAACAAACTCATTTGAATCTAAAATTTTGCTCATTCTTGTCCTTCTAAGTGGTGGAGGCATTATCAATGTTGCTATATTGTACTGCCTGGTGACAACAGGAGGCTTTGGGGAGCTATATGAAACATCTTGAGTGCCATCTTTACTCCGAGTACTCTTTCGGAGAGAGGGAGTGGAAATCGTCTGCTCATCCTCCGAAGTCGTTGGAGCATCAATAACTATCGGGGCTGCTGCGCTCGTCTGGCCTGCTGCTGCTCCTCCTCTGCCGACCCGACCTCTAATCCTGTTGCTTCTACGGAGAGAGGTCGAAGGCCCTGCATGCCTTTCTCGGGGCCTTCTAGATGTCCCTGCTCCTCGGGAAGGGCGCCGTTCTTGCGGGGGCTGTTCTTGTGGGGGCTGTCATCATCATCATCATCCTCCTCCTCCTCCGAGGGCTGTGTGGGGCTGTCATCATCATCATCATCGTCCTCCTCCTCCTCCCTCCTCCTCCTCCTCCTCCTTCGAGTCCTCCTGGCCTGCCATCTCTGTCAAATCCTGGAAGAATCCGTCCCCTCTCGCATCTGCCCAAAAGACTGAATCGGACGGCACACCACCGGACCTATTGGAGGGCCTGCCGTCTCTGCCCCCGCCCGGGGGGATCCCCCCTCCTGCATCTGCCCCAACCCTATCAGACTGCACATGAACGTTTACTTGAGGTACCATATCAGAAGGGGTACTCGCTGCGGGGGCAGTGGTCATAGTGCATAGACTCCGCATAGTCTATAAGACACTATCTGCCCCTGCCAAGCACTGCGTGTACAGGGTTTCGAACTGTTTCTGCAAAAATTGAAAAGGCAATCAGTTTGTGTAAACAAAATAAGAAATATTAAACAGTAAAACTTACAGCTGCAGCGGGGCCAACAACATTCACGACCTCCTCAAAAATATGGCCAACATCTGGATGCACACGCTCATGTGTCTGGGCCTCAAACATGCCCCCGAAGTTGATCTATAAAAAATGACAATATACAACGGAGTCAAAAATTACTGACACAACATCACATGAACATTATCAACGGAATACATAATTCATGCTTATGAATTATCTCTTACCTTTCCTCTCCCAAATCCCCCTCTTGTGTAGTTCTCTTTCGATTATAGTCCGCACTTCTGCGTCGAACCATGCTGCAACCCTAGGAATAGTCTTTGGTAGCTGATGGTAGATGACCCTCACCCGGTCAAGATAATGTAGCTACAAATCGAACATAACCATATAGTCAGCTATGTAGTGAATGAGTGTCTTTCTCATTTAAGCAAATTTAATAAACACGAATTTATTTATGTAAAAAAAAAGAAAAATAAAACAATTACCATAAAAAAAAATATAGGCATCCCCCCACACATCTCTTTCTGCTTGCTTGGGCTGAATGAATTTCGGCGCACAATCGCTGGCGCACATACTCAACCCAATTCAAGGTCCCGATGCTTGCTACATCAACCATATAACGGAAAACCTCCTTGTTCAGTTGGGCTCGTCCTTTTAGTGCGAGGAATGTGTAGACCGCGAGTACGACAAACTTTATCTTAAAGTCGTCCTCGGCCTCCATAGCAATCAACTCAGCAAGCAGCATCGTGCAGTTGTCTGGCAGCTCTACAACAATGGCTTCTTGATGCTCATCAGATGCAGCAAGCCCCGGCACTCTGCCATTGCCCGGAATACCTAGGCAAGCTTGTATATCCTAAGCTGTAATGACCAGTCGCCGTCCTCCTTCTAATTCAATCGCAGAAGCATTTGGCTTGAAGTGGTCAATCAGCCAGAAGCACAAGTCGTACCGAGTCTTGCTGCAATTCAGCTGCAGCAGGCCTCCAAATCCAATCTCTTCGACAGCTCGGCAATTAGCATCACTCAGGTTTACCACCAAGGCTTTCAGCATCGTCGCTGAACATCGAATTGTGGCCTGCTGCTGTAAAAATAATAGTAATTGATTGTTATGATTCAGAAGCACTAATACTGTGATAAGGTCTAACAAAATATAATTATCGTACATCTCATGTCACATTAACATGCGTCTTATCTGGTGTGCTCTAGGTCTTTGCTGAGTACTTGAACTAGCTGTAGCTTCCTTGTACTGCTGGAAGGCCGCTTTCTGTCTCTCTTCCTACTCCCATCTCTATCCAATTCCCATACCCTGCCATATAGCTTTGGCTTCTATGCGAGCCTGCCGAACCACATTATTTTTTTAGTAACCACAAAGGCACATAAACCATGAACATTAAGAATAGTATTGTCAACTAAGCCTAAGAAAGGTAAGCACGGTCTGGATGTAGCCAAATTCTTACTCTTGCGCGCCAAGCTCTACCACCCTGGCTGCTGGATGCTTGGCTCCTCTCCATATAGTCTCTCTTGAAATGTCAAATGTCCTCGTAAAGCCTTCTCAAAAAAAGGATTTAATTTTTTCTTGCAAATAATGCTCACAGACTGATAAATAAATGTAATAAGTCCCTTAGATATCTACTTACAAATACATAAAGTATGCCCCCGGTGGCCTTCTCGGTAAGACATGCGGCTCTTCGGCTATCTGGCCGCTCCCTGATGGTCCAGCTTCTTGAGCGCTTGTGGACGGTGCCAATCGCAAAGAAGCTTGTTGTGATCCAGTTCTTCTTTTCTTTGTCATGATGCTGCAGGACAAACATCAAATAAAACCCCAAGTGTTAATGGGCATCAAGAAAGGGTAGCGCATGCGGAGCACACACTTTAAGTCTATACTTCTTGATCTTCTACTGCGATAAAAACTATTATCATTTTAGTTAACATATACTGAAATGATGAGTACTACAAACCTTTCATTTCTTAGAATATAAATTGTCACATGAACACATGAGACTAGCCCTAAGTCAATGTAAACTGGTTACAGCATGAACACACAACACAAACACATGAACGGAATACATAATAACATGAACATATTCCCCAGATATATCGTAAACCTGTACTGATTACTACATAAACATGACAAAATACAAGTATTCATGTTCACAAATACATGAATACTTTATACAACCACATACCAAAGCAACCTTTGCTCAATATGTACTAGTTGCTACATGAACTAGCCACACAAACACATGAACAACGCATGAAACTACTTTAGCATGAACCTGCACCTCTTTACCACACTACATGGACATTGGCACACAAACACATGAACACCTGACATAACTACATGAACACCTTACAAAACCTCATTCTGCACTACTTACTATAGGAACAAGTCACACAAACACATGAATACATGATATAAATATATGAACAACTTATGCAACCATATGAACTAGACACGACAACACATGAACAACTTACACAATTACATCAACACCTTACACAATCACATGAACACAAGCTCTAAGCATGTATTTTCTATATATAACATATAAATAATGGAAGAAGATTGCAAAGAAAAAAAACAGCAATGAAGGATCAAGGCATAATCAGTGATATACCATATCAAAAAGTAAAAGACATAAATTGTGCTGAAAGCGATATGAATAGTGCTTAGGGGAAAAGGAAAAGAAAAGTTAAAAATAGTGGGTGTAGTAGAGATGGAAATTTGAGATGAAAAAAAGGCTGAGCAAGACGGGACAGCCCATTACTACATGTTACATGTTTTTTGCATCAAAATTTCATTACCCTATCATAGTTCATTGTACAACATTGGAGAAGATAGCAGAACACAAAAAAAATTGTTGCATCAACCTTTCATTGTACAACATTGCAGAATACTAAGGAACCTATCATATTCCCTTCTTCGCTCCGGTCTGTCTCTATTGAGGGTGTACCAGACAGGAGATCAATGCACTATCTAATCAAGTTTCAAATGATAAAAGAATACAGTGGGAGAAAGGGGAAAAATCATGTCACTGTACATCCTTTTATCCAAAAATTATCAATCCAGTAGTACTCTTCTTGGCATTGTTGGCAATGTGCTTAGCTTGCTACGATGGATCAAGAAGCACAATGCATTGCAATAGCCATAAAAACACATGAACTGCATGGACATTGCCACACAAACACATGAACTACTAACTGCAGGCACATGAACACTTTATACGACGAAGATACAAGCCCAAAATGAATTTGTACTAGTTACTACACATGAACAGCGTACACAAACACATACACACGTGACACGAATAGATGAACACCTATCACAACTATATTAACACGAACCACACTATATATCGTCATACTTACTACATAGGCCATTGCCACACAAACACATGCATACTTAACACAAATGTATGATCACCTTACACGTTCACATGAACACAAACCCTAAGCATATGATAGCGGCACACTGGTTAATATGTGTTCTACTACAATTATTATTTTATTGAAGACTAGATACTCATGCTTTCTGCTAGTCAATCACAGCATATTTACTTAGTAATCATCATTAAGATTCTTTACCAGCAATGAAGGCTGTATATCCTCCTTAGGTTTCCTTCTCCAAAGCTCTCCAATGACCATACATACAGGAAGCCCATAACACGTTGGAAATGAAGTTATGTCACTTGTATTCGAGTTAAATTATTCAAATACAAAGGTAGCGTGTGTATATAATAATAACTATCTATTAAAATAATATACATGGGTAATTTCGAATGAAAAATCACTTTCACCTTCAAATTTTTTTCAAGATGTAATTGACAAATGTTATCTTAAAAGATGACATTTTGTGAACACCGAAACAATTAAAAAAATTCTTCTGAAATCCAATGCCAATGGAAACACAAATTCCAATGTAACATATGCGCATACTAACTATATATTATAGAATGCACAAAAAAAACCACCACCCAGGTGTACTGGGAGCCACCACCCAGGCTCACTGGCTTATTGATTATAGTAGTCGCCCGGAGATCAATAGTTGCCTCTGCCTTTTTCTCCCAACGATTCCACTCCACTGTACATGGAAACATAGAAGTCAGGAAATGCAAAAAATAAAATTTACCGTCATCAAGAATTGCGTGGCCCCGGATCTCGCTTTGTATGATCTCGACTACAATGTTAATATGATCTCGCTATATCTTATTAACAATCACCAAAAGAAGGTTTTCATGGAATCTTTATTGCTCATGACTACAAGTGACAATGATAAAATTAGTAGATAAAAAATCTATTGGAAGACAACAAGAAGGGAGGGAAAAAATGATAACTAATATATTATTCTCTTTAATCTGTCCAATACATTAAGGGGAAGGGGATGTAGAATGAACCAAGAACTTGCTACAAAATGCCTCTTCTTTATCAAACAATAACTCAATACCTAGAATTACAAAAAACTTTTTATGTGCAAAGAAAAAAATACGGTTAAGTTATTGTGCATCATATGTGGGCTTCTGATGGTAAACCATCGTCGTAAAGCACCGAAATATTCCCCAATCATGCTCATACTGATGCCCTATATACATAGCACATATACCAACCATTACTACATTCTTTTGCAACTGTATCGCTACAATCACTAACAGCTAGTACATTTTTGTTAAAAAAAGTTAAACAAAATGCCTATTCTTTATCCAAACAATAACTCAATACCTAGAATTATAAAAAACTTTTTCTGTGCAAAAAAAAAACACAGTTAAGATATTGTGCATCATACGTGGGCTTCTGAAGGTAAACCATCATCGCAAAGCACCAAAAGATTCCCCAATCATGCTCATATTGATGCCCCATATACTTAGCACATATACCAACCATTGCTACATTCTTTTGCAACTGTATCGCTACAATCACTAACAGCTAGCACATTTTTGTTAAAAAAAGTTAAACAAAATGCCTCTTCTTTATCAAACAATAACTCAATACCTAGAATTACAAAAAACTTTTTCTGTGCAAAGAAAAAAACACGGTTAAGTTATTGTGCATCATACATGGGCTTCTTATGGTAAACCATCGTCGCAAAGCACCGAAATGTTCCCCAATCATGCTAATATTGACACTCCATATACTTAGCACATATACCAACTATTACTACATTCTTTTGCAAGTGTATCGCTACAATCACTAACAGTTAGCACATTTTTGTTAAAAAAAGTTAAACAAAATGCCTCTTCTTTATCAAACAATAACTCAATACTTAGAATTACCAAAAACTTCTTCTGTGCAAAGAAAAAAAACACGGTTAAGTTATTATGCATCATACGTGGGCTTCTGATGGTAAACCATCGTCGCAAAGCACCCAAAAGTTCCCTAATCATGCTCATATTGACGCCCCATACACATAGCACATATACCAACCATTACTACATTCTTTTAGAACAGTATCGCTACAATCACTAACAGCTAGCACATTTTTGTTAAAAAAGTAAAACAAAATGCCTCTTCTTTATCCAAACAATAACTCAATACCTAGAATTACAAAAAACTTTTTCTGTGCAAAGAAAAAAACACGGTTAAGTTATTGTGCATCATACGTGGGATTCTGATGGTAAACCATAGTCGCAAAGCACCGAAAGGTTCCCCAATCATGCTCATATTGACACTCCATATACTTAGCACATATACCAACCATTACTACATTCTTTTGCAAGTGTATCGCTACAATCACTAACAGCTAGCACATTTTAGTTAAAAAAAGTTAAACAAAATGCCTATTCTTTATCAAACAATAACTCAAAACCAAGAATTACAAAAAACTTTTTCTGTGCAAAGAAAAAAACACGGTTAAGTTATTGTGCATCATACGTGGGCTTCTGATGGTAAACCATCGTCGTAAAGCACCGAAAGGTTCCCCAATCATGCTCATATTGACGCCCCATATACTTAGCACATATACCAACCATTACTATATTCTTTTGCAACTGTATCACTACAATCACTAACATCTAGCACATTTTTGTTAAAAAAAGTTAAACAAAATGCCTCTTCTTTATCAAACAATAACTCAATACCTAGAATTACAAAAAAAATTTTATGTACAAAGAAAAAAATACGGTTAAGTTATTGTGCATCATATGTGGGCTTCTGATGGTAAACCATCGTCGCAAAGCACCGAAATATTCCCCAATCATGCTCATACTGATGCCCTATATACATAGCACATATACCAACCATTACTACATTCTTTTGCAACTGTATCGCTACAATCACTAACAGCTAGTACATTTTTGTTAAAAAAAGTTAAACAAAATGCCTATTCTTTATCCAAACAATAACTCAATACCTAGAATTATAAAAAACTTTTTCTGTGCAAAAAAAAAAACACAGTTAAGATATTGTGCATCATACGTGGGCTTCTGAAGGTAAACCATCATCGCAAAGCACCAAAAGATTCCCCAATCATGCTCATATTGATGCCCCATATACTTAGCACATATACCAACCATTACTACATTCTTTTGCAACTGTATCGCTACAATCACTAACAGCTAGCACATTTTTGTTAAAAAAAGTTAAACAAAATGCCTCTTCTTTATCAAACAATAACTCAATACCTAGAATTACAAAAAACTTTTTCTGTGCAAAGAAAAAAACACGGTTAAGTTATTGTGCATCATACATGGGCTTCTTATGGTAAACCATCGTCGCAAAGCACCGAAAGGTTCCCCAATCATGCTAATATTGACACTCCATATACTTAGCACATATACCAACTATTACTACATTCTTTTGCAAGTGTATCGCTACAATCACTAACAGTTAGCACATTTTTGTTAAAAAAAGTTAAACAAAATGCCTCTTCTTTATCAAACAATAACTCAATACTTAGAATTACCAAAAACTTCTTCTGTGCAAAGAAAAAAACACGGTTAAGTTATTATGCATCATACGTGGGCTTCTGATGGTAAACCATCGTCGCAAAGCACCCAAAAGTTCCCTAATCATGCTCATATTGACGCCCCATACACATAGCACATATACCAACCATTACTACATTCTTTTAGAACAGTATCGCTACAATCACTAACAGCTAGCACATTTTTGTTAAAAAAAGTAAAACAAAATGCCTCTTCTTTATCCAAACAATAACTCAATACCTAGAATTACAAAAAACTTTTTCTGTGCAAAGAAAAAAACACGGTTAAGTTATTGTGCATCATACGTGGGATTCTGATGGTAAACCATAGTCGCAAAGCACCGAAAGGTTCCCCAATCATGCTCATATTGACACTCCATATACTTAGCACATATACCAACCATTACTACATTCTTTTGCAAGTGTATCGCTACAATCACTAACAGCTAGCACATTTTAGTTAAAAAAAGTTAAACAAAATGCCTATTCTTTATCAAACAATAACTCAAAACCAAGAATTACAAAAAACTTTTTCTGTGCAAAGAAAAAAACACGGTTAAGTTATTGTGCATCATACGTGGGCTTCTGATGGTAAACCATCGTCGTAAAGCACCGAAAGGTTCCCCAATCATGCTCATATTGACGCCCCATATACTTAGCACATATACCAACCATTACTACATTCTTTTGCAACTGTATCACTACAATCACTAACATCTAGCACATTTTTGTTAAAAAAAGTTAAACAAAATGCCTCTTCTTTATCAAACAATAACTCAATACCTAGAATTACAAAAAACTTTTTCTGTGCAAAAAAAAACACAGTTAAGTTATTGTGCATCATACGTGGGCTTCTGATGGTAAACCATCATCGCAAAGCACCAAAAAGTTCCCCAATCATGCTCATATTGATGCCCCATATACTTAGCACATATATCAACCATTACTACATTCTTTTGCAACTGTATCGCTACAATCACTAACAGCTGGCACATTTTTGTAAAAAAAAGTTAAACAAAATGCCTCTTCTTTATCAAACAATAACTCAATACCTAGAATTACAAAAAACTTTTTCTGTGCAAAGAAAAAAACATGATTAAGTTATTGTGCATCATACGTGGGATTCTGATGGTAAACCATCGTCGAAAAGCACCGAAAGATTCCCCAATCATGCTCATATTGACGCTCCATATACTTAGCACATATACCAACTATTACTACATTCTTTTGCAAGTGTATCGCTACAATCACTAACAGTTAGCACATTTTTGTTAAAAAAAGTTAAACAAAATGCCTCTTCTTTATCAAACAATAACTCAATACTTAGAATTACAAAAAACTTTTTCTGTGCAAAGAAAAAAAACACGGTTAAGTTATTGTGCATCATACGTGGGCTTCTGATGGTAAACCATCGTCGCAAAGCACCGAAAGGTTCCCCAATCATGCTCATATTGACGCCCAATATACTTAGCACATATACCAACCATTACTACATTCTTTTGCAAGTGTATCGCTACAATAACTAACAACTAGCACATTTTTGTTAAAAAAAGTTAAACAAAATGCCTCTTCTTTATCAAACAAAAACACTACCTAGAATTACGAAAAACAAACTTTCATGAAGCAATTTATCTGTAATTAAAAACACATTTAAGTTATTGTGCATTATACGTAGGCTTTCAGAAGCCTTTGAGCCATAGAAGTATTCGTGGATGTTTTCCACGCAAAACACATGCCCAATAGTAGTTTCTCTGTCCAGTAATAATCTCACTCCCAATTAAAGAGAAAAGTTCAATAATCCTTAATAGAAATGAGATGTTAATGCATCCAATGAATACACAACCGCTAAAAAGACATAGCACAAGTCAAGTACAAAGTTGTTCAGAATATAGCTGCATTATTGAGATGCATCCTCCTTGATGACATAATGCAATGACAATGAAACCGGCCTGTTAGTATAAAATGTATGTTAAATGTAACTTGTGATGATATTCGTATCACTTTCAAGATAGTAATTTCCAACTTATTATACGACTGCAATTACTATTTCAAAATGAGTAATCACTACAACTACAAAACTTCACTTCAACATTTCTAAACCGCATTCTAACCATATTTTTTTTTCCATTGCAACCACAAAATCAAATATTTCACAGTAAATGGTAGAACTTTAAAAAAATTAGTAGAAAATATAAAACACAAGCTGCTGGAAAGCAGAGAAACATAAACCAAGTGTAAATCAAGAAACAGAGAAAAATCACAATAAAAGCTCCATATTGAGTTCGAATTAAGGCATTATATAGACAACAAAGACAGGAGACTAAAAAATAACAGACATTTAGTTAAAAGAAGACACCTTTAAACTAGCATAATGTTATTTGTAGAAGGGTTCCCACTCTAAAAACACCGTCACGTAGTGAGATGAGGGAAGCAGAAAGCAGCTAATGACACCTCTTTGATAACAGCAACAAACGATGAAGAGAGAGGTTTGAGGAAGAGGTTGACAGTGAGGGAGTAAAGAGGTTCAAAAGAGGTGGATTTCTTAAAAAGAAAAAATGATTTAAGAGATTCATTAATATCTAAAAGTTGATAAGCAAAGTATAGATCTTGTTCATATTTAAACATGGCAAAATAATGCTTTAAGAAAGCATATATAAAACGGACGAACTTACAAATATCTATGAGTTGTTAGACTCCTGTAAAGGAAAAATTTATGGAATTAGTTCGAAAGTCATTCACACACTATATAGGACAGGTTAAAAAAAGGAAATATTACACATTGTGATATTGTGGCCATGAATTTTTTAAAAACCACTTGCAGAACATGTTTTTTCAGCTAACAAGAACTCACCTTGTATTTGAAAGTTTTTGGATTCAATACTTCCCAAGGTTTATCGTCCCCTCCAATTAAAATCACCCACAACAAAGTGTTACAATATTCCATAGTGAAACAAAGCATCTAACTCAACTAAGTAGAAACAAAAAATGAAAATAGAACCACTATTCCATTTCTATATGGTTACTTTAGGCTATATAGATATTTTGCTTTGGTGAGACAAAGCAAGTATCAAATATCCTACACACTACATGAACATTTTCTTTTTCACATCAAAGGCTTCAGGTATATATTCAATCTCTCAAGGTTTATAATTATCCCTTAGGTTAAAATAAGGTAAAACAACCAACCTTCTGCAATTAAGCAAAAACACCATTCTCAGCAATCATACTATGACAACCTTCATTATATACTCTATAACGTTTTATCCACTTATCCAAATCAAGTCAAATATACCTCAAAATGTTCCTAAAACATTTATCTACAAATTTCAACTCACAAGGTTCCAGAATAAGTCCATTCCATATGGTTAAATTAGCAAACAAACAGTGTACACAAACTGCTCAAACAGTATTCCAGTTTAAGAAGAAATTTTACCTAGGAAATTTCTATGACTTTTTCCATGTAACCTGTAAACTCTAAGCTTTCTAAGACATTATTTCAGTAAAAGGGTTTCATTCACCCCTTCAACCTAGCTCCCTTAAAAGCTTCCAAATAGTTCATGGTATTGAACATAACAAAACCGTATTTTCAGGAGCATTATGCAACCAGCTTTAGTTCATTTAAATTTTTGTAGCTTTGTTTGCATTTAAAACCACCCAAAATCAGCTTCACAACTCTTATAATATATCATGGCATGCTTTGGTTCAGCCATTTGAGTTTAATACCCTGCAATCATAACAATTCCATAGCTATAACTAATGAACCAAAATTATAAGGACATGTACTGCAGCGAAAAGCATCACCTAGACCACACTGCACAAAGAGCAGGTATCAATAAAAACCAAGAGATTTTTTTTTTTTTGTTAGGGCTAGCCTCGGTGCATGAAGCGCTCCCCGCCATGCGGGGGTAGGGGGAGGGAACCGATATGTACGCAGCCTTCCCCTGACTTTTTGCCAAGAGACTATTTCCACGGTGGTTCGAACCCGTAACCTTTGGTCACCAAAATATAATCTAAATATTTAACACATTGTTGCATCCTAAATATAATCTAAACATCCAAGAAAGATAAGAAGAATAGGAAAATGAAAACCTCATAGCAATAAAGTTAATAAGCACTGTAGCAATCATACAGGACAAAATCATTTACAAGTAGAGTTGCCATTACTGGTGTTGAGTAGAGTGAGAACATTTTTAGCAAACTGAACTCCTCACCCATTTATATAACACTGATCAAATTCATAAATGATACACAATATTAGAGAAAACTCAAAGTGAATCTTATGCTAAAGAAGCCCAAAACAATGCCAAAGTGACTGCATACATAATTCCACCAGAAACACATTAAATTCAGTTTTTTGCATGTGAGATTTACTTTTCCAATTGTATCATAATTTGCAAAAAGGAAAGAAAAATCAAACAAGACCAGCAAATTCAAGCATTTCATGTTTGTTATTATTCCCAAAGAAGGATTGAAATGAAAATGCAGAAAAATAGGACATTCTCTACTTACAAATGGCCCCCATCTAGTCTTTTGGTAGTTAAGCATAACCTAACAGTCAAAAGCTAAAGCACAAAATATATTGCAAACACGTAAATGCACCTAAAGACGAGGAGGTGCTAGTTATGTTGTTTGGATTTATTTTTCTGCCTGAATCTTTTCTTTTCCTTTCCATTTGATATAAATATTTTCTAGCTGAATCATTAAATGGACATAAACTACCAAAAGACCCAGGAAGTAGAAATATTGTTTGAATAATTTCAGAATATGAAAAAAACTTTTGGCTATTACTTCAAACGATGCCAGAGAGAGTTAAAAAAAATCGTTAAAGTTAATGTCCAAAGTAATACTAGACCTGCTACATAATAGGCAAAAGTGATGAAACATGACTGGAATAGCTAGGTTTGCAATAGACATGTTTACGCCTAACATTAATTAGATTCTCATAACAGAAGAACAAAAGTTCAGCTGCAAAGAGAAAACCTCCTCCAAGACTATTTGGGCAGCTCTCATCCAGTTAAATAAACTAACAAAGAAGCAAAGGGTCTTAGTCTATAAGCATTAGACAGCAAGTAAAATGCTCGAGTGACAAAAAACTACAAGAGGTTCATCATACAGTTTCAATTAATCCAAGATACTATTGTTGTTCTTGAAGCCATTAATCTGAAATGTCATAGATACAGATGCATAAGATAAAGGCGGACAATATACAGGCAGAATCAGACAATGGAGAAATTATTATATGTCTTTGAATAGTTACCATAAGCAAAAACCAAAAGAGAACATCAAGAGCGCACTCTGGAGAAAACTATATATATGCAGAGAACTTTCATGATTAGAATATCTATTGCTAAAGAAAATTTGTAAGAACAACATTTTTTTTTGGGGGGGAGCATCCTCCCATAACAGTATCTAACAAAATTGCCCTGATAAAGGAATGTGAATTGATACTTTCTCCAATTGGCTAATATTTTCGATTTGTCAATTAAGCTACATCAGATGTTGTCCATCTCAACTTTCATCTACACCATCAGTTTTTAGTATTCATCAAATGCAACCACTCATTTAACAATAGTGATGCAGAAATCCATCCAACTAGGCCACTCTTCTATTTTCCAAAACTTACTTCCTTTCTGTAGACCATGGTGCTCTTAAGAGCTTTCCAGGTCAACGAAAACCCAATCAAAAGAAATGAGAGGTCAACTAGCACAGAGAGAGACTCATGCTCTTGCCACACCTGACACAAAAATTGTTTCCAGCATTTCTTTCATTCCATTTTCAACTTATCTTCTTACTTTGCATAACCTTTGTGTGACCTATTTTTGCCCTTCCTTTCACTGCATTTCATTCACGTAAAATGAACAGCAAAATTTCACCAAAACATCTTTAAGCAAAACGGTTAACATCCTAACCTCAAACAATGTGTAAATAGAAAAATTTTTCCAGGGACTTTAACAGTTAATATCCCAACCCCAAACAACACTTGTATTAAATGAAACCTTGTGATGCCCCGAATACTTTTTTGTTCTAAGGGAAATGATCTTACCTGAGCGTTGAAGCTATCCCAAGGTTCAAAAGTTGCAGAACTCCTTTCTTCTTCTTCGTTCTCGCTCTCTTGCCACTTCTTTTTTTTTATCCTAGGCTTCAAAAGAGGTTGACAGTGAGGGAAGGTAAGGTGTTCTTTACAGTGATAAGAGAGAGGCAAAATACGGTACTCGACATTGACTGAGAGTACCGCAAATAGTGAAGGGACAGAAGGAGAAAGAGGCTGACAGTGATGGAGCAAATGAGCAACTCGGAGTGAAAAAGCACGATGGTTTTTCGGCGACGGGGGAGGTGAATGGGCAGCAAAAACTTCGACAATGGCAATGGTTTTTTCGTTGAAGGAGATGAAAGAGCAAGGCAAGATGGTGGCGTGAAGAAACCGAAATAGTTCGTATTAGTAATAGGGAAAACATCAACTCACGCCGCGCAAACGTCTCATTTGCACTTTTCGTCCTCGAAACCGAAGCCCGGCTTGGCTTCAGCCGCTATGGAGCCAAAGCCAGATCAGGGCAAAACGATGTCGTTTTGCCCTGCTTTTGAGTTAGAAGACGTGGCCTCTTCTGTGTTGTCCATTGCTGGGTTCCTAAATCGCGGCCGCAAAAGAGTCGCGCAATTCCCGCACAGGAATTGCGCGGCCCCAAATCCACTTCAAGGTAGCTTTTTTATAATTTTAAAAAATTGTGTTATTTAAGTAACAATAAAAAAATTACAAAACAGTTGAATATTAAAATTTTTAATTGAATTAAGTAAGAGAAAAAAAATGAATAAACCCACGGGCCTCACGGGCCAAGGGCTCGGGCCGTGCCGATCCCAGGGTTTCTGACCCAAGGACTAGCCCGGCCCGACCCGGCCTCCTTTGGGACTGGCCCGCACACCACACAGGCAGGTCCTCGAGCCCGACCCAAAACTATATGGGCCAGTCCAAGTGTCAATGCTACCCCTAGCTAAGCTTGGACAATAATTCACAGAGTGGACCAATTCAGTGGCTGGACTAGAACTGAAACAAGCCCAGTATAGCCAGCCCAGTTGTGGATCACCACTAAAACACAGAATAAGAGAGTTCACACTGAGAGTGGAAGTGAGTTAAGTCAACTTCTTACGGGGGACTCATAATTCGATTTAATTTTTAATCTAACAAGATTAATTCATGAGCCAAATGATAAATATATAAGTGAAGATATTTGACTCATATAAAATATAAATTAAGCTCGAATTCAAGAATAAAAAATAATTTATTTTAATAGTAAAAAGATTATTATTTGAGATATAAATCTCGAATTCGATACGGAGTTCTATTTAATTCTCTCATTTATCTCCTTCTCTATCCTTTATCTTCTGCCCTTCTATTCCTATATAAAAAAAAAAAAAAAAAAACTCAGAGTTTGAGAAAATTCGACTCAATTGGTTCATGAGTTAAAAAAGCTTGAGTTCACGAGAATTCTACTCATTTGGTTCATGAGTAGGGATGAAATCATGAACTTGATTTTAGAAGAGTAAACCATATAAAAAGATAGATAATGTTATAATTTTTAAAAAAAATTTAAGAGCGAAATGTAAATTTTGAAAAGTTATTTTTTAAATTTTATTAAGGAAAATAGTATATTTTTAAAAAATTTAGGGGGGGGGGGGGGTGGCGCTGCCTCCAAGCTCTGTCATGGTTCATGAGCAACTCTATTTATTTTTTTTTATTATTATTATTATTATTATTATTATTATTATTATTATTATTATTATAACAATTTAATTTATTATATTAGTAGTTCTTGGGCTGATTTACTTTGCATAGGAAGGCTTTGTATTTCCGCCCAACTATAATAAAATATTTATTTGTGAGTCTATGACTTATTTATAACCTTATTAACATAAATTGTTGCCTTTATCTCCTTTGTTGTCTCTGTATTTCACCTAAAAAGACCTTGAAACTCTTAGTTCTCTTTTTCTATGAGATTGAATATAATGCCATCAATGCCTCTCAAAAGTTTATTTTTTCCTTATAATAATTATTCTGAGTTTGAATTCTTCATCCCAAATCTTGTATGAAAAGTGTTAGTTTGTGACTATTTCATTATTTGTAGTAATAACTATCTTTTTTTTTTATTCTAAGAATTTCTATATATTTGTATGTGTATTTGACTTTTAATTTTTATGGAAGGGTAATTAATAAATTAATGTTATATTAGTATTATATATGTGATGCATCCAGATTACATTGTTCAAATGGAAATGTAAAATGTAATACTTACTGTAAGCATTATACTTTTGTTAGTTGGATTTATATTGATTGATTTTAATTTTAATCTGAATTATGATTAAAAACATTATATATTTGATTAAATATATTATGTTTTTAGATATTTGATAATTTATTATATCAAACTATTCATTAGTTAATTAGTTATATTTAGTTTTATTTCCATTGGTTTTTAGTTTTAATTTGAATAATTACAATAAAATTTATAAATTTCTCTTTAATGTGATAAATAAATTGAATTGAGCCGTGAGTTATAAATTGAACTTGAGTCAAGAAAATTGGCTCACTTGCATATGAGTTGAGCTATAAACTGAATTAAATTTGAGTGATGTGAGCTTGAGCTAACCTCAACTCAACTCATTTCTACAACTAAACTCAACTAGCAAATATACAAGGCAACATTATCGTGTGCATAAACTATTGTTAAAATGTTTTAGTTCTTTTTTTTTCAAACTGCTATTAATCATTAAAGTATTTTATTAATTTTTTTAGTTCTTCAACTGTTTTCAAATAATCAAATTGGTCCTTAAACTAATTAAATTAAAACTTTTGGCCATTTCAAACGACTAAATTGCTCTTGAACACTAATTCTAAATTTAGAATTTAAGAATTGGGGGAAGACAGTCTCATCAATTGTTAAATAAAAATTGAGAAAGAATGAATAGAATTTTGTCCTAACTAATTTATAAAAAAAAAAACAAAAAAAAAAACCTTCCAAGGGAGATGAGACGTTATGAATGAATTTTCAGGCCAAAATACTTCGAAAGGGTAAGTAAGTGATGGTCGGATTTTGCTGAGCAACTGGTGGTCAGGACTCAAGACTATATTAGTAGTTCAAAAAAATGTTATGTCTAAACAATTGTTATATGTCTGTGGAAATAAGCTACTTGTAGATTTTGTGACTGCAATGCCATTGGTATGGTCCCTGACTGAAATTCTTACGATGGTTGTTTTGAGCTTTGGTGGAAGTCTCAGCAAAACTAATTTGATAGTAATATTTGACCGGAGAGAATAAAGGCCTTATGGTTGTACTCCAAGTTTGAATACAGCAATGAATACATTTGATAGAATGGCAGAATATCTTGTACAGGTTAAGGATATTGACCACACAAATTGTTCTTTCTTCCATACATGAGATATGTACATATATATGTATATGTTTAGTCCAAACTTACAAATTTCATTCAAAGCTAACAATATGTGATCTGATACGCGTATTATAGAAGCTGCTGTAGGCAATTTCTTGTAACCTCAACTTCAGCATGTTACTCTGACTCAGATATCACTTCCAAAGCTGAATCGAGAGGCCTTTGATGTATTGTTGAATTCTTGGGGTTGGTTGAGGTGAAAGGAGTGGGTGGCAGATCCAAATTTTCCTCATCTCCTTCAATCATCTGAAGCACAAATGTTATGGGAGGGCGATCCGTTGGGTTCCACTGGATGCACCAAAGTCCCACAATAGCAAGCTTCCTGGCAATCTCGTCCTCTCCTCCTCTCTCAGCTGGAATTTGCAAGTCTTCCCCATTAATGAGATTCCTGTAAACCCATTCTGGGAAGTTCACTTGGCTAACATTCTGTACTCTCTCATCAACGTTCTTTCTGCGTCCAACCATCTCAAGCAACAACATTCCAAAACTGTAGATGTCCGACTTATATGATACACTCCCAAAGTGCCTGGAGTACACTTCGGGTGCCATGTATCCCATGGTTCCTCTGGCAGCAGTCATGGAAACTGCACTCTTCCCCATTTCGCACAACTTGGCCAGCCCAAAATCTGATATCTTTGGATTGAAGTTGTCGTCTAACAAGATATTATGAGGCTTGATATCAAAATGGAGGATCCTCTGTTCGCATCCTTGGTGAAGGTACTCAATTCCTCTTGCAATACCAAGCGCTATATCTTGCATCTTCCCCCATCCAAGTGCATTGTGCAACTCCCCTCTGTTAAATATGAACTTGTCCAACGAACCATTTGGTAGAAACTCATAGACGAGAGCTCGCCTGAATCCGTCAGCACAGAAGCCGATCAAGCGAACAACATTTATGTGGTGGATTCTGCCCATTGTTGCGACCTCATTGATGAATTCTTCTCCATTTCTTGTGGAATCATGCAGCAACTTTACAGCAACAGGAACTTCATCTGAAATCTTCCCTTTGAACACAATTCCATAGGCTCCTTCACCTAATTGTTCTTTGAAATCATTTGTGATCCTCTTAAGGTCTGGATATGAATATCTGGCAGGCTTCAACGCCCTGTAATCCTCCAAAAATTTGTTGATTCTGACTTGGTTTTCTTTATACATTTTCTTCAAGTAATAGAAATAATAGGCTACACTTACAGCTAGTAATAGGATCAAGGGACCAATGACTTTACCTGTAACATAATTAAGACTGTTAATGTTTTTTTTTTTTCCTCTCTAACAAATTTACTGAAAATACTTGTGAATTTTACCCGTAATAATTAGTATTTTCTTCTTTGTATCTGCAAGGAAAAATAGTAGAAAGTGAGAAACCCATCCATCTCATTTAGATTGAATCTTAGAAAGATTTGTTTATTTCTTTCTTTTGTTGAATCTTAGAAAGATCATATGTTTTGCGCAAAGGGAAGAAATTGTTTTTTATGGGACTTACCAACTCGAATATAATCTTAAATTAAAATTTTTTTTTAATTTAAATATATTATTTTAAAATATTTTCATTTTTCAAAGACTTATCATCTAAGTAGAATACATTTTATTCTTCCTCTTTGTACCTCACAATTTAATAATTTTTTATAAAATTCATTTTAAACTAATCTTTATCCACTTACACCTTAGGAGTGTATTTTGGATTGCGAAATTTAAAATTACTTTAATTTAAAAAATTAATATTTTATATATTTTAATTTTTTAAAAATTATTATATATTTAAAACACATAATATTTTTTTCTTTACCCCCACATTAAATCCACTTGCCTTCACCTATTCAATAATTTTTTATTATATTTCAACAAATTCATCCTAATTCTATCAGCTTCCATTTACACCCAAGAAGCAATGGACGAAGGGATGAGAAAACAGATACAATGAATTCCCTATGCATCTTTTTTGTTTATTTCTTAAATACTTTAGGTAAATGGAAATCTTGTGGTTGAAAACTGGATTGGGAAGCAAAAGTAAGAAAGGAGAAATTTTATGTGGCAGAGGGCGGAGATACCTGAATTGTGGTGTATGATGCAGTCAATTTCGTTCCTTGTGCCGTTCTTTATTATGCAAATCCCACCCCTTCTTTCACACTTTTCACATTTCGGTAAGGACCAGACTAGCTGAATCCTGTTGTCCCTTCCAAACATTTCCTTCGAAGCCCATATCGTGTACATCTTAGTGCAGAATTCCAAAGGAAGAAACCGGATTAGTTGGGAAGAAAATGTAGCATGCAGTTTGTATCCGGGGGTATCAAGACAGTCAATGTCAAATCCAATTTGATCCCCATTTGTAGATCGATTGTTTGCCAGTGAGCAATTGAATAAAGTAAATCGATCCCGTGAAGAAAACTGCAAAGGAGAGGCATCGGATGAATTTAAATTCCGAATTTGTTTCGGCAGGCAACCTTCAGGGTAGACTTGGATCAGATGAGATTCGTAGCTGATGCTTTTCACAATTAGTTTCACCGAGGAAGGCAGCTCCAGTACCGTAAGAGAGCTATTGTCACAGTAGAGATTGAAGCCTGGGTAACCGCAATGCTCTGGCTGCTTATCTTGGAGCCAAAAGGGGAACTTTATAGGAGGGCCTTCAGGGCTGCACTGTTGCTGTTGTCTGCAAATATTATAAGATGCCACTGGTTGGTCAGATGCGAGAACTGCCCTCAAGCAGAAGAACAAGAAATGAAAGAACAGTAAGGTAAATTTTCTGAACTCCATGCCTTGATGTTGGAGCAGGGTAAGTTCCGCAGTACGCTTTGCAGTTGTATTGGAATTCTACTCTGCCAGATTAGAAGAAAAAATGAAATAAACTAGAGAACTATGGCTTTTTCGAGGAGGAAATTCTTAGGTGAATTTGGTGCATATATATACTAAATATTTTAGATAGTTATATTATATGTGAAGGAAATTATACAATAAATATTATATATAATATTATATATATATATAATATAATTATATATTCGATATATGTATACTGAATGTACTTCAAAATTTCACTTTCAAAAGGGTTTATGAATGAAAATTAGAAAATTCAACATTCAAAAAAAGTAGCTAGCACAAGTCAATTGCCAGTCAACTAATGCTCCATTGATGGAAAACATTACTAGCAATTTGTGGAATAGAAAAGTCAGAAATTTAAATACAATTCACAATATTATGCACAATTGTGATTCGATACATAGTATTTTACAATTTATACGTACATTATTTTATTAAATTTTTTTTTAATACATCACTATTTTATACACTATCAAAATTTTATTATTTTTAATTTTAATCATTAATTGATCATGCAAGTTAAATACATACGTATAATTTCCATGTCCCTTCTTATCTTGCTATTGTTGCTTGGAGCTGTTACCTCATTTGGCAGCAAAAACTGTGTGAGAACCCCTTTTTCGGTTATTCATTGTGGTGTTGTTCTGGACATCAAGATCCCCTATCGGTTCAGAGGGCACTTACATTATAAGACACTGGCCCCCCTGATTTTCAGCTCACCTAGCACTGCGAGAGAATGGGTTTATATTAGTTTACTATGGCATTAGTGGCAGATGGGGGCACGTTTTGTCTTTATTGGAGTGAAATATTTAACAAAAAAAATAAAACAAAATAAATGTGAACTATATTTACATTGTTTGGTTGATGTAAAAGATGTAGATAAAAGTAATTCGGTTAGGGATACATTTTGTTTTCATCAACATTTCTTCTCTTCCTAAATTCAAGGAGTTGAGAAAGAAGTTGAGAAAGAGAAAATGAATTGAAGACATTAAAATTTTAATTTTAAAATTAAATGAAAGAGAGGATGTAAAATAAAGATGAATTAATATTTCTCCTTTTGCTCTTCCCCTATCTTATCAATTTCAAATAAAGTAAAAAAGAAATATTTTCTCTTAGAACCTTTGTAATACCCCTTTCCAAATATAGACTTGTTGGATGGGGAAGCGGGCCGGCATCCTTCAAAGTTTAAAAAAAAAAATTGTTTGTGCCTTAGCAACATTTAAAATATTTTTAAAAATCTTTTCAATTTTAATTTTATACCTCTAATTTTTTTTTAAAATTAAATTATCTTTTAACATATTATTTCATATGAAATTGTCCAATCCAAGTTTCTGGTTTCATTCTGACTTGATAGCATAAGTTCTCGTTAGTCCTTACTACTGGATAGCATCTCTTGACTATTCTAAAGAGTCTATCTATAATTCTACATTGCTCAGTCAAAAAATTAAACGTTCAATTAGTATCCAATCAGTTGCCAATCAACAAACGCTTCAGCTTCCACACCACACACCGCTCAATCAATACAATATCTCTAGCAATTTTCATGTTTCTTTGTTTATCTCCTTTGCTTAACCTATTCTGGTGAATATGGCTGCAATTTTCATGTCCCTTCTTCTTCTCTTTCTGTTGTTCCTTGGAACTATTACTTAATTTGGACTCAAGAAATGTGAGTACCAGTCCAACTGTGGAGTTACTCTTGATATTAAGTTCCCTTTTCGGTTCAAAGGTGGCTCACAAGACTGCGGTCTCCCTGATTCTGAGCTCACCTGCAAGCAGAATCGCACCGTACTGCAGTCAGGATTTGACAATTATTTTGTAGAAGCTATTGATTATGAACATGAAAAAAATCGTTTTTCTTATCCAGTGGTGCATAAGGGCAATTGTTCCATTCTTCCAGACTACTCTTATCAACCTCTTTCTCATTCTTCTAGCAATTTTATAGTCCTTTTGAGCTGTAAAAATCCAGTCTGAAATCCATATTATGTGGATACTGCTCCTTGCAAGACTGCAAAGGAATTTTCAGGCATCTTCGATTCCTCGATAGAAGAACACACTTACTTGTATGCACTTATTGGTAAAGGTCTGAAGGCATCTGATATTAAGATGTTGAGAAAATAAATAGGACCAAAGGACAAACATTTTTTTTTTTAATTAATCAAGAAGACTCACAATATTTTACAAGAAAAAGAAAACTCACAAAATATTTTCTATTATGAATTAGTGGAATCTTTATTAATTAGTGAAGGCTCCACTAATTATGGATTTATGTGAATTATTAGAAGATTTTTATGGATGTCCACCATTTAGTGGAGACACCACTAATTAAGATTAGTGGAAGATGATGTATGTCATGATGTAATCCACTAATTAGAGCTCTATAAATAGAGCTATTCTCTAAGCTTGTAATACACCATTATTTTGTGAAAGAAAGATTAGAGAAAATTGTGAGAGAAAAGAAAGAGAGAAATTCTTGTGCAAAATAGTTAGAGTTTTATTAGTGTGTAGTGTGAAGATTTTATTCTAACAATACCCTAATTTTATAACACGTTATCAGCACGAGTCTCTACTGGTACAAAAGCCGGAAGACTAAGCACGAGTTTCGCTGTTACCAAAGCCGGAAGACATGTACGCATTTATTGATCTCTATGGCTAACATCGCGAAACTCGAATTTGTAGCCCTTGATATTTACGGAAAAAATTATATGTCATGGGTTCTCGATACGAAATGCATCTAAATGTTCGAAGGCCTTAGTGAAACTATTCAAGCAAATAATAGTGCATCCGCACAACACAAGGCTAAAGTTTTGATTTTTATTCGTCGTCATCTCGATGAAAATTTGAAAATGGAATATCTTACCGAAAAAGATCCATATGGCCTATGGGTAAATTTAAAAGAAAGATTTGACCACTCGAAGATGGTCGTACTACCTACTTGCACAGTATGAATGGTTGCACTCGAGGTTGCAAGATTTTAAAACCGTGAATGAATATAGCTCCGCAATGTATAAAATTACATCTCAATTAAAATTATGCGGAGAAAAAGTGATCGATGAAGATATGTTGGAGAAGACATTCTCCACCTTTCATGCCTCAAATATTGTCCTGCAGACAACAATATCGAGAAAATGGGTATACAAAATTTACTGATTTAATTATCGCCCTCCTCATTGCAGAGAAAAATAATGAGATATTATTATTGAGAAATCATGAAGCCGGACCAAGCGGCTCTACAAAGACTCCCGAAGTGAATGTTGTTGGCTCCAGCAGAAGCCATTGTTATAGTCGTAGTCGTGGCCGTGGCCGTGACCGTGGTCGTGGTTATGGTCGTAGACACGCTCGATATTTCCCTTATCACAATTATAATCAAAGCGTGAGAAATACGGCCACCGAAGTGGAACAGAAAAGATCAAAAGGGAAAAGAAAAAGAAATTGAAGAAAAGCATGAGGATATATGTTATAGATGTGGCATGAAAGGTCATTGGTCACGAAACTGTCGATGCGGCTAAGCATTTAGTTGAATTGTATCAAGCTTCATTGAAAAATAAAAATGTGGAAGCAAATTTTTCTCAACATCCAATAAATAATGCTGAGGATGACGATAGTGATCCTGAAGATCTTAATATCAATATTACCCATATGGATGTATCGGATTTTTTGAACACCCGGACGGTAGGATAGACCATTTAATTGGTGATGGCGAGTGTCCAAAAGAACTAAAGCATCACCCCGATATTTTTGTATTTTCATTTTCATTCTATTCTAATAATATTTACGTTTACATATATATATTTGTGTTCGGATGGTCGTTATTAATAATGATGTATGCATTATTGATAGTGGAACTACACACACCATACTAAAAAATGAGAAATATTTTTCTGATCTCAAAATGGGAGAAATAAATATTTATACGATAAACGGTAGTGCAAATGTAATTGAGGGCTCCGGAAGAGCTAGTATATTGTTGCCTAAAGGAACAACAATTATTATTGATAAGGCACTATTTTCCTCAAAATCCAGAAGAAATTTATTGAGTTTTAAATATATCCGCAGAAATGGGTATCATGTTGAAACAAATGAGGAAAATTGGATTGAGCATCTTTTTATTACTCAAATGCATTTGGGTAAGAAATCGGTATTAGAAAAACTGTCGTCTTTTTCTACTGGTCTATATTTTGTAAAAATACGTACAATTGAAATTCATCATCTAATAAACCATAAGTTTACTGATCCTATTACTTTTAGCATTTGGCATGACCGGTTGGGTCATCCGGGATCTACCATAATGAGAAGAATCATTGAGAATACACATGGTCATCCTTTAAAAAATAAAAGGATATTAACATCGAGAAAAATTCGCATGTACTTGCATGTTCCCTAGGAAAATTAATTGTTAAACCATCACCAGGTAAAAGTAGGAGCTGAAAGTCCTACATTTCTCGAAGCAGATTCACGGAGATATTTGTGGACCTATTGATCCACCATGTGGACCGTTCAAATATTTTATGGTCTTAATTGATGCATCATCCCGATGGTCACATGTATGTTTATTATCTACTCGCAACTCTGGCGTTTGCGAGATTACTTACTCAAATAATTAAATTACGAGCACAATTTCCGGACCATCACATTAAAAATATCCGTTTGGATAATGTTTGGTGAATTTTCATCACATGCTTTTGATGCATATTGCATGTCAATTGAGATTAATGTTGAACATCATGTAGCTCATGTTCACACACAGAATGGTCTTCTTGAATCTTTGATTAAACGATTACAATTAATTGCTAGACCATTATTAATGAAAACAAATCTCCCAACATCTGCTCGAGGACATGCTATTCTACATGCTTGCAACACTTGTACGTATAAGACCAGCTAGTTATCATAAATTCTCTCCTTTGCAATTGGCTTTTGGGTCGAGAACCAAATATTGCTCATTTAAGAATTTTTGGGTGTCTTGTATATATTCCAATTGCACCAAACCAATGTACAAAGATGGGTCCTCAAAGAAGAAAGGGGATATACGTTGGATATGATTCTCCCTCTATTATCGGGTATGTTGAACCCTCGACAGGAGATGTATTCACGACAAGATTTGTTGATTGTCATTTTGATGAATCATTATTCCCTAAATTAGGGGAGAACCAAAACAACATAAAAATGATCTTGCTTGGACAACATCATTAAATTATCTTGATCAGCGCACAAGCGCATGTGGACTTGAAGTTCAAAAGATAATTCATTTGCAAAGCATTGCAAATCAAATGCCGGACGCTTTTGTTGACTCCGGAAGAGTTACAAAATCGCATATTCCAACTATAAATGCTCCTATTCGAATTGAAGTTCCAGTGAGAACAAAATATTATACCTATAGTCGCTGAGTCAAAAACACGCCGAAGCGTGGCCGACCTCTTGGTTCTAAAGATAAAAATCCTCGAAAGAAAAGAGGATTAAATGATCCAGAAGATCATATTGAATAAAAGAATGATAAAGACCAAGAGAGAATCGATGACAAAGAACCAGAAGTTGATGAAAGTAACACCGAAATTTCTATCAATTATACCACTTCGGTAGAAGTTGGAATCGGATAGAAGCTGTTATTGATAATATATTTGCATACAATATATCTCTTGATGTTACACAGGATAATGATGATCCTGAACCAATATCGATTGATGAATGTCGGCATAGAAAAGATTGGTCGCAATGGAAAGATGCGATTCAATCGGAGTTAAATGCAACGGCAAAACGTGAAGTCTTCGGACTGCAGATCCGAACACCGAAGGTGTAAAACCTGTTGGCTACAAATGGATTTTTATGCGAAAGCGCAACGAAAAGAGTGAAATCGTTCGATATAAAGCTCGATTAGTAGCCCAAGGTTTTTCACAAAGACCAGGTATTGATTATGATGAAACTTATTCTCCTGTTGTTGATGCTATTACACTCAGATATCTTATCGGTTTGGCGATACATGAAAAAGATAGATATGCGCCTATTAGATGTTGTCACTACTTACTTGTATGGAAATTTAGAAAATGATGTTTACATGAAAATCCCGAAGGATTTCATATGCACGAAGCATATAAACATTATCCTCGTGAAAATTACTCCATCAAGTTGCAAAAATCATTATATGGTCCGAAGCACTCTGGGCGCATGTGGTTCACACGTCTTAGTGAATATTTATTGAAAGTGGGATTTAAAAATGACCAGGTATGTCCATGCGTTTTTATTAAGAAATCTGGTTCTAAATTTGTGATATTAGCTATATATGTTGATGATATTAATCTTATTGGAACTCTCGAAGAGCTCCAAGAAACAATTGATTATTTAAA
Source organism: Voacanga thouarsii (assembly GCA_026120185.1). Classification (NCBI taxonomy): domain Eukaryota; kingdom Viridiplantae; phylum Streptophyta; class Magnoliopsida; order Gentianales; family Apocynaceae; genus Voacanga; species Voacanga thouarsii. Next base: position 1,337,706 of record JANUWF010001622.1, read on the forward strand.
AAGAGAATTCGAAATCAAGGATTTTGGTAAAACCAAATTTTGCCTTGGTTTACAAATTGAACATTTGGAGAGTGGAACATTTATTCATCAATCAACATATACAGCAAAAGTGCTAAAAAGATTTTATATGGACAAAGCACATCCATTGAATATTCCAATGATCGTCCGATCATTAAATGTGGATAAAGATCCTTTCCGACCTCAAGAAAATGATGAAGAACTCCTTGGTCCTGAAGTAACATATCTCGAGTGCAATTGGTGCATTGATGTATCTTGCTAATAATACACGACTCGATATTGCTTTTCTTTGTCAATTTATTAGCAAGATTTAGTTCTTCACCAACACGACGACATTGGAATAGAATTAAACAAGTCCTTCGATATCTCCAAGGTACAATTGATCTCGGATTATTTTATTCAAATAAAACCAATCCAACATTGATAGGTTATGCGAGATCTTGGTTATTTATCTGATCCACATAAAGCACGTTCTCAAACGGGCTATCTATTTACATGTGAAAATACTTGCTATATCATGGCGTTCTACGAAACAATCTATAGCGACTACTTCTTCAAATCATGCTTGAAATTATAGCCATTCATGAAGCAAGTCGAGAATGTGTATGGTTAAGATCCATGATTCATTATATCCGAGAAAGTTGTGGATTATCATCAATCAAAGGTATTCCAACTCCTCTTTATGAAGACAATGCAGCTTGCATAGCTCAATTACGAGGAGGATATATTAAAGGAGATCGGACAAAACATATTTCACCAAAATTCTTCTTTACTCATGAACTCCAGAAGAAAGGTGAAATTGATGTGCTACAAATTCGGTCATGTGATAACCTCGCAGATATTTTCACGAAGACTTTACCGATCGCAACATTTGAAAAGTTGAGATATAAAATCGGTATGCGTCGGTTTAAAGATTTAAAGGAATCATCTCATCGGGGGAGTAATAAATGGACATATAGAATAGTGTACTCTTTTTCCTTCACTAGATTTTTTCCCACTGGGTTTTTATCTAGTAAGGTTTTAACGAGGCATATTCTTTATGTAATGGATGGACATCCAAGGGGAGTATTATGAATTATTGGAATCTTTATTAATTAGTGGAGGCTCCACTAATTATGGATTTATGTGAATTATTAGAAGATTTTTATGGATGTCCACCATTTAGTGGAGACACCACTAATTAAGATTAGTGGAAGATGATGTATGCCATGATGTAATCCACTAATTAGAGCTCTATAAATAGAGCTATTCTCTAAGCTTGTAATACACCATTATTTTGTGAAAGAAAGATTAGAGAAAATTGTGAGAGAAAAGAAAGAGAGAAATTCTTGTGCAAAATAGTTAGAGTTTTATTAGTGTGTAGTGTGAAGATTTTATTCTAACACTACCCTAATTTTATAACATTTTCCCATTAAAAGACAAATTTTCCTCACAGCACCTCTAAAATATTTTTCCCACTAAAATGTTTTTCTCACAATATTATAGTGCTCTTCAGCTAACTCCTAACACTTCACACACACCACACATCTCCTTTTTTCACTTCACATTCATTAGTCACACGAAAATGGTTTTGTGATGCCATATTTATAGATGACCGAAACTGACTTTAGCAAGTCGGTGCTTCATTTCCAGGGCTACTAAAAAATTTGTGCAAGTTTTTCTTGGGGCAGTAGCTTCTAGCAAATTCTTGTTTTGTTCTTTGTCAAAAAAGGCTGCAAAAGTTCTTAAATTTTAGCTGCAAATTGCACCAGATTTTTCTCCAAGTTGCAATCGGTAATTGTAGTGCTGCTGGAAGCTTCATGAGTTTTCTTCAATGGCGGCTGCAAGTTGTTGGTTCCAGCAAGTTCTTCAATGGCGGTGGAATTACTGCTGCGAAATTTGAGCTACAAATTGCAGCTTCTAGTTTCTTCTCTATGGCGGTGAAGCAGTCATTGCTTTCTCAATACTCCCTCCTTCTTACTTTTTGTGAAATTATTTCAAGTTGTCTTCGAAATTTTTCTAGCTTTACTCCATTGAAACTTTGGTGAAAATATCAACAATTTGTTCTTCAATCTTCAGGTACTTCATTTCAATTTAACCACATAATACATTTTCTCGCACAAAGTGACAATGAATCTCCATGTGCTTTGTTCTTATATGTAATACTATATTTTCTACTAAGCATATTGTTGATTGATTGTCACTAGCAATGGCCAGTGGCCGGTTCGGCCTGCAGGGCCGGGCTCGACAGCCGAACTGCCCACTGTGCACTGATCCGAGCCTAGGTCCCGGGCCAGGGGATAAAACCCTTGGCCAGCCACGGCCCGGCCCACCCTCACTTTTATTTATTGCATTTCAATCCCCCTAATGGCTGAAATATTTTTTTTTATATTTTGGCCCCTAACGATTATATTCTCTATTTTAACCCCCAAAACTCTATAAATACCCCTAAATTCAACCAAAAACTCATCAAACACTCTCCAATTCTCTCAAACTCTCTCCAATTCTCCATTTTCTCTACAAAAAGTATTAGAATAGAATTTTTTTTTTGTGTTATACTTTTTCAATTCTTCAAAAAAGTCTTCATATTTTGGAAGATTGTTGAGTAGCGGAATAGTGGATACAAGAAGTAAAAATCTCCACAAAATATTGTTATTCTTAAATCTTGGTCATCAACGAGTTAGTATTTTTTAATCTTACATTCTTATATTTTGGCTTTATTAATTATTTATTTGTTTTAGTTATTTGTTTAATTTTTAAGTTAATTTATTTTTTATATTTTTCAATTCTCTTATTTCATTATTTGTTAATACTTTATTTTTTTGAACTTTTATTTAAATTTTGATTGCTTTTTTTTTTTTAAGAAATAATAGATCCAAATCAATATCATTATTTTTCTTCATCCCAATCATCTGCACATTTTGATTTTAATATAGATCCAGTTTTGAATTTAATAAATAATGAAATAAGTAATGAAGATGAAGGTCCTAGTAGGCCTAATGTTAGTGTTTCACAATCACAACCAACTCCAACAATTAATCCTGATGAATCTAATATAGGTGAGGATGATATTGAAATAACGGATGTTATAACTAAAGCTAAAACATCCATGGTTTGGAATCTTTTTGAAAAAGATAATGATAATGATATGGCAATATGTAAAATTTGTATGGTGGTATATGCACATAAGAAGTGAGGAGAGATGGGAACATTAATTAGACATATGAAAAGGTAACAGAATGATTTGTTAGAAAACCTACTTAAATAACAACAAATACGTACTATAGGATGTCAAATTGTTGGTAATTTTCAATATGATCATAGAAAAAATAGAAATGCATTTGCTAAAATGATTGTTCAAACTAAATTACCTTTTAATTTTGCAGAAAATTCACATTATGAACAATATATACAAAATAATTGTCAACCAGCATGGAAAAGAATTCCTAAAATAACATTAAAAAATGATATAATAAAGATATATAAAGAAATGAAAGAGTATCGAATTGTTATGTTTGATTCTTATAATTGGAAATTTGCTCTTACTGATGGTTGGACTACAATTACTAATAAATCTTATTTGTGCATTACATGTCATTGGATAGACCATAATTGGTTAGTACAAAAAAGAACTCTTTGTTTTAAATTATTTGAATATCCTCATGTAGGTAGTAGTATAGTTAGAATGATTACTCAAACATGTCGTGAATATAGGATTTTAAATAAAATTATTTCTGTTTCTTTAGATAATGCTTCAAATAATGATTCCGTCATAGCAATTTTAAAAAATACTATGAATCCTATGTTAGATGATATTTTATTTCATATTAAGTGTGCTTGTCATATACTTAATTTATGTGTTAAATAAGGATATAAATATATTGATGATATTGTTAATATAATTAGAAATGTTGTTTTATTTATTAAAACCTCCCCAACTAGGCAACAAAATTTTAAGACATTATGCCGAGAATAAGGTGTATCTTTTAAAAAATTTAGATTAGATTATAAAACTAAATAGAACTCAACTTTATATATGTTTGAAAGTGTTATACCTTTTCAAAACCAACTTATTGAATTTTGTAATAGTAATAATTTTCAACCTCCACTAACTGAAACTCATTTTGAAAATTGTATTGCACTTTTAACATTTTTATTTACTTTCAAAGAAGCTACTGAACTTTTATCGGGATCCTATTATCCCACTACTCATCATATTCTTCCAACACTTGCTAAGGTAGCACATATTTTTTGTGAATATATGTACCATCCCTAATATGGTTATTTTATGAGAAGTATATTTGAAAAATATAAATAATATTATGAAGATATTCCTATTGTATATTGTATGGCATTGTATATGGATCCTAGAGTAAAAACAACTGGTTTTCATAGTATTATTGAATATTTATATGAAATATTAGATTTTGATGAATCACAAACACTTAAACAATGTATGATAAAAGATATAAAAGATAAAACAACTAAAACTTTATCTGACATATATAATTTGTATGAGTTTGAGTCTTCTTGTTCTAGTTCCCCTAGTTTAAGTAGGCAAGCTTTATCATCGAGTAGTCACTTTCAACCTCCATGAAAATCTACCTCTTCAATTTCATCAGTATTTAATCCATGGAGTATTATGAAACGTAAAAAAAAATCGACTATCACCTACAACGATATGGCAATTTATGAGATGCAACCCTTGATAGAAAATGAAGATCAACATTTTGATATTTGTGGTTGGTGGAAGACTCATGTAAGTTAATACCCTATTTTATCTAAAATGGCACGTGATCTTTTGACACCACAGTCTCTACAGTGCCATCGGAAAGCGGCTTCAGTGAGAGCGCTCAAACAATCGATGAAAGAAGATCTCGATTGGCTCCTCAAACTTTGGAGATATTAATGTGTTGTAGTAGTTAATTTATAGCTGAAGATAGAACAGCTAATTCGTGGATTATTGATAATGACTCAGATGATGAATGGGGTGAACCAAGTAGTTAGTTTAGTATTTTTGTAATTAAGAATTTAAGATAAGTAATATTATGTATTTAATTTTATTTTTAGGATATTTATTCTATTTTTAAATTTTAATCATTGTAATATTTTTAAGAGGTTTAGGCATCAAGTCCCTTTCTTATGTAATCTTTATTTTATTAATTAATAACACATGTAGGGGTCAAAGCCAAACCCCCCACCACTTCAATGTGGCTTTTTTATAATTTTAAAAAATTTTGTTAAGTAAGAGGGGGAAAAAAAAAGAAGAATAAGTCCACGAGTCGGCCTGCACCGGCCCGCCCCTCTCTGGGACCGGCCCGCACTCCACGCAGGCTGGTCCTCGGGCCGGGCACGGCCCGAAACCGTGCAGGCCGGCCTATTAGCCATTGCTAATTGTCACAATATAATTGAACTTCCTTATCCCCTGGCTAATGAAGATTAATAGGGTTTAATTTTGTCTATATTTTTCTAATTATTTGAGGTTATTTTATGATATATTTGGTTCAATAACTAGTCATTTCCTTTCCTATTTGATACTTTGCTTATGGAAAGTGTTCCTGGTAATTTTTTACAGAAATTGAATGATTCAGAGCAAAATTGTAGATTTTCAGAACTGACCCAATGCCTACCCAGAGTAGTTGAATCAACTGTGGTTCTATTTTGGAAAAGTAGAGGAAAATAGAGCAAAATCGAGAGATTTCAGAGCTAGACCGATGCCGGTCCAGTCAAAGTGACCCGACACTAGCCCTATCTGTTATAGCAGTTTAGAGTTCTTTTTCAAATCAAATTGGGAATTGCCTAAGAGGTTCACTTGTTTCCAATTTGTACTTGGCCCAGGACTTCTGGAGAATAATTTTTGGCAACCAAGGGGATTATTTAACCAAGAACAAGTGAAGATTAATGTATAAATTCAAGAAATCAAAGCTACAACCACTTATTGAATGGAGAATTCATCACTCAAAGGAGTATTGTTTCAATGAAGTTATCAAATGAGAAAAAAGAGAGCTTGTCTATGAGTTTTTTATAAGACATTTGTTTTCTTTTTCTTTAAACAATGATGAGATTGATGTTTTAATTGTTTTTTTTTTTTTTGGATTCATGATATTATAATATATTCAATATTTGATCAATTAATTGTTATTCTTGGTATTTGATTACTTGTTTTTCTTTGGTGGATTGATGAAATTGAATTTCCTTCTAATGGATTTGGAAAACGAAGTTAGAATTGAGTTTAATTTAATTAATTTGATATAATTGTTATCTTAACTGGATTGGGAAAAGAAGGTTAAGAATTGAACTTAAGTAATTAAAAATTAGTTAATTTAGCCTAGAGTATAGGATCATTAGCTAATTTCATACTTATATTGCCTAGAGTATGAGGATATTCATAAGGAATGAGTCTAATGCATTTCTTTAGTTATGTTGATTTGATTGGGAAATCTGTTAAATTTATCAGAAAATAGTGATTTCATGAATTGGGAAAGAAATGAATTCTATTTTTATTCCTTCATGATACCAAGACAATGATTTTTTGTGATAAGTGTTGGATAGTATATATCATGTTCTCAAGAATAACAATTTAATTCCATATTTTTCTCTCTAAGAGTTGTGTATATATTTTGTCTTTATCTTTATTTTTATTTTTACTCTTTATTAATTTAATTGGTAGGTTAAATATTGAATGAAAAGTAATTAGTGTATGCTTGTTCCTTGAGGATCGATATTCATTAATTTCTTATACTATACTTAATGGTAAGTGCACTTGCTCATATGTATAATTTGGAATTAATGTTTTAATTAAACTTGATTGGGAATAGATACAGAATTGCCTGATTTTTATAGACCTAAATTTAACACATCAAAGATTTTTCAAGAGTTGTAGTAGCCATGAACATTCTTGAGCTGCCATTGATGCAGCACACTATTTTGCCTCCATGCTAGACAGTGACATTGTTGTTTGTCTCTTACTGCACCATAGACAGCTCCATATCCAAGGCTAAAAAGACATCCAGTAGTTAATCGTCGTGTGTCGTAATCGCATCACAATATTCGGTCATTTGGGATGTATCTGTCTTTTTATATAGCAAGCCATAGTCTATAGTACCTTTAACATACCTTAGTATCCTTTTTTACTGCATCAAGATGTGGCTTATTTGGTGTTTGTATGAATCGGCTTACTACTCCAACTGTGTATGAGATATCTGGCTTTGTTAGTATTAGGTAGATTAAACTACCCACTAACTATCGATACATCATTTCGTCTTCAAGTTCCTTGCCTTGAGTTGAACATAATCGAGCATTTACTTCTATTGGAGTAGAGGTTGGTTTGCAATTAAGTATGCCATATTTTTGTAGAAGATCATGTGCATACTTCTGTTGGCATAAAAATATCCCGTTATTCACTTGTTCTATATCTAAGCCAGGAAAATGCTTTATTTCTCCGAGCTCCTTCATCTGGAAGTGAATTGAGAGATTTGATCTAATTTGTTCAATCTCTTCTTTATCATCTCCAATAATGATTGAATCGTCCACATACATGAGTGCTATGTCTAGCGTCCCTTCTCGAGCTTTAACGAACAAATTTGAATTAGCTGGTGACATCGAATATCCATTTTGGATTAGAAATTCTGTAATTTTCCCATACCATGCTCATGGTGCTTGTTTCAATCCATAAAATGTTTTATTAAGTTTACACACGTACTTTAGATATGTCTTATTCTCAAACCCTTGCAGTTGTTGCCTGTATGTCTCGATGGAGTTCTCTATGGAGGAATGCATTCTTCACATCCATCTGCCATAACTTGCTTGTAGCTAAGGTAAGTAATACTAGAACTATGGTGATCTTTGCCACTAGACTGAATGTCTCATCATAGTTTAACCCATACTTTTGTGAGAAACCTCATGCCACCAATCGTGTCTTGTATCTGTCAATCGATCCATCGGGCCGGGTTTTCAATTTGTATACCCATTTGCAAGAGATGGGTTATATATTCCTCGACCTTGGCACTAATCTCTACATCTCATTTTGCTTTAATGCTTGTATTTCTTCTTCCATCGCATTTCTCCATTCCTTATGTTTGGATGCTTCTTTGTACGTGTCTGGATCTCTTACAGTATCCTCGATCAAGGCTGAGTTTGCATATTTTAGATTGAGTCTTCGTTGTCAAGTAAACCTCCTAAGTTGTGGTTGCACCTCTTCTTTTTCATCCATTTCTTCATATTCACTGGGCCTCTGATCTTCTATAATTTTATGTACTCCTGTTTGCCATGGACTCTTCAATTTACTTGATGGTGACTCCTTTGATAGTGATTCTTTGTCACCCTTTTCAGATGTTTCAAAAGTCAAATGATCTTCTTCTTGTTCTTCTAGCTTTTTTATTAATTCTTCCAAGATTTCTTCTGATTGTGATAGCTTCTCGGCCTAAGATGACTATCGAAATAATGCTTCATCAAATACAAAATTTCTAGATGTATAGTATCTACTTGTGTCAGGATTATAACAAATCCATACTTTTTGTCTAGAATCATATCCAACAAAGATAAAGCGGATTGCCTTCTTTTCAAACTTGTTCCTTAAATGATCAAGTACCAATACGTAGCATACACACTCGAAAACTCAAAAATGAGCTACAATGGGCTTTTTCTTCTGTAGTTTCTCGTAAGGTAAGATCATGCTGAGCTTTATTTTTTGTAGGCGATTTGTGATATATACTGCTATTTTCATACATTCTGCCCAGAGTCGTGGTTGAATGTTCTTAGCATGAAGCATACTTCTACACGTCTCTGCAAGATGTCGATTCTTTCTTTCTGCAACTCCATTCTATTGTGGAGTATTCATATATGTTTATTTCAAGAACTCTGTAAACTCCTCTGAAGTGTATTCTCCACCGTTATCTATCCGAAGGCACTTTATTTTATAGCCAGTTTCACTTTCTACTTTCTCCTTGAACGTCTTGAACTTTGTTAAAGTTTCAAACTTTTCTTTCAAGAAATCAATTCAAACATATCAAGAATAATCATCGATAAAAATTATCATGTAATGGAAACCAATTACCGATGGCTACTTTACTGGGCCAAAAATGTCTAAGTGAATTAGCTCCAAAGGTTCCTTGGCTCTAAACTTCGACTCCTCGTATAGTAGTCGATACTCTTTACCATATTAACAGCCAGCACAAACTATGTTGTCTCGAAACTTCAACTGTTGTAAACCCTTCAGCATTGACTTCTTCATCATCACCTTTAGTCTGGTATAACTCACGTGTCCCAATCTTGCATGCCACAAATTTGGTGTCTATTCCTTTTAGTCTTATCTATGTATACCGTCTCTGCTGACATTACATAGATAGACTCTAATCTTCGTCCTTCCATAATTGGTTCTCCTTCAAGCTTTGAGCGACAATATACCTTCATGTCGTTTGGGCCAAATATAACATAGTTCCCTACTGAAGCTAGTAGTGATACTGATAGTAGGTTCTTTTTCATACCTGGCACATGCAACACATTATCTAACTTCACTTCTGTAAAGTTGAATCGTAGTACTACTAGAGCTTTGCCAATATATGTTATTGGCATCTTAGAATTATTAGCAGTTACCACGACACGTCCATTTATGTATCTCTCCATACTACAAAACTTTTCTTTATATCCTGTTATATGATTAGAGTATCCCAAATCTATTATTCAGTCATTTTTGTAATTGATAAGTTTGTCACTTATAGCGACTAGTGCCAGATTTTCTTCCTTGAATTGAGCTCGATACTGTTTCTTCCTCTTCAATCGCGCAAGATGCATGGAAGTCACATTCATCCTCACTTTCTTAGGACTGTAAAGAGATGGTACAATCTCTGTTGGAATATATGCCCTCTAGACTATTTTTATCTGATGTAATTATCGAATTTATTAATAAAAGAATATATTCTCAAAATTTATTTGTGAATTTATATTTTATTTGTGCACGATTTTCGTTTGAAAAGAATCCATTGTGTTTAAGTAAGTAATCCATGTGAATGGTGGTCTTTCATAGTAAGGTATGGATCACAGGTTACTTAACACATAAATATTTGTTCTTAATCGATTTATGAAAATGAGAATCTCATCATGTATAGGTTATTGTGTTATGAATTTCAAATGGGGAATGGCTTACTTTTAGCCAGTGAGTAGTTCACTCACTTCATAGCATGAGTGTATTTTGAATACGTAGAATAGAACATGTAATAGTGATTTCTAAAAGTACTATTTAGAAGAAACCCAAACTATTACTGCTACAGCGTGAACAATATTCTACCTCTTGAGTATGAGTTGGTGGTCTGACGAAGCTAGAAACATATACTTTGATATACTATAATTGAGGTTTTTTCGTAGCTTTTGCGCATATATATACCATATATACTTTGATATATATCACATATATACTTTGATATACTTATATGTTAGGTATATGTGATTAGTTAGTTAAGACAGACTTGTATAAGATAGTTTTTGCGCTATATCGCCCCTTGTGACTGTTCAAATGATCTAATTATCCAAGGTCTTGGGGAATATGACTTGGATATTTACTTTAGGATAACTCCCTTGGAAAGTGGAAACATTCCAAGAGTCGTGGATCATTGGACTAGAAGTCTAAGGATGGTAAATGTCTATCAGAGAGGTGTTAGTACACTCCTCCTCTCTAAACGCACAGCGATGCATAGAGGGTTTTTTAGTCATTACACCTGTAGGTCGAAGACTTTGCTAACGAAGCATTATTCTTGGAGTCAATATTTTCTTATGATGATATTAGAAAATATTTTAAATACAAAATATAACTATTTATATAGTAGGGGTATTTTGGTCATTTTAGTAACCAAGGCAATGTGTCTTTTGGTCTTCGAAATTACCCTTAAATCCTGACAGAATAGAGTTAAGGAATTGGTCTTGATAATTATGAATTTTATTTTATTTAAATAGTCTAATTTATTATTTGACTAAAATAAAATAAAAGCCCTAAGAGAGAGTATATATTTTATCTAACTTAACTAATTAATTAATTAATTATTCAGGGCCCAAGACCCAAATTGAATAATTAAAAAATTAATTTAGATATAAATTAGATAAAATGCCTGATATTTTATATTGATCTATTTAAGCTTGTTAATTATTTATTGGGCTGTTTAATGAAGCCCAGAAAATAAATAATTGAGATTTATTATTTATGGGTGTTCAAGTCCAAGAGTAAATAATTTTATCTAACCCAATGAATAAGACCAATGGTAAAATAAAATAAAATTAATTAATTAATTAAAATAAAAAAAATAAAAATAACACGGGATGAAAGTATAGTTGCTTTTGTTTTCATGTTGTTGGTTTCTCTCTGTCTCTCGATGAAGCATTGAAATGAAAAGGAAATCAGGTAAAAAAGGCCACTGCTTTTCATTTTAAAACAAACACATTTTTTGTCACAGAGACTAAATCTGTGAAAAAATCACAAAAGCCAAAAACATCACAAACCCACTTCTTTGTGCTTTCACCGGCAGAGGAAAGGGTATCATTTCGGAAGCTCAAAAACTTCGCGTGAATGAGATGAAGTTGACGTTTATAAGGATGTGATCCAATAGCTTCAAACATTTTCTTTAGTGCCGGAAAGGTATTTCAAACACAAAGGTAAATTTTTTCATTCCGTAAGTATACTTTAGGTTTGATGATTTTTGCCATTTTCAACCTTCAATTGGTATGAGAGCCATGGTCTGGCAAATGTAGGAAGCATGCTAGGCTTAACTAAAATAAAAAAAATATTTTTTTTTCGGATGTTTTCTGTGATCCTTCGTATTTTTTGGTATAAGTAGTTTCAATGTATGCTTCGCGAGTGGAAGCATTGGAACACTTTATTTTGATTGCTTTCCTAAATATCGGTAAGCCTAGTGTTTTTAAGGGCATAGGCGGTTGTTTAGATGAGTTTTGATTGAAATCAATGAAAAAAATCGCGTCCAGAGTCGTCTGCAATTCATAGAGAAAATTGGAGAAGAATGGCCGAGCCATGAAGCCGAACCATCAAGCCGAGCCAAGCCAAAATCTATGAGAAGAGTCGATGAGCTGCGGCTTGGAGCCACAAGCTACTCCTGTTGGCAAGGAAAGCTTCCTCGTGCCACACTTGGAAGCCTTCCTCCCGCGAGGAAACAAATCACAATTTGCAATTTGCAAATTGTGATTTGCCCCAGTCATCAATTTTGACAACGGCAGTGATCGTGACCCATGGGTCATGATCCAGTGTGGCGGGTGCACTGGACCTAAAATTTAAAAAAAATTATTTTTGATCCTATATCAGGTGAAATTATTTTTATTGTAATAGTTAATATTCTTTGAATATTTTGTATGAGAAATAATAGTAAAGAAAATTTATGATTAAACAAGACTATTAATTAATTAATGTATTTAATTTTATTATTTGGACACTTAGGTTAAAAGAATAGAAAAGTATAAAAACGTTTATAATTTTCTAGCAAGCTTATTTCTTTTTGTACCTTATATGCGCGTTTTCTCAAAGACCAAAGTCTTTGGGAATTTTTGATAAAGAAAAACATTTTTCTTAAATCATACAGTTAATTTTAATTTGAATAAAAATTAATTCTCAATTATTTTCTTAAAAGATTTTATCCTTGACATAGAAAATATTTTGAATTTAGATATTTTTGTGAATTAAAATAGAAAACCATTTTGATTTAATTTTAACAAGAAAATTTATTTTTGTCAAATTAAACTTAAAATCAAAATATCTCGAAAGTTTTATTAGAATATTTTGAAATTATTATGTTTATTAACTTAAATAAAATTAATCCATGAAAAAATTTCTCAAATGGTATAAACCTTGACATAAAAATTTTTATGGGTTTAGATATTTTACTTTTGAGTTAAAAGAAAGTTTAATTGAAATTTTCAAAAGATATTTTTCAAGAAAACTCTTTATTTAAAAATACTAAGAGGGAAAGGGGTTCCAACGGTCTCACGGCTTCCATCACGATCCTCATTAGAGATCGTGAGTCCTCTCGCGTCACCTTGGGAGTAAACCCATATAGGATGAGGATACCATAAAGATCTAGAACTAAAGGATGGATGTAATTAATAACTCGGGACACATGCTATGCTCGGTCAGCCCACGTTGAAAGTTATAGTGCGAAAAATGTCCATAAAAAATGAGAAAAAATGGTCATCCCATGATAGAATTATCTTTTAGATTATTACCTAGAAGGAAAATTAATTTATAATGGTTAATACACTTAATTTAGGAAACTGTTAATCTTCCCAAGAAGATATATTAATTTTTCTAAGAGCCAAATTAATCATATTAAAGATAATAGTGATATGGTTAACTATTATCGGATTTAATATGAGGATAAAGTCACAAAAATTATTTTATTTTTCACAAATTGAGTTTTCTTTTATTTTTGATTTTTCAAAAATAATTGGTGAAGGTTCTTTTAGTCATTTGGCCATTATTTTCCGTGAGAATAAGCTAACGGGTCTAAATTATGTAGAGTGAAAAAGGAATTTGGACATAATACTCATTGCTGAAGAGTATAAGTATGTCCTCTTTAACACCTGCCCTGTTATCGGGGAGGGTTCCACCGTTGAGGAGCGAGAGGCTGAGAAAGCATGGAAGAAGGCCAACGAGATGACTCGATGCTGCATATTAGATTCCATGTCTAATGTGCTCCAATCTAAACATGAGCACATGGCCACTACGTACGATATTAACCAATCACTAGCCACGATGTTCGCAGATAAGAGTCGGCTCGCAAAGCAGGAGGCTCTTAAGATGATCATCAACACTAAAATAGCTGAGGAAGCATTAGTCAGGGAGTATATGCTCAAGATGATTACTATTTTCGAAGAAGCAGAAGTCTTAGGAGCTGTAATTGACCCTGAGAGCCAAGTGGATGTGGTTCTCAAATCTCTTCCTGGCTCTTTTACTCAATTCAAGTTAAATTATAATATAAACAAGTTAAACATAAGTTTAACCGAGTTAATGAAAGAGCTCCAGGGGACAAAGAAGGTCATAAAGCCACAGTCTAAAGCGACTTTTTCTTCCAAAACTAGGTCCAAGCCCAAGAAATTCAAGAAGAAGAAGGGAAACGCACCGACCCAATCCAAGAACCAGCCTAACAAGCCCAAAGGTAAATGCTTCAAGTGCAGATAGAAGGGATACTGAAAAAAGGAGTGTCCAGAACTTTAAGCCAAAAAAAATCCTACAAATATTATTCTCTATCTAGAGTCAATTTCAATAATTGGATCAACTTCCATTTAAATTGTTGATTCTAGTGCCACTGATCATATTTGTAACTCTTTGTAGGGATTTAGGAAGATAAGAAGACTCCAGAAGGGCGAGTATGGACTACGAGTAGAAACTGGAGCACGAGTATGGGCCCTTGCAGTGGGAGAACTGGATCTTATTTTTTATTATAATAAAGTAATTATTTTGAAGGATATTTTATATGTACCCAGTTTTAGACAGAATTTGATTTCAGTTACAAAGCTAATAAATCATGGATATTCTATTTCTTTCTATTCTGGTATTACTATTAGTAGAAATAGAGAAGTTTTATGTACAAGGCACATGTATAGAAACTTATTCTTTTTAAATCTTATAAATGAAAGCTACAATTTCAAAGGAAGCAAGGAAGTTCCTCACAACAATGAAAGCATATAGGAATGAAAGCCGTAGCATGAGAGTTACGGTGGAAAACTCCAATCATCACAATCTCTCAAGAGTGGGAGCATCTAATCATTCAACAGGTTCACACAACAAGAACGTTTATTGGTTCAGCAGTAAAACAAATCAGATGCAGTAGAAAAATAATCTGTCTGGAGCGCTGATTGAATCTATGCTAGGAAGATATGAAGTTCTCAAAGAAAATTCTTGTGAGCCAGAAGCAAAAGAATCTATTGGACCAGAAGGAAAGCAACCTTCTTCAACTGAATGCTCCCTTCCTTTGAAATTTAGATTTAAGGATGAGGAGTCGAAGCCTGTTGGAAAATTAGAATACGAGAAAATGGAGGAAGACTTGTTTTCCGAGATGCATACTTGCATACTTATGGATAATGATACTGCAAAGGTTTGTTAACTAAAAACTCTGTTTGATACTTTATTCATAAAGATTCTTGATCAGCATCATAAATCTGCATTGGCATAATTCAAGGTTTCCAGCTTGTGGATTATATCTTTGGGAAAGATACTACTTAGTTGTGTATTTGTGTGACAAATGAGCAGATACATTTTATGTTGGTATGCAAGTGAAACGCCACATCTCTCCTGTGAAAGATACAAATTTTGATTTTTTTTTTTTTTTTTTTTTTGTGTGTAGTGCAGAGCCATTTTTGTGAACATGTTATAAGCAAATAAAATACTTTATCTTGACTGTTTTGCGAAGCAATGTCCGTCTTCCTTCTCTCCACTTCCAGTAGTGTAATTTTAAAGAATCACAGGAATGTCAAAACAAAAACTAATACAGATATCTGAATGAGATAGTAATTATTGCAGTGTTATTTGAATATAGGTATTTTTGTTCTTTCGCTAGTTGGACTAAAACAAGAAATGCTGACCATTTACATTTGAATATGAGTATTCACAACCTCACAGATCTGTTAACTTCCTCTGAGGGCTCAAACATCCCAGTCAAAGCTAAAACACTAAGAAATTTATTTGTTATATGTACATGTATAGAAGAGCTTAAAGCCTATGAATCTACTCTTTGTTTTCTTTACAGGATGTCAATGGAAAACCAAATGCTTGCAATGTTGAGGAAAATTAATTGCAATCCTGTCGCGAAGGAAAGCATGACCTGATCATACGGGAGGATATCGGAGAAGTTTGTCGTCACTGTAATCACATGGAGTGTGAACTGAAACATATATTGCCTGATTTTGTAAGTATGCCAAAACATTCTTGCCTGAGCTTAACTCAACCAGCCTTAAAAACAATTTAGTAATAACTTTGACAATTATTGCTGGACTTGCTGAAGTACAATGGCTGAACTCATGCTGAAGGATCCTATAATCTTCTTACTAATGTGTAAAAAGTTTCTGAAATCTGACTTTATTTCGTTTGAATAGGCAAAACTGCAAAGAACATGGGACAGAAAATATGTTGACAAGGAGCAATTTTCAGGGTTCAGTGCTGTTACTTTCACATCATCAGTGGATAACTTTGGAAAGTTGGTACAGATGTAACAGTTTGGGACATGATACCTGGTGTCAAAGAAACAAAGTATCAACATCAGCAAGAGGGCTTTGAGTTTCTATGGAAAAACCTTGAGGGAACTATCGATCTGACTGAACTGAAGAATCCCAATTCAAGTAATGTTGGTGGATGCATAATTTCTCATGCTCTAGGAACAGGAAAAATCCGATTGACCATAGTTTTTATTGAAACATATTTGAAGTTATTTCCTGATGCTCGACCAGTGATAATTGCTCCTGCCAGCATGCTTCTTACCTGGGAAGAAGAGTTTCCAAAATGGAATGTTGAGTTTCCTTTCCATAACGTCAACAATCTGGAGTTTTCAAGTAACGAACACAAGAATCTTCTTGAAAATTTTTTATTACGTAAATCTCGAGTCAGTGATATTCGTCTAGAGAAGATGCACGCATGGAGCAAGGAGAAAAGTGGCCAAGGAGTGAGTTACGGGTTATATGAGAAGTTGACTGGGGAGAGACACCGCAAAGGGAAAGGAACTACGAATGATCAAACAAAGGTTGTTGATGAGGAATGTAAAGATCTCAGGAAAGTATTTCTTGAGCTGCCACGATTCGTTGTCCTTGATGATCAACGGAGTTGCATCTGGAATACTTGTTAAAACTCCAAATAGAACGGAGGATCATTCTCTCTGGAACTCCATTTCAGAACAATTTTGGGGAGCTCTTCAACACATTGCATTCCGTAAGACCAACAATTGCAAGAGCTCTTGCTCAGGAAAAAACATTTTCTGAGATGATTCCAAAGGGGAGAAACCGGAGGAAGAAATATAGAGAGAGGGGGGCTTCCTCCTCCAGTTCACGTACAGAAGATGTTGAGAAGATAATAAAGAAGTTAAAAGAGAGAATGGCACCATTTGTTCATCTTCACAAAGGCAACATTCTTCAAGAGAATCTGCCCGGATTGAGAGATTGTGTCGTCCTTCTAAATCCACCCCCACAGCAGAAGTCTTTCATAGAGAAAATTGAACGAACTCAAGGCACCTTTGAGTATGAGAATAAGGTCGCTTTGTTATCTGTCTATCCCTCCTTGCTTCAGCATTGCAAATCTAACAGAGAAAATTCCAGGAGAAAATTCCAATGTCCACTGAAGAAAGCTTCCAATGAGAAAGTTTTGATATTTAGCCAGTTTATCGAAACCCTAAACCTGATAAAAGAGCAGCTCATAGAGAATTTCAAATGGGAAGATGGAAAGCAGGTTTTTCAAATACAGGGGAAACTTGATCAAAAGCAAAGAGTGGGCTTCATGAAAATCTTTAATGACCCTAAAAGAGTGAAGCTCAAGTGTTGCTTGCCTCAACGAAGTGCTGCTCTGAGGGAATAAATTTAGTGGATGCCTCGAGAATAGTTCTTCTTGGTGTTGTTTGGAATCCATCAGTTAAAAAGCAGGCTATAAGTCGTGCTTACAAGCTTGGAACAACCTAAGCTGACAAGTACTGTAGACAAGTTGAGAAGGGTCGTTCATTAGAGCTAGTTTTTTCTTCTATTAACAAGGAAGGAGAATAATAAACTGAAGAAACCTTCTACAGTATTTGATGACAGAATTTTGAAAGAGATGGTTGATAATGCTAACCTGAAGGATATGTTTGAGAAGATCATTTACCAACCAAAAGAGGTGAATCTGGTAGAAACTTTTGGTTCAGCTTTTCTGACCAATGCCTCACATGGTTTCTTGTGAAATTGTCTAATTGTAATGTGAAATTTTACAGTTTTATCTATCAAATACTATTAACTTTTGGATTCATTCGAGGTTATTGAGCCTAGAAAGTAACCATTCTGAAAATTAATGTAGACTCAAATGATTCTCATTTATGCTGTTCGGATAGATTGATGTTAGTAAACTGATCGCCAACAGAAATGACCAAATTTAGTTCCTGAAGATGTGAATCCTTTTCAACCTGATTATCTCATCCTAGTGCTCCTCAGTCAAAGAATCCCCCTCCCGGCTCCGAACGGAGGAGGATGTGTTGCTTCATTGCAATGTTGTAAGTTTATGTTTGTCATACGTTTCCTGCATAGTGACATGCACTAAATATACAGGTAAAGGAGGAATCAGAAGATGAATCAAGAACATACCCATTTTTCTGCAGAATAATTCAAGGCTTAATATCTGCAATCTTAGGACACAGAACCATCTGATCTCTGTAAGTTTTTTGACTTCTTCGCTTGTTCCTATCAAAATGCTGAGTAGTCGTGCAGATGCTCATTGCTGGATAGCAATTGGAAGACAAATGGAGATCCTCTTGCCTTTTTTCCGGCAACACCTTCCCTCCCCTCCCCCAACGCCCTCCCTTACCCTTTTCCATCACACCCCTCCCCTCCTTCCAGAGAGCAAGACAAAAGATTACTTATTTTCATAGATGTGTCTTAACTAGGTTAAATCAATTACCTGTACCCACCTCCCATTACGTTTATTGAATTTAATCAAACCGGTGACTCAATTAAACATCTGTAAGGACCAAACTCAAAATAGTACAAATTGTCTTAGCCAACCCTAATGCAATTTCAGCGCCAACAGGGCCATTCCAACATCAATATAACTTAAATCACAATGGAGGGAGGGAGAGAGTGAGAGAGCGAGAACCCTTGAAGCATTCATCTCCTCCAAGCACACAGACTTGATCAAAATTGATCAAGGTGACAAATACAACAGTCCATCTGTTCAAATTAGGACACAATCAAATCCCTAATACAGACATGTTTCACTGATTAAAGGTCACTCTTGCCAGAACATTCCAATATTGATAAACTGATGAAACCACTACAAATAGGTAATAAACAAAAATACTTCGTAAGTGAGCACATATCATGATGGGGTTCAAGGCAATTCCAATTTTCCTACATAATAAAATGGTCTCCATGATAAATCGAGAAGGAAAATTACATCCTACTCTAATACCATTCACAGTCGAAACTTAAAGAAAAAACCACCACAACGTCCCATATTTGGCAAACAAAAACACAGTTGCATGACACAACATATCACGCAGTAAAGTGTGTCATTCCAGGCCAAGAATTAGATGCTCATTTAAACCTTTAGTAATTGCAGTTAATTTCTGAAGGAAATAATATTAAAACATTTCAGATAACCCTCTACCATATCCCACCTGCCCAAAATAACATAAAATCTGCAAACTCAGAGGCAACCTAAAAGAACTAGACAAGGATTTTTATCTAGCGGATACAATGAGCATCACTATTCTCTAAATAAACTTATCTAATTTGCTAGAACCTGGAGGCCGGAAATTTTGTAACCGCAAGTCAGAGCTTGACAGAAATTCTGTCAATACAGTATCACCTCTTTCTGAGGTAATTGTCTCCAAGATTGTTCCAAGAACCTCAGCTGCAAGTCCTATTTCTATGAGACTTCCTTGCTCCTCTCCACCTTCATATATTAACCGTCCAATTTCATGTAATGGGATTATATTTTCCAATATTATCTTAGCAAACAAATGACCAAGAAATTCTGCTGCTTTTGGGGCATCATTAACAGCATCCTCCAGGGTCTTCAGCACAGATTCAAACCTGCAGCACAATTATTTTAAGTACCAATCAGATCAAAATCACTCCACACTGAAAGAAGCAAAAGTTTAGTCTACCACAATCCACTCAAATATAAGCCTACCCTCCGACTAGCTGATCTTGACTTAACATGCCATCTTGGGATTTTGTAAGATTGATTAGAAGCCTTGCTAGAAGATCTCTCTCCATGTCTTTCTGCTCAAATGAATCCGTAACCCAGAGAGATACCATTGATGGATAGAAGCTTGGGTTGTTAAGATCCTTGATGCGCAAAGCAACTTCATTTTCATCTTTTGCGCTGCAAAAACAAGTATGTCAATGAACATCTGATAAAGTAGAATTATCCTTGAGATACAAAGGCTCTTACCATATAAACCAAACAAAATGACCATGCAGCAATTGAAACAACAAAACAGGCCCAATGCCCTATCCATTTTGCATAAAACCTCTGTAACACATAAGCTTTCAGGGCCAAGACTCCACGGTCCTATAATACGTGAGTGCATTTTATTAACCAGGGTTCAATTTACAGAAGCCTATTCAGTGACGTCAGCTACAGATCATTCTCCTTCTTTCCCCTATTTCCACTAAGACATAAACAAGCTCCAATTTTACCAAACTCTATAAACAAGAAAAACACAGTAACCAGTATTTTTGCACAAGTCCCTCAGCAACATTGCATAATAGGGATCAAGTTTAATATTTTCAATTTTACCCCAATGAAAGCATGGAAACAGCTATAGACTGCTACAACAACGCAGTCAAAGGCATGTTGTTAATTTCTTTTTGCAAAGTAAAGTAATTTTGGATTTCTTATTGGGGAAATAGGATCCCTAAATGAATAGAAGGTATGCTTCTGTGTTTAATTTGTAGCTCTATAGTTGTTTAATAATCTGAGGTGATCAGGGAATCCTAATGTTCTTTGAATTAGAATTAGAAGTGTCAATTTGTATAACTTGTTCAATCCCTCAATCTAACTAGAAGTAGAAAAATTCACAAACTCAATACAAGACTAAGAGAAAATATTCTCTCTTCACAACTAAGAAATGAAAATTTCCAGTTCTGCCAAACTGAGAATATAATTGCAGAACATCAGGATGATGAATAATTTACATATCCTCGCAAACATTTCCCCATCCCACAAGGTCAGCAGCTTAATATATCTAAACAATTGATGTGTAATAATATTTGACACGCAACTCCTTCCAACCGGAAAAAATAGACATCCTAAGCTGGCAAGCAAGGGAGTAAAGGAACAGTTAAAATTGTAGGATAGTCTACCGAGCTAAATTAAATTAGATATATTAGTTCAGAGAAAGTGACAAACAACGGTAACCACACAATCAATCAGAACAAAGGATGAAATAAGAGAAATAAGGAGAATAACAGAATAAAAGGATTTTAGAGCATGAGTCAACTTTTGCAATATAAAGTTTCCAAAAGCAATGTGCTATAACTGTTATGTAGTTTTACCTTTCATTTTAAAGGAGGCTTTATTTGGCCACAGAAAATGTAAACTAAGACATTCAATTGAGGTGAAAGAAGATAACCATTTTTCTTCATAAGATTTCGAGAGTAGATGTAAAATATATAAACACCAAATGGATTACATTCACTATCCTATGTTTCCCAATCTGCCATAAGAAATTATCCAACAAAATCATCCATTTAGACCAATTCCTATATACTGTCTCAACAATAGAGATAATTCCACCAAAATTTAGCAAAAACTAAAGAACATATTCTTACCAGGGCATAGGTGAAATGCAAAACAACCAAATCAAATAGTTATACATCCATAATCATTTTGACCACTGTCAACAATATCCAGCTACTGAGATAAGCACAAAATAAATCAGTAAAACTAGAGGCAGAAAAGACCATGAATAAACTGAAGTTTTCTCCTAGCACCCCAATCCCGTTACAGTGTCTAACTCTAGCCATTTTTTCTCTATATAACTCAGGCTTCTCAGGTAATAAGGGAAGGAAAAGAGAGACAAAAATAGATTTGCCTCTCCTACCCCCCACGGGGGAGAAAAAAAAATCTAAAAACAGGCAGAAAGTGTTCTAAACAGTTCAATCCCTTCCTATGTCTATGCACGGCCCCTGAAAATAGGCAATATAGAATCATTATTCTACATGTAATTAGGATACAGCATTACTGAGACCTAATAAAAAGATCCTAGAAACTAGACAATACAATCATCTGATGAGACTACTGTGTCAATAAGTAAGCTATGCAGAAATGGCTCAAAACATACAGAAATAGCAGCATATAACTGATTATCCTAGCACTGAGGCAATAACTACAACTAGGATAATATAGGCCGTCAACAAAGGGCAATCATCAATTATCATTGCAAGAGTTCTCTAAACTATTTCTTACTCATGAGGATGCCAGCAACAGTAAGCTATACATAAGTTTAATTCCATAAACTAAAATACAAATGTTCAAGGGCATGGATATGAAAAATTAATGCATCACAATTACATATAACAACCTAAACATCTGCATGGTTTCAATGAAATGCGCCCTAGAATATGATCAATCAATAGTTAATATGATCAGTCACAGGAGAAATGTGAAAATAATGAAGCCATAAAACCAAACTAAACCTGTAAAACTCTTTAATTGCAGCCATGGACATGTCCTGCAAATCTTCTAGCCACACCTTCTCTGAAGGAACATTAGAGGTGAAGGTTTGGAGACCATCCCGTGCAGGCGGAGATAGAGGAAGAGTTTTATCAAAGCCACGATCTGTAGTCCTAGTATCTCTACTTCCAAAATTCATATTCCGCTCCTGCATACTTGATTGATCATAAGCAGATGCACCAGCAAACCTTTCTGACATGTGTCTCGGCAAAAGTTCGTCTCTTGCATTATAAGCTGACCGATCTGAAACAGGATTGTAACCATTCAGCCCGGCTCCCATTCTCCTAGAGTCCCCAGAATTTGGAATATCTAAGGGAATGCCCAGCGAAGCTGGCTGTCCTCTAAATGACATCCCCCGTGCAAGACCACCTTGAGGTCCAAGGGTGATTGAATCATCCCCAAGAGGTCGCTGAGGCAGAGGAACAGACAATCCTCTATTATCTAAAACATGTCTCTCATCCATTCGAACATCCTGAGTGCCATAACCACGGAGCTGTGGAGGCACAGCACGAAAACTACCCATCTGGGAGTTTGGTGAAGCTAAGATGTTTGATCCTCTAGGAGAAAAATCCATAGGTTGGCCCCTTCTAACTGAGGAGCCCATGCTTGGAGTACGAGCCAGTCTAGTAGCTTGGGCCTGCCGCTCTTGGGCAGCATCCCTGTGCACTTCCTCGATCTTTTTTGGTCCTTCAACCTTCCTTCTCTGTTGCCATTTATTTTTTCTCAGATCAATTGCATCTTTCAGCATGAACCTCACCCTAGAAGACAGTTTCATGTTATTTGATAATTTTGACATCATATCAAAGTAAGCATCCATATGTTCCTTGGCCTTTGGATGATCAATAATTTCACCAATGGTGCTCATCAATTTGCACAGTGCTTCAACATTTTCCTCATCAGGATTCTGATACTGACCCAACAACTTCTTTATACATTCGTGCATTATCCTCTCTGTCAACATTTTCTTCTTGTAGAGTTCTCCAATTAGTCTTATGTTACCAAGCATCCTTCTCCGTGCTTTTAATCTCTTCTCCTCTCTTTCCTCTACCGTCTGTTTAACTTCACCTTCCTCCTCAACTTTGTTGGCTTCTTCTTCCTCTCTTTCTCCTCTCTCAAATTCTTCCTGACACTTGTTCAACAGTAATCTCTTAAATGTAATCCTTTCATTGTCTACACTCAAATCAGGCAACTCCGCAGCAAGGCGATGACAAAAATTCGCATACATCTCACAGAAGGTAGGTTCCATCAAAGCTTTATCAAATATTTGTGAAATGACCCCAGTCAAAGTGATAGCATTGTCAATGTTAACTTGTTTAACTTGCTCAAACAATTTTTCAAAATTTTGAGGGGTTAGCTTGTTCAAGATAGCTTTCAATTGTCTCTGCTTCGATTCTTCCTCATCTGTTACTTTACCAATTTCATACTTCTTTTCTGCTTTATGCATCATCTGTAAAGGAGTATGAGGAGAAGGCATTAAACCTTTCTGGAAAGCAGTTGCACGCTGCCACCTCTCGGAATCAGGACTGTTCCTAGGCATGCCCATCTGTGGACCTGGAGAGGGCAATGGCCCACCAAGAATACCTCCTGGATACTGCATAGGTGCCTGCATTCGTGGGTTCCTTAAAACACCATAATTCATCACTTGGCCAGGTCGAAACCCAACAACATTAGGCCCATAACCTATATCCATCCGCATATCCCGCCCAGTCATAAGAGGACCAGGCAGTTTATTCCATTTGTCCTCATCCCCCGTGACACTTCCACGACGATCTGGTCGAGATGAAGAGTTCTGCCTATCAATAATTCTTCCAGAAGTATGGTATGACTCACGTGAAACATTGACACTAGAAACCATCGAGGCTTCAGCTACATCAGTTGCAAACTCAAAACCATCAGGAAGATCAGTACATTGCTCTGCAAATTTAAGCAGGAAGTCTCTCGAATACTTTTTGGTCATTGTTCCACTGACATCTTCCCCACTTCCAACAACCTGGCTCCCATTCTCTGAAGTTTCCAATTTTGGAGTAGAAATGTCAGCAGCATCTTCCCAGTCATCTGGCTCCACTTTACCCTGACTAGCTCTCTCATTTGAGACATCCTTCGGGGATGCATGTGATACCGGCTCCAGATTATTGCTGAAGGTGTTTTCTGTAAGTTCATCAGAAGCAACTGTTTCTTTCTTTTCCTCCGGTCCCTTGTATGCCATATACAGATCAGTTGGTGCAATTTTGTCCAGCTTTTTTAAAATTTCTTTTCTTTTCATCTTCTTCCCTCTAACTGCAGTGGTTTTAGCAATATTTGCCTCAGGGACAGACTTCTCCTTGATGATGGAGGATGAGGTAACTGAGCCAGTATTATTATGCTCGGAACCCTCATCTTCACATCTAAAATTTTCTTCCAAATGAGAAACGGCAAAAGGAATCGACTCCTTTACCGGGACAGCAGATTCTGTGCTAACCGATGCTTTAGTATCAGGCCTACCTGAAGAAGAATCCAAAGCCAATGGTTTCGCATCCTCGTCAATTTTACCAATAGCTGATGGGACTGTCTCACCACTACCAACGTCTGGCACAGAAGTAGACCTTGCAACCAAATTGTCAATACCACTATCATTTTCAACAGAAAGACCAGAAGATCCTTCAAGATTTCTCTTTTCAGCTTCCAATGATTTCTCTTCTGTTCGGCCACTAGAATTCAAAGAACTCGATGATTCTAAGGTTGTCTCAATACCCTTGTTGTCTTGTTTGGACTGATCAGGCAAGATTGCTTCCTGTTCTTGTTTCACCAATGCTTCGGGTTCTGATTGGTTATTTTCAACTACTCTACTAACAACAGTTCCTGATGACTCAGATGCACTGCCATCCTCAGCTTGGTCACAAGTTGAACCTGGAGCCTTCGGATCAGGCACAACTGCAATTGACACTGATTCCTTTGGAATTTCTGGATCTGTACCAGTAATAGACGAGGCAGTTGTTTTGTCCCCTAAAATCACATGTTCCTGAGATGGCAAATCTGAATCAGGCATAGATTCTCCACCAACCTACACAAAATGGTGCAAAACAACCATTAAAAAGAAAGGGACGGTAAGCTTCATTAAGGCACAGATCACCCAGAAAACAAGCAAATGTTACCTGATCCAACAGCAAGGGATCTGCATTACTGCCCAACTTTTTCTGTTCACCTTTAGCAGAGTCAAGCACACCCAGAATTTCATGTCTTAGGCCTTCACCACTGATTGTTGCTGCAGAGGAATCTTTGGTAGGAGCCATTAAAGAAGGGGACAAAGAATTGGAAGCTGACATCTGCAAAGTATCAGAACCCAATGGCATAGCAGCTTTACTTGCCCCCAACACTGGTGTAGATGTTGGGCCAGGACCAGGTTTCACAGTCTGCAGTAAGTTCTCAGAATCCTTTTGAGAATGCCTTGACAATTTAAGAGACTCTGCCTTGGCAGCCCGAGGGGAACCAACTGAAGATGCAGGATCTTTCTCTACATGAGCACTAGCAGCAGGTTTCACTGTCACCTGAAAGGAAATTGACAACAGGGATGAGAAGTCCAGACCATAAATGGGGAGAGAGAATCTAGCAAAGACATGAAACAGTCAATCTATGCAATCAGGGACGTGCAGACAATTTTTTAAACAATTAAAAAAAAAAAAGAGTCTGAATGACCTGATTGTATAATCTTGCCGGCTGTGAAGTAGGAGGCTGAGAACTACAGAGAGGATGAGAACTTGGAGTTGGAAAATAAAGGGAACTAGCATTATAAGAATTAGGATTAGGATAATAGTTAATTGGATGGGCAGGTGGAAATGATGAAATGGGCTGTGATTGAGGAAGCATATTAGGATGTGACCTCGGGGCAGGAGATCCATCAAGCCTCAGTTCTTCATGAGTGTCTGGATGAGTAATCTTTACAGCTTTACGATGGCCACCAACCTTTCCAGCCTGCTGCTGGGGAAATTGTGGTCCCATATTAATGCCAATGTTACCCAATTGTGGGGTGAGCTGGGGACCCATCTGAGACGTAAAATTTAGAGTCTGTCCCTGATGCATGATACCTTGCGACTGCATAGGATGGTGTTGAAGACCAGAAACAAACATTGGTTGCTGCCCAGGTTGATTTCCAATTGTTAAGGGTATTGGCATTGGCATTGTTAAAGATGTAGCCGAAATGGCTTGCGACTGAATCTGCGGATTGTGCCCGCCAAATTGAACAGGCAACTGCTGCTGGTGAAATGCCATTTGCATGGGCATCCCTTGAATTGGATGCACAGAAGGTTTCTGTGTTTGAGATACTGGGAGCGCAGCTGAAATTGGAACTTCTCTCTTGGGCTTCACTGTAGCATGACCCTCGGAAATATTCAGCAGTTCAACCATCCGAGCATCCTTTCTTGGCAGCTGCTGCTTGGGAATGGATGGAGAAGGAAGGTTTGGTGGCACTCTCAAGGAGTCATGACGAGCCTGCCAGATAAATAACCATAGTAGAGTGAAGGTTGTCCACAAGAAATCAACTACTATTGTTTGTGAGATTACCTAATATCAAAATCATTGAAAAGCCACCTCAAAACAAGACTTGTGAATATTGACACCAAAACATCCAACAAGTTACAAAAGGTCACAAAGAAGAGGCAACATGCTAACTAGGTCATTCTCTCTGACAGTTGATGCAAAACAGTCTGAATATGAAGTGCCATTGTATGACAAACTGAAATGCTATCCACATCTCCAACAGATCAGATCACGAACTTCAAAAGTAATAAGTAAATCCTCATCAGTCTTAATGGGTTAGTATTGCAAACTAGAAAATAATTTGGTTTCCCCATCTAAAATCGAACAAGGCCAGCTGAACAGGTCTTCAGAACAAAGAAGGCAACAAAAAGAACAGCCATGCACACATCCATGACAAAAATGTGACTCTAGATATCAGCAGGGAAATGCCTGTTTCAGTTTGCCCAGCAAAGTTCTCTTCACATAATGTTTCGAAAGTGAGGTATTCAGGCCAAAAAAATAGTAAACACACCACACCACCTTCTCTAACAAAGTGTCATTCAGTTTACTATTTTAGTTCAATCTTAACATTACAAAAGATACATGACCTTAAATCAATGGTAGTTAAAGCTTGCCAACTTTCACCTGGAATGATATTGCTTCTGATTGTTGAATCTATAATCAATTGGATAAAGAAAACCACAAACCTGATCACGTTTTTGCTCATCTAAATTTGGTGGAGCTGAGCTTGTCCGAGCAGGTACCTACAAACATATAGGAACCAGCCATTCTCTAAGGAACAAGAGTTCAAGAGATGCTTATTTGTGCTTGTGATGTGTGTGCATGTGTGTGTGTAGAATACTGGAATTACCTGCATTCCATTCATAAAACCAGGGTTTATGGATCCAAACTGAAGAGGGAACGAATTGGATGCATCTGCAGGAACTATGCAATCAGAGAAAACAAAATTCGTCATGGATATTTTAATTCCAGAAAATAACAAAAATGTAAATTAGTAGAGTCAAAATAATAATATTTTCCCATTAAAAAAAAAAAGATCAGAAACAACAGATAAGGTTGCAAAATATGTCAATTGCCAAAAAACCACACCTTTAGCTGGTGTCAATGGAATAGGGGGAGGCTTGGAGTCGGAACTAGCTGCAGGCACATTAGAAGCTGGTGCTCTTGGAGATCGGGTGGCTTTCGGAATAGCCATATCTGTTGGCTTAATTGCAGCTGACTTAAAATTTGAGCTTGAAACCGATGCATCATATACACCTAAGACAGGGACAACGGATATGAATAAAATGAACCCACCAAAAGGGGGGGGGGGGAATTGTTTTCACATAAATTAAGAAATTTTACTTATCTAAATCCCCAACTAGAAACCTAGAGATTACCCATACAAATTTCAAGTCCCAGGCTATAAATGCATAAGTGCATGGTGAAAAGAAATCTTTCTAGTCATACTTTCAATCTAGAATTTATATCCCAGACGAAAGGATAATTTTCCCCAAAAAATCAAAGCACATTCTCATTTAAAGAAAAAAACAATTATTTTTCCCAGCACATACCGTGAGAAGATTGCTGCTGCGCATGAGCCCCATTCTGTACAGCACGCTGCACAGAGTGTGTATTAGAGTCCGAAGTTGGAGCCGGACCACTTGGAGCACTTGCTCTGGATTGCCCTCCTTGCACATTATTATGCTTCGTAAAACTATCCACAATAAAATTCAAACGAATGGCAATCAATCTATTGGCTGCGACAGAAAGATATAAACCCTAGTTCCTCGGCCATGAACGCCGAAGCTAGATATGATAGTGGGCACAACAAATGCACGTACTTGGAGAATGAAAAACCTAATTTTACCTTCTGTTAGAGGAAAGGGATGGATTACTGTTGGAGGAAGGGGGAGGGGCAGGGGCGCCACCGCCGCTGCCGCTACCTTTACTGCCGCCGCCGGAGAAGTTGCGATATTGATTGGATCGGCCGGATTTTCTGCTCAGCGAAGACTCGGTCCTTTCACCTCTTGATTGATTGTGGGACATATATTCAAACCTCAAAAACCGCTCGGATAAAAATTTTCCTATAGATCCATCGATCAAATCAAAAATTCGAAAAATACCAAATAAAATCACCGAAATTTACACAGAAACAAATAAATACATAGAAACATGTATAATTGCCGGGAAAAAAATGATTTCGGTATCTTTATATCTAGGGTTACCTGGAGTGTGGAGTGTGGAGAGTGGAGGAAAGAGAAAGGGACTAAGAGATTAGGGTTTTTACTGGGTACGGTCGATGGCGGGAACCATGACGACACAGTAAGAAAAATGAAGAAGAAGAAGAGAAGTGAAGAGGAGGGGAGGGGGAAGCAGAGAGAAGGAATGGCGTGTAGTGTGTAATGTGTGTAACCTTATGTAGTTTGCAATAAGAGAGAGAAACTAACAGAGAAATTAGAGAGAGAGAGTGAGAGAGAGTATCTATGTATATACGTGTAAACTGTTTTGAGATGGATTTTCTTTGTTTTTTTTTTTTTTTTTGGCTGAGGTGGTCAAAAAGATAGGATTTTTAGGAGATGGAAAACAGAATTTTTCTTTTTAAAGTATTGGTTAATACTATTTTAAAAGGCGTGATATTTAGCAAAATATTTTTTCTTAATGCGGTGTAAAAGAGGGAAGATTTGGTGAGCCATTAGACGGTTTTTGTTCACCACGCGCGGCCATGAAAAGTATACGCGCCACCGCTAGCCTATTGGATTGCAATACCGGCACAATTTCTTCCAAGATGTTAAAAGGAGTGAAAAGAAAAAAGAAAGGGTTTTATTGTAATGGACAAAAAATTCAAGTAATACTTGAATTATTTAAAATTTTAAATTTTACATTTAAACTAAAAAATAATAATAAATAGCATTCATATTATTAAAATGTCTCAATTTTACATCTAAATTAAAAAATGTTAAGAAATAACATTTATATTATTAAAATATCTCAATCTTGTACTTCTATCAAATTTAACCATTTAATTATACTTTTTGTTAATCATGTGACATTAATATTTATTTTTCTTATATTTTGAAATAATTTTATAAATATACATTCAAATAGTCTTGATTAAATTTGACTTTGGTTAGATAATTCAAATGCTAATATATAAAATAAAATTTTGTTTTTGATTGAATAAGTTTAAAATAGGTAAAATGAACTACAAGTAAACATATATATATATATATATATATATATATATAATATTCAGTTTTTAAAAATTTTAAATTTAATTTAGTTTGGTTTATTTAGTTTTTATGCATGATACGATTCGATTTAGTTTTAAAAATTATTTTATCATGACATTCGGAAGCACAAAGACAAGATCCGAGTTCAAGTTTAGTTGGTTCTAATTTTCAAAAAGAAACTGGACATGATCGAGTTTAGATAAGTTTGGTTGGTTCTAATTTATAAAAAAAAAAAAAGACGAGCCCGAGTTTTGGGAAAAAAAATTGTCCAAAAATTATAGTCACGTGATCGACGAAAAATGTGATTAACCGATCAAACTTGACAGAAGTATAAAATCGGGATATTTAAATAGTATAAGTATTATTTTTTGTCGTTTTTTAGTTTAAGTATAAGATTGGGACATTTTAATAGTATGAGTACTACTCCTATACATTTTTTACTTTAGGTGCAAAACTTGAAATTTCAAATAGTTCGAGTATAACTTGAATTTTTTTTTTCCTATTGTAATTTACCCTCATTAAGTTAGAGAGTAATATCACCTTAATACTACAAGTTGTAAAAAAAACATTAGAGATCCATTGACTATTAATCAATAATAGTATTGACTAACACAAGTTACTTTTATAATAAAATATCTATTTTACTCATACTAATTATAAAGTGTTCAAAATAACCCATCATTAAATTGTAACTGTGCCGAAATTTGTAAAAATGACTTAGAGGTATATGAATGTATTGATTAATGAAAGTTATTTTTCTAATAAAATATATATTTTTACACATGCTAATTACATTAGGTCTAAAAAATCTTTTAGTTGAGAGAACTTGGCACATGAAGTTTTTTTGTGGTCTTATAGTACTTTTTATAATTTTTATTATAAAAGTATGATTATTAATTTAATAGGATAAAATGTAACAAATACATAAATTAAAGTTTCAATCAATTTCTTGAAATTAGACATATCAGATACAACTGGCTAACACCTAGATACAATGAAAATTTAAATGTAATATACCACAAATAAAATCATGAAATTGTACCAATACTTTTCTCAGAAAAAGTAAAGCCACAAAAAAATATATCATATTTTCTTAGTCTAATTGAAACTTTAGTTTATGTATTTATTACATTTTATCCTATTAAATTGATAATGATAATTTAATACTAAAAATTATAAAAAGTATTATAAATCTACAAAAACTTTATGTGACAAGTTTCATCCACTAAAAGATTTTTTGAATATCTTGTAATTAATTTGGATAAAATATATATTTTATTACAAAAGTAACTTCTATTAATCAATAACGTCATTGACTAACAGCCAATAAACCTCCCACGCATTTTTTACAACTTATAATACTAAAGTACCACAATTCACAATTTAATCAGAGTAAATTATAATAAATTTAAAAAATTATTTTAGAATCTTATAACACGACTAAGATAGATATTTTATTACAAAAATAATTTATATTAACTAACCGTTAATGAACCGCTACTATTAAAATATGATTACTCCTAATTTAATAAGAATAAATTGCAATTAACTTTAAAAAACTAAAATTTTAATTTTTTCTATAGGAGGAATTTTTTTTAAAAAAATATGTTTGAGATAGTGATTTTTTCTTTTTGTGTGTGTCTGTAATCTTCTTATTTTAAAAAAAATCAAAATTACAATATAAAATGTGTTTAACTTATTAATTACATAATCATCTTCTTTCTCGGAATTTTAATCAATTTTAGAATTAATCAGTTCATATAATATCTTCTATATTTTCTCGATACTAAATATCATAATTTAATGTAATATTAAATATAATTATAATTTTCTTACTCGAAAATACAAAAACAAATAAATCAGATACTATGAATAAAGATACAAAATAATAAAAAATAACACTCAACCCAAGGTCGGCGGAATACATAGCTTAAAATTTTTTTTAAAAAAATGATAGATTTGTTTTCCTGCCTAGTGCCAAGACTGTTTTGGATATTTCATCTGAAAAAATGGCAATAGAGAGAGAGTGAGAACGACAAACATATGCATGCATCCCTTGACGTGACTATAAAAGTCTCCTTTGCGCCGTATCTCAATTTAAAGATGGCCTGCCTGTGGGCCCTGCTGGTGAGAGGTGGTGCCACCCCATACATGCATGACAAAAAATTCATGATTTGGAACATGGTATGGCGGTGCTTCTTTTGCCATAAATCAGAATGATATGAGAAGATTAGAGGGAAAAGAAAGAGCAAATAGAAAAGCTTGAAAGGCTTGAAGATGCATTAGATCTTGCACATTTACTAGGCAACTGACCCTTGAATCTTCTACCGATATCTGTCCAGATTACCATTTATCAAACTTCAATGGAGGACACTGATTGCAGAAAATCATTAACAAATCAACCAGCACAGCCACCGGACATCAGAGCCATTGCTAACAAATCTTAACAAGTTATCAACAGGAAGAGAATATAGTTACATAAAGAAGGAAAAAAGAAATGTAGATTTACACCAATCTTGATCTATACTTGTAGATTTGAATATAGCATTCCTTGTGTACAAGAACCCAAAACAACCTCAGTGCTCTCAACCGCGATCAACCAAATAACAACCTCATCGAATGTCACAATGAGAATGGCTTTGCATACACATCAAATGGCTCACAGGAAGTTAGCTGTGGCTCCTGTTGACAATTACAACATGGAAGGATGGTTAAAAGTGTTCCCTTGATTTTTAAATTTCAAGTAAACATGGTTGCTGGACAAAGAAATACATAAGTTTGATCAGTTGGTTCTGAAGAAAGGTGGCTTATCAGCTTTAGCTGTAAAAGTGGTGGGGTTAAGAATTTTCTATCTACAAATTCCAATCAACTACCTCTAATACCTTTTCTTTTCTGCCCTCTTTTTTGCCAATTGCAATTTTATGTGACATCAAACAATACATAAGCTGGAGGTTCGCTCCTTAGACAGGGCATCAGGGCATCAATGAAATATCAGAAGTAAAAAAAAAAAAGCAGCACAAGTTTGTTGCTCGCAACATATTCCAATTCTTTCTTCAGTAAGTTTCAAAGATTCTCCAGTCTATAATCTTTCAACGTGAGAATCCATCTAAAATTACCTTATTTAGTTGGTCATTAATCAAATGTGCTTCACTAATTCATCTTGCATTAATTTTTTATATAGCAATCAATAGATTCAATACATGGCATTTGGGTTACCGACCTTATGTTCAGCAGAGCAGTGGATTGAGATCATCAAGATGCCTAATTATGCTAAAATCTTTCCCAACTGCCATGCATTCAAGGACATTTAATGGATACTTTTTCTAGATCATTTCAAGTACTAGGCTTCTAGCCATATTAATCACTAGCTTTATGACACTCTACGAAATGCTATATTAGAGATTATCAATAAAAGTATGTTCTCCCTCCATTAAGTATCAATTCACTAAATCCATTGGACACTAGAGTCGGCTGAAGTATCAGAATGGAATACCTGTCGAAGTCCACCACTAACACTGCCACCAGTCAGAAGCATGGTAATGAGAGAGGTAACACCACCACCACCAAGGTCACCTCCAGAATTTCCCACCTCCCTGATAGCATTTCGCATTGCGGTTAATATGCTTCCATATGTAGCCGCATGTCCACGCTCAATAGCTTGAATGAAACAGAAAGTCATAGCACCTGTTGAGGTGATTTTCGAGAGAGCCTAATCACAAAAATTGGAATTTAAACTTCCAATCAGTATCTGAGTTAATAAAAGGAAAAATTATGGAGGGGGTCTCTTTTCTTGATCTTACAGATGTATCAGCTGAAGTTTGATCATCATCGCAGCCACTGAAGGAAATGACTTCTCCGCCACTTGATCCTTTCTGCACACCTGATCTAGGGCGATGGTCCTCCCATACATAATGCCCACTCCTAGTCATGAAAAGGCAAAAAATGTAGATATAGAAAACTAAATATGTACTAATAAATTATTCAAAGCAAACAAAAGGTATGTTAGTGATTTCCTTGCCTCATGGGCAAGTATATATGACAGACTCAGCACATTTTGAGATAGTATAATAGTATAACAATACAATTAAAGATATCACATATTTACAGGTTTTGTTAGACAAAGATAAAAAATGAACTTTAGGAGTTAACACAAGGAGCGGAGTGTTTCTACATATTGCCAGGCATCCAAGACCTGAAACTTTATTGCATATAGGAGTAGAAATTATTCTCCAAAACAGAAACAACCGTCCAGCCAGCTAACCTATCTACTCTTTTACCTCAACCTAAAAAAATATAGAAAGACAATAAGAAGGATTTAGCTAGTATATATACTAGGAATAATCAAATTCTGCAGGACCACATCTGAGATCTCTACCGTGTGCATAAAAGAATCTCCTAAGATCATGCAAATGATTATCTGGCAGCAGACACAGCCTGCTTGCGCCAAAAAGATTTTGCACTATCTTCATAAGATAAATCTATAAAGAAAACTCTTTGCATGAAAAAACTTATTGTACCATGTATTTTATTCTCCTAGGGGAGTTGCAACAATTTCTCATAATTAATAAGATAGCAAATTAGGAGAATATGAAAGTTTATATTGCCAAAAAGTAAACTAACCTGTTCATTCTGCAAAGGAATGGCAAGTCTAGGACAGTTCCACTATGGCAAGCATCAATTATTGCATGAAGCTTGGCACCTTGAGGAAGAGGTCTAACAATTGTTGCATTTATTTCATCATCTACAATCATACCCTGTGTTTCAAAGTCCAATGGACATAAAGTTTCATCATATCCATCAACTTCATCACCGTTATAGTTCCTTTGCCTTGAGCCATGACCAGAATAGTGAAACACCAGAGAGTCTCCAGGTTGACATCCTTGAACAAGCCAAAATAGTGCCATCCGTATGTTGTATTTGGTAGGAATTTTGTAGGGATCGGTTTGCTCTTCTGTAAATTAAGTCAGATGAGAAGTAAAATTTACATGTGGGCTTAAAAAAATACTGAAACAAAGAAGTTTAAGGATATCCAGAACACAAATTATTAAATCATAATGTGGACTGCTAAATGCTGAAGTCTCTGAGAGAACCGAAAGTCAATGATGTGTAAGAAAGAAAAAAGAAAAGCTCATGAACAAAAAGTGCAATCGCCACTTCAATGCCTCATGGAATTCATGAAAGTTCCTTCATTTCCTTTAGATCAGCTGTTTTCACAAGATAAAAGGCAAGATTTTCATGCCCAAAATCTTGTAACAAGAAGGAACTGGACAACATCAGAAATTATGTAGGCAATAAATTGAGTTGAAATGGCTTTTAACTTGCAATTAAGGACTATCCCTCTAGTTTTTTTATTCTTCAAATCTGAATAAATGCGAATATGAGTAATCAGTGAAAGAGAAGGGTGTCAAAAGCAATGTTGAAGGCCAGACAGTTATATTTTTTGCTTGTCAATAACAAAAAAGGAAATTTTATAGTGAAAACTTCAGTAGACGAGGGCCGAGCAACAAAGATCTAGAGTCTTATTTAAAACAACTCTTATCAATAATACAAAAATGATACAGAGAAAAAAAAAATGTTATTAACTCGGTGATGGCAGAGAAATAATTAATTTACCAGCTGAGCACTTGACAACAAAGGGCCTTCAGATTTTCATGTTTTCTACTAGTTTCACCTTGGTGCCCAAGGTGATAAATTAAATCTATTATCAAAACATAGGTCTATGCTCTTACTTAAAATATAATCTATCTACTCTCCAGCTACCAAATAAGAATTTATAGGGGGGAAATTTTCTTGAACATAAAATTTCTTGAATAGAAACACACACACTGAGAGAGAGAGATTCCAAATCAACTTGTTTGAAGCTTAAACAATTTTTAGGCAATATCACATGAAATCCCTTTTCTGGTTATAACAACTTTACAAAAAGCAAAACTTGAAAATTTTCTACCAATTTTGGACAAGGATTCTTCTTTCCACAGCTCTCAATCCTTCTTTCCACATGATTACAGAACGCATCAAATTAATCTAGCTCAAAACTACAATTTTCCTTTGGCACCATCTTAAGCATCTTCAAAAATCCCTGATCACAATTCACATACCGGTATCCAATTATAAAGTTTCTAGCTTTTTTTTTTTTTTTCATTTGTAATAATTCCCAAAACCCAGCAGAGGTAAAAAAAAAATTAGAAAATAGAAAGTCATTTCACCAGCAAACAGTAAAAAGTAATTTAAAGCGGATGCTTTTTTTTTTTTTTTTCTCTTTTAACCCCCAAGAAGTCGAAAGTAAAGTACTACCACCATCAGGAAGAATATTCGAACTTTATGAAAATTATCGCAAAATCACTACTATTAGAAGGCCAATGACAGATCCCTGTGTATTCTGCATGCAGTGATACTTGCACTTGGCTAGATATATGCATATAAATTAAAAAAGATAATTCCTTTTACCATTAAGCATAATAATGGAGGATTCAGCAAACTGGAACTTATTAATCAAGAGATATTTCATGCACTTGGCATCATTAATGCATCCTTTAAGCTGGTGCCGGGAGAAACGGTATGATATGCCGACGATCACGGCCTTTTTACGGCCATGGGCATTGGGTGGTGGTCCAGATGGAGCCTGATTGTAAGGAGATGGCACAGCAGGAGGGGGCGCGTAACCGGAATGAGAGTGAGTGTGTACAGGCGGAGGAGGGGCGGCGCGTGGGTCAGCTATATTTGTAATTGCTTGACAAATAGCACAACGGATGGATTTCGCCCCGTGCGGCAGCTGCAATGGCGTGCGGCAGTTGGAGCAGTTCACTAGCATCATCATGGTTGATGACGACAGATCGCAGAGAAGAGTTTAATTGAGATTAAATATATTGATGTAGTATATTGATCTTTTATTCTCTGGTGCCGGCGGAGGGATAGGTTTAGAGGTGGGAGCCAGCGGGGCCGTCGGTGAGAGGACTTGGAAAAAGTGCTGCAGATTTCGGGGGTAAGATTGGAATGCGGTACACCGCGTCACAGCGTAAAGGCGCCAGCCGAAACAATATTTGACTCGTCGAAGGTGATGACGTTTTACTGCTGCCGGAAGGCCACGACGATTTTTTTTGTTAATTGATATAAAAATTAAGTAAATTATTTTTAATTTTAGAAAAGAAAATTCCAAACTTAGCGTGTAAAAAATTATTTTAAGGTAAGTTTTATAAAAAATTATTAAATAGTTAAAATTTGATGGGATTTAAGATAGTATGATATATTGTGATAAAATAATAATTTTTAAAAAAATTAATTATATAAAATAATAATATATTTAAATTAAAATAAAATTTTAATTTAAAATGAGAGGGTGAAATCTCAATTCAAATAGAGCTCGATTTACAAAATTAATATTTATTCATAAAATATTATTTTTTATTTTATTTTTTTCTAAAGCTTATTTTTAAACTAAAAACTTTATAAAATAACTTTAATTTAAATACACCTTAAATAAACTTTGAGTATTATTAAGTTTAAATTAAAAATTAAATATTTTAATATTAATAGTTTTAAAATGAAATAAATAATATTATTCGTATATTAATTTTACAATTTGAAATATATGTAAAAGTTTGTTTTAGCAAGACATTGTACCGAGAGTGGATGGATTTGAAAAAACAGTGATTCGAAAGATTACTTTTCACTCGGGGATAGAATCCCATAAATTTTTTAAAGTATTGAATTTCTTAAAATTTTGAAATCTTAGTATTTTTTAGAAAAATTAAAATGTTTTTAAAATTTTTTCTTTTTATTTCAATAAAAATTTTAAAATTATTCTTTAATATATATTTTCATATAACTTACCTTTCATTCTCATTTTTTTTATTTCGTCCTTTCTTTCATTCCTCTAAAATTATTTTAAAAATAATAATATTATCCTTTAATATATTTCTATTATCCATTATATGACTGC
Organism: Voacanga thouarsii; assembly: GCA_026120185.1. Classification (NCBI taxonomy): domain Eukaryota; kingdom Viridiplantae; phylum Streptophyta; class Magnoliopsida; order Gentianales; family Apocynaceae; genus Voacanga; species Voacanga thouarsii. Next base: position 1,375,765 of record JANUWF010001622.1, read on the forward strand.
ATGGAATCCTACAATAAGTTTAAAGTTATGAATATATTTGGATTAATATTATATTAATTTTTAAAATATAAGTATAATTATAAATTTATAAACAAATTTACAAACTTAAATACTAAGTAAAGTAATATTCTTTTTGGAAAAAAAATTACAAAATAAATAGACCACAAATCTTCCCTTCCTTCTTGTTTAAGAATACTATAAAGGTAGGGAATATAAATCCTTTTTATATTCTTCCCCTTATTTTTATAATTCTAGCTTAATAGACTCTTTTTATTTTGAAAGCAAACTAGTTACATATTTTAAGTTGACATTGAAAAGAAGAAGAAAATGGTGGCCATTGAATGTGCGCCACTTATCTTGAGTGACGAGTGGTCAGGGCTGTCCCATCCCTACGAAATTGCTTCCATACCCGAGAGTGCAAATTGAGACTATAAAAAAACTTGTTGTAAAGATCGAATTCTACAAGTTAAAGTTTGTAGAATTGAATAGAGGATGGAATGTACGACTCTTACTCACGCAATATATCATTTTGCTTTGCTTTTAAGGTTTTTTTTTTTTTAAGTAATACCATCGTCATCCACAATATAAATAAAAAAATAAATTACATGTATAAACTTTTAGATTTATAATAATATAAAAATACTATACTCTAATAAATACACTAATAGAAATAGAAGATCAAACTAAACACATAACCATCTTTTACTTGGTTTCTTTGTCTCCATCTTCAAAATTTAGGGGGTTGAGGATAGCAAACTCATCTGAATCTTTGAGTAGTATTTTAGAAGACTTTAAGTGTATCGATGGTATTAAAAATCGCTTAGGAAAGAGATGAGAAATAGAGAAATTGTTCAAAATATGTTTGGATAAAAAGTTAACTCTAATAGAACAAATATTGAGAAATCGTACCACAAAAAATTGGATTTTGACGAACAAAACTAAAAGAAAATATTATTGTAATTTATGGACAAAAGATGACGAGATAAAATAAATGAGGAAAAAGAAAGATCTTTGACCAAGATCGAGCTGTGATCTAGCCAAATGAGTGCAAGCGTAGGGGGAGGAATAAGATTTGTTTTTTTTTTTTTTTACTAGATAACAAGTTAACCCTATATTTCAAAAGAAATAAAAGATGAAGCAACCACCTCTTCACACAATATAGGACCCGATTGGGGGATCGAAAAGGTTCCATCACGATCACATAAAATGGCAGGAAGAATGAGGGATTGGGGTATATAACCAAAATAATTGTGAAGTTTTGCCCATTTAGCAATTTCACGAGCATATACATTCTTAGACCGAGGGACATAAACATACGTCCAAAGATTTCTTTCACCGAGCATAGACTTCACAGCATCTATCGATCCTTTACCAAATCATTCCTCTACTGAGTGAAGGCCAGCTATTACTCTTATGACATTGAGAGAGTCACTTTCAAAGATGACTTTAGAGATGTCGGCCACATCTGTGATCAAATCAGCATTATAGGCAGTAAAAGCTTCAACAGCAAAAGCATCACCAGCAAATTCTTTCCCAATCCAAACCCAAAAAAGTTGACCCAAATGATCTCTAAAGGCACAGACAGAAATTGCAATCCCATCTTGAAAAACAGTGTCAAAATTGACTTTGACATAGGGGAATGGAGGAGCCTATCAAGACCAGGGAAGATATATGGTTCTCCTCCTCCAATGTCGACTAAGACCAACATCCAAATATATCTTAACTGTCCTAACGATATGAGTAGAGAGCACATCCCACTATTGAGAATCCTCCCCTGCACGCAGTTGATTTTTATATTTCCAAACTTGTTCCATCAGCACAACAACATAGTTTAGAAATTCTCACTTAATTTCACTTGGGAAAGGGAATGAATTTTCTGAAATCAGCAGTTCCTATACCTACACCCACAACCACAATTTCATCTTCAACTACTACATTGTCCACTACCTCCCTACTGATTCCAGTTCCATCCGCCGAGGCCCTTATGCCTGAACCGATACCTATCTCTTAAACAATAGAGGTTCAACTCTCCCCTAGCATTGCTCGTAATGTTTCAATGCCAATTATTAGCCAGGCTTCATGCATATCTTTGAGCAGTAAATATAAACGATCAATGGTTTTGGATCTTCCTCGGCCTCTTAAACATGGTTGTGCATTAGCACAGTTGGGTAAAAGACCTTCCTTTTCTAGTCTACCTATCCCTAAAAAAAGCAAACAGACCCCTTTCGTTAGTATCATCTCAATTCCGGGTCCTGATGAGGAGTTTCCTTCGGCATGTATTTCAGATCACCTTAGTCCAGATGAGCTTGGTATGGTATCCTTCCTCTCCCATCTTCAACTTACATCCCATATTGCACAGACTTCATCCTCTTTGACTATTCCATATTCAGCTAACCTGGAACAGACTCCACCAGGGTCAAAGGATAATGTAGTTCTTATATGAAGGAAATTTATTCATGTTAAACGTCTTGCTCGTAAGGGATTGGTCGGCTCAAATCTTGAGCGACAAAATGATACAGGGATACCTTTTTCTAATATTGATCTATCTACTGAGGCTGAGGAGGCGAGCCAATCCATGCCCCCATAGTCTCCATGTTAGTCTTTGCTTGGAACTGCTGAGGACTTTCCCAGTCTAAGACAGTGAGAGCCCTGCGAGTATTTGTTAACTCGCATCGGCCTGATATACTATTTCTATCTGAAATAAAATCTTCATCTTTTGAAAGATAGAGAAAGGAAAGACCACAAAAGAAGAGAGACAAAGTAGGTGCTTTGCTTTTAAGGTGTACCTATATTCAAATATTCTTTAAAATGTAAATATGAACTTAAAATTTATAAATTTATAAATTTATAAATTAATATTTTAATCAATTTTAAATAAATAATAAAATTGTCAATATTTTATAGTTAAAATTTTATTTATATTAATTCTATTTTTCCTTCAAAATAAGGGGAAAAGGCAGTATTATTTTAAAAGTATGCCAATCCAAATACACCCCTAAATTCCAGGTATGATTTGTGGTATTATTGTGATCTTAAACTATACTAGAAAAAAAGCCCAAGGACTCTAACAAACTAGGGCTGGTACAGAAAATGGAGAGGCGTGGGGGTGGTGGCTTGGACAGAGTGACCAGAGCCCACCCTATCACTGCAATTGTAAAATTGAAAACAGGGCAGATTATCCCAATTGGGCCATTGATGAAGATGTCCATTCACTCAAAGGCCTACAATAGATAAAATTGAATGGGCCTGATTCTAGTTCACTTCACAGGCTTAGGTCTACTCCAAGAGCCCAAGTAATCGGGCAGCCTATCTATTTAAGGCAAGCGATCAGCACTTAGGGTTTCTTTTAATCGCAGGTAAGGGTTTTGGTTGCATCATACGCAGCTCCGCTGAATCCTTGAGCTCTGCAGCATGGTTAGTGCTCAACGCTCATTCTCTAGCTCTATGGCTATGAATTTCGTGGATTTCATTGGATCATCTAATTTTCATTTTATGTTTTTGACTTGCTTGTCTTGAAATTATACGAATCTTTTTATAGTGTCTATGTGAACTAGAATAAAATGCAGTTCAGGAACTTAAAAACGGAAAAAATGGATATAGCGGTCAAGATTCATTTACATTTTTTAACCCTAGTTAGATCGGGTTTGGTGCTCAGCTTAATCATTTATTTGGTTCGTTTTTAATAAGAAATGGGGCAAAAATGGGTATGAAAGGCATTGAATTGATTAAATCCTCCCAGAGTAACACTAACTGAATGGCAATAGAAAGAGTAAAGAGTCAACGATTTTTATGCTGTTTACATTCAATTTTGGATCATTTCCCACTTTAATATTGTTAGCTGACTAAGCAATATGGTATGTCTGATATTGAATGTAATGTAATATGTAATATGGTTCGACATCTCCCACCCAGTAACTAATATATTGCTAGCTCATGAAGAAACATAGCCGTACAAAAGGCTTACACTTCAGTAAAACATTTGAGCAGAAAAAAAAAATTATATATAGCTGAGTCTAGATAATGAAGTAAATTAGAGAAAAGAAAATATCAAACTAAGACTCCAAGTGTGTATTTTTACTGTTGAGATGGTATGTCTGATTGTTTGAAACCGAATGCCTTGTGTCTTTCATTGACACTCTATTCTTGCAGACTAAGAGAACCAAGAAGGCGGGTATTGTTGGGAAATATGGTATGTGCTAAGCACTTTCTTAGTATTTTGTTTTTGGCTATCTTTTGTTTAAGATTTGGATCTCCTTTCCAGGTGCAAATTATATGTTACTGTGAATTACTGACTGTTATTTGATCGAAAATGATAAAAAGTGGCTTTTCTTGACTTTCAAGGGCACTTCTGATAATAGAGGTTAAGTGTCTGTGGGCTGCAGGTTGTGAAGCTAATTTTTTGGTTTTCATTGTCTTTAGCAACCTTTGCCTCTAGTTATCACAGACATGCCTCTTCTGAAGGATTTAAAAATAATATCCAGATACAGATCTTTAGTTGATTCACTTTATACTGTTAATTTTTGTTGGGTTGTGTGTATGCATTTTTAATTGCGAGCTATCAAATTCTGCTGAAAGCAAGGACGTAATTGACCCTCTGTTTGTGTGGTGACATTTCAGGTACCCGTTATGGTGCTAGTCTGCGAAAGCAGATTAAGAAGATGGAGGTCAGTCAGCATAGCAGGTATATTTGTGAGTTCTGTGGGAAGGTATAAATTTCTTCCTTGTGCTTTTATTTATCCAGGATTTGGTTGTTGCTCGGTGATCTATCTAAAGGTTCTTTTATGAAATCAGTGATCTGACAAAGGTTATTTATTGCAGTCTGCAGTGAAGAGAAAGTCTGTGGGAATTTGGGGATGCAAGGATTGTGGCAAGGTCAAAGCAGGCGGTGCTTACACGCTAAAGTAATTCATTTTTTCTTTCCAATATATGCTAGTGTGTTATCATTTGCGTGCTTGATCGGAAGATCTAACATGCTCTCACTTCCTTGTTTTTGGCAGTACTGCTAGTGCAGTGACAGTGAGAAGCACCATCAGAAGGTTGAGGGAGCAGACAGAGAGCTAGATCCAAGTCCCAAGGATGATAGCCTTTTTTTTTTTTTTAATTTTGTTTTGCAGAACCAGAACTTGATATCTCGTCCATTTCAAAATCATTAACATCTGGAATTGAAAATTATTATCTAGAAGATAATTGTGTTTTCTTGAAACGATTTGAACTCCCGTTTGCTTTTAGAATTACCTTTTATTTGACCTTGAATTGGTGCTGTTCTTGCATTGTGTCGGACAGCTTAAACCTTTTGTAATAAGCGAATTTGATTTGGGTTAGTTATATAATAAGATATGGCATATAAAGACTCCATTGCAAGGGCATGTTAAAAAATTGTATCATCAAAGTAAGGATCTCATCAGATTTAATCATATAAAAACTGTTCAGCAGCAGTCGCAGAAGCTTCATTCAAGGGTTCCCATCCCAATTTCATTTAAAGGTACCTAATAGTCTATTTTGTAAGCACCCTTGTTCCCGTCAAATCCGTAATTGGTCCTGATCCCTGACTGGTACAGACCATTGTAGAATCTTTACATTTTCTAGCGATTCACATTGTTTTGACCATTTACCATTGGTCCTGCTCCCTGACTGGTACAGACCAGTGCAGAATCTTTGATCCATTTTCAAGCGAATCACACTGTTTTAAGTATTGTGATTAAACACCTAGGTCGTAATCGACTAGCAGAAAAAGACTGCAACTAACGTACGAGAATGTGATCAACATACACCAAAGAGGTTCGGAAATGGACACAACGAAATTGCATCCCTTGTAATGTTACAACAATCCCATTAATTTCTCATTAGTCATTAACCATAAGATACAAGGCCGACTGGATGGAGGTTTTCCTCAGGACCAGCACTTTAAGCTAGCTAAACTTTACAAACAAAATGAAAAAAGGAAAAAGAAGAAAAATAAAGAGGAAGCAAAGGGGATTGCATCTCTCTCTCTCTGTCTCTGTGGGGCAGTCCACTAAGTCGGAGGCCATTCTGCTTAAAACTCAGTCATCTTTCATACACCAGAAAAAGGGTGTAAAAAGATGGTAAATCATACTCCTTCTCAAGGGAGCACAAAGCAAACTACAAAAGAAACTACTCACTTAACATAATCAGCATGAGAAGCAATGGAGAATTTCAAGAGCATCATCCTCTTTCAGCATCTCAGCTGCTAGAAGCCTAATATATGAAACCAAGATTTAGGATTTAGTCTCCATTTGAAAGGCTTGCAACAACAGGAAGTGGAAGCTCATCACTGTTACTCCGGTAATGCATTTGCTTTTGAACAGCCTTTACTGCAGACACTCTAGCAGCATTAGCAGCTTTGTTAGCTGCTGCTACTGCCCGATTCACTCTTTCATCCACTTTTGCAACATCATAAGCTTTCTCAGCTGCTCGTCGTGCTTCCTGAGAGTTTAGAACAAGAAATTTAATAAGTTTTTCCTTGCCCGCCCATCATCCTTCAGAATTGTGTTTTCCTTCTATGCATCTATCTCTATATGCCAATGAACTATCTCAACTAATTGTAATGAAAAGCAAACCAAATAACTTAAGCTCACCTGAACTGCATTCAGCACTTTTGAATGATAAACAGCCACTGAAGATACAGGAGAGGAGACATTTTGTGTGCTAGGGATGTCAAGAACACCATTTTGCCAGTGACCAGATTGGGTTTCACCATTCCTGAAAGTATACATCCCAAGCCCTTGTCTTCTACCCTCATGCCAGGCTCCTTCATACCGATGGCCATTTGCAAAACAATAAACTCCAAATCCATGCATCTTGTCTGCAAAATATTCGCCGGCATAGGTGTCCCCATTTCTGAAACACAACATCCAATTTGGTAAATACTCAAATCTTGATCATAACAACAACAGTTGCACATGTATAAATATACTCAAATCTTCATGGTGGTCATTGTTAGATATTTGGTGCAGATATCACCAATCCATCTGCAAACCTCACCACAAGTATAACATTACCAAGATATCTTTGTAGATGCCACATGAAATCTTTAAAGCAAATCATAAGATTATATACTAATGGATGTTTTTCTGAGGTTTTTGGCAACTAATAAGACAAGTATTTAAAACATGTTCGACACTCAGAAAGGCAATCAAGATGAATACTACAAGCATGAATATGATGAATGCGAGAAGCTTGCAGACATTACATTCATACCAACACTTCCCCAAGACACAAACGCACACAACGGAGAGGACAAAATAAACCACAAAAGCAAGGATAATTTGGGAGATGACCACCATGAAGTACTTATTTCTGTTTTGAGGTTATTAATATTATTTAAGTCACAAAATTTTAAGTTTACAAACTTTGTCTATAGCAGAAGCCCAACCTCTTTAAGATATCAAAATATCATGTTAATATATTCTATCTTAATCCCTTCAAAACGGTAGGTACAAATTACTTCACAATAATCAGAATTTGCAACCCTGTTTGTAAAAGCATCAACAGATGAACTCTAAATATCTTAAATTGGGGATGAAAAAGAAGTTCAGGATAAAATGTAAGAAAGAAGAATGTATCAGCATGCCGAGGTCTTCTCCATATTTGCCTAAGTCAATGCAAATAATGATAGGAGTTACCTGGCTCTTTATTCCACAGCCCAAATAAGGAACAGAATTAAAAGAGAAGAGAGGATATAGCAAAAAATAATATGTTTCCTGATTCACTTAAAAGTTGCAATAATCTTGAAACACTGATTCTTCCTCCAGGAACAAAGAAGAAAAAAGTGGACATAAAGAGCGGAAGTTATTTAGCTCTTATGCCAACCTTTTAGGCTAATTTAATGTCATGTCTCGTGCTTTTAACAGGGAATATTAGTATCTTTCAATTGCCTAAATTCACAAATAACTTTTCAAGCTAACTACTAAAGATCAGCAGCTATCACCATCGTTCTTATTTTTAACTCTTAATTCACCACAAACATGATAAATTATCACATTACTGCAATTGCCGATAGGAAAAAGCATAATAGGTAAATTGCTAGCAACCAAGGAGAAATACAATAATGCTATCTTATCTGGCATCTAAATATGGAAAACCTTAATTGCACCACTATAGAAATGATATACAGTTGTGTCATATGCACACCTTTATCCAGCATGAACATAAAACACTACTCCTGTTCAGTCTTAAAAAGCACTAGAACATATTCCTAACATTTATTAAATACCATCAAAGGTATCATATAGAGATTCACCATCCAGCATGCAGTACAAGTACCAGTTCTAACTTATCATTTGCAAGTGACTCCTACTTATATCAAACTGTGAATCTGAAACTCCAAATCACAGAATTCAACAAATCTTGCAGAACCAATTAAACTCGATCATAGATCAGTGGATAGATATAATAAAATTTCAGTAAGTAAATTTCTACAAGGAGGAGCGACCCAGACATTTACCTGAAATGGTAGTGGCCAAGGCCATGCTTGACACCCCATTTGAATTCACCTACGTACCGGCTACCATCATCACAAGTATGAACACCACAACCATGACTCTGCCCGTTAGACCACTCACCGGCATAAACATCTCCTGTATAAAACCTGTACACCCCAAAACCATGTCTAAGCCCTTGTCTATACTGTCCCCTATAGCGGCTGCCCCTTGCCCACGTTTCAACCCCATATCCATCATACTTCCCATCCACCCAATCTCCTTCATACCTTCCGCTCATGTAATAGTAATAAACTCCACTTCCACTACATTTGCCCTTATGAAACTCGCCCTCGAACACATCCCCATTACTATACGCCTGCACCCAACACCCTGAAGTTGTCTTTTTCTCTGGCTTTGGCCGCGACCCAATTGACCAAAACACGGGCAACGGTGCCCTATTGGTAGTTGAAACTTGGTTCGATGATGAAAGCTTAATTGGCAATGATCGAGCGAGGAATAGCCGAATGGAGGGCAGCCTAGGTAGGGCCAAATTGAGAGAAAATAACAAAGCAGCCGAGAAGGCAAAGGCCGAGAGAAAATCAAGAAAGAAAGAGTGGCTGGGGTGGGAGACAAGAAAGTAAAAGAAAGGGAGGGAAAGAAGGAGGACGAGGCGGAGGTGGATGCGAAGGCGACGAAGCTGGAGATACCGGAGAAGCCGATGGCGGTGGAAAAGACTCAAGAATCTGTGCAAAGGCTGAGTCTTGGCATGCGGGGCGGAAGAAAAAGGGTATTTCTGAAGTGAATTTGACAAAGTCGGGGACTTTATCATAGAATTCGAGGACTTCGTCGAAAATTGAGATTGGCCCAGATGGGGTCTCTTGTGAGGGGTGGTCTTGGTGGTGGTTGTAGAGGTAGGAGAAACAGCAGGGGCAATTGGGTCATTTTCATTGATGATAATGTGCAGACTGTTGCTGTTATTGTTGTCAGAGACGGACGAAGAGGGCGAAGATGGAGGCGGAGATGTCAGAATGGGACCAAAATTCCCGCTAAACTGAGAAAATAGGGAAAGCTGGGGGTTGTGTTGTTTATGGTGAAGAGTAGGAGAGAGAAGTGGAGGCTTTGGATTGAAATCGGAAGAGATGCCGCTGCTTTCTTTTCCGATCTGAACTTCAGATTTTTTCTGATGCATTACATATCATATGCGAACACCAAGTCAAAAACAGAGAACAATTACAGAAATTTCCACAAGAAAACAATTGAATAACCTCCTCTACAAACTGGTGAATGAGCGCCTCTGCGGTTAAGCTTCTTTCTTTCTTTTTCTTTCCTTCTTTCAAGTGTCTTTGTTGTCTGCAGAAGAAATGGTATGTGGATTAGTGGACGTTTCTTCTCTTGACTGGTGGTGGTTCTGATTCTTCTGAACATATAAATCAATCAATCGGAGTTTTTGTGTGGGGGTATCTTAAAGAGAAGAGAAGAGAAGAGAAGGATTGCGGAGAGTGCGAGGATTTAATGGTGCCTGAAGACAGATGAATTTCAAACCAGAGGCGACCGGCCGCAAACACTATTTCTTATTGGGAAGCGTGCGGAGTTTCTAATCTGCCCCTTCTCCTACTCTTTTACTTTTAGTTTGCCATTTTTGCTTCTTTTTTTTAAATTGGCTTCCAAGGCATGACTTAAAAATTTATTTTTTTGTCCTTTTTTTTTTAAACAACTAATTACGAGTATATTCACTACATCTATCCTAAAATTCTATGTATAATACAAAGTTAGAAATTATTCGTGAGAATACATAATGTAGTGTCAAAAATCAAGTTTATAATCTACAAGAACGCGTCGTCTATAAACTTATCTTTTATCCTTACATTATATTTCGGAAGACATATTTTACCTTTTATTTAGCCAAGAGGTGTTGAATTATTTATCATTAAATGTATCTAGTTATTACTTTTAAATAATTCCTCTAAAGGACAAAAAATGTACATCCAACTTAGAATCTAAATTTAATAAGAAGTGTATTTTAATTCGTAAATCATTATATTATTAAAATTTTTAAAATCACTTATAAAGTGTGATATGGTTTTACTATTATTTTGTTTTTTCCAATTTTTATTTCTAAAATGTATAACTAAAAAGCACATTCAAATCTCCAACAAATTATACTCCATAAGCATTGATATGTTGGGTTGTTTGTTGTTGAAATGATGGAAAAAGACAACAATTGATAGGATCCTTTTGAAATGCCGTTTTGTATTTGAAAAGCAAAACTATGCAGTTTTCTTATTAGAAAAGTGAGATTCTAAAATCTATTGTTATATAAGCAATATTTTTCAGACAATAAATTTAAATATGATTTATATTCTCGTTACAGTGTGTTTGGATTACAAATCTATTTTAATTCAAAATAATAACTTTAATTTTTAAAAAAAATTATTCACGATACATCATATTCTATTATTTTAATTCCACTTTAAATTCTACTGATCTTACGTATTTAATAATTTTTTATTATATTAATTCAAATTCATCCCATCAATTCAATCGCTATTTACTTATATACAAAATATTATATGGACTAAATAATTTTTTTATTAGTCAGCAATATAATTCTTTCATGTTTTGATTACTTCTCTACTGATAAAATTTTCATTTCATTTAAAGTAATGGAGAAAAAGTGTTTGCTGTCCAATTCAAAATTCAAAATCACGCGTTTGTGTTATATTAAAGTCCACAACTATTGAAAAATTGAAACATGGTATAGAATACCTCTTTCAATATCACTTTAAATCTTTTATTTTCTTTTTTTTTTTAACATCCAACATCACTTGATTTGATTGTTGAAAATGAAAAACATTTTAATTGTATTTAATAAGAAAATGAAATTGCTAATTACTCTTATCTAGGTAGTAAAAAATTGAAATAAATAAAAAGTAAAATAGGATTTTAGTTTGGGGCATTTTCGTGAAGTAAATAAAACTTATTCTAACCAACCCCCGCCCCAGTTCTGTAGGCACGTGACTTCGCTTCACTTGCATTGGAATGACAAAAAATCCGATAAGAAGATTTATGATGTTAAGTTATTAATTTATGTATAATATATAAGTTATTTTTTAATTAATAAAAATAAAATATATGAGAAGTAAATAATAATTTAATATTAAAAATTGTATGCCAATATAATTTATAGTAATAGGTTAGTAATTTATATACCGCACATAAGTTATTTTTTAATTAATAAAAATAAAATATGAGGGAGGTGAATACCAATTCAACCTTGAAAAGCGTATACCAACTCAATTCATTTGCTTTTAATTGAGTTGGCATCTACTCTTTAAAGTTGAGTTGGCATTTGCTTTCCATATATTTTATTTTTATTGATTGAAAAGTAATTTATGTTTATATATTGTATATAAATTATTAACCTATTATCATAAATATTCTTGAAATAAAAATAGATAAATTAATAAAGGTACGTAAAGCTACACAACATTTTGCAAAATTAACAGAAAGCCCCCATTTTATTAAGATTTATGATTGAATATGAAATATTTTTATTAACTACTCTTTCCGTCCCTTAATATATGTCACTAAACTTAATTTCACACGTATTAAAATTTCTAAAAATAAGGTGACTTTATATTTTTTCTTCATAAAGTACACTTATTTAAACGTCTTGAAAGCCAGAGAAGAGAGAGAAAGAGAGGGAAAGAAAATAATAAATAAGGATAAAAATATAAAAATAACTTAAAAATCTTCTTGAAAAGTCTCCAACGACTTATAATTTGGAATAACAAAAATAATCTCTAACAATTTATATTAAGGGACGAAGGAAGTAATTTTTATCACTGCTGTAGTCTACAAGATACATAAGATATCCGAAATTTTCAAAACCAGCACCGGGAAAACAAATAGTAAAAAAAAAAATGATACATGAAATACTCTGAATTTAGTTAGATAACTTAAGTGATATATGAAATATATTCGATTAAATTTAAAATAGGTTAAAAGAGTCACAAGTAAAAAAAAAACCTTAAAAAATTGGTATTGACTCGGACCAATTTGAACCAAATTAAACTCGGTTCTATCTATTCAGTTTTATGTATAATTCAATTAGTTTTGATTTGAGAAATTTTCAAAAAAAAAAAAAAGAATAAAAACTGAAAATATACCAATTTAATACCAAACTAAACTTCTATATAAAGCAACAAAATGTAAAAAAAAAAAAAAAAGATGCATTTATTTTGCTAACAGTTCCAAGATTTTGGAACAAGAACAAAAATAGAAACTGTGAAAAACCACATAATTGAAATTGTTTGTCCAAAAGGAATATGAAATGGACAGGAGAAAGATAGAAAAACTTGAACCAGATATTCAAAGTCTAGACTTCCACGCACACAAGAAGAGTAGGTATTAAACTAAGGTATGGTCCTTGTGGAATTGGAATCTCATTATAAATTCTTGAACCATTAAAGAAGGTGGAAATATATATTATATGTCTCACATTATTATCTATTTATTTTTTTTCTTTTCTTAGTCAAATACAGATTGAGAAATACCAAAAAATTATTCATTGCGAAGCAAGTTTAGTTGACTAATCCAAAAACTAGCCCAAATTTGACACAAACCTGTCGTCAAATTTGGGGTATTATTATTCTTACCTAGGAGATCCAGACTTGTCTAATGCATTTAATATTTAGGAAAATACTTTGGGAGGGTTGGTTTTTGTATACATGTATAATATATTAAAATTTTAATATATATATATATATATATATATTAGAGTAATTGACAAATTTAATTCATTAACTATTTTATTTTTTTAAATAGAAAAAAAACACTTTTTTCTTTCTTATTCATTCGTCGACTATTTTTTATTTTTTATTTTTTTTGGGGTAACTTTTGATACAGACCACCATTTTCACAGTAGATCTGGAATATTTACATGTATGCAAGTCATGTGCCCTCTTTGTAAATCCACTAAAATTTGCATGGAAACAATAATTTGGACCAAATGTTAAAAACAAAAAAAGTTGGCGGATGAATAAGAAATAAGAAATAGTTGTTAAACTATTTTAAAATGAATAAAATAATTAATGGGCTAAAATTGTCAAATATTCTATATATTAGTATAAAAATTAAATTTATATAAATGTTTTTCAATTATTTATTATTAGAAAATTCTATAAAGTGATTGACATGATGTGAAACTTTTGATCACAAAGCAAGAAAACAATTGCTTTTTGGTTTTATAATAATTTGATATCAGAAAATTTCATCTCCTTACTTCTTTCATAATGTTTTTACCAATGGCCCCATGGTTTTCATATGCCTTTTCTACCATGATAATGTACCTAACATAATGATACAAAATGAGCCCAAAATGTGGAAGAAAAGAGATTGGAAAGAGACGAAGAAATTTCTACTATTTCACAGAATTCTATGAATCTTTCCAATATCTTTTACCATATCTCTTTGTTTGTTTCCTACAATAAAGAAAGAATCTAAAATTCTAAATAGATATGTAGACATCTATCTACCTGCTTAAAAGTGACTCCTAAGAAGGCGATGGGCAGAGCTAGTTTTCATGGTGGAATCCATTTTCCTTTCCTTTCTGTGCTAAAGCCTAAAAGGAAAAAGCCATGGATTTTACCTTCCTCCAAATGCAGCTAACGTGGCCCGGCCCGATTCTTTCTTTGTTTTCTCCCCCTTGAGTCACTTTCTTTGAGCTAAAAACAATGCTTTTTCCTAATTAAGCATTGGGGGCAGTAAACAAATACTGTAATCAGCAAAATTGACAACTTTATGTATAATATTTTCATAGCTCAAAAACTTGCTAACTAAATATATAGTCTAAAAGGAAGTGAAAAGCCTTCAAACATCAAAGTCACCAGTTTCTAACAACAAAAGGAAACTGCAGATAGCAACAGGCATGATAGAAAATTTAATGTTTCTGTGTATTCTAGAAGCCTACTTAGCCATGAAGTATACCTCTTTGATAATGTATGATAGAATTTACAATAATTTTTTAAAAAGAAATAAAATGAAAGATTTAAGAAATTTAATTTTAGAAAGGAGAGTGTTAAAATCAAAATTAAAATTTTATCTATCAAATTATTAGTTTGCAAATCTATATTCTTTTAATTATCGAATCATACCTGCCCCTTGACTTATCGAATCAGCCTGCATCACAAATTGAGCTCGTGCTTTGACTAATCCTGGTATTTTGGTACGAGGGGTGGGTGGGAGACCAAGAAACAGAATTCATATGCAAATGCAAAAGTCAAATGAGGAAAATATCAGTCCACATATGTAACTTTCTTTCCAAAAAAAAAAATTACAACCCACATAAAAATTTATTAATACACGATTTTATATTTTTATAATCATCATATAGTAAGAAGATAAAATAATCACTTTGAATTATTATAATTTAAAAATTAATAAAATATTAATAGACGTAAAAAATTGACTAGATTAAAATTGCAATGAGAGAAAGAGAGTATTGATAAGGAAACTTGGGAATGAAGTTCAAATGATTTACCTCTCAAATGTCATGGTTGAATGATGAATGAGATGAATATGAAACAGAAAAGGAATACACTTGGAAAGAAGAAGACAAAGGAAACCAAAAGAGAAGCTTTGAAAGCGATAGCAATTAGCAAAGGAATGATGTCAGGCCTTGATTTTAATAATTTTTACTTTGAAAGAAACCTCGAGCGTTGAACTTATGAATATGATTTAGTTTCATTTAATCCATTTTACTAAATTATTATTGTTTCCTTTCCTCCTACTTTTTTTTATGGTTGTTGAAGACAAACCTTATCCCTCCAAAGAAGGAAAAAAAAAAAAAAAAATCTTGAAAATGGTAAGCAGAGGATTTCGGCAGATGCCAAACCCGACACACGTGTTGCGGCACATAGTTGTCTAGTTTTCTTCAATAAAATTATTTTCGATCTAAAATTTCATTTATAATTAAACTTAAAAGATGAATGTATAAAGATTAATTTTTATTATTATTTTCGATCTAAATTATTATAATGTTCAATTTCATTCGTTTGTAAAGGTTCGAAAGGAGAGTCGATATGTGATGCCCATAAAAGGATCCGCTTGACATTTCATATTCAAACTCATTAAAGCTCAATTTGCATCATTATGTTTAATAAAAAAGAGTGAAGATAGCTCCAATAGAAAAATACTGAAAGAAAAATATGCCTACATGCCATAAAAAGAGACATCCAGAAATATGAGTTGTCCTACATCTAAGTTTTGACTAATTCTTTGCTTATAAAGTGGCTTTTGAAGTATAGATTGACCCGCAAAAAGGTCCCCAGACTTTCACCCTATTCACCTTCCTGAAAACAAGATCGCACAAAACCCATGGCCATAATGGCAAGATCCCACAAAAGATTCCCCTGTGAAAGCCAAGAGAAAAACCATAAAATGCAGCCGCGTCCTCAATTAGGTTGAATCTGCCTTTATCATGGGTGCTTTGGAGTTACCCTCACTTGTGACACCAAATTGTTACGAGGAAAATAACACTAAGAGCAATTCAAAATGCACACAATGAAATCAAAGGTTAAGAAGCCAAAGCACCAATATGAAAGGCTCATATTCATGCCACCAAGAATTCAAGATTCCATATACATAACATCATAAACCACTATTTGTATCCAAGGCTTCATGCTAAACAGCAATGAAGTTACCAATAGCCCGTTCACAGGAATTTAGAGGGCCATCTTCATTGGAAAATTTTACTGTGACTGATCAAATAAGGAACATTTAAAACATGAAACTACAATGAGAAACATTTAGATGATCACTTCTCACTCGGTAAAGGAATAAGCTTACAAACGCTCTTCTAAGTGTACAGATAAAATTTGTGCAATAAATTTGCTTGCCAGATAGGCTAAAATTGCATTATCATCAATAGATCAATTTGCACATATCAAGCACCGCTGCCCTTCACCTGGCTCATAGCAACCATTGATACATTTATGGAAGCCAGATTAGAACCACCGCAGGCCGAAATTTCTGAGAACTCAAAACTCAATGCTGCAGGAGCTTGTGTCTCAAGGCTTGTGGATCTTGAAGCCAAAAACTCTGGGGACATAGCTTTGTGCCGGCTTTTGTGGCTTGAGATGCCCATAGGTCATTAAGAATAAATGAGGAAATGTTGTTCCAAAGTAAGCACCATCAATATCTTGGAACGTCAAGAAAATCACGATATTCCAAATTTTCAAAACAATGCTAAATTATAAATCTACAATATGTGGATGTACCAATATTTATTTTAGTTTTAATTCCTTTTATCAGGTCTTCACCACTGTAATCCCAATGACTCAATATGGAACTTAACAACTAATCAAAATTCTTCAAAGGGGAAAAACTAGTCAACTCAAATGAACCCAGACAATAAATAACGGCATCAAGTGGAAACACCACCATTGCTGAATGTAAACAAGAAATAAAACTGTCCTCTTTTTTCAGCACTTTGGGAACTACACATAATGAACAAATCTAACACGGCATGCACATGCTTGAAAAGGTATTAGTCAAAATTCTGGTTGAGCAAAACAGCAGGTACAATTTTAATATTTCTAATACAGTATTACATTCTAGACATAAGCACAGAACAAAAATATAGTATACACTCATTGAATGGAACAGGAAAAAGAGCTTTAAAGTTAGATGTAATAGAAGGATACTGCCTTGATATTTGGATCGGGGATAATATATATCTTCACATTTGGGGCAGTAAATCTTCACGGTACTAGAACGTGGAATGTCTGACTGGCCAACTGGAAGGCAAGGCTGTCCACAACAATAAACCCGTGGGCATCTACCAAAATCGTAGTTTTTGTACTTCTCCAACTGTAAAAGTTTTCAACACAAAATTGGCCAGCAGCATAGATAATAGAAAGATACTTCAGAAAAAGAAAATAAGACAAAAAGTGGAAATAATCAAAGCTATCATATTACCATTGCAGCCATTCCTTTGCTAGTCAATATGTAACGAACATGAATCAGGCCATACAACATCTCCGCAGCTGATTCAACCAATTCATTCTGTTCTTCAGTGAACATGTCACCTACTCACGGTCATAAAAGAAATTTATTATCCCCATTACCCAAATCACTACAAGAGGGGATTTTTCTCTTGTAAAATCCACCCTCTACACTAATAAAACAACAACAACAAACTAAGTCTTAGTTCCAAGGAACTTGGGATCGGCCACATGAACCAATACAACCTCTACACTGATAAAACAACAACAACAAACTAAGCCTTAGTTTCAAGGAACTTGGGATCGGCCACATGAACCAATACAAGACTACGTGTGGTCATCCACAAGAGTCCTCTCCTTCCACTTCTTTCTACCACCCTCTACATTGACATTTTACAGAGATATGGGGAAAAAAGCCCCTATCAAATATGAAACAATTTTAATTATAAAGTAAAGACAGCAGGGTTGAAGAAAATATATAGCAGTATCATTTAAAAGAAAAATGTAATCAGTAGTCCCAGGTATCTGCATAATAACTACCTCTTCTTATTATTGTCATTTACTGAAGAAACCAAATTAACATTTTTCATCCATGCCCAAGAATCACAATTTTCCCAATGACATGGAATTCTCAATTAAATAATCGAAACCTGATACACCTTCATTTACATCCTATAAT
Source organism: Voacanga thouarsii (assembly GCA_026120185.1). Taxonomy (NCBI): domain Eukaryota; kingdom Viridiplantae; phylum Streptophyta; class Magnoliopsida; order Gentianales; family Apocynaceae; genus Voacanga; species Voacanga thouarsii. The sequence goes on from JANUWF010001622.1 coordinate 1,393,890, forward strand.
AACAGAAGATGGTATTTTGTTCATATTTCAGCTAGTAAATGTGATTAAATGTTGTAGCAGATGCTTATTAATATTTCCCCTGGCAGTATATGGGAATCATAAAATGCATGAAAGTGTTTAGTAATAATCAAAGAAGGAACCAGAATCCGATAGAAACACAAAGAAGCCTTTTTTCCTTAATTTTAAAACTCCCTTTTATACTCGTGTATATGCCAGCAGATTCAGTTTGAGTGAATAATTACATATGTTCTCAGGCTGCATCATCTCTGATCCTTTTGCTGTCACTATATTTTTTCCTGGTAATACTACAAATGACCTCCATTGCGTGAAAAGAAATCTCATGTTTAAACTTGATGAATTTAAAGCTCATTCCAATATGTCCATCCACATATCTTGATACTTGGGCCAGAGTGCACCCCAATAAACGAAAATTCAAAACTTCTACCGACTCTAGCAAAGTAACACAATGCCATTTACAAGAAACCTAAGAATTGGAGAGTTTGGACCTCAATAATTGTGTATATTTATCATAGGTTTTCTTTTTTTGGTGTTGGGGGGGGGGGGGTGGGGGTGTGTGGAGGGTCACAGATATTATGTATGATATGGGTGAATCTGCTGGCAACCCCAACAAAATTTCAGGAGATGAGATAAGAATCACTGCCTGGCAGTTCCTTTATTAATTAGAGAACAGGGTCATGTTGAACTCTTATTCTCCAACCAGAGAAACTTCATCCATTTTGTCAGACAATTGTGCAAGCAAATCAAAGGCAGAACATCAGCGTACTCCATTCCAACGAAGGAAAATTCCAAAGGATGTGTAAGCAGTCATCAGACAATTAAGAGGAACCCGTGCGCCCACAGGGGAGGGTGGGGGGGTGTTATGTTTAAAAACACTCTTCATGAGGTCCAGTAGCATATCATTTCACATGATGTAGCTCCTTTTCAATCAAGCAGATTTTCATCTATGATGGTTCTAGGTACACTAACTAAGTTCGTAGACAAGATCTTAATGACTAACAAATAATCCAGATATAGCATTCCACCATCAGAACAAAGTTTCTGCCAGGGGAAACTGTGAAGACCATCACATTATGTTGGATACAACTTCTAGCATTATGACAGCCATCACAGTCCAAATAACATATGCATTCTGGTCCATTATGGTGTATATCCCTTATAAAATGGATACGGGAAAACAAATCCATCTCTTCCCTTGAAGAGTAGCCTATAATTCATTTCTGAGAATTTAAAGTCTCACTTCGCCTCTTTTCACATGTTTGATGTCTTTTGAAACTATCTTCTCAGATAAAGCCCCCAACCACGACAAAACCCCCTCTTCCACCCTCCACCCCCCACCCCCAAAAATTAAAAAAAAAAAGGTTTCGTTGTATTAATTCTTCTTAACACATACTTTTAGCATACCATGTAAGATTATAATTATTAATTTTAAAGTAGCTAGTCCACGTAAAACACTGTATCAAGAAAATAATTTGGCAGCATACCAAACATGAAGATTAGCATCAGCTAGGCTCACAACAATGGGTAATAACAAAAAAAATCCAAAACATCACAAAGAATCACGAAGGAAATGCGCACCATGAGAGGACTCAACATCAAGAATGAGGTCAAGTGCATAATCATAATATGGAACTTGACTGCTTAAGCCACACAGATTAAAATCATCCTGAATATATTCATCATCAACCTCGCAAAAGAACTCGTTCCCTCGCAAGTTGCAAAACCACGAAATCCATGATGTATCATCGCCATCAGAACCACTAACATCAGATTCTTCACTGTCTGTTTCAGATTCATCTGTAAAAAAAAGCAAAATTAAATATTGATAATAGAGGAGCAGTTACATGAGAGAAAAGACTACTCCATATCTTTCTACCGGTGATGTTGTGAAAAGGATACTTAAGTTTTTCCTTTTAAAAGGCAAATGGACCAGTACCACTCTGAAAGTGAGGCATGAACCCATCTGGCAATTAATAGACAGAAAACACCTATGACATTGAACAACAGTCTGATGAAGTCCAAATAATAAATAATAAAGTGTGAAAAAGCATAGAAACAAGCCAAGCAGAACCTAATGCAGTCCATAATTCACTGCTGTGTCCAAAGATATATAGAATGCAAAATTATCCAATGCCATACAATGCAATTAGGTTGAATCTGAATAACATCCACATTCACAGATCTTCGAATCCTATAATCATGAAAATACCATCTATAACATTCCCAATTCCCAAAAAAACTTCAACTTTGTTATCTCGCATATGTGGAAATCTAACCCCTTGTAATGACAGCAATCATCACAGCGAAAGTCATTTCTACCGCAGGCTAACGGTTTGTACAACTGATTTCAGACACAAATACTACTCCTCCTATGAAAAACAAGCAGGTATAATGGGCAAAATAACAGAGGTATGCAAACACAAATACTACTCCTCCTATGAAAGTTTATGCCATCAATAATCAAAGGTATGCAAATTAACAGAACTGTAAATGGGGGAAATTTATGCAGAAAAAGGGGGGGGGGGACTCAAAACGTGGAGCATTGGAATACTTCCTTGCACATATATAATTCATTATACAGACATAACACTAGAGGACAGTAAAATCCAGCAATTAACCCCAAAGACTTCTTTGAAATGTTGTTGCGAATAGAAATATTCCAAAACCATTTTAAAAAAGGTCTTTCAGCTAACCATCAGAAGCTTTAATCTTGTTAGTCGTAAGAGTAGACGACGAGCGATTATCGCGGTGGTCAAGTTGCTGCTGATGCAACTTTCCGGCACCAGAGGAGATAGAGGGAACCCCAGCAGGTGCAGAGGACTTGTCCTTTAAACCCCTGGAGGTGGAGGGAGAGGACTTCTCTAAGTGCTTATCCAACGCATCATTGATTCTTTTCCGATCCAACGACGACGATGGCCCTCCCACGATCTCCGACTTCGATGAACCCCCTCCTCCTCCTCGATCCCTATACATGTTTCAATAAGAACTTCCACACTGTATATCTACCGGCGAGTCTATGTATATATCCGTATTAGTATATGCATATATCTGTCTGTACGTAGAGGTACGGGATTGAGTGTGAGAGAGGGAGAGAATAGGCAAGTGTCTAGAAATTGGAGAACTGGAACCCTAGATTCAGAGGGACAGAAGAACGGGGACTGATTCTGGTCGGAGTTGGAAGAGGAACCGGAGATAGCTAGGGTTTCGTCTATCTCAACATAGAGAGAGAGAAGACACGATGAGCAGCTCAGAAGTTAATTTTTCCTCTCCCCAATTCTTTCCTTCTTTTGTTTTCTTGCTGTTGATTTTCATTTTTCATTTTTTTTCTTTTTCCCCTCATAATTCTACTTTTCTTTTTTTTTTTCCCTAGTGAGGAACATTCTTCCTTTTTTATTTTTTTTTTCATTTTCAATAAAATTTCCAATACTAATATATTTGCCTTTTATAATATCTTTATTAATGATACTAATTAGCAAAATACATTTTCCTTCTTTCATGTAATGGAAGGTTAAATACATATGCAAATCTTTTACCAAGTAAAATAAATTATTCTTTAAAAAAAAGAAAAAAGTACAAGAAATTGCTCGATGGCATTTTTTTTATATTATTGTGTTTATAGATAAATATAAGATACGTGATTATTCTTCAATTATAAATTTTGTTATAGATATTTTGAGGATTATTAAATAAAAAGGTTAAAAGAAGAGATAAGAGGATCTAATTAATAGAAAACAATTTGATAGGTTTTCCATTAGAGTGAAATTAACAATTAATTTCTAGCTTTGCTAGACCTGGAAGCCTACAACAGATAATTGATTGAGTAATTTTTAACCACAGAAACAACAATAGCCATGTTTTTTAGGTAGGTCAGTTGTCCCAAAATCTAGTGTGGCCAAACTTCCTCTGACTATTATCTCATTGAAAACTTTTGTCAAAATATTATGTATAATTCTGATTCTAGATAAATTCATCAGAAATTTTATGTTTATGACAACTAACAAATACTAGATTGTTTAGGGCTAAAAGAAGGGAATTAACAATTTTATAAATATAAAGGTAAATAATTGATTTGAATTGTTTGGTTGTAGATAAATGAAAAGAGCCAAGTAAGTTGAAAGTTAATGTGATTTTATTTTAATTTTTAATCAACATAAGATAGAAGTGTTTATATATATATAAAAGTCGCATCGATATTATCTTACAATGACATGACTAAATTCTATAATCATATGTGATTGAATTTCATCGAAAGTTATCTGGATCTATTTGTCTCTCTATTAAATATCTCTCTTAACCATTAAGTTGCAAGTATTAAATTTGGAGAAAAATTTACTGTATCTCGTGTAGAAGAAATTCTCAAGGCTCCTTAAATCATGTAAAAGAAAATTAATGGTATCTAGAAAAAATTTCAAGGCTTTTTAAATTATCCGATTAATTAATTTCTAATTAATTGAAAAGTTTATAAAACATTATATTTACGTGGGTTTTGTTTTTAAAATAAAAATATGAAAGATTGTGTAATTCGCAATCTGCAAACTGCCAAACCAAATTACAATATACTAAGTAAAGATTTTCAAATCATTTGAATTCATTAAATTTATTAAAAATGAACAAAGTCATTCAAATTGTTTCAAGAGGTACATAGAAGGTGAAGTATCAAAGAGTATGACATTTAACTTAAGTTAAACGATTAATATAGAAAAAATTTGTTGTTATGAATATTTAAAAATAAAAATAATAATTGACTACAAAATTTAAAATTATATATTATTATACATAATATAATTAAAATTTAAAAAAATAACAAATGACTTATTCCAAACAACGCTTGAGCTTTATACCTAGTGCATAACAACGAAAACAAATGTGCTATTTTCCTCCCTCCCTTTTTTGCGAATCAACCTTAAATTATATTTTTTACACAAAAAGGAAGGGGAAGGGGAAAAGGAAGAGGAAGAGGATGAAGGAGGAGAAGAGAAACAAATACATAAAAAAATATTTCTTTATATCTTCTTTTTGTTTGATAGGAAACAAAAGGGAGGGAAGAATATTTATCTCTTAGTTAATTTTAAACATTAAACAATAAGGTCATATGAGTTATTTAATTTTTAATCAATTCCACTTCTAACCCCTCCAATTTAGAGGGAAATAGATTTTAATTTGGATATAGGGAATGATTTTGTTTCTAATTTATTTTTCCTCGTCATTACATTATAATCAAACGATATAAATTAGCATACACTTTATATTTATATTTATTTTTTCTTATATTTTTCATTCACATCTCATTCCAATCAAGCATAATATTAGTATTAGTTACCTCCTTATTGCTTTAATGCAAGCTTATTATAGTTAACAAACAAGAGCAAAGTTTGGCTTGAGTTCATTATGGCATAATCCCTCAAGCTTTATACTTGTGTAAGTGATTTGGGCATAATTTGGCTCACTTATGAGTTTGAGTTCATATTTGACTCCCTCTGCAATCAATACAAATCTTTTTTTTTTTTTTTAATCAAGCTATCTAGTAAATTGGAAAATGTAATGTTTTGGGCAAGTAAAAGAAAGATAAGTAATATTAAATAAAAATATAGTATTGAAAGAATATCACTAATACTCTATCCATTTTAAAATAATTATCACTATTACAAATTTTAAGAAAATTATAACATATATAGAGTTTTTAGAGAAAAAGATTGAATTGTCCTCATAAAAATTTGTAGAATTATTTTTAAAATTTAAAAATTAATTAATATTGTTATTCAGTAATGTAATAAATAATAAGGTACAATTAGAAAAAAAATATTATTGAAACACGAAAAAATCTATACAAATGACAGTGAAATTGAGATAGAAGGAGCATCAATTAAAAGACTTACATTTTGCAACAAAAAAAAAAAGTTTTAAAAATGCATATAATGGGATATGGGAAAGGTATATTATAAGAGTATTAAAAAAAAATGCCTATTTTTCTAAATTAGAAATTCATTTTTCCTATCTAAACTTCCACAAAACCTCTTCCATTGAAAGAATTAAAATTGTATTAACTAATAAGTGCTACCATTATTTATTTTAATTAAGAAAAATAATGGGATAATTTATTCACAATTAAATATTTTGAAATCTTTATACTAAGTCAAAATAAGATATGTAATTTTAAATAAAGGAGTACAAATCATTAAAAAAAAAAAACTATACAATTTCTTAAAAAGGAAAAAAGGTCTGATTCAAGTTGTTTAGCATCCATCCACGTGGTGTTTTTGAATTAATGACAAGTTGCATTATGACTCACCAATTGAAATATTACATTTTCTTTTATTAGTTTTACAAAATTTAAATTACTTTTTAACTCCAACAAATATTTCCCAAAGCGTTGCAATCCAAGAAGAAAAGAACAAACAAAATTCTTGAGTTAAAAAAAAAAAAAGGAGTTTTAGATATAATTTATACTGTTAATTTATTTCTTCTTTTAATTTTAAAATATTTTCCTTTTAATTTTAACCATAGCTTAAAAGTATTTTTATCAAGTTTTCAAACATTAATTATATTTATTTACTAAATAAAATTATTTTATTCATAATAAAAAAATTATAAACGAAAAACTAGATACAGGATAATAGAGAGAAACCACATTTCCAGTAAAGTATAAAAAAGAGAAAAGAGAAAAAATGATATGTATTAGATACTTATATCGTACTTATATGCACGGATCCTTTTTTTTTTTTATTTTTTAAGTTTTGAATAATTCTGTTCGAATAAAAAAAAAAATCCCCGATAATGTAACCATACACACATGCGACCAATATATATATATATACTGTAAAATATTAAAATATTATTTTATCTTTATGCAGAGAAAGATTAGTAATAAAATTCATGACTTATCAAATTGTTGAATTCAAATCAACAAAATTTGTCACCTAAATCTGAGAGGTGGTAATTAAAAAAATAGTAATTGTTAATTAGATTATAAGATTATTTTTAAATAACTCTAAATTCTTCCCTACAAGACAAATTTAAAAACACTCCTGAAAAACGCCAGCTTTGATCTATAATATTTATTGGATTACAAATATATTAATTTTAAAATATCCTACAAGTCAAATTATAAAAATCACATGAAACTATAAACTAACACAATATGTCAAGTCGATTTTTAAATTAAACTAAAATTTCAGTCTTTAACCTTTAAAATGAATTCAAACCAACTAAAACCGAAAGCCTCTAATTCAACTTGGTTTAATTTGGGTTCGTTTAAATTGGTCAATTTCAATATATATATATATATATATATATGAAAATTCCTATCGTGATATTTGATAACGTTCGTAATTCTCATTATGACACGTTAATATGTCTTTTTATGACTTGTGTCATGTTAAATTCAAATAAAATTTGTTATATAAAAAAAGTTATGAAAGATTCCTGTTGTGATATTTCTTCTGTCCGAAAAAAATATGTCAATTTAACAAATGACACACAGATTAAGGAATTGTTAAAACTTATATAATTATAATAAAAAGGACTATTGTATCTCTAAATAAAAGTAAACCTTCATTAATTAGATTGAGAATATATACATATTTAATGAGTCAAATATTTATTGAATAATTGAATGATGGGTAAATTAAGAATATACGTAATAAATACATTCTTAATTTATAAAATTAACAAGTATTTTAATATAACAAAAATAGAAATTTATAACTTTTTTTAGGACAAAAAAAATATTTAATAGCATTCACAACTCCCGTTACATAATAATGTCTTTTTGTAACACATGGTGTGTTAAATTCAAATGTTTTTTTTTAAAGAATATGTGAAAGGTCATGAATTCATTAAATTTAAATAAATATAATAAATATATATTATATAATTTGTGAGTACTTAATATTTTTTTAAAAAATTTAAAAATTATAAATAAAAAATATTTATTTAACAACGCACAAAATCCCACTAGTCTTTTTAAACACCTCAACTAATTATGATTTAGTTTAGTAATAAATTTAAATTGTACTTAATAAAGATTGGATTAAGATGAATTTGTTAAAATTTAATAAAATATTATTAAATATAAAATAAATGTTGGATTCAATTATTAACGAGAGAATGATGTGTTGTGAGTATATAAACATTCTTAAAAAATGAAAATTATTTAAAATAATATTATTTTAAATTAAAATTTTAATTTAGATTGGAAAGAATTTATCGCACTGGGCACCCATAATATAATTTAATAAGCGGCGGATCTCAAGAGTCGAAAGGAATATGGAAGGCACAGAGACTCAATTACAAAGCCCAGAAGGACAAAAAGTGAAAGAGAAGGGATGGAAATGGAAGAAGGGCAGTTCAGCATAGCTACAAAGGTGATGCTTTCACTGGGTTTAGCAGGATTGGCGGTGGTGCTCACACAACTAAGTCATGTCCTTCTGCTTAAACCAAGAAGACTCCGATCACAACTTCGAAGGCAAGGGATAAAAGGGCCTTCACCAGTTTTTCTATATGGAAACATCCCTGAAATGCGAAACATTCAGCTCCAGATCCGTTCAATATCGGCAGCACCACCACCTCCAAAGCCTGCCCATCTTGACCAGCAAGGAGGAACCATATCCCATGCTTGGCCTGCCACTTTGTTTCCACACATTGAGCAATGGAGAAATGAATATGGTATGACTTTATTAATCGGAAAGAGAAAAATGGATTTTCATTTTATCACAAACAGCTTCATTTTTATGAAGAAAATAGTAATGCATCCATTGCAAAATCATGGTTGATTCTTTCCGGTGTACTTGGCAATCGGCACGGAACCAAGGTTTTTGAAGAGTTCTAAATCTTACAAGCAATTGTGTTTTTACTGTGTGTTTTATATATCAAACACATCAAGGAAGTACATAGTAGTAGAACAGGGTGGGGGTAGAGGAAGAAGTGAACTTTGTTTTATGGAGTATATTTTTTTACATCAAATATCTGCTATCTAAGAGGGATATGTTGATCCATGCGTTTTTTGACAAGAATGGGCCACTTTTGAGGTGGATGTCTTGTCTGTCCTTATTGTAGAAAATTACTTATCAAATTGCCTCAATGCATCTGTACTCATCAGGTGTACTCATCAAATGCGTCCTTACCCAGCAATGACGTGTTTCACAAAGGCTTTGAGGCCATTTGATGAGTACTTTTTTACAGTAAAGTCAAATGAAGACTTCTAACTCAAAAGTGACTCATTCTTGTCAAAAATCCTTGATCCATTGTAACTTATAAGGTCTGAAGTTAGTTGATGCCTCCCGTCGGTCACTAGAATCTCTGTTCTTAGTTCTTAAACGACACTCATTTTGATCTTGTCGGTGATATATGAATTACACTATAATGGCAGGGCCAGCATTCATGTATTCTATTGGAAACATTCAGACACTCTGCATACTAGATCCATATATGGCCAAAGAAGTATGTCTTTCCACCTCTATGAATTTGGGGAAGCCTTCTTATTTATCAACAGAGCGTGGCCCTCTATTAGGCCAAGGCATTTTAACATCAAATGGCCCTTACTGGGCTCGCCAAAGAAAAATAATTGCTCCTGAGTTCTACCTTGACAAGATTAAGGTAACTACTGCACTTGTTCTGCATTACAGAACTCCTCAATTTAACAAATATAAAGAGGCTGAATAAATGCAAGTGATGGACATTTTATGCACTTGTAATGGGTAGAAGCTATGAATAAATACTTTAAAGTTCTAGTGAAGCAAAATGATTCATGTAATTCTTACCCGAAGGATATGATAGCCCTTATGGTGGACTCTACAACCAAAATCTTGCAATCTTGGGAGAGTCGAACTGGAAATCATCCTGGAGCGGTGGGAATCGGAGTTGATCAAGACATGAGAAGTCTGTCAGCAGATATAATTTCAAGAGTTTGCTTTGGAAGAAGTCATTCACAGGGGAAAAGCATATACTTAAAGCTTCACACTCTTCAGAGGATCATGTCAAAAGTAAATTTTGGAGTTCCAGGATTAAGGTAAAAGATCTTGGTGAATTTCACAAGCCCACAAGCATTCAATTACATTACCGGTAGCTAGATAATGCAATTCACATGGCAGGTTTGTCCCAACCAAGCTTAACAGAGAGATGTGGAGACTGAATAAAGAGATAGACTCCATGATATTGAAGATAGTACAAACACACAGAGAAACCAGCCGTGAGAAGGACCTTCTCCAATTGATACTTGATGCTGCTAACAGCGATGAAGATGAAGGCGACACACATATCAATATTGCTGCAGACAAGTTTATTGTTGACAACTGCAAGAATATATACTTTGCAGGGTATGAAACCACTGCTATCTCTGCATCCTGGTGCTTGGTATTACTGGCTGCATATCCAGAGTGGCAAGCTCGCATTCGTGCAGAGGCGCTTGAACTTTGTGCTAATGATCCTCTGGATGCAGATAAGCTTCGTAGAATGAAAATGGTATGAGACATCCACCTTTTAATTACTAGAGTTAAAAAATTGGGTACACATGTGCAACCCTTGAAGAGTAATATAGATGTTGGCTTTCTCTAGACTTCTTGAAAAAGAATTTTTGGCCCAGAGTCTAGAAATTAAATGGGAACAAAACTATACATTATGGACCAAAAAGAAGCATGAACATAACAAGGAAGAACAAAGATATAATAGAGCTACAGCAGAAATGACTAGGAATAATAAAGCAAGACTCAGCTGTTTTAAGCTATCTCTTACTGCCGAACTTACGGAATATCTGCATTGTCATGGTGCCAGTTGTGTTTCCTAAAGCAAACATCTCTTCAAGTGTTCTAGGAACACCATCCTGTAGTTATTTTTTGCAATCATTCTATGTATCCTAGTTGCATAATATATTTGGCTATTGTAATTTACTGGCAGCTAACGATGTTTATTCAAGAGGCGCTACGTCTTTATCCACCAGTGGCCAATGTGGTGAGAGAAGCCTTTGAAGACATCAGCTTCAAAGGCATTCAGATTCCCCAAGGTATTAACATTCAGATTATTATACCATTTCTACATCAAAATCCTGAAATATGGGGACCAGATGCACATCAATTCAGTCCAGAAAGGTTTGCGGAGGGTGTTGCAAAGGCCTGTAAAATTCCACAAGCATATATGCCCTTCGGAGCGGGGACTCGCATCTGTGCAGGCCAACACTTTGCGATGGCAGAATTGAAGGTGATTCTGTCCCTAATTCTATCACGGTTCAGTTTCTCTCTGTCCCCGGAGTATCGCCACACTCCCGTTTTCCGATTAGTCATAGAGCCTGAAAATGGGGTTAATCTTCAGTTGAAACGATTGTGATATCTTTCATCCAATGATGACCTGCAATTCCCATGAAGATGGACAACCAGCAAATATTTGAATTCAAATATAAGTTGAAAGTCCGGGTCCTCGGATCATGGTTGCGCAACTCTAATAACTTTTCCTGCATACGCTACTTCTCAAATGTATATTTTGCATTTTGTTTCTTTTCAAGATTTGCTGTGCATTAGGGATAGAGGTGTTGAAAAGCTAAGCAATCAACACACAATTCTACAACTGTGACAAAAAAATAGCATCAACCCAACCTCTACCCTCCTAAATAGGAAGCAAGAACCAAGGGACATCATGTTCTGTTAAAAATAATATTTGAAAACTCTGCAGCCAACAAGGCAATACAGAAACTGATCGCATAAGACAAAAGAGATTTTACAAACTCGACCGAACCTATTACATTGTTCATAAATTCATGATTAACCAATCATACCAAAGGATAAATTGTAAAGGCATGTTCTCCGAATCTTGAGCAAGGTTTCACATTAAAACATGCTCAGATCATGAAGATAACTACATATAAATCATATTTACGTCTCAATAGATTCTCATTATTTTAACTAACAATTGAATCTTAAATAAATGTTACCAGTATAATTTACACTCCATCGGAACTATGAAAGTGGCAAATGTAACTTAAGGACCTACTCCTTCCAACTTCTAGACTTGAAAAGCAAATTACCATCCAGAATACACATGCGTTTGATTCAGGAAAAAGTTGCAAATGCAAAAACATTCTCTTGATTAAGAAAATGTTGCAAAGGCAAAAACATTCTCGTACTATAGGGGTTTCAGTTTTTTGCAAGGCTAAAGAAGTTGAAGGGTTTCTTATTCTTAGATGTCACAAAGGCCAACATTTTTCTGCAACTAAGTGCTAAAGAGACGTTCATAGGCCACAAAAATTATCATTGGATCTTCCAGAAGGACGTGAAGTAATTATCTGCACAAAGAACTCAAGAAAATAGGGATCGATTCCTATTGCGCTCCAGACGTGCTTCTCTCTGTCAAAATAAATAAATAAAACATCAATATTAAAATGGTAAAGATAAAGATGCTAACTTTTGAAACAGGCATCTTCTTATCTCGTTCTTTTCAAAACTAAGCCAGAAATATAGAAACCTCTCACAAAAATGGGAAGAATAAAAGGGGAAAGTATACCTCCTTTTTCTTGCATTCCTTGTAGACATCAAAATGCTCTTGACATTTACTCTTATCTGCATTAAATTCTTCCAAACCTGGAATTGAAGAATGGAACAAAACAGTCATCCCTGAAACATATGCAAGTGATAGGAAGTTGCTATTTTTCTATGCTGAAACGGTCACATACAAAGACCACAAGGGATTCATTAAAAAGATATTCCAGTCAAAATGGAGGATAAAGAGATCAAGCAAGGCTTAGTCATACATTCAACAGTCCCATTCCCAAAATTCAAGAGGGGAAAAAGAAAAGGTTAAAGTTCTAACAAGTCCTTGCTTAGTCAAGTTATTTCCCTAAGTCAGCCAAAGCTGGGTTAAAAAGGAAAAAAAAGAAAAAAAAGTCACTTTTCCTTTAATTTTCAAGAAATTCTTGTTGCATTAAAAATATAAATAATCCAGCATAGATGTTCAAAAAGACCCTTCTTTTTTCTCTTTGGGGATCTTGGGTTCTTTCTATTGATAGTTTTTGAGCATTGAAAAAACTAGAAAATGGAAACTGTTGAACTATTAATCTTAGCGCACATATCCTCAAAACACAAAAGGAACTAAAGAATTAGCATCTAGCCCAATCCCATAAACCACATTATATAACGAATTCATTAAATAGAGAAAGGAAAGCTCTTGCATATTGGAATCATATCCATAAACAAACAAGCAAACAAACAAAACTTTCAATGTATAATTACAATGGAGTAACAAGCAATCCACCAAAGATTTCTAGCTAGTACCACAAAAATAATTTCCAAAATTAATATCTTCTGTGTGCTAAAAATTCAATGAATTTCAAGAACGTGGAATTTTTTAGAAGTTCTGTGAGGCAGCGTTTACACTTGAGAGAAGCAGTGTACTGAGCGTAACACATAGAATCAGCGAATCTGGCTGCACTTGGATATGGTGGTGTCTGTGATTTAGACCTAGGTGACGACATCGTTTTGCTCTTCCGTTCCAGATGATCTTGCTGCTTCGCTCCTGCTGCTGCTGCGATACGCGAACCCGGAGATGACGACGACCACCTATCAGTAGCCTTCTCCGATCCCTCTTGGCGCTTTTTAGTTTTATAGAAGACTGATGGTCGATGAGTCGTGTTAAGCTATAAAAGCGTGAGAGCTATTATTAAGAAAACGTTTAAGATTTTTTTTTTCTCCCTTTGCACTGTTCATTAGGATTATTCTTTTCATCATGAAGCCATCTTCTTCTAAATTTTGTTATTCAAATTTACTTTTTCTTTAGGAGCCCTTTTCAAACTATTTGTTTGCATTGTTTCAATATATATGTCATTTTAGACTTCTATATAATAATTAAAAAATTTTAAAATAATACATTTATCTAACAAACTTTCTAAAATATTTTTAGTAATAACGGAAGGGTGCAGTGTTGAAAATAATAAATAAGAAAAAAAGTAAATTTTGAATTAAAGTATTTATTATTATATTGTTTGTATTTTATTCATATTACCTTCTTAATGTAATATATATATATATATATATATATATATATATATATATATTACTAGAGAAATATAATTGATTAATTTTTCCACTTAAGTATTTGACTTATAACGTAAAATTTAGAATTTAAAGTGTACTTAGTTTGTACTTAAAAAAAACAATTTAAAACTTTTTAACAACAAATTAATTTAATACAAATAAATTTTATTTGTGAAATATTTATTATTTTATTATTCACTTTAAATTGTAATAAATTCCCAACATTTTTATAAAATTTAAATTATAATAATTTTTTAAAAATTAAATATAATTTCAATCCAAAACAAAAAAAAAAAGTCTTTGATATTCAAAATCTCCCATCTATCCAAAAAGGTCCCCACCCAGAAAAAAAAACAAAAAAGAAGAACAAAAAACAAAAACCGAAAAACAAAGCAGGGTCTTATAATCTGGACCAGCCTTGTAGCTATGGGAAATTCGAAATAAGCCCATTACACTATCCATGGAAATGTTCTGGACATTTTGGGCTCGAGCTGCCTCCAAAACTGCTTCGAAGCCTCAACCAAATTCTTTCGACATTTTTTTGAGTGTATCTATTCGTATTATTATTGTAAGGCTGACCATATTGTCAGACCCCCCCTTTTTTTTTGTCAGAATAAATGACTATATTATCCTTCTATTTGATTTATAAAATAGTATTACTTCCTTTGGATGGCACTGCCATTTAAATACAACCCTAAATCTTACTTGTACTTGAGAAGAATTTTTTTTTAATTCAAACAAAAATTTTAATTTAAATAATTTTTATTTTTAAAAATTTTATATACTCACAACATATTATATTTTTTCTTTCTTATTAATGATTAAACATTATATTTAATAATATTTTATTAAATTTTAACAAACTCATCTCAATTCAATTATTATCTAAATACAGTCTAAACTTCCCAAAGAAATCTTAGCAGGTATTTGAAGATGGTCATGTTAACAAATTACACTATTGGATTGGATTCTTCCCAGGTTTGGTAGAGAAACTTTTCTATTCTTCTTTGAGTTTCTTCCCATCCCCCAATCCTTATATTTAGCATTCCCTTCTTTCTTGTTCTTCACTCTCATGAGTGAGAAATTCTTAAGTGTACCTGGTGCATATATATTAAATACTTTAGATAATTATATTACGTATAACGTAAATTATATAATAAATATTATGTATAATTTTATTTACACGTGATACAATTACTTAAAATATTCAAGATCACGTATATCTATAAATTGATCTTCATCAATAACTATGCTAGCGTTCTTTCAAGTTTCAACTTACCTCTATCCAATGCCACAACCGTTGTTTCATTTTTTTTTCCCTTTCTCTTTCCAATTTCTATATTAAATATTTAACGAGAGAAAAAGAGATGTAAAAATCTAGTATTGAAGTTGCTGAGCTTATGCCTTGCAAATACTAAAGCTAAGAAGCAATCTCCTACTTTATTAGGGTCAAGTAGTGTTTTTCCTTCAATGTCGACCTCCACCTTGTGGTCTTAAAGTCTGTCCATACATTCTAGTTCAGAAAACACTACTTCCACTTCTTTATTCTTACCTCTTTCCCTTACATGAATAAAAACGTAGAAGCATGATCAAAACTATCAAACTCATGATAATTATTCAATAAGATATTTTTTTAAAAATTCAAATTATTGATTTCAATATCTGATTCTGTATACATTAATCTCAATCCTATGCTTTATTTCCAAATCAAAATTTTTTTATTTCTTGTTTCTATCACAGAAAGTATAACGGGTTTGTTCAACCCACAAAATCAAGTATCGGAAAGAGTTAAAGATGGGAGATGTAAGAGATTTTATTTGTAGGGAGAGAGAGGGGGAAAAATGTCTGGAGAGAAATGAAAAAGGATAATGTGATCTTGAAAATTATGCGGAGGGACAACATAGTCTTTGCGCAAAAAATTGCTTTGGCGAAAGGTAAATAGCTTTGGCAATATCGCAAACCTCATGGTAAAAGAATGAAAGTAGTAAAAAAATTGGATATTGCTAATAATAGTAGTATTAACTTTGGTGGCCAAGAATTTCAAGTAAAAATTCAACTGAGAAATTCATACTGTAAATATGCTTTAAGATTAACAAATCTTTCAAATATTATAGAAAAGTTCATATTTTTTTATATGGTGTCCAAATTCTATAAGTAGTTAATTTTTTTAAGAATTATTAAATGATTTATACTGAATATAATATTTTTTTTATGACTATACCTTTTATTTGTCAAATCAATCAGCCTTTCAAAATCTTGAAATTTATAATTATACCATTATGTCCATGACTAATGGTCAACTTGATTTGGTGTATTTCTATAAATTCGATAATCAATACAATTATTTAAAAGTTTAAAAAGGTTAATTTGGTAATTTTAACTCAATTTTTAGCTATCTAAAAGTTTACACATAGTGAAATTAATGATATTATGGTTACGTTAAGAAATTATTTTTTAAAAAAATTTCAATAATTATAATTAAATCTATTTAAATCGAAAAAAAATCGAACTGACTAATGATAGATTGAGGAAGAATATAATCATAAAATTTAGAACTTAGAAGAAGTGACCTTAATTGATTTAATAAAATATGAGTATAATTGTAAAAAAAGTAATATTTTTAGGTTAATCTATTTTTGGATGAAAAAGTTTGTATTAGAAGAAATTAATGTAGTACATGTTAATTACAGTACAACAGGAGCGTGCAAGCGCGTGAAGGTCCATGGACTAGGGGTCCCTCAGTCCTCCTTTTGCCGCTCTGACAGCTCAAAATAAAGTCATTTCATAACTTTCCTGCCGAGAAAGGCTCGTAGAAAATCTTGTTAGCTTTTCTTGTCTCCCACTCTCCTCCCCTTATTTCTTGCTCACAGCATTCCAATTCTCTCTCCATCCAGACAGAAATTGGCATGTTCAGACCAGTGTAAACGTTCAAAATGTTTCCCTTTGATCTTTCTTTTGTTGTTTCTACAACTTCTGTAGTTCAAATATAGTAGGTAAACAGATAACTTTCAAGTTTGAAGGGAGTGTGGTTTGCTGGACTGTATTTTCTTGACGTTGTTCTGATAGACTGAAGTGGTGATCTTTAGTTATATGATGAAATGACTAGTACAAGTGCTGTTGCTAACTCTACCGTGGCTGCAACGACAGCATCGAAGTTCATCAAATGTGTTACTGTTGGAGATGGAGCTGTTGGCAAGACATGTCTTCTCATTTCCTACACTAGCAACACTTTTCCAACTGTACTCTTACTGCTTTTCTTTTCTTTCCCTCAAATTTCTTGATTTGTGTTGTTTGATTGGAAGTATGTATTTCTTGATGGATTGTTCTTTCTTTTTCCCCTTTTTGGTTTGGTTTGTGTTCAGGACTATGTCCCAACTGTTTTCGACAACTTCAGTGCTAATGTAAGTGTGGATGGACAGACTGTGAATCTTGGTCTCTGGGATACTGCTGGTACAACTCTTGCCCACATCCTGGTTTTTGAATTGGAACTTGAAAAGCTTGTCTTATATTGTATGCCAAAAAAAATGAGATGCTCCTAGCATTTGTTCATTCGGGAAACTTTTTGATGGTTAATTCCCATCACCTCTGATTTCAAATTTATGGATCTTTAAACTTTTATTTTGAAGTGGAATCTTTAAATTTGGTGACTTAAATTTGAATTCTTGTGATTCATATTTCATCTCATCTAACATTTAATTGGAATGTTGTATATAGAATGTAGAAGTTCTTGACTTTGTTTTCGATTGAACTGGTGTGGTTGTTACTGGCTTTAAAAATTGCTCCCATTCCAAACCTTAATCGCTTTCATATATACAAACTCAACAGGCAGTTAAAACCTTACTTTAAGTTGTTCATCTTTGGTTTACTTAATACTATATCTGCATTTTAGTTTTGTACTTTTATGATCAACAAAGAGACACCTAATGTCCTCCTAAAACATTTCCTGAATAAATTATTCTTCTCTTTTAATTAGTGTGATACATATGAAGCTTGTAACGCAGCATTTACCCAGATGAACAATCATCCTAGGATCTGCTGATTATATGCTGAAGGCATAAAATCAATTCATTTTCTCAAAAAGGTGAAACTAAAAATAATCCATAATTTGGGCATACTATTATTCCCCTGTTATAGTGATGAAAAACCACATGAATGTATGGTCAACCTCAGACCATTATTAAAGACCCTCAAAGAATATGCAGTGTAATTGGAACAAACATGTTTATCACCATTTCTTCTCAATATTAAGTTCTTTTGCACATATAGAAGACCAAAATTATTTAAAAACTCTTTAGAGTAATGGTTACTAAACAGGATGTCTGTTTGTTAATGATGAAACAAAGTGGTCTGCTGGTCCTGAAGAATTATTGCTGTCTTCGACTTTCAATTTGCTTATTTCAGGTCAAGAAGACTACAACAGACTCAGGCCTCTTAGTTACAGAGGGGCTGATGTCTTCCTTCTTGCTTTTTCTCTCATAAGTAGGCCTAGCTTTGAGAACATATCAAAAAAAGTAAGCATTTTCCCTTCTTGAGTCTCAATTTTATTTCTTAGCAGCATAGTTCTTGGGTCCATATATGCTGATGGCTTCTCTTTTTTTACTTTCTCCTGGTTATGTTGGAGAAGTGGGTCCCAGAGCTGAGGCATTATGCACCATCAGTGCCCGTTGTTCTGGTGGGGACCAAACTAGGTATTCTTCTTTCTGCAAGATTTCATTGCTTCTGGTAATGGTGGTTGTCAAGATGTGCTTTTTGCTTGTGCATAAAGTTTCCAAGAATTCCAAATATGTAAAGAGCAAAATATTCCAAATATGCAAAGAACAAAATACTCTCTCTCATAAATTTCTTTTGAGTTTTTGTATCATATAAGCATACCTTGGAATCAGCAATAGTGCATCAATTATTAAGAGAAAGGTTTGCACAAGAATTTGCAAAACATATGTCCTAAAATGTGTTAGCAGAAGCATTGTTAAAGACTCAGTGTTTATGTACCTTGCTATATTTCTTTGATTGAAAAATGTTGGACTAAGCAGATTATGGGTGATACTGAGACATGAGAATGTGGATAACTCATACTTCCTTTTCTCTCTTGTGAGAACAAACATTTTCAAGCTGGTCATGTTTTTCACTTGATTGTAGAACAATTATGAGGTCTCTCCCCTCTGCTTGGTTGTGTTCTTAATGTTTAATAAAGTTCACTGGAAATTCAGATTTAAGAGATGACAAGCAGTTCAAGCTGGACTATCCAGGGGCATATACAATTTCCACTGAACAGGTAAATATTCCTTATTTTCACTTTCTGCTGCCAAAAGGGTCAGTTTAGCTTATGAAATTTGATTTTTCCTCCAACCAAGAGTGCAACAAAGAAGTGCAACAAAGAAAAATAAAGAGGTTGAATACCATCTTCAGCAGCCCTGTACTAATAGCTGCACAAAGTAAAAGATTTTCATATTCTGGTTCACCCTAGACTATTGTGCAATATGTCAAATGTGCTTGAGCAGTGTTAGATTACTTGGGAGCTAGTTATCGAATGCCTACATTTCACATAAATCAAAACATGATCATGTCCTCCTTGGAGAGTTTCTTTGTACAATCTCTCTAGATCTCTGACTTGTTTGATCTAGATCCTCTCTAATTAAGAGTTATTTATGGTCCAGTAATCCTTGTTAGGCGGTGTTTCTAAGATGCATTCTTTCTCAAATCTAAATACGTATGAGTGAACATTGAGAAAGAAAGAATCATCCAATTATAATGTTCTGACAACTAGAAAGGATCGAGGGATATTCCAGCTCTACCATGCAGACAAATGTCTTTTTTGGAATCTTTAGCTGAGGTTTGCCTTTTGAACATTGTCATTGATTTGTGTTCAAAGAAACGGAGCATCTCTAAGACGTTTCCAGTATTGATATCTGGCAGTTGTTAATGTAGGTGCAGAGAAAATTAAAACGCTAGTCTATTCTGAAAATCATTTTTGCACCAAAAAGTTGATGCCAAACGTTGAATCATATGTTGTGTTTACTCATTCCAAAATATTCAGGGGATAATTGCTTCTAAAGAATTTCCATTTTCTATAATATCTTTACAGGGTGAAGAACTGAAGAAGCAAATAGGGGCAGTGGCGTATGTGGAGTGCAGTGCTAAGACACAACTGGTACGCCATGACCGTGTTCCCTCTTCATTAATCATACTTAAGTTAGTTTGATTGAAGTTCATGTGCAGAATGTGAAGGCTGTTTTTGATGCTGCAATAAAGGTGGTTCTACGGCCCCCAAAGCCCAAGAAACAGAAGAGCAGACTCAAAGCATGCATCTTGCTTTAAACGAGCTTGCTTACTGAATTGATGCTGAAGTTCCATGGGGGATCAATTCTCCCCATTAGTTTTGCTATTGGATTTCAAAGAAAAAGAAGATTTATTGTGCATTCTTTTCATCTTGGGGCTATATGTATGTATTTCTTCTTCTTGGTTTTCTTCTCCTTGCTGGGGTGAAACATGCTAATTTCTGATCTTACAGAACTTACAGTGTTGTCTCTTTCATCCTTGAGCTATTCTGTACATGCTCTTTCTCTTTGCTTAGGCCAAATTCTCTACAGTTGTCTGGCAATCACTTCAGTGAATCAAGCTTTGGTCCCAAGAAAACTTCCAGTTCAGGAAAAGAACAGTGATCTCTTTGCTTGTTATCAGATGTTCCATTTTGAATATGTTCTCAACCCAAGGCAGCCAAAGTTCCATACAGCTGCCTCCAATCGAGCTAAATAATCTTTCCTAAAAAAATAAAAACCTTGTTCCGGCTTTAAAATTGTATAATTTGATAATTTTATTTACAATAAATTATAAATACGTATTAAAAAAGAGAGATAATTTTATATGAAAATTTAAAACAAGATGAATGAATGTACACACTAAAAAATCATAATGACATTTTTTTTTTTCAAAAAGAAATTCCGGCCACGAAAGAACTGAGCAACACAATGCAACACTATTTAGGTTAGCTACTTGCAAGCTTTGTTGTAACTATATCAACTAACCACTCTAATTAATTCATTTTTGTAGCATCTATTATTTTAATTATTGCGACTCCAACACAAAATTTCCAATATACGAGTCAAAGAATCATCTTCATCCATCATTGTAATACAGAAATAAATTTTAGTCAATCGAGGAATTTTACAATTTGTGTACAAATCATTTAAAACTCTAATTGCTTTGCAACTCTTTTTAAAAGAATATTACTTTTATATTTATTGTATAAAAATAAATTTAATACAAATTAATTTTTTTATAAAATATTAACAATTTTATTATTTACTCAAGTATTGATCGTTAAGTTCATAAATATTTATATTTCTTAAAAAAAACTCAAAATAATCTCCATCCAAGTATATCATAAGGTTTTTAGTATATAGATTAAAAAAGCTCCTGTGGAATTATAGAGGTGAAAGACTAAATTAACTTGCATTGTCAAATTCTAAGGGAAAAATGATTAAATTAACATTTTTTCTAATAACATGGTTTAGTAAAATAACAAAGTAATGAATGATACGGATAGAGTTAAAAAATATATATAAATAACTTTTAATTTTTTATAATACTATATAATTATAATCAAGAAAAAGTATTTATGATGACTTATTATTATTATTATTATTATTATTATTATTATTATTATTATTATTATTATTATTATTATTATTATTATATGGGCAACGTGGATTTTTTTTTTTTCATTTTAGTAATTCTAAGTCTAAGGAGTTTTTTTTTTTTTTAATACCAAATTATTATAAATTTTGATTAAATCATAAAAATTGTAACTTGTATAAGTATTCCAAATGTATAGAAATCACTATTACTAATATTAACATCTTAAAATAAAATATTAGTTAATGGTGATTTCAGTGAACCATTGCCCATACTCCGAACTCTATTATGAATTTATGATGCTTCTTT
Organism: Voacanga thouarsii; assembly: GCA_026120185.1. Taxonomy (NCBI): domain Eukaryota; kingdom Viridiplantae; phylum Streptophyta; class Magnoliopsida; order Gentianales; family Apocynaceae; genus Voacanga; species Voacanga thouarsii. The sequence goes on from JANUWF010001622.1 coordinate 1,415,861, forward strand.
CCTAAAAAAATCGGGTGTGATCGGAAAGCAATTCTTCTCTATCTAAAATTTTACGTTAATTTAAACTAATATTATTTTTGTTTTAAAATACTTATTTATAAAATTTTTATTTTATTTCAAAATATTTATTTACGTACATATTTCTAAAATTAATAATTAATTTATTTTTATTTTATTCCTATTTATTCTAAGTCAATTACATAACTTTCTAAAACTCTTTTTTTTTTCTTACTTGAGAATATTTACTAACTAATAGTTATCATGTTTTTAATATGGGTAAAATAAAAATTTTATCTAAATTATAATATTATTTTTAACACCCTTCATCTGTGTTTAAAAAATTTTATAAATAAATATTTTGAAATGAATAAAATATTAATTTAAATAATTTTAATTCCTCAAAAATTGTCACACTTACAACCATATTCTCTCTTTTTGATGATATTTCCAGAGCTTCTCTCCTAGAGCAATCTTTGCTCTAATGACTGTATTATCCCTATACTTAGTTTACAAAACTTCATTAATGATTAACATATAAATTCCTCTCCCCTCCCCCTTCACAATTCCAGCTATCCTTCATCCCTCCAGCGCAAAAGATTTCTCCCTCTATTATTTTCCTCCCCCACCCCCACCACCCACTATGGTCTCTGAGTTACTTTTCTTTCAATAAAATATTCAACGGTCAAACTGGAAAATATTGGAAAATGTTCAAGAGTCCATCTCTCCAATGTAACAAGTTTCTCCCTAGAATCTTTTCTTCCCCCTCTCTTCAACGGTTCAACCCCAAGAACTGAAAATTTTTCCGTAAACGAACTTGGGGTGGAACATGGGATAAAGCTTTAAAATCAAGCATTTGGATTGCAACACTTCACATATTGTTACGTTGTCATGGGTTGTCCTTTAATTCTCCCAAAAGTTTTTCTTTTTTTATTTTAAGTATTAATATTTGATGTGGATATGTAAATTAAAAAGTTTTGGTTTTGTTGTGTGTTGTTCCAATTGGAAGAAGAAAAGAGAGAAAATTGATAATGATAGGGTGTAGAGGCAATGGAGAAGAAGTGGATGGCTGTTGGAATCGATAGGGGAGGTGAATTAGAAGGCGGCAATGGTGGAGTTGTGGGTGTAGGCATGGGTTAGGAGCAGAGACGGTTCGCTCCTAAAATTTTTAAAATCTCATATTTCACTTTAAAAAATTTTTATTTCGTCCCTTCAAAAATTTTTAAAACTCTTCTATATTTTTTATATATAGTTTGCCTCTTAACCTCAAGTCTTTACTTCCGTCCCTGATTAAGAGTGGAGCGGAGGGAGGAATGAAAGAAAAGAGGGTGTTTTGTTTTCAAAAATGGCGAAGAATTTTTCTTGGTGATGCAAGGTGTTTGCCGCGGTGATCGTCTCAAAAATGGTGTTGGGCATTTGCTGATCAAATGGCCGGATAAATCTGGATCACTTCAAAGAGACGATGAATGACGTAGAAAAGATTCGAACTCGAATTGAGAACTAACGGGATGAATCAAGCATTATCCTTAACCCAACTCGACCAACCCTATTGTTCCATTTGTGTCCTTGTTTTGTTTATGTTAAGAGGAATGTTACGTGTATGGTGGACATTGTTTTATACGGAATACATAAATTTTATTTCATAAAAAATCCTTGAAAATACATTTTATTTCCCCCTCTCCCCCTCCCCAAAAAAAAAGATCATAGACTTTTCCAATACTCCATTATGGGAGGATGCTAATTGACTTTTCTTCTTTAATTTAGATGCAAATCAAAGACCAATTATGAATATTAACGTTGTTTTCCTTTGACGAAAAACATAGATATTTTTCGAGGTAGAGAATTTCATTATAAACTAACTAAGACGTGAAAAAAATTTAAAAACTAAGCAAAGTAATTATTTTTTTAAAAAATTTGACTCTTTTATAGATCGTAACATGCTGATCACCTCGTCTATTTCGAACATTATATTCTTTCATTCTTCAAAAAAATAAAAATAAAAAAACTCCTTTTTTTTTGCATTTTTTTAAGTGTAAAAAAAAAAAAGGAGTGAAATAAAAGGCTCAGCTCAGGTGACCTGCATGACAGCCCTACCCTTTTTGGCTGGGTCAGCCCCTTGGCCAGAGCTGTTGCTCTTTTCTCTTCGAGTTTTTTAATTTTCCTGTCCGGACGTAGTGTTAATTTCTCAATACATGAAAACAGACAAATTCTTGATTTACAATATGGATAATCTTCCCAAGAATTTCATGAACAATCTTGCAATTTTCTCTGCTTTCTTTCTCGCCTTCATTCTCTTCTTAGCACGTATTGGTCATGTAAATAAGTTATCAAAAATAAAATTGTGAGATATTTTATTGTATACGTATAAATTCTTACTGAAAATTTTTATTTAGAATGATAGAATGATTTTTTAAAATATATAAAATTTGTTAAGAATATAAAAAAGTAAAAAAAGATAAATAATATAAATCATGAAATATAAATATAACATTTTTTCACTATTTTTCATTTTTTAAATTTATTTTAAAAATTCTTTAAATTTTTATATTTCGCATCCTCAAATTTTTTTTAACAAATATAATATTATTGCTTAATATAACTTGCCCCTAACCTTAAATTCATGATTTCGTCCATGGCTCCATTGTCTACTTAATGAAGATGAGCAAATTAACCAATCGTCTGGATCAAGGTTATACACTTATTCAATAAAATTTAGATAAACTCGGATCTTTGACGACTAAAATTTATAATCTTACCACGTGGAATATGGTGATACAAATTTTGAGTGCAATAACATATAAAAACTAGATTTATACTTTTATTTTAAAAAAAAAATTGTATGTGTATTGTAGGTTATTGGTTTTTTGGATCCTTGAGAGTGGAAATGGCATGCCTCGTGAGCGCAGGAAAAATTCTAATATGAACTAAGTATATTAATGACTTGTATTACGTACAATACAAATTATATGATACAATTTACTAATACACTTAATCCACCAATTCATGGTCTATGTAAAAATTGTTCCGCGAGCCAGAGGTTGAATGTTATAAGTTGTATCCTGAGTTGGCCAAAGATATTGGTGTTGGAAGTTGTACAAATTTCTCTTAAGATATGAGTCATGTGCACACTTTCGAATAGTAATTGCGAATCTTTAATAATAATAATAATAATAATAATAATAATAATAATAATAATAATAATAATAATAATAATAATAATAATAATAATAATGGTATAAGTTTTTGAAGGAATACAATTGAGGAAGATGAGTGGTTTTTTTTTTTTTTTTTGAGGGGGAATTTTTATCACTATCGTCCTTAGTTCTAATCTGACTTCTTTAAACTTCTAAAATTGGATCTCTCTAATAATTAAAATAAGATTCAGCACTATAAAGTACTATCTTCAAAGTTGGGGTGTTTTCTATCTCTATTTTGAAATAATTATAATTTAAAATTTTTGTACAAAGATTAAAAAGTTATTAAAATTCTTAGCCATAAGATAAAAAATATTATATTATCCCTTCTAAAAACTGATAAAGTAGTAATTTAATCAGAAATTCTAGCATGGACTCAATTCAGGTCAACTATATAAATTGTAATTCCTATAATAAAAGTTATACGGTACAACTCTTCAATATATGTGGTCCATGCAAGAATTTTCTTTATTTAATAAAGTACTCTTTACTTTTACAAGTAAAAAAAAAAATGGACAATAAATACACTATTAAAATTCTAAAATAATAGAAATTTGAAAAAAAATTTAAAAAATCTAAAGCTATGGTGGTTCTTTCAAAACGAAGAACACATGAATGAATAATTATAATTAGAAACATCATTAATATTAAAGAGCCACGGTTCTTTCACAAGACAAGGACGCGTATGTGTGGCCAAATGGCCCAAATCCAACCTTTACTGGAAGGGAATATTTGACTTTATAGACTGAAGGTTTCTGCGGCTGCGGCGGACTCAAATCTTGGCCACTGCATAGAAAATGGAAAGTCAGTGCCATTCCTGCTTTGAAAAATCCAAATTTGTTCGTCCCGTATAGTTAGGTTAATCTGATCTTGACCCGTGACTAGCTCCCGTTATAAATTCCAGTTGGGCGATGATATATCATTTACTGTGAATCTGTGGTTGAATTTGCCAACATGATCCAGTTAGCAAGCTGGTCATGTTGCTGCTTTGCTTTGCAGGATACAGATGTGATTTGGCTGAGGAACCCATTTCCAAAACTAATTAACTTGAACGAAACAGATGATTTGCGAATAAGCACTGACCATTTCAACGGGGATCCAAGATCAGAATTGAACTTAATCAATACTGGCTTCTACCACATCAGAGCAAACAACAAGACGATATCATTATTCGAGACTTGGTACGATTCCAGAAAGAATGCAACAGGGTTGAAAGAGTAAGATGTCTTTGCAAATCTGATACGCGACGGAGTGACCGAACGTCTAGGCCTCGCGGTAAGGTTCTTGGACACCCTCTATTTCAGTGGCTTCTGCACTGACAGCAGAGATGACGGAGCAGTTTCCACCGTCCATGACAATTGTTGCCGAAGTATAAGTGCTAAAGTTGCTGATTTGACTGCAGTCTTGAAAGATTGGAACAGGTTTAGACATGCTGCGGCTGTGACAAATGCAACGGGTAATCGTACATCAAATGCATTTCATTGGTTGAGACACATAGCGAGTATGCATTCATGAAGAATGCCCAAAAGAACTATGCCATGAGATCAAACCGGTGGTTGTTTCCACCACCTGATACATGCTTTCATTTAGATGTCTCGTGGGAAAATTCTAGCATGGTCCATGGATCAACTACATTGATGAGTTGTATTACGTGTAACATAAGTTGTATAGTACAACTCATCAATACATTTGGTCCACAATCCATGTAAGAATTCTTTTGTCTCGTGACCCTCTCCATTTATTTCATGGAATAGACATTTTAACGAACACTTGGAATACAAAGAGATAGAAAAGAACTCCAGTTTAATTATACAAAAAATTTCATTATATTCTTTTCATTCACTAAATAGAAAGATACAAGATCCAGTTTAAGGAATCAACGGAAATTGTACACTTGCATTGAGTTTACGTGTTTTTTTTTTTAATAAAAAATTAACATCCCTACAAATTTAAATTGTATTGGTCATCATTTGTGCTTGAAAAAAGAATTTACCTGTAAATTGAGTAGTTGAATAAAATATATTTTCATTCTATTTGACTATAGAGTTTAACAAAATAGATTGTGACTACTATTCTATTAGAGTAACTGTTACCAACAACAACAAATAATAATAATAATAATAATAATAATAATAATAATAATAATAATAATAATAATAATAATAAAAGGAATTAAAATAATAAAAAAATAAATGATATATACAAGATTTATATAGATCGGTTAATACGATCTACGATAGCCGATAAGCATTTTGATCGCTAAATTACGATAATTGATAGCAACTAGTGGTGTATATTCGGTCGCTAATACTAGTTAGCTACTGGAAATTCACACACACACATACACACACACACACACACACACACATATATATATATATATATATATATATATATATATATCAAATAGGAGTTTCAAAAGGCTGTTGAAGTGACACCTGAGGACTGTATTTCAGACACAACACGAACATCTAGAGCTCTTTGACCTCCTACATTTTGGAGGATTTTTCTGATGAGGACATCACTTGAAGACTCGATCAAAATATCTAGTATATCCATTGCTATTAGGCCTTTCTTGTTCACAACATTCACTTCAATTTTTTCACTGGTGGGACTGTTCTCGTTGAGCAATAGCTCAACAAAAGGAAAGAAGTTTGTCAAAAAGAAAGGACAAATTTTGTTCTTCAAACCTCAATGCTATGAACGCAAGATTACAGAGCATTTTATTTCTAATTGTCCAAAAGCAAAAGAAAGAGAACCCGAGAAGCATCCTGGTTCAAGTGTTGCCAAGTCGAGGCACGCTGGGCTTGGTTGCGGTTGCGAACTGCGATTGGCCTGGGCACAACCTCGACTCCAAGCAGATCGAGCCGCAGCTCGGCTCGACTTCCCATTGGGACTTTAGCTGGGTCTACTTTAATTCCATCCTTTGATACCACATGACCAAGAAACGATTTATTATCCAGTCAAAATTCACACTTGCTAATTTTAGCATAAAGGTTATGCTCCCTTAACTTCTCTAAAATCAATTTCAGATGTTTAGCATGCTCCTATGCACTTTTGGAATAGCTAAGTATATCATCGATAAACACCACAACAAATTTGTCTAAATATGGTTGAAAAACACAATACGTCAAGTTCATAAATACTGCTAGTGCATTAGTCAATCCAAAAGGCATTACCACAAATTCGTAATGACCATATCTAGTAAAAATATATCGGATGTCAAAAATTTTCTAAAAAAAAAATCTTTAAAAAATTTTCTGAGCCCAAATGGGTCCCCTTCCCCGCTAGTCTGAGATCGGGGATTATTTTATCCCCGACCGGCTGAGGGTGGGGATCGTTACCAAAAGACGTATTGGGTGAAACCTGCCGCGTAGCCTAGCCAGCAAAGAACCACACGGAGTGACACTAGCCTAGGCAAACCCTGGCTGACTAGCTTCCTAGAAGGCCAATAGATCCCCCCCCTTGTGGGGACTCGAACTCGAGACCCCACGGTCACCGCGCTAGCACCCGACCAACTAGGCGAGACCTCTTTTCTTTCTCTAGGACTCGTTTGGATTGGGAGACATGAAAGAAAATGAGAGAAGAGGAGTAGGACAAAAAGGAAAGAGAAGGATACAAGATCAGATCAATAATTATATATGATATTTGGTTAGACATTAATAGAAAATAAATAAAAAAGTTCATAATTTGAAGCATCAGCAGAGGGTAATGATTCATTTGACAAATCAAAGGAAGTTTCATCTTCGAGTTCTAAAAGCTCCTTCCCTGCTCTTCTTGAAGTGACGCTCTTCAGTTTTGAGGTGCCAGCATTATCATTTCCATTTTTATCTATATCTTCTTCTCCACTTGTCATAGCAAAATCTTCCTCTGTTAACACGTGGTGTTTTAAACTTAGATGATTTTTATTTTTTTTTTTTGGGAAAAATGACAATGCTTTTCGTCTTCCAATAGCAGTTTGATGTTCAAGCTCTACCCCTTGGTCATACTCAATATATCAAATCACTATACTCGGCTCAAGTCGCAATCACAACCATCGTCTCATTCTTCAGCTCACGCCTCCAACAGTAGCAGTGATTCCTCCCTTGTCACTACTTCTCCACAACTTTCTGCTCCTAGAGTCTTTGGCGGCGTAAGTAGGATCCAGAGGGGCCGCACAGTTGAGATCTTCAACGGCTTCAAGCTTCTCTATGATCATGTCACCCACTCACTTGACTGTGCCTTTCTTGAGAAAAAACAAGAGTTTTGTAAAACCTTAACTATACACTTTCCCCTTTTTGCTCTAAAAGAATTAGTCTTGTTTGTTAAGAAGACTGATGACTCTTGCTGTAATAATGTGTGAAAAATTGGATCAAATAAAAAGATTTTTCCCAAATTTTATATACTAGAATGGTATTCGACTGGGAGTGATGCACAAGAATCAGACGTAAAAAGTCTTTCTAACATGTCATTTTTTTTTTATCTTTATGTTAGAATATATGCCCTCTAGACTAATTTATCTTATGTAATTATCGAATTTATTAATAAAAAAATTATTCTCAAAATTTGTTTGTGAATTTACATTTTATTTGTGCACGATTTTCGTTTGAAAATGACTCATTGTGTTTTAAGTAAGTAATCCATGTGAATGGTGGTCATTTATAATAAAGTATGGATCACAGGTTACTTAACACATAAATGTTTGTTCTTAATCGATTGATAAGAATGAGAATTTCATCATGTATAGGTTATTGTGTTATGAATTTCAAATGGGGAATGACTTACCTTTAGCCAGTGAGTAGTCCACTCACCTCATAGTATGAGCGTATTTCGAATAAGTAGAACATGATCTATAATAGTGGTTTCTAAAAGTTCTATTTAAAAAAAAAACGCAAACTATTACTGTTACAGCATGGACTAATACTCTACCGCTTGAGTATGAGTTGGTAGTCTGACGAAGCTAGAAGCATATACTTTGATATACTGTAATTGGGGTTTTTTCGTAGAGTCAATATACTTGTATGTTGAGTATATGTGACTAGTTAGTTAAGACAAACTTGTACAAGATAACTTCTATGCTATATCGCCCCTTATGACTGTTCAAATGATCTAATTATTCAGGACCCTGGAGAACATGACTTAGATGTTTATTTTAGGGTAGTTCCCTTGAAAAGTGGAAACATTTCAGGAGTCGTGAATCATTGTATTAGAGGTTTAAGGATGATAGATGTCTATTAGAGATGTGTTAGTACACTCTTCCTCTCTAATTGCACGGCGATGCGTAGAGGGATATTTTAGTCATTACACTTGTAGGTCGAAGACTTTGCTAACGCAGCATTGTCCTTGAGGTCAATATTTCCTTATTGTGATATTAAGAAATATTTAAAATGCAAAATATAGCTATTTATATAGTAGGGGTATTTTGGTCATTTTAATAGCTAAGGTAATGTGTCTTTTGGTTTCCAAAATGGCCCTTAAGTCATGAAAGATTTGAGTTAAGGAATTGGTCTTGATATTTATGGGTTTCATTTTATTTTATTAGTCTAATTTATTATTATACTAGAATAAAATAAAATGTTCGAGAGAGAGTATTTATTTTATCTAGTTTAATTGGTTAATTAATTATTTAGGGCCCAGATTGAATAATTAGAAAATTAATCTGGATATAAATTAGATAAAATATATGAAATTTTATATTGGTCTATTTAGGCTTATTAATTATTTATTGGGCTGTTTAATAAAGTTCAGAAAATAAATAATTGAGATTTATTATTTATGAGTGTTCAAACCTGAGAATAAATAATTTTATCTAGCTTAATGAATAAAACCAAGGGTAAAATAAAATTATAAAAAAATAAAAATTAATTAATTTTAATTAATTAAAAAACAACACGAGATGGAATCCGTGTTGTTTTACGTGCAAGATAATAAAAAGTATGAATGCTTTCTGTTTCCACACGAATGGACTCTCTCTCAGGGAATCTGCTGAAATGAATGAAAATGAATTGAATGCTTCAATTGGTGGAGACAACTTCAGAGTTCATTTTTCAATCACAGAAAGAAACCCAACAAGCATTTTCGACGGAGCCTTCAAAGGCTTGTCAAAACCAAATCTTTAAACCTTTACCGACTGTGCTACGGGCACCATTTCGAAAGATCAAAGGCTTCGCGTGAATGAGACGCAGTAGACGTTTGCAAGGATGTGATCCAATAGCCTCAAGTATCATTATACAAACATCTATACCAATGCAAAGAGGGTCATTCAATCACAAAAGTAAATTTTTCATTTTCCTAACATGCTTTCGTTTTGATAATTTTTGTCATTATAAGCCTTCACTCTATCCTTGGAATTTTGGTCATCATCACATGCTATTTTTTGTTTGATTCATATATTCCATGTATTGAGCTAATTATATAATGATGCCTTTGCAGTAAGCTTCAAAGTTATGCCTTCAGAGAAGCCATTTCTTAGATAAAAAATGATGTTGCTGCGAAAACGTGCAAGTTCACTAAATGAACTTGCAAGTATGACAAATATACTACTTGCATAAGCTTTAATGCTTGGTGGACAGTTTGAATTAACAATCTTAATTTTTATGTGTGGATTTGAAGAACCAATCATGTTTTGTTTGATGGAAGTTCTATGTAGCGACCTTAATTTTGCTTTGCATTTCTTGATCATCCACACAAAGGTTTATTTCAATTTTTTTTATGTTTCATATTTATTGGGAATTCTTTTCTGCACAACCATCTTATTCATTGAATTTAAAAGAAGGTTTTTTTTTTTTTTTTGAAGAAATTTGAAGTTTTTTTTTCAAAAAATATCAGAGACATCTAAATGAATTTAGATAGATACGAAATATCAAAAGGGTTTTTTTTTTTTTTAAAGAAATTTGAAGGATTTTTTCCCATTGAATTTAAAAGAAGGATTTTTTAAATGAAATTTGGATTTTTTTTTTAAATATCAGGAGAGATATCTGAATGAATTCAGATAGATACGAAATATTATGCTAACTTATCTGAATACAAATAAGCTTTCTTAAACCTTTTAGATTTCTACTCTAAAATCTTTTTAGGCGTTTAAGCCTAAGATTTGTTGATTTAGTATTACCCTAGAATTATGCAAATGGTTATTGGTTATTGGTTTTTTTTTTTTTTTTTTGGGGGGGGGGTGTTTAGTTTTGGATGATTTGATGAATTTGTTGGAACTGTAGTATATCAATCCTTTCCTCATATTGGATGAATTTGTAGGTACGACAAATATATTACTCACATAAGCTCTAATGTTGGATGGAAAGTTTGATTTAGTAGTCTTAATTTTTATGTGTGGATTTAAAGAACCAACCATGATTTGTTTTATGGAAGTTTTGCGTAGCGATCTTAATTTTGCTTTGTAGGGATTTTTTTTTGCAACATTCTTGGTATATTCCCATATTTGGGAAATCATTCTTGATGTGTATCCAATAGATTTAATGTTGCACTTTTGATTATTTGTTAAATAATATATGCTTCCATTAATCCTTAGATCTATTTGTTCATGCAGTTTTACCACCTTCTGGATTTCCTAATCATCCACATAGAGGTTCAGTTCAAATTTTTTTTTTTTTTTCTGTTTCATAGTTATTAAGAATTCTTTTATGTACAACTATCTTATTTTCAATTTGCTGTTTAACAGGTTTTGAGACAGTTACATATATATTGCAAGTATGTAACCTCCACAAATTTGATCACTACTTACTTGAGTCCACAGAGAGTAAGGGAATGGTTAGCTTATCACTTGAGGCTATTGGGTGAGAAATCCCATTTTGTTATCCATGATACTGGTGGTGTACATAAAGAAGTAATGGAGGTTTTCAGGCCATGGATGGAGAAAGGCTATGTAACTGTTATTATATCTAAACTTGAAGATGAATGGGAGAATGTTGTTGTTGATGATAAAAGAATTGGAAAATGTTTTTGTTGATGATAAAGGAATTTAAGCGAATGTCTTTTGATTAAGAGGATGCAAGAAGTATGAGAAAACCACCCATGCAATGCACGAGTATCAACCTAGTTATATAATAATTTCAAAGATTTATAGTGAAATGAAATTATATAATATATAAATTTGAAGTATGAAAACTACAACATAGTTCGAAGGTATCTATAACAAAAAAAAGAAAAAGAAAAGAAAAAAGAGCGATTTGGCTAAGAGCATGCATCATCACCAGAATCACTATGAATGTCATCATCACCCATTTGGTAGTGATGGAATTTGTGGACTCCGAAAGACGAAAAAACATCCACAAATCCCTATATTGGATTCAACTTAAACAGCAAGATTGACTACATTAGGTTTTGTACCTCAAAGATGTCATGTTTTGGATCTAATCAGATTAGACCATCGATGTAGCTTATTGCTAACATCTTCTACAGATTCACACAGCGAACTTTGATCTTTATCGGGGATGTGCTAGCGCTCATGGAAGGAAGGTTTTTTTTTTTCCCCTGGTATTTCTCTTGTATCTAATCCAAAAAAAAAAAAAAAAAAAACGAGATGAGATGAGATCAATTAAACATTAGACGGCTAAGGGCTTTTAATAATCTAAAACCTGAAAGCCGTCAAAGACTTTAAAACAGTTTTAGAGTCATATTCTCGATTGATCTCTTTAGATATCACATCATATCTTTTCGAAATCAAATTCAAATAGATTTGGATATATAGCTTCTCATATTATCCTAATTATTTTATCAAGCCAGATTCTAATAATTTGGACGTCCTCCAAATACATCGAATGTGGACACATGTCCACATTCATTAAATCTGAACGTCTTTCTAGATACAATGAATCTAGATACATTTCTAGATATACTGAATTTGAACATCTTTTTAGATTCAAAGAATCTAGACACATTTCTAAATACACCGAACTTTGTCACAAAAAAAATAACCTAATTTGTTCACTTATTGTGTGACCTTGTAAATTCATTTAATACCGGTAATGTGCCCAAAACACATTTATATAACCCACAAGTTATAAGTAGTTTCTAATAAAATATTATGATTACCTAGTTTAAAATGAAGACTAATGATCTCTTTGTCATTTTGTCTCACGATATTCTAATTAAGTATAAGACATATAACATGTCATCTTTATATGTCTTAATCAATTATTTCTTAATCTCTAAGTAAATTGTTCAAACAAATTATATCAATATCTCTAATTGATATTTTTGTGCACGGTCATGCATTTCAACAATTTAACTCATCAAGAGGCCCATGAATATATCTCTCAAAGATGAGAGAGACAAACTCCTTCACTTTTATCCACATTCCTCATCCTAACTAGTTCTATATCTAATGATAGTCTTATTTAATTATCTGATTAAAGACGCTTAAGACTATGTTAAGATATAGAACCTACCAAGTAGGAAACAATAATGAATTCAGGTCAAAGAACATATAATATTATAATTTGGAAGAGAAATACTTATGATATATCCCATGAAATATTCTCATAGTGAATTATATCCAATACAATATTCCATAATATTTATTTATGCTTCGACTTGATTTCTCATATATCTATGATCAGTAAAACATAGTCATCAAATTATAAATATACTAATCTTAATTTAGTATTGTTCTATCAATAATAATCAATTAGCGATATTTTAAGAATAGTCATTCTACTTGCTATAGAATTTTACTATCAAGTCACGTACTTGATAACCATAAAGTGAAATATACTATTCATAAAAATAAATGCCTTATATTTATTGCGAAAATATTGAATGACAAATAAAATTATTTAGGGTATATCCCCAAAGGTGGTGGTAGTGGTAATTCGAGATGTTGAGAAATACCCTCTATAAATGTGTGTAAGCGAGCAATATATTGATTTTTCTCTTACATTCTTTGCTCCACATTGTGAACTTCTTCTACATCTTCAATGAGTTTGTTCACTCTAAGACTCACCATGGTAATTTCCACTCCATGTGTAGTCTTGTCTGTAGAAAGACTTAACACCTAATCCATAAATCAGACCCTTCTTGAAGTCTCCAGTAGCATGCAAAAGTAGAGGCATCTCATCCTGCACTGCCTTTCTACTAGTAGAGCTCTGGTGTGAAGTTTATGACAGTAATTTGTTAAATTGTTCCTAAAATATATATATATATATATATATATATATATATATATTAAGACGACCTCAATTTTCTTCTTCATATCATTCTTAATATTAATTTAATTTATTCATATTAATGTTTTACATATCCTTACTTTAATATATATATATATATATATATATATATATATATATTATTTTATTTTTGCGATTAATTTTAATATTAGTCGTTAATCGATTGCTAATTAACAATCTATTAATGATCGCAAATAAAACAACAATGAAAAGCACATTTGGGTTTATTCTGAATATTAATTTAATTTATTCATATTAAAATTAACATTTAAATGAACAAGATTTTAATGTTAGTCTTTTACATATATTTATATTGTAATGTTAATATTTGAATTTATAAATCTTTTACCTCATTTCAAATTATATTTGTATTTCTTAAAAAAACTCAATATAATCTCAATTCAATTATAACATAAGATTTTAGTATACAGATTAAAAAAGCTCCTATGGAATTATGAAGGAGAAAGACGAAATTAACTTGTTCTATCGAATTCTAAGGGAAAATGATTAAGTTAATTTTTTTTAATAATATAGTTTAATAAAGTAATAAATGAATAACGAAGTAATAAATGATAAGGATAAAGGTAGAAAACAAAACAATAAATAACTTTTGTTATAAAATTAGGGTAGTGTTAGAATAAAATCTTCACACTACACACTAATAAAACTCTAACTATTTTGCACAAGAATTTCTCTCTTTCTTTTCTCTCACAATTTTCTCTAATCTTTCTTTCACTAATCTTTCTTTCACAAAATAATGGTGTGTTACAAGCTTAGAGAATAACTCTATTTATAGAGCTCTAATTAGTGGATTACATCATGGCATACATCATCCTCCACTAATCTTAATTAGTGGTGTCTCCACTAAATGGTGGACAACCATAAAAATCTTATAATAATTCACATAAATCCATAATTAGTGGAGCCTCCACTAATTAATAAAGATTCCAATAATTCATAATACTCCCCCTTGGATGTCCATCCATTACATAAAGAATATGCCTCGTTAAAACCTTACTAGATAAAAACCCAGTGGGAAAAAAAAATCTAGTAAAGGAAAAAGAGTACACTATTCTATATGTCCATTTATTACTCCCCCTGATGAGATGATTCCTTTAAATCTTTAAACCGACGCATACCGATTTTATATCTCAACTTTTCAAATGTTGCGATCGGTAAAGTCTTCGTGAAAATATCTCGCGAGGTTATCACATGACCGAATTTGTAGCACATCAATTTCACATTTCTTCTGGAGTTCATGAGTAAAGAAGAATTTTGGTGAAATATGTTTTGTCCGATCTCCTTTAATATATCCTCCTCGTAATTGAGCTATGCAAGCTGCATTGTCTTCATAAAGAGGAGTTGGAATACCTTTGATTGATGATAATCCACAACTTTCTCGGATATAATGAATCATGGATCTTAGCCATACACATTCTCGACTTGCTTCATGAATGGCTATAATTTCAAGCATGATTTGAAGAAGTAGTCGCTATAGATTGTTTCGTAGAACGCCATGATATAGCAGTATTTCCACATGTAAATAGATAGCCCGTTTGAGAACGTGCTTTATGTGGATCAGATAAATAACCAAAGATCTCGCATAACCTATCAATGTTGGACTGGTTTTATTTGAATAAAATAATCCGAGATCAACTGTACCTTGGAGATATCGAAGGACTTGTTTAATTCCATTCCAATGTCGTCGTGTTGGTGAAGAACTAAATCTTGCTAATAAATTGACAAGCAAAAGCAATATCGAGTCGTGTATTATTAGCAAGATACATCAATGCACCAATTGCACTCGAGATATGGTACTTCAGGATCAAGGAGTTCTTCATCATTTTCTTGAGGTCGGAAAGGATCTTTATCCACATTTAATGATCGCACGATCATTGGAATACTCAATGGATGTGCTTTGTCCATGTAAAATCTTTTTAGCACTTTTGCTGTATATGTTGATTGATAAATAAATGTTCCACTCTCCAAATGTTCAATTTGTAAACCAATGCAAAATTTGGTTTTACCAAAATCCTTGATTTCGAATTCTCTTTTAAATAATCAATTGTTTCTTGGAGCTCTTCGAGAGTTCCAATAAGATTAATATCATCAACATATATAGCTAATATCACAAATTTAGAACCAGATTTCTTAATAAAAACGCATGGACATACCTGGTCATTTTTAAATCCCGCTTTCAATAAATATTCACTAAGACGTGTAAACCACATGCGCCCAGATTGCTTCAGGCCATATAATGATTTCGCAACTTGATGGAGTAATTTTCACGAGGATAATGTTTATATGCTTCGGCATATGAAATCCTTCGAGGATTTTCATGTAAACATCATTTTCTAAATTTCCATACAAGTAAGCGATGATAACATCTAATAGGCGCATATCTATCTTTTCATGTACTTGCTAAACCGATAAGATATCGGAGTGTAATAGCATCAACAACAGGAGAATAAGTTTCATCATAATCAATACCTGGTCTTTGTGAAAAACCTTGGGCTACTAATCGCGCTTTATATCGAACGATTTCACTATTTTCATTGCGCTTTCGCACAAATATCCATTTGTAGCCAACAGGTTTTATACCTTCTGATGTTCGGACTGCAGGTCCGAAGACTTCACGTTTTGCCAGTGCATTTAACTCCGATTGAATCGCATCTTTCCATTGCAGCCAATCTTTTCTATGCCGACATTCATCAATCGATATTGGTTCGGGATCATCATTATCCTGTGTAACATCAAGAGATATATTGTATGCAAATATATTATCAATAACAGTTTCTATCCGATTCCAACTTCTACCGGAAGTGGTATAATTGATAGAAATTTCAGTGTTACTTTCATCAACTTACGGTTCTTTGTCATCGGTTCTCTCTTGGTCTTTATCATTCTTTTCTTCAATATGATCTTCCGGATCATTTAATCCTCTTTTCTTTCGAGGATTTTTATCTTTAGAACCAAGAGGTCGGCCACGCTTCAGCGTGTTTTTGACTCAGCGACTATAGGTATAATATTTTGTTCTGCTGGAACTTCAATTCGAATAGGAGCATTTATAGTTGGAATATGCGATTTTGTAACTCTTCCGGAGTCAACAAAAGCGTACGGCATTTGATTTGCAATGCTTTGCAAATGAATTATCTTTTGAACTTCAAGTTCACATGCGCTTGTGCGCGGATCAAGATAATTTAATGATGTTGTCCAATCAAGATCATTTTTATACTTGTTTGGGTTCTCCCCTAATTTAGGGAATAATGATTTATCAAAATGACAATCGAGCAAATCTTGTCTGTGAATACATCTCCTGTCGGGGGTTCAACATACCCGATAATAGAGGGAGAATCATATCCAACGTATATCCCCTTTCTTCTTTGAGGACCCATCTTTGTACGTTGGTTTGGTGCAATTGGAATATATACAAGACACCCAAAAATTCTTAAATGAGCAATATTTGGTTCGACCCAAAAGCCAATTGCAAAGGAGAGAATTTATGATAACTAGCTGGTCTTATACGTACAAGTGTTGCAAGCATGTAGAATAGCATGTCCCAGTGCAGATGTTGGGAGATTTGTTTTCATTAATAATGGTCTAGCAATTAATTGTAATCGTTTAATCAAAGATTCAAGCAAGACCATTACGTGTGTGAACATGAGCTACAGGATGTTCAACATTAATCCCAATTGACATGCAATTGCATCAAAAGCATGTGATGAAAATTCACCAGCATTATCCAAACGGATATTTTTAATGTGATGGTCCGGAAATTGTACTCGTAATTTAATTATTTGAGCAAGTAATCTCGCAAACGCTAGGTTGCGAGTAGATAATAAACATACATGTGACCATCGGGATGATGCATCAATTAAAACCATAAAATATTTGAACGGTCCACATGGTGGATCAATATGTTCACAAATATCTCCGTGAATCCGTTCGAGAAATGTAGGACTTTCAGCTCCTACTTTTACTGGTGATGGTTTAACAATTAATTTTCCTAGGGAACATGCAGTACATGCGAATTTTTCTGATGTTAATATCCTTTTATTTTTTAAAGGATGACCATGTGTATTCTCAATGATTCTTCTCATCATGGTAGATCCTGGATGACCCAACCGGTCATGCCAAATGCTAAAAGTAATAGGATCGATAAACTTCGGTTTACTAGATGATGAATTTCAATTGTACGTATTTTTACAAAATATAGACCAATAGAAAAAGACGGCAGTTTTTCTAATACCGATTTCTTACCCAAATGCATTTGAGTAATAAAAAGATGCTCAATCCCATTTTCCTCATTTGTTTCAACATGATACCCATTTCTGCGGATATCTTTAAAACTCAATAAATTTCTTCTGGATTTTGAGGAAAATAGTGCCTTATCAATAATAATTGTTGTTCCTTTAGGCAACAATATACTAGCTCTTCCGGAGCCCTCAATTACATTTGCACTACCGTTTATCGTATAAATATTTATTTCTCCCATTTTGAGATCAGAAAAATATTTCTCATTTTTTAGTATGGTGTGTATAGTTCCACTATCAATAATGCATATATCATCATTAATAACAGCCATCTGAACACAAATATATATATGTAAACGTAAATATTATTAGAATAGAATGAAAATGAAAATACAAAAATATCGGGGTGAGGCTTTAGTTCTTTTGGACACTCGCCATCACCAATTAAATGGTCTATCCTACCGTCCGGGTGTTCAAAAAATCCGATACATCCATATGGGTAATATTGATATTAAGATCTTCGGGATCACTATCGTCATCCTCAGCATTATTTATTGTATGTTGAGAAAAATTTGCTTCCACATTTTTATTTTTCAATGAAGCTTGATACAATTCAACTAAATGCTTAGCCGTACGACAGTTTCGTGACCAATGACCTTTCATGCCACATCTATAACATATATCCTCATGCTTTTCTTCAATTTCTTTTTCTTTTCCCTTTTGATCTTTTCTGTTCCACTTCGGTGGCCAGTATTTCTCACAGTTTGATTATAATTGTGATAAGGGAAATATCGAGCGTGTCTACGACCATAACCACTACCACGGTCACGGCCACGGCCACGACCACGACTATAACGATGGCTTCTGCTGGAGCCAACAACGATTCACTTCGGGAGTGTCTGTAGAGCCGATTGGTCCAGCTTCATGATTTCTCAATAATAACTCATTATTTTTCTCTGCAATGAGGAGGGCGATAATTAAATCAGTAAATTTTGTATACCCCTTTTCTCGATATTGTTGTCTGCAGGACAATATTCGAGGCATGAAAGGTGGAGAATGTCTTCTCCAACATATCTTCATCGATCACTTTTTCTCCGCATAATTTTAATTGAGATGTAATTTTATACATTGCGGAGCTATATTCATTCACGGTTTTAAAATCTTGCAACCTCGGGTGCAACCATTCATACCGTGCAGTAGGTAGTACGACCATCTTCAGGTGGTCAAATCTTTCTTTTAAATTTACCCATAGGCCATATGGATCTTTTTCGGTAAGATATTCCATTTTCAAATTTTCATCAAGATGACGACGAATAAAAATCAAAGCTTTAGCCTTGTGTTGTGCAGATGCACTATTATTTGCTTGAATAGTTTCACTAAGGCCTTCGACATTTAGATGCATTTCGCATCGAGAACCCATGACATATAATTTTTTCCGTAAATATCAAGGGCTACAAATTCGAGTTTCGCGATGTTAGCCATAGAGATCAATAAATGCGTACCTGTCTTCCGGCTTTGGTAACGCAGAAACTCGTGCTTAGTCTTCGGCTTTTGTACCGGTAGAGACTCGTGCTGATAACGTGTTATAAAATTAGGGTAGTGTTAGAATAAAATCTTCACACTACACACTAATAAAACTCTAACTATTTTGCACAAGAATTTCTCTCTTTCTTTTCCCTCACAATTTTCTCTAATCTTTCTTTCACTAATCTTTCTTTCACAAAATAATGGTGTGTTACAAGCTTAGAGAATAACTCTATTTATAGAGCTCTAATTAGTGGATTACATCATGGCATACATCATCCTCCACTAATCTTAATTAGTGGTGTCTCCACTAAATGGTGGACATCCATAAAAATCTTCTAATAATTCACATAAATCCATAATTAGTGGAGCCTCCACTAATTAATAAAGATTCCAATAATTCATAATAACTTTTAATTTCTTAAAATGATATATAATTGTAACCAATAAAAAATATTTACGATGACTTATTAAATATCGAGGGAAAACAATATTGGTAGATTGGGATTTTACAATATTGGTAGTGGGATAGAAGCACCTTTTATCATCATCATCATGATTATTATGGGCAAAGTGGATTTTTTTTTTTTTAATTTAATGAATCTTAAGTCTACGGAGTTTTTTTTTTCTTTTTCAAACCAAAGTATTATAAATTTTTAATTAAATAATAAAATTTTAAGTTTTATTAGTATTCCAAAAATATAAAAATCACTACTGCTAATAATAACATCATAAAATAAAATATTATTTATTTAAGTGCCCCTCTCAATGGTGATTTCAAAGAAACCATCATCGCTTACTCCAAACTCCTTTGCAGTGCTTCTTTTATAATGAATCTAACTAGCATAAGTGGATAAAATTTAAATTAAAATGAATTTTGTAAAAAAATATTAAATATATGAAATTAGGTAGAATTCAAAAAGAGAATATATAATATGTTATTGATAGATAATTAAGATTTGAAAAATAAAAATATATAAAATAATAATATATATTTAAATTAAAATAAATTTTAACTTAAAATTAAATTAAAAAATTTCAATCCACCTTACTTTCCTCCTCGTGCTATGTTCCGGGATGGCTTTTCCTTCTCGAGACCCAAATGTCAAAGACCCATCCTTCTTCAAATTGTATATTCATCATAAATGCATATTAAATATATACACCCCGATAATATTGAATTTGCCAATAATACACAATAAATATATATATATATATATATATATATATATTTATATATATATCAAATCATAAATACAAAATGATTCTAAGTCTCCACTCTCCAGTATAAATGCAAAAGGAACATAAAATTGGAGACTACATATTATTGGAAGACATTCATATATATTCCATTTAAATTCAACCCATCTAATATTTTTTATTATAAAAAATGTAAATAAATTGAATTTAAATAGATTTGATTCCAGTCAATATTTTACAAACTCCAATCTAAATAAATGTCAAAATTTTACTCATACTTTTTTTTATTATATATGATAACATCCTCCCAAAGCAACTTGAATCTTAACAAGCATTTATTTGTTACCACTCGAGTTTATATGTACATTCTTTGTGAAATTTGAAATTATTCATCACATGGATGATACATAAAACAAAAGTATTTATTTACCTCTTTGGATTCCATCTACTTTTGTTTGCTTCCATAAAATACTTTTGTAACTTTTATATAATGTTTGTACATACTTTTGTATAATATATATATATATATATATATATATATATATATATATATTGTATTATTGTATGATAACTTGAGGCATATAAATTATATAATTTCAAATTTTACAAAGAATGCACGTATAAACTTTGTGACAACAAATGGATGCACCTTAAGATTCGTATTCTTTCTATAGAAGTTGTTTTGGGAAGGGATGTTATCACATATAATAAAAAGAACTAGTAAAAATTTGACATTTATTTAGATTGGAGTTGTAAAATATTGGATAGAATCAAATCCATTTAATTTCAGTTTATTTATATTTGTTTATAATAAAAAAAATATCAGATGGGTTCGATTTATGTTCTTTTTGCAATTATATTGGACAGTGGAGACTCAATACCCCTGGAAGTAGCTAGAAACCTATTAAGGAAAAAACTCTTTGGTAGTGAATACGAATCTTTACGTAAACAATTAAAATTGTATTTGTTGGATATTGTAATTAGATATATCGAGGAAACATTAATTGCATCCGTCGAAATTGAAGATAGATATGTGGACGAAACGTCTCTTGGGAAGAAGTAGATAGTATCATTTTGGTTGAATTTCCATTCGGTACAGAAATGTTGATCAAATAACAATTTAAGTTGTATTATTGTTTGCGTTCCGGGCATAATCTTGCTATTTCACACGTTGTGAGTGGATGATCGCGGGTCAAATTCACGTACGTCTCTCCTTGCAATTTGAGGTCAGATCAAAATTAGTCAATTGAGTTACATTTTGAATTTAGATCTATCACCTGAGTTAGTCGATGGATTCGCTTGTAAAGAAGTTTTATCTTAAATTATATTATTATTTGAAATCACCATTCACAACAGTAACTTTGAAATCATCACCCATAATAGTAATTTTAATGTAATTTATGATTATATTAGATCCTTTGAAAGTTATACACATATATATTAAGGACGAATTTTATAATTTTAAAAGAAAAATAAAATTAGAATATTTTTATTATGTGATTAGAAAATCATAATACTCTAATAAAAATTCTAATTATAGGAGAATATATATATATATATATATATATATATATATATATATATATTGGTCTCAGAATCTAAGTACAAGCAAAGAGATGGATAGTGTTTTATTAATTAAGCTGCTGGTTTAGCTCCATCTGTGTCCTTGTTATGTATATATTAGTAAGGGGAATGTTACGTGTAAAGTGGACTTTATTTTTTTTATACGGAATGGATAAAATTTATTTCATAAAAAACCTTGGACAATACATTTTCTCCCCTCCCCCCCCCCCGAAAAGAGATCATAGACTTTTCCAATTCGACCTTTGAATGGTTGAGAGATGCTAACAAATGTATTGTCTATGATCTTCCCCGAAAAGAGATCATAGACTTTTCATAAAATTTGACTTTTCTTCTTTAATTTAGATGCAAATCAAAGACCAATTATGAATATTACCATTGTTTTCCTTTGACGAAAAACATAAATATTTTCCAAAGTGGAGAATTCCATCATAAACTAACTAGGACGCGGAAAAATTAAAAAACTAAGTAAAATAATTATTTTTTGGGGGGCATTTTTTGGGTGTACGAAAAAAAAAAACAAAAGAGTGAAATAAAAGGTTCGGCTCAGGTGACCTGCATGACCTCCCTACCTTTTTGTTGAGTCCTCCTGCTGGCTAGAGCTGATGCTCCTTTCTCTCCAGGATTTTTAATTTTCTTGTCCGAATGTAGTGTTAATTTCTGAATACATGACAACGGACAAATTCTTGATTTACAATATGGATCATCTTCCCAAGAATTTCATGAACAATCTTGCAATTTTCTCTGTTTTCTTTTTCGCCTTCATTCTCCTCTGTACTTGGAGCTCAAAACCATCGCTTTCGTTCCAAAAGCATCGGCCATCAACACCATCAACAGACTCTGTAAGCATCATTAATATTTCCTCTTTTTTTTTACAGACATGAGTTAGCTGTAGATGCATGCATTGATTATCTCTTTTGATTGCGTGCAGTCGTCAAATGTTACACTTCCAAGAGATGAACTGGAAGAAGCTTTGAGCAGGGCTTCAATGGCGGACAAGACTGTGATCATCGCTGTAGTGAACAAAGCGTACGTGGAGCCACACAAAGATCAGTACCCGACTATGTTTGATCTTTTTCTTGAGGGTTTTTGGGTTGGAGAAGAAACCAGGTCGTTGCTTGACAATCTGGTGGTAGTAGCCATGGATCAAACCGCCTACGACCGGTGTAAATTCCGGCGTCTGAACTGTTACAGGTTGGTGACCGACGGCGTGGATTTCACAGAAGAAAAACTCTACATGTCGGCCGATTTTATCAAGATGATGTGGACAAGAACTCTCTTTCTCTTAGACGTTCTCAAACGTGGCTACAACTTCGTCTTCACGGTAACCTCATTTTCTTCCCGTAATGTTCCTCCGTGGGACATAGTTAATGCTGTCGTTGTGGTGGCTCCGTTGTCTCATTAATGAAGATGCGCTAATAAACCAATTACTTGGATCGTTCAAGACTTAATTATACACCTATTTTAGAAATTTTATATAACCTAATAACTAATTATTTGAGTCAATGCTTAATTATATACTTATTTTAGAAAATTTAGATACCATTGTGTAATATGGGAGTATAAATTTTAAATATTATAATTTATAAAACAGAGTCGGCGTGCATTTTAAGTTTTGTTTTTTAAAAACTATATATATATATATATATATATATATATATATATATGTATTTTAGGTTATTGGTTTTTTGGATTCTTTGAGTGTGGAAAAGTCATGCCTTGTGAGT
This sequence comes from Voacanga thouarsii, assembly GCA_026120185.1. NCBI lineage: Eukaryota > Viridiplantae > Streptophyta > Magnoliopsida > Gentianales > Apocynaceae > Voacanga > Voacanga thouarsii. The sequence goes on from JANUWF010001622.1 coordinate 1,439,497, forward strand.
AGAAGTTGAATGGTATGAGTTTTAGACGGAATACAATTGAGGAAGTGGACTTCTTTTTGGAATTGGTCACCACTATCGTCCTTAGTTCTAATCTAACTTCCTTAGTTGTAATCTAACTTTTTTCTTCTAATTGCATGTAGTTTGAAACTCCTAAAATTGGATTTCTCTAATAAGTGAAATAAGATTCAAAAATATAAAGTAACAGTTTTAAAGTTAGTGATGTTTTCTACATTCATTTTTAAATAGTTGTAATTTAAATTTTTTGTATGAAGATTAAAAAAGTTATTAAAAATTCTTAGTGATGGGATAAAATAAATTAAATACTATCCCATTTAAAAACTGATAAAGTAGTAATTTAATAAAAATCTAAAGCCATGGTTATTTCAAAACAAAGAACACATGAATAGATAATTATAATAAGAAACATCATTAATATTAAAGAGCCATGGTTCCTTCGCAAGAGAATGACGCGTATGTGTGGCCAAATCCAACTTTTCTTGGAAGGGAATATTGACTTTGTAGACTGATGGTTCTCCAGCTGCAGCAGACGCAAATCTTGGCCACTGCATAGAAAATGGAAAGTCAGTGCCTTTCCTGCCTTGAAAAATCCAAATTTGTTCATCCCGTATAGTTTGGTTAATCTGATCTTGACCCATGATTAGCTCTCGTTATAAATTCCAGTTGGGCGATGATATACCATTACTGTGAATCTGTGGTTGAACTTGCGAACTTGATCTCGCTAGCAAGCTGATCATTTCGCTACTTTGCTTTGCAGGATACAGATGTGATATGGCTAAGAAACCCATTTCTAAAACTAAACTTGAGCGAAACAGATGATTTGCGGATAAGCACTGACCATTTCAATGGGGATCCAAGATCAGAATTGAACTTAATCAACACTGGCTTCTACCACATCAGAGCAAACAACAAGACCATATCACTATTCGAGACTTGGTACGATTCCAGAAAGAATGAAACAGGGTTGAAAGAGCAAGATGTCTTGGCAAATCTGATACACGACGGAGTGATCAAACGACTAGGCCTCGCAGTAAGGTTCTTGGACACCCTCTATTTCAGTGGCTTCTGCACTGATAGCAGAGATGTCGAAGAAGTTTCCACCGTCCATGCCAATTGTTGCCGGAGCATAAGTGCTAAAGTTGCTGATTTGACTGCAGTCTTGAAGGATTGGAACAGGTTTAGACATGCTCCGGCCGTGACAAATGCAACGGATAATTCTGCATCAAATGCATTTCAATGGTCGAGACACATAGCGTGTATGCATTCATGGACAATGCCCACAAGAACTGTGCCATGAGGCCAAGCTTGATACAACCTCTCATTTTGATGTCTCGTGACCCTCTCCATTTATTTCATGGAATGGACATTTTAACGAACACTTGGTATACAGAGATAAAAAAGAACTCCAGTTTAATTATACAAATAATTTCACTATATTCTTTTCATTCAATTAAAAGGAAGACACAAGATCCAGTTTAAGGAATCAACTGAAATTGTACGCTTGCATTGAGTTTACGTTTTTTTCTTAATAAAAAATTAACAACCCTACAAATTTAAATTGTAGTGGGCTTAATTTCATCATTTGTACTTGAAAAAACGAATTTACATTTAAATTGAGTAGTTGAATAAAATATATTTTCATTGTATTTGACTATAGAGTTTAAATAAATTGGTTGCGACTACTCCTCGATTAGAGTAACTGTTACGGACAAACAGTAGTGATAAAAGGAATTAAAAATAATAAAAATTAAAGAAATATTTATGTACGATTTATGAGAGAAATTTTTTATTTTTTTAATAATTATTTTTTTATAATTATTAAAAAAGGAATTGATATAACAAGTGCTCGAATTGCATATTTATAAAAAAGAAAATATAAGTTAGCATACCAAGGGGGCTTCGCATCCTTTTGCTACGTATTCTTAAAATTTCAAATTAAAACAATAATTCAAAATAATTAACGATAAGTAATTAAGGTTTTTGGCCACCCATGCAAAAAGCTCTCTTTTTTCCAAATTGCATACTCAAATTTGAATGAAAAAAAGTTAAATTATAATTTCTCTTTTTAAATTTTAATTGATTATAATTAACTCACATATTCATAATCTTAAGGAGTAATAATATTCCAATCTCACAACTGTCACCTACTAACCCTAAAAAAAAGCAAAATACTATTTATTTTAATAGATAATTTCATTGTTTATTAATGTTCGTCATCATTGAACACCGCCCCCCAAGCACTCTCTAATGTCAGAATGGCTGTAAGAGCAATGCATGTGATCAGTAATGTTCCTGGTAAATTGCCTAGCGATTGTCAATTCCATCCGAGGGATGATATTTCTGTTGGGATGGGTAACGGAAGTAACACACAAATAATTAAAAAGAAAAAATAAATAAATAAATAAATAAAAATATAAAAAATTAATATGGTTTGGTTTCTCAGACAAAAATACAAACTTTCAATTTTTTTTAACGTCGATCGGTCTCTCAATTAGACTTTCAATTTCAAAAGAAACACTCTATTATGTAATTTTTATACGGACAAAATTACAAACTCTCATAAAATAATTCAATATCTACAAATTTCTCAATTTATTAGATTCAATGTGTTAGTGTACTCTCCTCAAAATAGCACTAACCTATTTACAGGAAATTTTTTTTTACTCTTTTTTAAGTTATCCCATTGAGAAAAAACTCAACAATTCTTACCAAGGTTCATTGAACATCTTTCTGATTAATGAAAGCTTGCAGTTAGTAGGGTGATTTTAGTTTGATTGTTAGTTAGTTCAATGGGTTAATCGAATCATAATTAATACTTAAAGTTGAAGTTGTTAATCCGAATTGATTTAGTCCGTTCAATTGAGTTTGAGATTTTTTTTTTCTTAATCAGCAGTTTAATTGATATATGACCTCTTTAAAAAAAATAAAAATATTTTCAAATAATTCATTTTTATTTTTTCCGTGCAAAATATCTTTAAGTCTTAACACTTTTCATTTATAATATTAATTGAAGTCGTCAATTCTATAAAAAAAATTATTTACACCAATTTTCTTTTTAAATTTTCTTAATTTTTAAGAGCAAAACTCACTCATTATAAGTTATTTATTATTTTAAAAATTTTTGTTACATAGTGAAACAAAGATTTTAATCTTTTTATATTGTGAATTTGATTGAAAATAGAATCAGTAAATATAAAACTGTAAAGTAAAGATACTAGAATAAGAGAGAATCACTTAAATGTTATTTCATTGATTGTTCGTTTACTTACATATGACCCATATTTATAGAGGTTTCGATACATCATCCGAAAGGATAAGAAATGAATTTAATAAATGTTATCTTATCCCATCTATTAATAACTTTAGAAAAACGAGCAGTCACATTATCTTCAAGATAAATGGATAGAATGAAGAAAATGAATAACCACTTAATATTTTCATAACATTCCCCATTGGATGTTCATATTCAACCACTTCGAAAAATGCCTCGTTAAAAACCTTCATAGGAAAAACCCTGTGGGACAAAAACTTAGTGAAGGAAAAGAGTACACTTGTCGTTCTAAAGGGAATACTGCCTCATTAAAAACCTAACTAAGAAAAAACTCAATAAGAAAACATCTTAATTAAGGAAAAAGAACACAGTATGCATATTCCCCCTCTTAATAACATCTTCAAGATAACTTTATATATTTCAACAAATGCATTCTAATTTTTATGTACTAATTTTTCAAATGAAGCAGTCGGCAATGCCTTAGTGAATAAATCTGTCAGATTATTACATAATCGAATCTGTTGTACATCTATTTCACCTCTCTTTTGGAGTTCATGAGTAAAGAAAAATTTTGATGAAATATGTTTTGTTCTATCTCCTTTAATATATCCACCTCTTGATTGAGTTATACAAACTGCATTATCTTTATAAAGAGGTATTGAAAATTCCTTTTCAAAAGGTAATCCACAATTTTCTCGGATATAATGGATCATTGATCTCAACCACATACATTCTCAACTTGTCTCGTGAATAACTATAACTTCAGCATGATTAGAAGAAGTAACTGCTACAGATTGTTTTGTAGAGCGCCATGATATAGTAGTACCATCGCATTTAAATAAATAATCAGTTTGAGAACGTACTTTATGTGGATCGAATAGATAACCATCAGCAGCATATCCAATCAACATTGGACTGGTTCTATTTAAATAAAATAATCCAAGATCTATTGTCCCTTTAAGATATCTTAAAACATGTTTAATCCAATTCCAATGTCGTCGTGTTGGGGAAGAACTGAATCTTGCTAATAAATTCATAGAAAATATTATATCAGGTCTAGTATTATTAGTAAGGTACATCAATGCGCCAATTACATTGAGATATGGTACTTTAGAGTCAAGTAATTCTTCATTATCTTCTCGAAGTCGAAAAAGATCTTTATTTATATCTAACGATCTCACGACCATTGGAGAGCTTAATGGATGTGCTTTGTCCATGTAAAACATTTTAAGAACTTTTGTTGTATATTGATTGATGAATAAAAATATCATTTTCTAGATGTTTAATTTGTAAATCAAGACAAAACTTGATTTTGCCAAAATCCTTAATTTCAAATTCTTACTTCAGGCTATTTCTTACCTTTTGGAGTTCTTCTGGAGTTCTAATAATGTTAATATCATCAACATATATCTCAAGTATCACAAAATCATATCCAAATTTCTTAATAAAAATACATGGATATAGTGGATCATTTTTATATCCTGATTTTAATAAATATTCACTAAGACGATTATACCACATGCGTCTAGACTGCTTTAAGCCATATAATGACTTTTATAATTGAATGGAATAATTTTCACGAGAGTTAGAATTATATGCTTCGGGCATACTAAATCCTTCTGGGATTTTCATATAAATATCATTATCAATATTCCCATATAAATAATCAGTCACAATATTTATTAGACGCATGTCAATCTTTTTACGTATACATCCACCACAGGTGAATATGTTTCATCGTAATCAATACCTGATTTTTACGAAAAATCTTGTGCCGCAAGTCATGCTTTATATCTTACGACTTCATTATTTTCATTTCGTTTTTGCACAAATACCCATTTATAACCAATTGGTTTTACACCTTCTGGTATTCGGATTACAAGTCCAAAAACCTCACGCTTTGCAAGTGAGTTTAACTCCAATTGAATCGCATCTTTTTATTTTGGTCAATCATTTCTATGACGACATTCTCCAACTGATGTTGGTTCAAGGTCCTCATTATCTTTTAACACTTCAAGTGCTATGTTATATGTAAAAACATCATCAGCAGTTATTTCCGTCCGATTCCAACTTCAGCCAGAAGTTATATAATTAATGAATATCTCATTATTCTGTTCACTATTTTCAGGTATTTGGATCTTTTCATCAATTTTCATTGATCCCTTTCTTCAATTGGATCATTCTGATCATTCTGATCCCTTATTGGAACTCCAAAAGGCAAGAAATAGCCTACAGCAAGAATTTAAAATCAAGAATTTTGGCAAAACTAAGTTTTATCTTGATTTACAAATTGAACATTTGGAAGGTGGTATTTTTATTCATCAATCAATATATACAACAAAAGTTCTTAAAAGGTTTTACATGGACAAAGCACATCCATTAAGTTCTCCAATGGTCGTGAGGTCGTTAAATATAAATAAAGATCATTTTCGACCTCAAGAAGATAATGAATAACTACTTGGTCCTGAAGTACTATATCCTTTTTATGTGGTTTATGTTCTCCCCCTAATTTAGGAAATAAAGTTTCATCAAAATAACAATCAACAAATCTTGCTGTGAATATATCACCTGTCAATGGTTCAACTTATCTAGTTATAGAGGGAGAAACATATCCAACATATATCCCCAACATTCTTTGAGGATCCATTTTTGTACGTTGATTTGGCGCTATCGGTACATACACAACACACCTAAAAATTCTCAAATGAGTAATATTTGGCTCAGAACCAAAAGCCAATTGTAAGGGAGAAAATTTGTGATAACTTGTTGGCCTTATGCACACAAGTGCTGCAACATGCAAAATAGCATGTCCCCAAGTAGTTGTAGGGAAATTTATTTTCATTAATAATGGTCTAACAATTAATTGTAACCGTTTAATGAATGATTCAGTTAGACCATTTTGAGTATGAACATGAACTAATGAATGTTCAATAGTAATGCCAATTGACATGCAATAAGCATCAAAGGTTTGGGAGGAATATTCTCTAACATTATCTAAACGGATCATTTTGATAAGATAATCTGAAAATTATGCTCTTAAGCGAATTATTTGGGCAAACAATCTCGCAAACGCCAAGTTGCGGGTTGATAATAAACTGACATGCGATTATCAAGTCGATGCATCAATTAAAATAATAAAGTATCTGAATTGCCCACATAGTGGATTAATTGGTCACATATATCACCATGAATTCTTTCTAGAAATATTGGAAACTCAAACTCCACTTTTGTTGGAGATGGTTTAATAACCAATTTCCCTTGAGAACATGCAGTACAATAAAATTTATCAGATGTTAAAATTCTTTGACTTTTCAAAGGATGACCGTGCGTCATAATAGCTCGTGGATGGCCCAAATGGTTATGCCAAAGGATAAATATAGCAGAATCATTAAACTTCTGATTTACTGAATGATGCACTTCAATTACTTGGATTTTTGTGCCATATAGGCCAGATGAAAGGTATGGTAGTTTTTCTAATAAAGATTTTTTACCCGACATTATTTGAGTAATACAGAGATACTCAAAATCATTTTCTTCCATTATTTTAATGTGATATCTATTTCGACGAATATCTTTAATACTTAATAAATTTCTTCTAGATTTTGAAAAAAATAACACTTTAGGAATAACAACATTTGTTCCTCCGGGTAATACAATATTAGTTTTTCCAGAGCTTTCAATCAACGTTACACTACCACTTATAGTATTAACAATTGTTTCTTCCATCTGCAGGTAAGAGAAATATTTTATATCTTTCAATATGGTGTGTGTTGTATTACTACCAATTAGACATTTATCTTCAATGCCACTTATGTATCCAGTAAGTGGAATAATATCCATCTAGGCATAACAAAATATTTATAAATTTAAATACTTAAACAATAAAAACTTTAAACGCTAATTACTATTACAATGCCAAAAATATAAAACATAAAAGAAATATATTAAAAGTAAACTTCTAATTCTTCTGAACACTTCCATCACCAATCAAATGCTCAATTCTATTTAGGATGCTCAAAGAAATCAGCCACGTCCAAATGAGTTACATCAACATCAACATCGTCAAGGTTGGTATCGTCATCATCATGAAGAGAATGTTGTAGAGTAAAATTTACTTCAGTATTTTTGTCTTTCTTCTCAATAGACGCCTGATATAGATCAATAAGGTGTTTTGCAGTACGACAGGTACGAAACCAATGACCTTTCATGCCACAGCGATAACATTTATCTTCATAATTTTTAGGAACAACATCATTTTCTTTTCTTTTCTCGTTAGTTTTTTGCCACTTCTGGTGGATGTCATTATTTCTCGTAACTTTGTTATGACTATTGCGATCATAATGAATATTTTTATCACGACCATATATTCGTCCACGGCCATGGCCATGACCACTACCACGACCTTTTCCACGGCCAAAATTACGAGTTCTAACATCATTCACTTCTGGGAATGGAGTAGAACCTGTTGGTCGAGCTTCATAATTTTTCATTAATAACTCATTATTTTGCTCAGTTACGAGAAGACAAGATATCAATTCTGCATTCTTCTTGAATCCCTTTTCTCGATATTGCTGCTGCAGAAGCACATTCGAGGCATAAAACGTAGAGAAAGTTTTTTCTAATATATCCTCATTAGTAATATTTTCTCCACACAATTTTAGTTGCGAACTAATTTTAAAAATAGCAAAATTATACTCACTAACAAATTTAAAATCTTGTAATCGCAAGTGCATCCAGTCATATCGTGCCTTTGTAAGGACGGCCATCTTTTGGTGATAAAACATTTCTTTTAAATTAATCCACAAAATAAGTAAATTTTTCACGATAAGGTATCAACCTTTAAGTTATCATGAAGATGATGGCGGGAAAAAATCATAACTTTAGCATCATTTTATGATGATGATGGATTTCTTTTTACAATGATATCTGTCAGACCCATTGCAGCTAGATGCATTTCAGCGTCTAGTGTCCAAGATAAATAGTTTTTCCCAATAATATCAAGGGTTGCAAACTCAAGTTTGGTGAGATTTGCCATGTGAATACAAAATCAAATAGAAAAAGTACCTACCTTCCTCTTTTGTTCTAGAAAACTTAAAAAAAAAAATCAGACTTCTTGATTGCATGGATCGAGAGAGAACTTCGATGGTGTAGACTTGGTTATCACCTTCAATAGAACAACTTCAATAGTGTCACCGTGATTATAACCTTCAATAAAACAACTTTGATAGAGTCTCGTGCTGATAACGTATTGTGAACTTGATTTAAAATAGAATCAGTAAATATAAAATTGTAAAGTAAAGATATTAGAAGAAGAAAGAAAATAAAAAATCACTTAGATACGATTTCATTGATTATTCGTTTGTTTACATATGACCTCTATTTATAAAGGTTTCGATACATCATCTGAAAGGATAAGAAATAAATGCTATATTATTTCATTCATTAATAACTTTAGAAAAACGAACAGTCACATTATCTTCAAGATAAATGGATAGAATGAAGAAAATGAATATCCACTTAATATTTTCATAATATTTTATTTTTATTTTTAACTTTTTTTTCTCTTTTACCAATAAACAAATAAATAAAAAAGAAAAAAGAAAAAGCCACAGTTGATCAAGTAATTTCAATCGTCAACCGTCGATCGACCAATTGTGGTCAACCGTAGTTAAAGGATGAACGTTGAAGTTGATTATTTTGGCTAATTAATAACTGTAGTCACTCTTATTCTTTTATGGAAGGGCAATCTGAATGTCTAAAGAGTTAAAGGGCAAGATATGAACAAAATTATTGTTAAGGGTAAAATTGAATTTCGAAAATATTTAGGGGTCAGCAGAATCATTTTTAATCTTCAAAATAATATTTGTGATTAATTTTCTCATACTATTTACTTATTACTCTCTCCGTTATTAAATGACAATCACTTTTAGAAAGTTAAATAAATTATGTTCATTGTTGTAACAAAATTAAATTATTTTTATCAAAAGTTGTATAATTAATTTAAAAATTAGCTATAATTCAATGAAATAATAAATAAAAAATATAATAGATACATTGATTTCACACACACACACACACATATTCTGCAATGACACATGACAAAATAGATTTGTTCTAGAAAAAGTCGAAGAGGAGTGTTCCTGTGGTGACACGTGGCAAAATGAATGAGTTTCTGAACTGACACTTGTTGATCAATAAGTCAACAATGACATTTAAATTAATTATAAGCTATACATAATTATATTACTCACTCCATTCTTATTTATCTGTCACAATTGAAAATTATCTGTCACATTGAAAAAATTTAGGTGCCATTAATGTTAATTTTACGGTTATACCATTGTATTAAATAGTTTTAAAAAATGAAAGTGTCATAACTTTAGATAGAGAATTGAGCAAACAAATTAAGAAAATAATTGTGAAGAACATTAAATCCAATGGTACTTTTGGAATGTACAAACAAAGTTGTATGAATTTAAAAGATTAAATAATTTTTCTTAAACGGTGTGAAGTAATTAACTGTGACAGATAAATAGAGACGGATGGAGTACATGATGAATGATATGAATATGATAGGCATATTAAATGAATTATTGTTACATATGAAAGTCGAAGAGGAGTATTCACGCGGTGACACGTGGTAAAAAGTAAAAATGGATGAGTTCCTAAAAAAGTCGAAGAGGAGTGTTATTTCGGTGACATGTGACAAAATTGATGAATTCTTGAATTAACACGTGTTGATCAATAAGTCAACATGACAATCAAATTAATTATAAGCTATACATAATTATATCACACGATGAATGATATGAATATAATGGGCATATGAAATGAATTATCATTATATATACATATATATATTAATATTATTTCTTAAAATTAATTATAATTATTTTAATAGTATATAATTGAGTTAACAATGACGGTTAAATTAATTATAAGTTATACAATTATATCACATGATGAACTAAATAAATATGATAGACATATTAAATGAATTATTTATATATATGTGTGTGTGTGTAAAAATTATAATTGTTTTTATAGTATATGTTGAAGAAGTGTGTTCTTGCGGTGACACGTGACAAAATGGATGAGTTTCTATATTGACACATATTGATCAATAAGTCAATAATGACGGTTAAATTAATTATAAGCTATACATAATTATATCACATGATGAACTATATGAATATGATAGGCATATTAAATGAATTATATATATATATATTATTTCTTAAAAAATAATTATAATTATTTTTATAGCATATAATTTAGTCAAGAGAAGATCCTTATTCTTCCCCTTTTTTTTGGAAGAAAAGAAGGATGTGAACAAAATAGATGAAACAGAAAAATTCAAGTGAATGAAAAGGAAAAAAACAAATGATGAATTCGACTTTCGCTTTACAGATACAGGCTATAACAAAAGCCCCATTTATTATTTTTATTTGAGTAAGAAAGGGAATCAAGGAAATTCGAATGAAAAAAGGAAACTCTTTCTCCTTGAAAAATCTCTTGTGATTCTTTTTTTTCTTTTAAAATAAGTAATAAACAAAATTAATAAACAAATACAGTTAAATTAATTATAAGCTATACATAATTATATCACACGATGAATGATATGAATATGACAGGCATATTAAATGAATTATTGTTATAAATTATTTTGTAAAAATAATTATAATTATTTTTATAGTATGTAATTTATAAACTATAAATTAGAATCAAATAGTTATCATTGTTTTGATATGATATAATTTATAAATTATAAATTATAAATTATTGTAAACAATAAATTATCACATATGAATTATTAATAATTATTATCATAAAAAGTCATTATAATTCTTTTTATAGTAAGAATTACCATCTATTAAATGATATGAAGATCATAGTAATTTTCAATGAATATCATATAATAAATTATATGAATTTAATAGTTCTATTAAATGAATTATTGTGACATGTATATATATATATATATATATATATATATATATATATATATATTTATATAGTATCATTTGTAAAAAAAAATTACAATTCTTTTGGTAGTAGATAATGTATCAATTAGAATTGATCATACTTCTATAAAATGAATTATTGTGATCTATATAACTATATATATATATATATATATATATATATATATATATATATATATGATCATTTGAAAAAATCATTATAATTCTTTTTATATTAATCACTATCATATATTAAATGATATGAAGTCCATCAAAATATTCTCCTTTTATTTTGTAATTACTTAATTCATAATTTCGAGGTATAATAGTCTTACCAGTTATTTTGTTTATAGGATTACTTATTGCATAAGTATTGGTAAATGATAATTTTGGTGGTAAATAATTTTTTGTGATTAAGGGTTTTTCTTGTAAATCTAAATTTAAGGGTGTTGAATCTATTTCTTCTATTATAGACAAACTAGGTACTTGAATTTGACAAACATCATTAAATAAGCAAGGATAATTTATTGTGTCTTTTAAATGAAAACAATCAGAATGATGTGTATTCGAAATAGCGTATAATATTGCATAAGTTATTGAATAAGGTCTATTATCTTTATAAAAGAAATATTTTCTTTTAAAATTTTGTAGCAAGCTTAATGTTTTATCAAAATCTTTATCTTTTATATTATAAGCTATTCTTGGGTAAATATTAAATTTTAATTTTTCATATTAAAGATTTCCGCTCAAAATTCCTAAACATGCTTCCTTTCTATTTCTAATTCTGTTATCTATTATTGCTAAATCTATTAGCGTATCTAATCCTTCTTTAAAGGTTGCTTAAATAATTATTTGTATGGCTTCTATATGTATCCACCCAAGACTATTTTTAATTTCTGGCTTTAATTTTTGTATTTTATCTTCAATATCTTTTTTCGTTAATAATGATATTATTACTTTATTAAGTGTTAAAGATATTTCTAGGGCTCTTTCTTGAATATTTAATCCACAATAAAGATGATGTTTTCTAGGTTTTATTCCTATTTTTTCTAATGTATTAACATGAAATTCTGAATAATTTGTTAATGAAAAGTTTTCTTGTTGTATTTGTTTCAATTTTCTTTTATATATTAATATTTCTTTATTGTATTCTCTTGAAGATTTTTCTTCTTTATCTATTGTTGGATCTATTTCAATTATTTCTCTATTATTCATCTTCAAATGATTCTATGTATTTTGTGTCTAGTAATATAAATATACTTTTATATGTGCTTAATTCTTCAAAATTATCTATCTGAATGAATTCTCCTTCTTCAATCATTTTCTGAATATCTTCGTCAATTTCAATTTTCTTTTTATTTTTATCAAAATTTTTAGGGCACCTATTTGCATAATGTCTAAGTTCTTTACAATAATAACATTGACATTTTTTAACATTTTTCTTTCTTCTCTTAAAGGTTGGTTTCAGAGGTTTCTTATATTTCTTCTTTTTATAATATCGAGTTTTTCTTTTCTTAAAATATATTTTCTTATATTGTTTTCTCTTTTTATGCTTTCTTTTAACTTTATTATAATAATGACTATCACATCCTATCATTTAGGTTTATCACAACATAATGAAATCTTTTTCCTTAATCCTCTAGTTAATTTAGCTAGAATAGCATCTCCACACCATTTACTTAATTTATCTCGACAATGAACAATTCTTTTACCTAATGTATCGTTTTCACCAAATTTATAAGTATCGATTAGTTTTTGCCCCCAAGGGTCAGGTATCTTAGTAAAAAACAAAGGTAAGTAAGATAAAATATTTGGCACTTGATTATAAATATGATAATAATAATATTGGAAAACACATATATACCTATCGATTTCACACATATCACATAATTGTAATCTTAATAAAGCTATTAAATATTTTTGTGTAGTTGCTGAATCTTTGAAGAAGTTACCTTCTCCTAAAAATTCAAGTTTTAATACTTCTGTAACTCGAGTAATAATATTAGATAAGCTATCATCCGTATCAAATACGGTTTGTTGGACATTTTCTGAAAGATTTTGCCAATATCTTAATACACTGTTTAGCAAACTTCTGAGTATAAAATGTCTTACTGATTCTTTATATAATTTATTAACAGTAACAGTTATTCGTATAGCAGCTTCCCATTTATCTATAGCTTCTTCAACATTTGAGATGGAGTCTATGTCTAAATAGATTCCAAATGGATTAATAGGTTCAACTCTCTTTTTTTCTAAAGGAGTAAATTTATCCATTTGTTGTTGCATAATAGAACTAATTCCAGCATAACCTTTAATAGTTTTATCAAAAGCTTGTGAAGGATTTTTACTTGTACTAGGGATATCTGAAATATTAGGATTATACTCTGGATTATATTCGGGCTTAATTTCAGTTATTTCAGGTTTCAAGTTTATATATTGATATTCTTTATTAATATCTCCAATATTTGTTATTAAAATTTCCATGTCAGAGGGAATGTCATCCATATCAGAATTACTCATTTCCTTTATATCCTTTTGGTATATTCATTTTTTCTAAGTATCTTTGTAATGGACTCTTCTTTTTATTGGGAATTATTATTCTTGTTTCTTTTTCAGTTTCAGTCACTATCTCTTTTTTCTTTTCTTTATCTTTCTGTTGTAACAAAGTCCTAATCAAAACCGTCATTTTATCTATTTCTAATATTATATTTTCTTCATAACTAATAATAGTTTTTTGTATTTCTATTAAATCTTTGTCTAATTTAGTAACCATATCAGATTATGCTAAGATTATAATTTTTTGTTTATCCATCTTTTTGTATTCCACTTGATTCTGCTTGAGTTAAGTCTTTAATTTCAAGGGGACTTAAATCATTAAAGTTTTTGAGACAATTTAAGAAATCTACTTTCTCTATATCATTGAATTGTTTAAAATATTCTAACTTAGGACTATGACTCTTCCTATATAGTACACTATTACTTAATATTTTTGAAATCTTAGTTAGCATATATGATCTTAATGTGAACACAGGTAAGGTCACTTTTATTTCTTCTCTAAGTCTTTTAATTTGTCTTTCAATTTTTTCAAGATCTTCTAAATTTGATTTTTGTCTAATAATTGGCCTAATAGGAGGTCTTCGGGGCATCATTAATCAGATCTATAACCCCAATCTATATCATCTATATAATTCTCAAACGTAAATCTTATTGGTGTATTATTATTATCCTATTCTTGAGCATATCTAGATTCAAATTCACCACCTATTATATCTGTATCATAAAGAGTTATGTGAAAATCTAGAGAATTAATAGATTCTATTAATTCAATATCCAAATTATCCGGCCTCTGATATATATATATATATATATATATATATATTATCTATTAAAAAATAATTATAATTCTTTTTATAGTAGATAATGTATCAATTAGAATTGATCATAACATAATGTTAATTATTTTTTAATAATATATATATATATATATATATATTGTAAAAAGAATTAATTCTAATTGTATAGTTTATAATTTATCAACTATAAATTATCATAACATAATTATACTAATTATTATAGTATATAATTTAATAAAAATTATAAATTATCATCTATAAATTTATTAATCATCGATATTTAGATATCTATATTTATACAGAAATATCTATTTATTATAACTTATAATTTTATAATTATGTGATAATTATATATCATTATATATATATATATATATATATATATATATGTGTGTGTGTGTGTGTTAAAAACAAATTATAATTATTGTAATAGTATATAATTTATACAATTGAAAGTATATCATTTCTATATATGATTATTTGTAAAAAATATTTATGATGATGCAACTACCTTCCTTCTTGACTTTCTCACGACAATATAGAAGAACACACATTCCAGAAGACAATCAAACATCTATCGGCCTTCCTTCTTGGCCTTCCATTCTGTGACTATTGGATTTTGTCACCCAATTAAATCAACATTAAGTTCACAGATTATTCAATTATATATTATGAAGTTCATAGATTGTTCAATTATTTTGAAATCCCTCGAATATACGTGGAAATTATCTAATGTCAATAAATGAAATTTCTTGAAGACTAAGCATTTGAAGGAGGCGAAACAGCTTCAAGTAAATGAAACGGCTTCCAGGTCGAGTAAATTCGCTTTTCTTGATGAAGTTCTCTTAATTTGTAACTATATATAAATATGTCGAGGGTGTAATAGAAGTGTATGAGTTGGGAAACAATTCACAGAGGAAGTTATGGGAAAGCCATTGACAAGGGCTAAAACTAGGCTCTTGAAGCGGCATGTCTCAAGCAATCGACTGGTTAATTTAGGTCATTTCTTTCTATCATCTTTCCTTTTCTTTGTTATTTAGATCCTTTCGGAAATGCATTTTGGGATGTAAAAAATAATTGGGATTTTAAAGTGCCTTGCAATTGATAATTGGAGAATAGGCAGGAAAAATAATTTTTCGTTCTTTTAATAGAAATTTTATCTTTGTGATTTTTTGTGGTGATTTACACCTGAATGTTGTAAATTACACATTTTTTGCTCCATACTTATGAAGTAACTTTCTTGACTGTAAGGCCCCATTTGTTGAAAGAAAAGGAAATGTAAAGTACTATAGAGTATCAACGCTGATTATCAAATTTCTCATAATGAGATAATGAGATTTTTATCTTTCTTTCTATTTTCAATATGTGTGAGCTTTCTGAGATTTGAGCTTTAGTTTCTGGGCAATGTGTTTTGTTTTGTTTGATTTTATTGGTTTATTTGAGTTGTTTGATGAAGATATGAGTTTGTATTGGATCGTTGAATTCATGCTTAAAAATGGGTTCTTGAAGTAGAGGAATTAAGTTATGATATCAGGTGATTTATCTTTGATTGTTTGAAGTTAGAAGATAATGCTATTGGGATTTGATTGTTTTGCTCTTTCCTTTCTTGGGATATTCTGGTTTTCTTAAATGTCCACGTGTATTGAATTTGTTTGTTCAATTTATCTCTTTATGGTCTTGATTAATGTCCTTGTTTCTATTAGTGTGTGTGGAGACTGCAATAGAAGTGGAAGAATTGGAAAAATATTTTTATTGTAAAAAAAAAAAGTAAGTAAATTTGAGCTTTCTGAGACTTTAAGCTTTGGTTTCTGGGCAAGTGGTTTTGTTTTGTTTGATTTTCTTGGTTTATTTGAGTTGTTTGGTGAAGATATAAGTTTGTGTTGGGTCGTTGAGTTCATGCTTAAAAATGGGTTCTTGAAGTAAAAGAATTAAGCTATGATATCATGTGATTTATCTTTGATTGTTTGAAATTAGAAGATAATGTTATTGGGCTATGATTGTTTTTGCTCTTTCCTTTCTTGGGATGTTATGGTTTTCTTAAATGTCCACATAAGTATTGAATTTGTTTGTTTCGTCCCCTCCTTCCAACTCTTCAGTCTATACAAAAATGTAAGAGTATGCTTAGGTGAATTTGTATGGTTTCCTGTATATGTTTTCGAGTAAGTGTGTACACATATGTTTCTAGCTGTTGTACATGTGTGAGAGGTAAAGAGTTGGGATTATATTTCTTGGATTTTGATGAGTGGATCTCTCTGAGTATGGCTGGATTGATTTTCTATCATTTATTGTGGCTTGCATTCCCCCATTCATTTTTTTCAATTCTTCGTGTGCGCATAAATTGTTGAAGCATTATGCCTACATTTCTTTTGAGAAAGTGATTAGTGCCCTACTGCTCATTTAAAGATCAAAATTTTAACCTTCTCGTTTAACATTGTTCTCTATTTTACTCTGTTGAAATTTTGCTTTCTTAAACTTTTTTACTTACAGATGGTTTGTGTTCTGATATTAATGAACACATAATTTTTTGAATAGTTGTTTGGCAGTACACTTTAATATATTTCTAGAGATAATTGTAAGCATACTTAAGAAATATTTTCGGACAGTTTTGAATAAATGACAACAGAGAATATGGACAAATGACAATCTTGGATATGGTGTTTTAGTAGGGAGAATATTATTGAATTTGGTATCTTAAGATGTAGTATTTGTGACCTTATTTTAGTAACACTAGATGGTTTTATCCCAATCATGACGTTTCAAGCGGAACTTTATAAAATTCCAAACAAATATAATGATAGCATGAATCTAAAGGAGAAAGGAAAAGCTTCAAAAAGAAATCAATTTAGAGAATACAGTTTCATTCACTTTTGTTTGAGTTCTTTTTGTTCAATTTATTATTGTGCCATACTACTCTTTTCTTAGTTAACATAGTAGCCTATTTTTAGTAATTAAATGTCAGAGAACAATGTCTTTTTCATAAGTGCTTAAAATGAAATCTCCTTTTTTGTGTGTCCAGTACCCACCAGGTTCTTTTTATCCAACTCAAACCATCTGTATTGACCATTGAATCAGATTTCAAGAATTTCTATCATGTTGAGAAAATCTATTTATATCATACATCAAAGTATGACATTCAATTTTATGGATTTTGGTGCGCCTATTTGTAGTAATAACATTTCATAGAACAATGTTTTTTCATAAGTGCTCAAGGAAGGCATGATATTTTAATTATGAGTACATGACAGAAATTAAAATCAGCTTTAAAGAATTAAAAAATATTAAATTGAAAAGTTTTCCATTTGAGTTGAGAAAGTTTTTTGAAAAAACTTATTATTTGAGTACACGGTATGTATCAAAGTATATATAGAATGTATTTTTTAAAAAAAATTAAAAAAGAATTATGATATTACAAAATGTTTCTAGCTTGCTGCTACTCTATGCTAGATTGTATGTTTCTTTGAAATTAATCTTTTTTTAAAAATTTTTATAGGATTGATATGAAGAAACATGATGAGTGGGAAGGGAGTCTTCGAAGCATGACTCTTCACAAATTTATCGATAAAAGGATGACCCCTCTCCAAATTATCATCAAGTGAAGGTGTATTTGCCCAGGTAAAGATGTTAATTGGTGGAAGGGGAATTTGGAAGTGTGACCCCTCGCCAACTTATCATTAAGTAAAGGGTATATTTGCATAGGTAAAGATACTAATGAGTGGGAGTGTAGATTTAGTGTATGCTTGGATTTGCATTATATTCAATTATTTTTTTCTTTTTAAAAATATTGTACAGATAACTTCAGCCTGCAACGATGGATGTTCTTGCGAGGTGGAGGAAATTATCAGAAAAAAAATTAGGGAAAAAAGGGTTGTGTGTGGCGATAATAAATAAATAAAAATGTTTGAAAAAATAAAAAATATGACTGAGATAAAATATTTAAACTATATATTATTATATACAATATTTCTTAAATTATAGAAAAATAAAAAAATTAATCCCAAGCAACGCAGCCCTACATTTGCATATGTTGTCTGAAAAAGGGATTTCAGTAAGCAGAAGAGAGCGTGAGAAATTAAAGAAAAATGCAATGATGAAATAAAAATGTCTGTGGAAGAAATTAATTCTATATTCACACAATTAATAACATTATTGTGTTATGAAACACTAATATGTTCCAAACAAGTACAACTTCTCATTCAAAGAGATTTCCATAAACAAATACCAGAGACATTCTACTTATGAGGTTTTTAGATTGTATGGATATAGTTAGATAACAATAAAAATTATTATTTCATGATAAAGTACAATAATAAATGTGGAGTTGATAAAAATTAAATTATTTAAAATTTTGAACATATAATTTTGAAGAATTTGTTGAGTTTTTAATCTAAAAAAAATGATGCAAAAAATATTTTAAAACTTAAAATTTTAACAAAGTAAGTATAGAAAATTAACATATTATAATTAAAATAATAAAAAAAATATTAATCCTGAATAACGCAGCGAACCTGTTACTTAATATAATATAAATACTACTCCAAAACAGTATTTGAACACAAAAAAACGGAAATATGTTCCCTTTTTACTTTTTTGAAGAACAAAAGCCTTTTTTTTTTTTTTTTTTTGCTTTTTCCCATTCTCAAGATATCCATACACCGCCTTAACAAGGAAGACTCGAATTTCACGTTGACGTGGCAGAAACCGACGAGGATTTGATTTGATACCTCTTTTACGACGAACCGTACGATGAACAAGAAAGCTGACGAGTCATGATTTTTGTAAGGTTTTCAAATACCCAATCACAACGTGCCACGTTTTCCATCTTAATCTTTCTCCCACGTGTCACTGGATGACTACATGGACATCGATCCTTCCGGTTCAAGCAGCTATACCTTACAATTGCCCGACACATATAAGTCGGTTAGGGTTTACCAAGCTTTTGTAGTCCCTGCATCTACAGGCTTTCATTATTTCTCTCTCTCTTCTAAATCCGATAATTAACGGATATTTAAATCGAGCGTGCGTTTCAGAAATTTGGATATTTTCTTCTAATTTAATTGTATTCAATCTTTTCTTTGTCTTTGTTCTCGAATATTTTGATTTTGGGGGTGAAAAAGTTTTTCGATTTATTTTACAATTATGCCTCCGAGGTCGGTGAAGAGGACGCCGGCGGGGCCGGGGTCAAAGAGAGGTGGAAGGGGCGGGAGAGGGAAAGCCCAAGTCCAACCTCAGGTTCATCCGGAAGTTGAGGAACCTGTCAAGGTAGAGGAGCCACCAGCGATGGAAGTCAAAGAGGATGTCTTTCAACAGAAAACGCATCGTCCACCAGCTGTGGAGGAGAAGGCGGTGGTGGAGATGGTGCTACGCAAAGAGATGAAGCCAGAGAGGGAGGCTGAAGTTAAATCCGTGGACAAGGGAGTGGTTTCTGTGAAGAGTAAGTGAAAATTATTGTTAAAGTGATTCTTTTTTAAATATTGTTTATGCAACATATTGATTGGCGTTTTCAATGGCTTGTTTTTGGGCCTTTGGAATATAACGAGGATTGTTGTTTTGAGTAATTCTGAATAATCACAAGTTCCCCAAAGTTGTTTTAGGTTAACCGATACCTTGGAGAACCATCGCAGATCTGAATTGTGTTAATCGGATTAGATATACCAGCTTAGTTGCATGTAGGATAGTAGCATCTCCAAATTCAAGGTCTTTTTTAATTAGTTTGGTAGATTTTGCTTTTTTATAAGAATGTTGGAAGGGTATGTAATCCGAAGGATTGTTTTTGGTTTGAACTACATGCTGTACATTTGGGGTGTATGGTATGGAGAGAAGAGGGAAAAGAAGAGAGTTGGATCACAGGGAAGTGTTAGTGAGAAAAAAGGGTTTCATAAGGGAAAATTTAGACTTTCTACTTTCTCTGTTTTCGTTGTCCCCTGATAGCTGGCTATAGTTTAGGCTTGTATCAAGTTCCTGGTTTTATTTCCCTCCCCCCTCCTTTCCCCCTCTCCCTCTGGCTGTTTATATTGTATTTTAGGTTTTTGTTTAGCCTGGTTTGCAGTTTCTTGAACTTTTAACATGGGATTGTTGGCTGAATATTCTTTAAGGTAAACGGTTTGATGAGATTTATAAGCAATTAAAACTGAAAGGCTTAAGAGACAGTAGATAGAAGTTAATTTCTGACACTAGTGTGTTGTCTCCTTTTACAATCAGAGCATTTTTGGAAAATTTTGTTCGGATAGCCAATGCTTTTATACGAGAAGTGGAAGCATCTGAAGTTTTTGTTAAGGAGTTATCAAATGGTTGATTTTTCTATTACCCAAAACAGAACAAGAAAATAGTATATAGTTTTGCCAAATTTCCAAGAGGAAGCAAGAAAAGGTTCTAGGTTAGTCCCATTACCTCAATGGAAATCAAAATAAGAACTGGCTTAATGTGCAGAAATGCATGCTGCCAAAATTTTATGTAGTAATATGTCTGCCCAGCATACATGAGCAGAATATATATTGTGGTAGATCTCTGAAATGCTTTATTATTGGAGGAAAACTTTATTTTCACATTGTAAACATGATCCTTGTTGGATTGAATTTGAAGTCAACCGAAAAATCTCATTTCTCAGTTGGTTCAAATGGGCTGTAAAATTTTTCTATGGTTTCAGTCTCTGGACTAGGCTGGATATCTTTATCTCATTTCTTTTTACTGGCAGAAGATGAAGATGTGAAAGAGTCTGTTGATGATTATGAAAAAGGTGAGAGGTTAGATTTAGAGGACAATGATCCTGAATATGAACCTGAAGAATACGGTGGTGTGGATTATGATGAGAAGGAAATGGATCATGAGGATGTGCAAGAGGAGGGAGATGAAATAGAGGAAGATCTTGTAGAGGGTGAGGTCGGTGAAGAGGAAGAGGGAGACGTGGTTGAGGAGGAAATGGAAGACATCCATGAGGAAAATGAAGGTGATGATGACCGTGAGCGTGGCAGAGAGGGGCGTGTTGAGATGGTTGATCATGCAGAGGAAGAAGAACACCATGAGGTTGTTAAGGAAAGGCGCAAGCGGAAGGAGTTTGAGGTTTTTGTAGGTGGCTTAGACAAGGATGCTACTGAGGATGACCTGAAGAAAGTCTTCAGTGAAGTTGGTGAGGTTGTTGAAGTTAGGCTTATGATGAATCCTCAGACCAGGAAGAACAAAGGTTTTGCCTTTCTGCGTTTTGCAACTGTGGAACAAGCAAAACGAGCATGTACCGAGCTCAGAAATCCAGTGGTATTTTTCTGATTCTGTAGTTCTGCTGGCAATTGATTTTTAATAATGTGTTAAATTATGTTTTTGGCATCCCAAAACTCCAGGTTCATGGAAAACAATGTGGTGTTACCCCAAGTCAAGACAGTGATACCCTATTTTTGGGTAATATTTGCAAGACATGGACAAAGGAAGCTGTAAGTGAATTAGGATAAATCAGTTTCTATGATGAAGCATCTAGCTACATTCATTAAATATTAAAGAGTGTGAGCTCTTTGTGTTACTGATGTTCAACTGATGTTCAATGTGCATCCAGCTGCGAGAGAAGTTAAAGCATTATGGTGTTGACAATATTGATGATCTGACATTGGTTGAAGATAGTAATAATGAGGGAATGAACCGAGGCTTTGCATTTTTGGAATTTACTTCACGTTCTGATGCCATGGATGCTTTTAAGCGTTTACAGAGGAGAGATGTTGTGTTTGGTGTTGATAGGCCTGCTAAGGTTTCTTTTGCAGATTCCTTCATTGACCCAGGTGATGAGATCATGGCTCAGGTAATGTGCTTGGATTAAACTTCGATGCTTTCAATCGAAAGGGTTAGTGTCTGGTTCTTAGTTTGTATCCCGTCCATTCATCTGCCATAGGGATTTGCTTGTTATTTAGGTGCCGTTAATCCTCTGAGAAGGTCTAGATTAGGTTGAATTTTTTTTTTAAAATAAATTTTTGGGGTTTGGATAGCAGATTTCTTTTATTTATTGTTAGATAATTTCCCTATCTTTGTATGCTTTTGAAATCAAATTTCTCTTGTTGATTTTGTGTTGGTCTGTTACATATGTGTAGTGTAGAGGTGATCAGGGAGAAAAATTCAATGCAAATGTAGTTTCTTTGTTTTCTTATGTTTATTTGTGCTCTCTTCTTTCTGACAAAAAATTCTAATCTGCTACTCACTTTCTGGTTGTGATTGCATTTATAACTTCAGGTCAAGACAGTGTTTGTGGATGGGCTTCCGGCTTCCTGGAACGAGGATCGTGTCCGTGAACTTCTAAAGAATTATGGCGAGATTGAAAAGGTTGAACTTGCACGTAACATGCCATCAGCGAAGAGAAAGGATTTTGGCTTTGTCACGTTTAATACCCATGATGCTGCAGTTACTTGTGCTAAAAGCATCAATAATGAGGAGTTGGGTGAAGGGGATAATAAGGTTGGTACTTTACTTTTAATGTTCTTTCTTTGCTTGCAAATCAGTATACTCAAAGCTGTGTTATTTCAGGCTAAAGTAAGGGCCAGACTATCAAGGCCACTTCAGAGAGGGAAAGGAAAACATGTTTCCCGAGGTGATTTCCGACATGGACGTGCTCCAATTCGGAGTGTTAGGGGTCCATGGAGCCATCCGGTTCATCGTAGCATCCCCATACGTGGAACAAGAGGCCTTCCTGCTCGTTTACCACCTGCAATGGATCGTGGATTTAAAAGGACAGTTGGTTTGAGAGAGCGACGACCGGTTATGGCCATTCCACCAAGGGCCAGACCGGTGGCTCCGCCACCAAGGTCCTATGATAGGAGACCACCTGGTATGCATATATATTTTGTTATATTCAGCTCTTGTATATTTTCCATAAATGGCATTTCTAATATTTACGCATATACCAGTTCCACCATATCCCAAGAGTAGCTTGAAAAGGGACTATGTGCGGAGGGAGGAGCTTCCTCCTCCAAGGAGTAGAGCTGTAGCAGAGTACAGTTCTAGAGCCCCTTCTGATAGACGCATGTCATATAGGGATGACTATTCCTCTCGTGGATCTGGCTACAATGATTTGCCTAGAGGTCCTTCCCGTGCAGCACCTAGGAGAGATTATGTTGATGATGGTTATGGGCAAAGGTATGAAAGGCCACCTCCAACTTACCGCGAAGCACGAGGTCGTGAATATGACACTCTATCTGGTTCAAAGCGCCCTTATACTGCCTTGGTTAGTAATCATCTTCATTTGCTATACAGTATCTGCTTTACTGGTTATTATACTTGCTGTTATCTTGTTTCCTTGACCAATGCACAAGATCTTAGATGACGTTGATATGCCTGCTAGGATGATGTTCCTCCACGGTATGCTGATGCTGGTGTTCGCCACTCTCGTGCTCGTTTAGACTATGAACTGGGTGGCAGTGCCTCGCAATATGGGGATGCTTATAGTGATAGGTGCAAACATTGTTTTATGTAACTTTTTCCTCATGTTTGCATTTGGGTATGTGTGGCTCCTTCTAAGTTGTAATGTTAACTATTTGTAGGCTTGGGAGATCAAATCTAAGTTATAGTGGCAGCCGAAGCTCCATCTCCACTCAAGATTCCCACGGGCTTTACAGTAGTCGCCAGGGCATGAGTTATGGTGGAGGTTTGATTTCTACTTTTTGGATCAGATTTTCGTTCTAAAATTTGACTGTCTAATTGATCATGCATAATGATGGACTTGCAAATCCCCTTCTTCTCTTCTCCCTTTGTTTATTTCTTTATCATTTGAATGTCTTAAAAGCATTTAGTTCCTGAGCGGTTTCTACCAACTCTAATTCCTCAGAACCCTACTTACAGATTGTTTCATCATTTGCAGGCTCCTATAGCAGTAGTGATGTAGGTGGGATGTACTCGTCAGGTTTTGGTGGGGACTATGTGTCTCGCAGTGGTGATGTAAGTTTATGTTGTATCTATTTTAGTGAATTTGATGTATTTATCATCTGCTGTTCAGTGTACTTACCATCTTTTCTTTCCTCTGAAATGGCAGGTTAGTGGTAGCTCCTATTCTTCACTTTATTCAAGTCGCAGCTTGGGTGGTGGTAGTTATATGGGAAGTGGTGGCTCTGGATCTTATTATTGAGGTATGTGATTTTGTTTCTTCATGGTATAATATCTTGTTATAGATGATTTATTTCATAAAGAGGGTAAAAGTACCCAGTTTGCCCCTGGTTTATGCACCATTTGGGAACATGGTTACAAAGGAAACATGGTTATAACTTGTAAGGAGTGAAAAGTTCTGTTTCTGCTGCATGAGAGGTATATGAGAACAAGGAGCATGTTGGTTACATTTAAACTTGTATGGTACAGATCTGACTTGACAAAGAGGCTAGGATTGTGCATCCTCTGAAGCTTATGCATTTTGGTGCTCTTATTTGATAAGGAAGCATTTGATCCAGAATTTGAAGCCTTTTACAGTTGGAAGAGAAGTTATGCTCCAGATCATGTTTACTCTGCAATCCCATAACTCCATCTGTTTCTTCTGTAAGGAAAACAGGGATGACTATTCATAGTTCTGAAACCATATTTCATAAAGGAATCTCCCTGTAAGATTCACCAGAATCTCAAAAGAGAAGGAATTGTTCTGCATCATTCATATCTTTGGACAAATGATATGGTTAAAGTGCTTAAGATGCTTTTATTTGGTTTATGGGTACAATGCTTTGTAATGCGGTGCTCACAAGATAACAAAAGAATTTGAAAGAGCATAAGCAGTTTGATTGAATTAGTATATGCAGTTTGAACTGAACTTATTTGTATTTCAGTTTTACTCATACATCTTAAGTCGACAACGAAGAGATTGAGCCAATGCACTGCCCGCCATTTTGTCTTGGGGTTTAAGACTTGCAGTTCTCCATATACCGTTTAAGCATCCATGGATCACATGCTCCTAACATATGCTCTTTTGTTCTCATGAGAAAGGGAGTTTAAGATGGAATTCGAGTTTCAAGATGAGTGAAGGATAGTAGTTGGACTTGATACTAACTGGTTTATAACTATATTTCTTAGTGAAGTTTTTTGATACTTTACTCAAGATGGACATCTTCCTGGAAATGAACATTGATGAACTTGCCAAAAAGTAGTCAAAAGAAAATATCCCAAGCAAACTTGGTTGGTGAAGCTGAAGTAGTTTGCTTTTTGCAAGCTGAACTAGTTTGCTTTTGCAAGCTGAACTAGGTTTTCTTAGAATGAGCTTGCCAAGTATTTTTGATGTGGATTGTTGAACTGGCATTTACTATTTCTGGGGTCAAGCTTTTCTTGTTGGCCGGAGGATTTTTGGCTTATACATGACGGGGCATGTTGATGATGAACTTTACATTGCAAGCTTATTTTCCGAAGTAGGATTTGGTTTTTGGTTGTCTTGGCATAAAGTGGCCAGGTTACTGCATTAGTTCTTTACCTTAGGATGCCTAGTTACTCGATGTTCCTCTTGAGTAATTCAAGAATCTTGTTTGTATAAACTTTAGCCACTAGAAGAATCAGAGTATAAACATTGAATCGCAAGGTTAAGCCCCTGAAAGGAAAAAAAGGTTGGCAACACGAGTGGCTATAGGTAAGTTGCAAGACTACTCATAGAATGCAGAACGGAAAGATCCTTCATTCCCTTTGTGGAAGAGGGTTCTCTTGAGTCACTGCTATTCATGTTTGATTATATATTTGGATCAAATTTCTAAATTACTCCGGAGTTTTTTGGTGGATTGGCTGACATTATGCTGCAGCTTTCGCATCTGTGAGGCTGTTTCAGAACAGTTCCAGAAAAACCTTCACGTTATTGATCTCGTCTTCCTTGGTGAAAACCCCCGATCATCCCCCCCCCCCCCTCTCCCCCCCCAACCCAACACTCCCTCTCTTCTCCCCCATCCTCATTTTTCCTCCTCCGCGATCCTCTTTGGTTCCCGAGCGCGCGTTTGGGATGAGATTCTCAGCCGTGTTTAAAAAACGTCAACTCATTTTTATTACAAGAAAATCCTCGTAGGAGAATGATTCGACTCAAAAACACGAATGCGACGGCTTTACCTCTCGGAGAAGTCTAGGAAATGCCCCGCGTGCATATGGAATTTTTTTTTTTTGTTTTGGTATGCATTTTTAACCATGTACCATGATAAATAGAAGAATAATTTTTCTGCACCGGTATTAGATGGCTCAATGTAAAGGTTTAGGGTGAATTTAGATAGCACTTCTATATATATATATTTCCCGTCTTAGACATTTTTTTTTTCAAAATTTAATTTTTAAAAATCAAATCAATAGTTGTTGGATTTCTATAAAAAGCTTTTATTTTCTTCGAAACGTTTGAGTTAAAACATTGAGCTATAGAGGAACGGTTAAATGACTCTCCGACGTCTTGGTTCGGTAATGTTTGCTGGGCACTTTAATCGTGCCTAACATCTTGGGCTTGAACATATTAATAGCATGGTTGGATATCATTTTTCTCTATTTTGAAATATATATTATTATTTTATGCACATTATACAAAGTTTAAACAAAGGATTAAAATATTTATATTAGAATTGTTTTGATATTTAAAAATTAATTAATATTATAGTTTAGCGAATTAATAAATGACAGAAATATAATTAAGAAATAGTAAAATATATTTTAATTTCACTGAACTACAAATTAAGACACAATAAATTATAATGTAAAATATAAAAAATTAATAATTATTTAGGGAAGAAAAGAAAATGCAGTTGAATAACTTATAATTTAGGGTACGTTTGAATTGGTGCGCTTGAATAATTACAAATATGCATGCTTGGAGAGCGGTAGCATAAAAATCAATTTTCTTTAAATATATATATATATATATATATATATATATATATATATATATATATATATATATATATATATAACAATTGAAGGCAATTTTATAAATGTCTCCATTTCTTCATTTTACTCTTTTTTTTTTTAATCAATTTTTTTACAAATGTTTCCTTTTCCCACTTTTTCTCTCCCTCTTTCTTTAATAAATATATCTTCTGATTTTCAAATAATACAAATGATTGATTTTCGGATGACCCAAATGATTGAAGCAAATTATTTCAAGTCTAAGGAAATAGTCAACATTTGTTGTAATACTGAATATATATGACAATTCAAAATAGTAAACTTTGTAAGGATCCGTGGCGCAATGGTAGCGCGTCTGACTCCAGATCAGAAGGTTGCGTGTTCGATTCACGTCGGGTTCAATTTTTATAAATGTTTTCATTTCTTCATTTTACTCTTCTTTTTTTTTTAATTAAATTTTTACAAATGTTTCCTTTTCATTTTTCTATTTCCCACTTTTTCTCTCACTCTTTCTTTAATAAATATATCTTCTGATTCTCAAATAATCCAAATTACTAATTTTTATAAATGTTTCCATTTCTTCATTTTACTCTTTTTTTTTTAATCAAATTTTCACAAATGTTTCCTTTTCATTTTTTCATTTCCCACTTTTTCTCTCCCTCTTTCTTTAATAAATATATGTTCTGATTTTCAAATACCAAATGATTGAAGTAAATTATGAAAAAGTCCAAATAAATAGTCAACATTTGTGGCGATCATGGCCGGATTTAGGGTTGTTTCACAAAAATATTTTAAAATTTATTTTTTTATAAAATTATACAATTTTGTTTAAAAAAATTCGTTTAAATTTTACTTTTAAACTTTTCAAAATATTTTTAAAAATTTATAATAATATTACTTAATTTATTATTTGATGTAACTTGTCTTTTTAATTTTAAGTCTCTCATTTGTCATTTAATCATTGCCATAAATAATGCCATCTTCAACTATTCAAACCCGAAGCCACACCCTAGAAGCCGCCATGTTAGTCGCAAAATGATTTTATTCAGACACTTTTTTTTTTTTTGTTAAGTACATTGGCCAAACCGCAAAGGAAAGCCACAAAACCTAACTGAAGCTTTTAACTATTTATATCACAATGTGAGGTGACTGGAGACTTCCTTGTGAAGTTATATGAAGCAAAATATTAGAATTTGTTATAAAATTATGGTAGTGTTAGAATAAAATTTACACATTACACACTAAGAAAATTCTAACTATTCTTTGCACAAGAATTTCTCTTCAAACTTCTCTCTTTCTTTCTCTCACAATTCTTTCTCTAATCTTTCTTTCACAAAATGATGGTGTATTACAAGCTTAGAGCATAACTCTATTTATAGAGCTCTAATTAGTGGAATACATCATGGCATACATCATCTTCAACTAATCTCAATTAGTGGTGTCTCCACTAAATGGTGGACATCCATAAAAATCTTCTAATAATTCACATAAATCCATAATTAGTGGAGCCTCCACTAATTAATGGAGATTCCAATAATTCATAACACTCCCCCTTGGATGTCCATCCATACATAAAGAATATGCCTCGTTAAAACCTTATTAGATAAAAACCCAAGTGGGAAAAAAATCTAGTGAAGGAAAAAGAGTACACTATTCTATATGTCTGTTTATTACTCCCCCTGATGAGATGATTCCTTTAAATATTTAAACCGACGCATACCGATTTTATATATCAACTTCTCAAATGTTGCAGTCGGTAAAGTCTTCGTGAAAATATCTGCGAGGTTATCACATGACCGAATTTGTAGCACATCAATTTCACATTTCTTCTGGAGTTCATGAGTAAAGAAGAATTTTGGTGAAATATGTTTTGTCCGATCTCCTTTAATATATCCTCCTCGTAATTGAGCTATGCAAGCTGCATTGTCTTCATAAAGAGGAGTTGGAATATCTTTGATTGATAATAATCCACAACTTTCTCGGATATAATGAATCATGAATCTTAACCATACACATTCTCGACTTGCTTCATGAATGGCTATAATTTCAGCATGATTTGAAGAAATAGTTGCTATAGATTGTTTCGTAGAACGCCATGATATAACAGTATTTCCACATGTAAATAGATAGCCCGTTTGAGAACGTGCTTTATGTGGATCAGATAAATAACCAGCATCTGCATAACTTATCAATGTTGGACTGGTTTTATTTGAATAAAATAATCCGAGATCAATTGTACCTTGGAGATATCGAAGGACTTGTTTAATTCCATTCCAATGTCGTCGTGTTGGTGAAGAACTAAATCTTGCTAATAAATTGACAGCAAAAGCAATATCAGGTCGTGTATTATTAGCAAGATACATCAATGCACCAATTGCACTGAGATATGATACTTCAGGACCAAGGAGTTCTTCATCATTTTCTTGAAGTCGGAAATGATCTTTATCCACATTTAATGATCGGACGATCATTGGAATACTCAATGGATGTACTTTGTCCATGTAAAATCTTTTTAGTACTTTTGCTGTATATGTTGATTGATGAATAAGTGTTCCACTCTCCAAATGTTCAATTTGTAAACCAAGGCAAAATTTGATTTTACCAAAATCCTTGATTTCGAATTCTCTTTTTAAATAATCAATTGTTTCTTGGAGCTCTTCAGGAGTTCCAATAAGATTAATATCATCAACATATATAGCTAATATCACATATTTAAAACCAGATTTCTTAATAAAAATACATGGACATACCTGGTCATTTTTAAATCCCGCTTTCAATAAATATTCACTAAGACGTGTGAACCACATGCGCCCAAATTGTTTCAGGCCATATAATGATTTCTGCAACTTGATGGAGTAATTTTCACGAGGATAATGTTTATATGCTTCGTGCATATGAAATCCTTCTGGGATTTTCATGTAAACATCATTTTCTAAATTTCCATACAAGTAAGCGAGTGACAACATCTAATAGGCGCATATCTATCTTTTCATGTACTCGCCAAACCGATAAGATATCGGAGTGTAATAGCATCAACAACAGGAGAATAAGTTTCATCATAATCAATATCTGGTCTTTGTGAAAAACTTGGGCTACTAATCGCGCTTTATATCGAACGATTTCACTCTTTTCATTGCTCTTTCGCACAAATATCCATTTGTAGCCAACAGGCTTTACACCTTCTGGTGTTCGGACTGCAGGTCCGAAGACTTCACGTTTTGCCAGTGCATTTAACTCCGATTGAATCGCATCTTTCCATTGCGACCAATCTTTTCTATGCCGACATTCATCAATCGATATTGGTTCAGGATCATCATTATCCTGTGTAACATCAAGAGATATATTGTATGCAAATATATTATCAATAACGGTTTCTATCCGATTCCAACTTCTACCTGAAGTGGTATAATTGATAGAAATTTCAGTGTTACTTTCATCAACTTCTGGTTCTTTGTCATCAGTTCTCTCTTGGTCTTTATCATTCTTTTCTTCAATATGATCTTCTGGATCATTTAATCCTCTTTTCTTTCGAGGGTTTTTATCTTTAGAACCAAGAGGTCGGCCATGCTTCTGGCATGCTTTTGGCTTAGCAGCTATATGTAAAATCTTTTGTTCTGTTGGAACTTCAATTAGAATAGGAGCATTTATAACTGGCATATGTGATTTTGTTACTCTTCTAGAGTCAACAAAAGTGTCTGGCATTTGATTTGCAATGCTTTACAAATGAATTATCTTTTGAACTTCAAGTTCACACGCGCTTGTATGTGGATCAAGATAATTTAATGATGTTGTCCAATCACGATCTTTCTTGTACTGTTTCTATTCTCCCCCTAATTTAGGGAATAATGATTTCACAAGAGAATAAGAAAAGAAATATAAGAAAATGATGACAAGTAGGAGATGCCAAGAACAATATCTCCTTTTTTTTTTTTTTTCACTCTTCCCGGTACCGACTTTTCCTCTTCCTCTCTTGTCTTTTCTTCTCCTCCGACCCTCTACCTACCATCTACCTCTTCTTCTTCCTCATACAGATATATATATATATATATATATATATATATGTATCGATATATATATCAGTTATCAGACATTAGTAAACATCAAAAACAAAAATCACAAAGCAGATATGGAGACTCGTAATTCATTTGAGACATGGTCAAATTTTGACTTAGTTTCTGCAGCAGATATTGATGTATTTTCATTTCCAAACCAACCGCTTCGCCTAATTCGAACACGTAAGATTTTGATATGTTTTCCTTTCCAAACCAACCGCTTCGCCTAATTCGAACGCAGAAGATTTTGATATGTTTTCCTTTTCAAACCAACCGCTTCGTCTAATTCGAACGCGTAAGATTTTGATATATTTTCCTTTCCAAACCAACCACTTCCTCCTAATTTCGGGTGAGATACCTTTGATGGCTTCCATTTGTTTTTAGTGTGCTTGATAATGAAATTAAACTCTCTTTTGGTTTGTTTTTTTATGTAAATCGATGGAAGTTTTGAACATACCGCTTTGGACCAAGTTGATCTCGCTCTTACAAGAGACTCGCTTTTGATACTCGTTCCTCTTGATACTATTCATTTGAATGAGGATATGCTTGTGCATGATCCTTTCTACTCTCTAATGGATTTTGAACAAAGCCGTAATATGTTTCCAGGTTATTATACATTTAAACATGGATTTTGAATGGTATTACCTTTACCGATATTATTTTCTTTTTCTAGGAGAAATAATGAGTGGTCTTGGCAACGAAGTCGGAGTAAGTACTCATGAAATGCATAATATCGAAGTTCAAGATATTATTGCAGACAAAATTCCTGGGGAGAAGAAGATGATTAAGAGGCAGAGAGAGAGAAGAAGGGCAATAACTCTCAAACACTATCAAGAGAAACAATTTCGCAAGATACTTTTACCTACCAATCATGAGCGCAACCAAAGAACCGAATATTGGCATAACCCGTCTCAAGAAAAGATGTAGGGAGTTAGGAATTCGTCGATGGCCTCACAGAAATTGGTGAGCTTGGAGACCATAATCAAGAATGTTCGTGTTCTCTCTCATACATACTTATAATTTGTAAGTATGAAACTATGAAAGATTTATAAGTAAATAACCGATGATATCACTTCGATTTACAGGATATGCAAAATAAAGAAGAAGGAGGACATATGGCTCGAGAAGAAGTTGACAAGAAGCCATTGCGATATCGGAATGTGAAAAACAATTGGTGGAAGAAAGTCCTAATACGCAGTTAGAGGACCAAACACGTAAATTGAGACAAGCATGCTTCAAGGCCAAATATAATAAGAAATATAATAAACTTAAGGAGATCATAAAATCTCAAGACTCATTTCGCAAGTAATTTTACTGCTACTTCGCTGCTAGTCTCGATGTCGGCTCAAAAGGGAAAGAAAAGGAGGAGGATGTCGAAAAAGAGGAGTCGAAGTCCATAATTACTAATTGTTTGTCGTCCTCTAATATAAATATTGAAAAAGAACAATTACAAACCTTCATCTTACATTTGTCAGCTCAATTATAAAAGAGCAACTATAAGCATGTATCATCAAGTTCATATGAACACTAGTGCTATGAATAAAAGATGTGATGCTTATTATTAATGGAAATATCTTTTTCCCTTATTATCTTTTCTGTTCCACTTCAGGTGGCCAGTATTTCTCTGTGATAAGGGAAATATCGAGTGTGTCCATGACCATAACCACGACCACTGCCACAACTACGACTATAACGATGGCTTCTATCGGAGCCAACAACATTCACTTCGGAGTGCTTGTTGAGCCGCTTCATCCGGCTTCATGATTTCTCAATAATAACTCATGTTAAAGTCGTCAATTTTGGATACCCTTTTTCTCGATATTATTATCGTAGAACATGAAAAATGGAGAATGTCTTCTCCAATATAACTTCATCAATAACTTTTTCTCCGTAAAATTTTTAACTAAAATGTAGTTTTATACATCACTGGAGTTCACGGTTTTACAATCTTGCAACTTCGAGTGCAACCATTCATACCGTGCAGTAGGTAGTACGACCATCTTCAGGTGGTCAAATCTTTCTTTTTATCCACATGACATATGGATCTCCTTTTTTTTGTTTAGCATTTAGATGCATTTTTGTATGACATATAATTTTTTTTTTTTCAGAAATATCAAGGGTTACAAATTCGAATTTAGCGAGATCAATAAATGCGTACCTGTCTTCTGGCTTTAATAACGGCAGAGACTCGTGCTGATAACGTGTTATAAAATTAGGGTAGTGTTAGAATAAAATCTTCACACTACACACTAATAAAACTCTAACTATTTTGCACAAGAATTTCTCTCTTTCTTTTCTCTTACAATTTTCTCTAATCTTTCTTTCACTAATCTTTCTTTCACAAAATAATGGTGTATTACAAGTTTAGAGAATAGCTCTATTTATAGAGCTCTAATTAGTGGATTACATCATGGCATACATCATCTTCCACTAATCTTAATTAGTGGTGTCTCCACTAAATGGTGGACATCCATAAAAATCTTCTAATAATTCACATAAATCCATAATTAGTGGAGCCTCCACTAATGAATAAAGATTTCAATAATTCATAATATGAAAAAATAATTTAAAGATAATAACCAAGATAGGAAATAACACAAGGACTAAATTGTCAAAATAGTTCATAGCATTCAACTAGTTTGAAAACAAAATAAATGACAGAGCCTTGCCCCACCGCCACTTAATACAACAAGTCCCTATTGGTCCCCCATGGCCAGCGCCCTCCGTTCATCATTAAAAAAAAAAAAAAAAAAGGAAGCACAGTGAGAAAGAGCGGCACCACCCTCCCAATGGCAATTAAAGGCCCAAATCCACAGACAAATGGCCACAAAACGCCCTCATTTTGAGTGAAGCCAAGTCAGAGCCACCCACGGGGTTGGGCGGTGGCGTGGCCACAGTCAACAGAGGAGACGCTACCACAGCCACCCAAACGTTTAACGCATTTTAATCTTCTATCTTTCTCTTCTCCCAAACTAAAAATTATGCTTCCAACCAAATTAACCAACAAACCCCACCCCCACACAAGACCACTGTTGTGGGTGCGTACTCCTCCCCGAAGCGTACGTTAGCCTCCCCCACCACCCCTCCCTTAGCGGTGGCCTCATCTCATCTTTCTAGATCTCCAAGTCAGCCGCACCCCCCTTCCCCACGCTCCCCATCCTTTATACCTAACCCTATCATCCACATACCATTCATTATGTCACTGCTACTTTTCTCCTCCACCACCGCCACCACCTCCTCCGCCTCCGCCTCCGCTTCCGCCTCCGCCTCCGCCTCCGCCTCGGTCCCCTACTCTTCAATATACATCTCTCTTCTACATTCTCATTATATCAAATATCTGCACCACCCGCCATGGTCGGATCGTCCCCGTCAGGTCAGGATCATCCTTTACCCTCACCTCTTGACGGCCCGGCGACAGTTACAATTGCCACGGCTGCAGCATCTCGCCGGCTCCCTCCGCCCTGTTGGTCCCATGATGAGACTGTAGCCCTAATCGATGCTTATAGGAATAAGTGGTACTCCCTCCGACGTGGAAACCTCCGGGCATCCCACTGGCAGGAGGTCGCGGACGATGTTGCCTCCAGATGTCCCGTCAGCCTACCTAAAACTGCCGTCCAGTGCCGTCACAAGATGGAGAAACTCCGAAAAAGGTACCGTGCTGAGATCCAAAGGGCCGCTCCCTATGGTGGCTCGCGTAGTCACCGTTACTGCTCCGCCTGGGTTCACTTTAAGCGGATGGACGCCATGGAAAAGGGTTCTACCTCCTCAGCAGAAGCTCCAGCTGATGATGATGAAGAAGAAGATCAGGAAGATTCGCATATTAAGCGAATTGGGGATATATATAATAATAATAATAGCAACCATAATACCAATAGCTATAGCAATACTAGTAACAGCCGCGGCATGTTTCATGGCTCTATGGCTAATGGGGGAACTGGGTTTCGGATTAGAATTCCGGGAAGGGGGAGTGTGGGGCCGTCTTCTGCAAAGGCATATAGTAATTTTGATGAGATGGGTGGCCAAAACCCTAACTCCAATGTGAACACAGGTGTTAATTATGGTTCCACTAAGGGTATGAGAGATGGATTTGGTGGGAGAGGTGATGCGGGAAAACGGATTGTTGGAGGGGAGGTAAAAAAGGGGGACCCTGTGGCAGAAATGGTGGCAGCAATAAGAGTATTGGGGGATGGTTTTGTGAGGATGGAGAGAATGAAAATGGACATGGCAAGAGAGGTGGAGGCGATGAGGATGGAGATGGAGATGAAGAGAACTGAAATGATTCTTGAATCGCAGCAGAGAATTGTAGAGGCATTTGCAAAGGCAATTTCAGAGAGGAAAAACAAGAAGTTGAAGAGAATGCCTAATTCACAGTGTTAGACAATGCATTGGAGTTGTTTGTGACTCCTACATGCTGTTCGTTAGCTGAAAGTTTTGATTAATTGATGGTTGGGGAAAGCAGAAAACTTTTGATTGATATTGATGAGCCTTGTACAATTGAATGAGGGTTTTAAGCTTACTTTTAGTGTTTGTAAGTTTAGAAGTTAGATTTTTATTTTTCTTCTTTTGTTTTGGGTTAATTTCAATTGTAGGTGGAATTTTAGGAGTTAGGTTTAGTTTGTTCTTTGAATTGATGTAGCAGGTGTAGTTTGTTCTTTCTTTGAGTTGATGTAGGTTTGTTCTTCCTTTGAGTTGATGTAGCTTTACACTGAAATGGCACGCCGCTGTGCCAAGCTAGAAATGTAGTTATTTTCTCACCAAGTGCATATTAATGATTGCAGATTTTGTTATTCATGGTAGCTTACCTGTTAGTTACTTTTTGAATTTTATTGAGACCATTTATTTTTATTATCAAATATGTTTACCAGCGCAGCTAAAACTGTTGCTTGTCAATCAAAAGTGGGAAACTTTAGCAGACATTCTATCAATATTGTATGAAGCCTTGCAATGTGTTTGTCATGGAGATTGTCTTTGGTAAGGTTTTCCATTCCTGTCTACTGTGTGACGGTATTAAGTCTTGTTTTACAATGGTTTAATACCGATCGTAAACTATTTAATTGTGTAACGGGTAGATAAAATACGCATTTGATTAGTTGAGATATTGTTTGTAGTTCTCAGGAATATTTGTGTTTTTCGAGGTTGGGCTAGTTCTGAATTCTAATGTTGTTAATTCACCAGAATATTGCGGATCAATTAAAACTGAGTATGCACTTACTGCATATTGAAGGTTTGTAGGCATTAGTTATGGATACAGGGGAGAAAAGAGATGGTATTTAGAAATATGTGCAAATTATAAAGGTAAAGGTTGTTCAAGAACAAAATTTTGATTATCTTGCTGCTCATGGTCATCTTTGATGCTATTTGAACATACATAATTTTATCTTTTGATAGGTCTGGTTGCAATAGGCTATGCATTTTTCACAAAACCTTCTCCCAAGTCGTTGCCACCCGGAACATTGCTAGTTTATTATGTTTAGCTGTTGAAGTTGCTTTCATCTAATGTTTTGTTTTAGCCAGCCGGGCACAAATTCTTGGGTAGTAAAAGTAGAGGTCTCAGGCTTGGAGGTTTGGAAGCAGATAGGACACAAGAATCTTTAGGATTTTCTGAATTATGCTGCTTGTCAATTACAGATATCAAGTTTAGGAGACGAGCAGATTTGCCTATTGAACATGTGGAGGGTAAAGGCCAGAAAAGAAGATTCTCTGTGCATATGTTTGGAATCTTTTGTTTGTGTTCTTGCTGCTGTCTGTGTTTTCTGGCGTTAGTTTGCAGAAATGCTCGCATCCTTGTTTAGACTGCAAGTCACTATTAAATATCCTTATGCGTGTTGTAATGTGGATTTTATTTATTACTTTGCTAACTGTTGAATCACTAATGATTATTGTAACTGTTGGGAAAATTAATCCACCATGGATATTTATGCATCAGTAATATGTAGACTTGGTAGAAGATCATGCACACAAATATAAATTTTTTAAAGGAGCTAAAATAATCCTTTCTTAATAAAGATTATGCATCTTAGTCATCTGTCACCTAAAATTCCTAGAAAACTATATTCATATGTCATATTGCATACTCTTTTAAATATTTTATAATTTAGAGGCTGTATCTTATCCGTTACCTCAGATGAAAAATAAAAAGGTTGACCTTGCTGCATGTCAATTTCTCCAAAGGGATGCCCGTTCCCTTCTTCGTTGAATGACTATTAAATGATTCTGCTGCTCTTCATTATATAACATTATCTTTTATGTATTCTTTTTAAGTCTGTGGTCAGAATTTGCTTGCCAGGTTTTATGCTGCAGAATGTGCCTGCTTTGATTTCTCCTATTCACACCTCAAATGTCAAAATGATTAAACTAAGCATAATAGTCTTTGACTTGCTCCGCAGAAAAAAGATTTTTGTCGAAATCACAAAGTAACACATAAATCATGTTCTATTGTGTTATACTTGAATCTGAATGACCTTCAGCAGCATCTGGAAATTCTCTTCCCGATACAAACTCCCAGAAAGCTGCTGTTGATTGTCAAATCTGAAGGAAATCGTTCTGCCTCGTGATGCAATATTACCTTTCGCGAATGTTCAATGGACAGAAGGCTTGCTGAAACTGCTGCGACAGGAAATGTTCGAGAATTGCATATTTTGATGAAAGACAATCCCCTTCTACTAAGATCTGCTGCACTGGTAAGTGGTGAGACTGCTTTGCATATTGCTTGCATCGGAGGCCATATTGATTTCGTGAAAGAGATCATAAACTTGAGTCCGGAGTTTTCTAGAGAACTAAACCAAGATGGTCTAAGCCCACTGCACATCGCTTCAGGTAAGGGGGACGTTGAAATTTTGAGAGCCCTTTTGCTGGTGAACAGTAATCTGTGCACAATCAAGGGCAAAGAGAGAAGAATTCCCCTTCACTATGCGGCAATCAAAGGCAGAGTACATGTCATTAGAGAACTTCTTTCTGCTTGTGCAGATTCTATTGGGGATGTGACTGCTAGGGGCGAGACTTCGCTGCATTTGGCTTTGAAGAATAACCAATTTGAAGCCTTTAAGTGCCTAGTAGAGTACCTTCAGCAACTCCACAAGGAGGACATCTTGAATAAGAAGGACAACCAAGGCAATACTATTATGCACTTGGCAGTATCAAGGAAGCAATATGAGGCAAGTTGTACCTATATTTCTTTCTAGTCCTCTTTTCTATTTTTGTTCTGGGTTTTATAAACTGAATGGAATTATATTGCAGATTGTGGAACTGGTACATGACAAAACTTATTTTCCTGACGGCACAGTGGATTTGAACTCCCTGAACAAGAAGGGACTGACACCTCTGGACGTTTTGCTCTTGGAAGGTGGTGACAGTGAAATTGAGGAAATGCTTACGGTAGCAGGGGCCGTAAGAGCTGAGGATTTGCACCCTTTACATCAAGCAGCATTATCTCACAACGTGGTTGTTACAACTGAAAATTCAGCTAATGACCAGTCAGGGCAAGACCGGCCTCAATCTCTTTCAAACAAGCTGCAGAACTATTTCAAGTACGATAAACTTAGAGATTCTCCAAGTGAAGTTAGAAATACCCTGCTTGTGTTAGCTGTATTAATTGCAACCGCAACATATCAAGCTGTTCTCAGTCCACCAGGCGGGGTTTGGCAGGATGACTATATGCCTAGCAACAGCACCGGTAATGTCACAGTGTTTTCAAAACGACACATAGCTGGACAGGCAGTAATGGGAACACATAATGCTATTGCTTTTGGTTTGTTTCTAATCTTTAACTCCATTGGATTTTTCATGTCGCTTTACATGATAAATTTCCTCACTCTTGGGTTCCCTCTGCAAATTGAGTTGCAAGTCTCTCTTTTTGCACTTTCAGTAACCTATGATACCTGTATGACTGCAATTACACCAGTCCAAGGGATCTTCATCGCTTACACCGTCGCATCTATACTGCTGCCAATCATGATATCCATATTAACGAGGGTGATCAGGAATAATGCAAAGGAAGTAAGATGTACAGTGTGGCGTGTGAGCCCTTGGAGTGCTTGAAAGGTGTTTCAACTTTCAAGCTTCTGTTGATCTTTTCTAGGATGTATGTTGGCGTTTCTTTCATCTGTGGTTGATTGTAATTGTGTAAGCGCTGAATTTAGAATATCACAAACTGAATCTCTTTAATTCACTTACACAAGTGCTGGCTCTGCTAATCTTGGCTTGTTGATGAATGTGGACCTATGGCTGTAACAATTATCATCAAATGACTTAAATGACACATGTATTTGCCTAGTTAAGAATAGACTTCTTAACTGTTGCAACCTAATTACATTTTATAAAATCAAGAAGTCCACAACTCCTCTTATTGTATTGCAAGAACCATATTGTCAAGGGATTTGCCCGAAATGGTTAGATAATTCTAACTGTAGTTTCAAGTTCGAAGAAGAGGTAGTTAGTGCAGGTAATTTTACATTGTCATTACGAATTTAAATTTCTCTTAATCCGTTATATTAATACGATTTATTTTTTTTGTATGATTTGGAGACTATTATACGGAAATGTAATTTATCTAAGATGCGCTTTCTAACCGTGGCTGTAGGCTCTTTTGTCAGGGGAAAAATATATATATATATATATATATGTATGTATATAGCAAGAACTATGTCTAAAATGCTCTCAACAAGTAACCTCAAAATGTTGCTTCGGCTTAGCTTCTTCAGCATAAAAATTTTGTTTTTACACTAATTTGATTGCGCAAGTCTTAGTGCCAGCATTTAGAATGTTTCTAGGCGTTTCTCTCTGTTCTCATGTGTGCAGTGGCGGAGCCAAATTCAGTCCGGTGGGAGCCTGTGTCCCCATTGGATTTGAAAAAAAAAAAAAAATCTATAGGGATATTTATATTTGGAAAAATTACATAAATATATATGCTATACTTCCTAAAATGCACCCATTCTTTTCAAATCATGACCTCACTTTTTAATTCTTCTAAGAGTATTAGAAAGTTAACTTCTTAACAAGTAACGATGGAAGTAAAAATAAACTTTTAATAGACAGAAAATATAGGAAAAGAAAATTGAGTTAAAAAAGGAAAAATAATTTAAGATTATATATATATATATATATATATATATATATATATATATATTTATGATGTATTCTCAATTTCCGAACTCCAATTACCCTCAACTTGTATCATTGCTTGTAATTACTTTGGTCTCACTCCCAATTCCTATTTGTTTTTACATTTTTTTTAAAAAAAATACAATTTAAATATTTCCATTCATAAACGCATTAATGTTTTTAGGTGAGTTTTGTTTTTAATTTTTTACAGTATAAATTAAATATTTTCTTTTATGTTAAGATTAAAATATTCAAATTTTATCTTTCTATTGTAAATATTTGAATTAGTGGAAGTTCCACTAATTATAGATTTATGTGAATTATTAAGAAATTAGTGAAAACTCCACTAATTATGAATTTTTATGGATGTCCATGGAGACACCACTAATTAAGATTAGTGGAAGATGATGTATTCCACTAATTAAGAACTTTATAAATAGAGCTATTTTCTAAGCTTGTAATACACCATCATTTTGTGAAAGAATTGTGAGAAAATTGTGAGAAAAAGAAAGAGAGAAGTTTGAAGAAATTCTTGTGCAAAATAGTTAGAGTTTTCTTAGTGTGTAGTGTGTAGATTTTATTCTAACACTATCCAAATTTTATAACACGTTATCAGTACGAGTCTCTGCCGTTATTAAAGCCAGAAGACAGGTACACATTTATTAATCTCTATGACTAACCTTGCTAACATCGAATTTGTAGCCCTTGATATTGCTGAAAAAATTATATGTCATACAAAAATATATCTAAATGCTGAAAAAAAAAAGATCTATATGTCCTGTGGGCAATTTAAATTTAACCACCTGAAAATGGTCGTATTACCAACTATACGGTATAAATGACTGCACCTGAAGTTGCAAAATTTTAAAACTGTGAATGAATATGGCTTTGCGATGTATCAACTTACATCTCAATTAAAATTATGCGGAGAAAAAGTTATTGATGAAGATATATTGGAGAAGGCATTCTCCATCTTTCATGCCTCGAATATTGTCCTGCAGCAACAATATCGAGAAAAAATGGTATATACAGATTTAATTACTGCCCTCATCATTGCAGAGAAAAATAATGAGTTATTATTGAAAAATCATGAAATCAGACCAACTGGCTCAACAGCACTCTTAGAAGTGAATGCTGTTGGCTCCTGCAGAAACTATCATTATAGTCGTAGTTGTGGCAGTAGCCATGGTTATGGTCATGGTCACACTTGATATTTCCCTTAGCACAGAGCAATACTGGCCATTTGAAGTGGAACAGAAAAGATAATAAGGGAAAATGATATTTCCATTATAATAAGTATCACATCTTTGAGATGTTACATTCGGATGTCAATATATACTATATTACTACTAACAGTTAAAAAAAAAAAAAAAATCTATCTCCTCTTGATCATAAGTCTTGTGTTCACTTGCATTTCATTTATTCATCTCACTGGTGTTCATATGAATTTGAGGATGAATGCTTGTAGTTGCTCTTTTTCAATTGAGTTGACAAATTGAGGATAAATGTTTGTAGTTGTTTTTTTTTTTCCATATTTGCATTAGAGGAAGACAAACAGATAGCAATTATGGATTTCAGTTCTTTTTCTTCGGCATCCTTCTTCTCTTCCTTCTCCCTTGGACCAGCATCTAGACTAGCAGCAGAATTAGCCGTGACGTTACTGCGCAATGAGTCTTAGGATTTTCTCATCCCCTTAAGTTTTTTATTATATTTGGCCTTAAAGCATGCTTGTCTCAATTTCTGTGTTTGGTCCTCTAACTGCGTATTAAGATTTTCTTCCACCAATTTCTTCTCACGTTCTAGTATCTCAATGGCTTCTCTTAACTTATGTCCTCCTTCGTCTTTATTTCGCTTCTGTAAATCGAAGTGATATCATCGGTGGACATACATTCATTCCAGTCATTATTTATGTATAAATCTTTCATAGTTTCAACAAATTACAAGTGTGTGTGAAAGAGAATCTGAACATTCTTGATTAGGGTCTCCAAGCTTATCAACTTTCTGTGAGGCCATCGACGAATTCCCAACTCCCTACATCTGTTTTTGAGAGGGGTTAAGCTAATATTCAATTCTTTGGCTGCGCTTTTGATTGGCAGGTAAAAGTACTGCGAAATGATTTCTTTTGATAGTGTCTTGGAGCTATTATCCTTCTCCTCTCTCTGCCTCCTAATCCTCTCATTCTCCATAGGAATTTCATCTGCAATAATATCTTGAACTTCGATATTATTCATTTCATGGGTTCTCACTCCGAATTCGTTGCCAAGACCACTCATTATTTCTCCTAGAAAAGGAAAAACAATATCAGTAAATGTACTACCATACAAAATCCATGTTTGAATGTATGATAATCTGGAATTATATTCTGGCTTTGTTCAAAATCCATTAGGGAGTAGAAATGATCATGCACAAGCATATCCTTATTCAGAGGAATAACATTAAAAGTAGTCTCTTGAATGGGTAGATGAACAGCATCAAAAGTAGTCTCTTGAACGGGTAGATCAAATTGAAAATCCAAAGCAGCATGTCCAGAACTACCACTGATTTACATCACAACAAACCAAAAGAGAGTTTAATTTCATTATTTCATTATTAAGCACACTAAAAAAAAAAAAAAAAAGAAAGCTCTCAAAGGCATCTCACCTGAAATTAGGCGGAAGCGATTGGCTTGGAAAATTAGGCGAAAACGGTTGGCTTGGAAAGGAAAAAAGATCAAAATCTTTTGCGTTAGACTTGACATTAGGCGGAAGCGGTTGGCTTAGAAAAGAAAACACATCAAAATCTTTTGCGTTAGAAACCAAGTCAAAATTTGACCATGTCTCAAATGAATTACGAGTCTCCATATCTGCTTTGAGGTTTTTTGTTTTTTTTTTTTTATGTTTACTAATGGCTGATGATTGAGATATATATTGATACACATATACATACATATATATATATATATATCTTTGTACGAGGAAGAAGAAGAGGTAGATGATAGATGGAGGGACGAAGGAGAAGAAAAGACAAGGAGGAAGGGGAAAAGATGGTACCGAGAAGAGTAAAAAAAAAAAAGATTTTTTTTTTGCATTTCCTACTTGTCATCATGTTCTTGCATTTCTTTTTCTTTTTCCTTATTCTCTTGTGAAATCATTATTCTCTAAATTAGGGAGAAAACAGAAACAGTATAAGAAAGATCTTGATTGGACAACATCATTAAATTATCTTGATCCGCGTATAAGCACGTGTGAACTTGAAGTTCAAAATATAATTCATTTGCAAAGTATTGCAAATCCAAATCAAATGCCAGACACTTTTAAACCTATAGCTGCTGAGCCAAAAGCATGCCAGAAGTATGGCCGACCTCTTAGTTCTAAAGATAAAAATCCTTGAAAGAAAAGAGGATTAAATGATTCAGATGTTCATAGTGAATTTCTATCAATTATACCACTTCCGGTAGAAGTTGGAAGTGGATAGAAACAATTATTGATAATATGTTTGCATACAATATATCTCTTAATGTTACATAGGATAATGATGATTCTGAACTAATATCAGTTGATGAATGTCGGCATAGAAAAGATTGGCTACAATAGAAAGATGCGATTCAATTGGAGTTAAATGCACTGACACAACGTAAAGTCTTCGAACCTGCAGTCTGAACACTAGAAGGTGTAAAACCTATTGGTTACAAATGGATATTTGTGAGAAAGCGTAATGAAAATAATGAAATCATACGAGATAAAGTACGGTTAGTAGTCCAAGGTTTTTCACAAAGATCAGGTTTTGATTATAATGAAACTTATTCTCCTATTGTTAATGCTATTACACTCC
This sequence comes from Voacanga thouarsii, assembly GCA_026120185.1. Taxonomy (NCBI): domain Eukaryota; kingdom Viridiplantae; phylum Streptophyta; class Magnoliopsida; order Gentianales; family Apocynaceae; genus Voacanga; species Voacanga thouarsii. Next base: position 1,483,862 of record JANUWF010001622.1, read on the forward strand.
AATATCTTATCAGTTTGGCAGTACATGAAAAGATAGATATGCGCCTATTAGATGTTGTCACTGCTTACTTGTATGGAAATTTAGAAAATGATGTTTATATGAAAATCCCCGAAGGATTTCATATGCCTGAAGCATATAAACATTATCCTCGTGAAAATTATTCCATCAAGTTATAGAAATCATTATATGGCTTGAAGCAATCTGGGTGCATGTGATTCAATTGTCTTAGTGAATATTTATTGAAAGTGGGATTTACAAATGACCAGGTATGTTCATGTGTTTTTATTAAGAAATATGGTTCTAAATTTGTGATATATGTTAATGATATTAATCTTATTGGAATTCCTAAAGAGCTCCACGAAACAATTAATGATTCGACATCAAGGATATTGGTAAAATTACATTTTGCCTTAGTTTACAAATTGAACATTTGGCAAGTTTCATCAATCAACATGTATAGCAAAAGTTCTAAAAAGCTTTTACATGGACAAAGCACATCCATTGAGTATTCCAATGATCGTCCAGTCATTAGATGTGAAGAAAGATTTTGACTTCAAGAAGATGATGAAGAACTCCTTGATCCTGAAGTACCATATCTCAGTGCAATTGGTGCATTGATTATCTTACTAACAATACATGGCCTGATATTATATTTGCTGTCAATTTATTAGTAAGATTTAGTTCTTCACTAATATGACGACATTGGAATGGAATTAAACAAATCTTTCAATATCTCCAAGTAGTTACTTCTTCAAATCATGCTGAAAGTATAATCATTCATGAAGCAAGTTGAGAATGTGTATAGTTACGATCAATGATTCATGATATCCGAGAAAGTTGTGGATTATCATCTATCAGAGATATTCCAACTCCTCTTTATGAAGACAATACAGCTTGCATAGCTCAAGTACGAGGAGGATATATTAAAGGAGATTGGACATAATATATTTCACTAAAATTCTTCTTTACTCATGAACTCCAGAAGAAAGGTGAAATTGATGTGTTACAAATTTGGTCATGTGACAACCTCGCAGATATTTTTACGAAGACTTTACCGACTGCAACATTTGAGAAGTTGAGATATAAAATCGGTATGCATCAGTTTAAAGATTTAAAGAAATCATCTCATCAGGGGGAGTAATAAACAGACATATAGAATAGTGTACTCTTTTTTCCTTCATTAGATTTTTTTCCCACTGGGTTTTTATCTAGTAAGGTTTTAATGAGGTATATTCTTTATGTAATAGATGGACATCTAAGGGGGAGTATATTGTAAATATTTGAATTAGTGGAAGCTCCACTAATTATGAATTTATGTGAATTATTAGGGAATTAGTGGAAACTCCACTAATTAGTGGAAACTCCACTAATTATGAATTTTTATGGATGTCCATCATTTAGTGGAGACACCACTAATTAAGATTAGTGGAAGATGATGTATTTCACTAATTAAGAGCTCTATAAATAGAGCTATTCTCTAAGCTTGTAATACACCATTATTTTGTGAAAGTTGTGAGAAAATTGTGAGAAAAAGAAAGAGAGAAGTTTGAAGAAATTCTTGTGCAAAATACTTAGAGTTTTCTTAGTGTGTAGTGTGTAAATTTTATTATAACACTATCCAAATTTTATAACACTTTCATTATTATTTGTCTAATTATTGTTCAAAAAATCTCTATTATTATTATTATTATTATTATTATTATTTATTTATTTATTTATTTTTTGCTTTACTAGTAATAGTTCAAACTTTATATATAAAAACAAATAAATAAGCAATAATTTCTAAACTTTTGTGCTAAATAAAATTTTCAAAAAAAAAAAAGTAATTGCTTATGAAACTATTTCCTTTTGCACAACAAAATTATTCGAAAAACTGATATGAGATTTTTTTTAATTTTTTTTTAAGGAGAGGGGGAAGACAAGGAGTGGGGAGGAAAATAGGGGAAAGAATGGAATATAATTCGGAGTCGAATTTAAAATCTAAATCTCGAGTAACAATTATTCTACCGTTAGGACAATTATAAAACATAAAATATTTTACAATAATAATTATATGTATAATTACAAAATATTCATTTTTTACAATGATGGTAGTTTTTCATATATATAGGTATTTCAATATATTAATATATTAGATTTTCATGACTAGTTTATTATTTTGAATAAAAATTACAACTATATATAAGTGCCCCTCCTACCCTTAGGTTCTTAGATCCCCCACAGCATGTCATGTGTATTTTCATTCAGAGTACACCTGCCTTGATAAGAACTTATATTATTTTCTTGTTTCTTCTGTCAATAAGCGATGCCTTTCCACCACTCCAGGAAAATGCCCAGAATGTCTTGCTTTGGTGCTTTCATCTGATCTGATTACCAGAACCTTATTTCGAAGTTTTGTCAATAGAATTGGGAAAACGCATATTACCAAAAACAAAATTACCTCACATAAGAGTTTACTTGAATAATAATACACGAACAAAAAACAATTAAATTTTGGATTTAAATTTGCATTAAATAATTTATTAGGATTCAATCCATTTCTGCAAGCTATCTACTGCATAAGCCTGTTCCAGTTTGAATTCACGCTTCCAGGCATGCATCTGTCTAGTTGACTGCAGTTTCTTTTTTATATATTTTCTTACTTGCCAAGGGATATCTCTGAATTTATTGAATCTACAAACCATCTGGCCATTGTTGATTGATTAGACTCTGTTCATCACCACACTCAACACAAGTTGTTTACTGCAATATGCAGCTAATTTATCGCCAGTTTACGACTCCATGGCAAGGTGATAAGATAATTTGATTGAGTCAAAATGTGAGAAAGTAATAGTATATATATTTTATCAAGGCGGACTTCAATTTAGAATCTTTCAGCAGCATCCGGACGTTCACACTAAATTATAAGAATGGTGTTATTAGTTGCCAAATCCACGGGCATTTTGTAATCATATTTTCTGCTGAGAAATTATCTGCCAAGAATGGAAATGAGGCTTATCGAAGCTGCACGGACGGGAAACATTCAAGATTTGCACTGTTTGTTGAGAGAAGATCCTCTTTTCCTCAGATCTTCTGCCTTAGTAGATGGTGAGAATCCTTTGTATATTGCTTGTACGGGGGGGCACATTGAATTCACGAAAGAGATCATAAAGTTAAGGCCAGATTTTTCTCGAGAACTAAACAAAGACGGATTTAGCGCAATGCATATTGCTTCCGCTAACGGGGATGTTGAGATTGTGAAAGAACTTTTGCAGGTCAACTGCAATTTATGCACTATCAAGGGAAGTGAAAGAAGAATTCCTCTTCACTTTGCAGTAATCAAAGGCAGAATGCAAGTCATCAGAGAACTATTATCAGCTCGTGCAGATTCTGTTGTAGAATTGACTGCAAGGGGCGAGACGTCGCTCCATTTGGCACTGAAGAACAACCAACTCGAAGCCTTCGCATTTCTGGTAGACTACGTCAAGCAATCTAACAAGGACGTCTTAAACAAGAAGGATAACCAAGGCGATACCATTTTGCACTGCGCAGTATCAAGAAAACAATACGAGGCAAGTTCTTACCTTAATTTTTCCCTTTTTCGTTGCAGTATTGATCATTCAGAAGACGAAAATTTCTACTTGTAGGTTGTGGATTTCATGCTTGATAAAAATAACTTGACTGAGGGCACAGTGGAGGTGAACTCCTTGAACAAGAGGGGATTTACACCATTGGATGTTTTATTATTCCACGAGGGTGACCGTGAAATTGAGGAGATGCTCAGGTTAGCTGGGGCTATAAGAGCTGAGGACTTCCACTCATTGCAGCAGCCAGGATTGCCTTATAATGTGGTCGATACAACTCAAAATCTGTACAATGATCAGTATTTGAGGAGGCAGAACAGAAGGGAAGAGCATCAATCTCTCTCGAAACAGTTGCGGAACTTCTTCAAGTATAATAAGCTTAAAGATGCTCCAGGTAAAGTGAGAGATACACTGCTTATTCTGTCTGTATTAATCGCGACAGCTACGTATCAAGCCGTGCTCAGTCCACCAGGTGGGGTTTGGCAGGATGATTTGCCTGCAGGCAATACAACCAGTAATGATCCCACAGCTCCCATACCACACATAGCAGGACGGGCTGTAATGGGGTCTCATAATCCGATCGCTTATGGTTTGTTTCTGGTCTTCAACTCAATTGGGTTTTTCACATCTATTCACATGATAAATTTTCTCACTCTTGGATTCCCATTACAACTTGAGTTACAAGTCTCTCTCATTTCACTTTCTGTAACCTATGATACTTCAATGACTGCACTATCACCTAGGAGTGGGATCACTCTCTGCTTCACCATCTTATCCATAGTACTGCCTTTCTTGATACCTTTCGGAAGCAGGAAACTCAGAAACAATTCAAAGAGAGTCGAATGCGTATTCAAACGTGCATCAAGATCTCTGAACCAGTATACTGCTTGGAGATGGATAGTTGAAGCTTTATTTGATTAGTTGATGTTCTTGGATGGGCATAGCCGTTTAGATGCTTTTTCCAATCATCTTTTGATTGTTTTTTATGCCCTAGTTTATCATTCTTGAATAATTTTCAAGCCCACCAGGCTTGTCTTCTTTATTTGTAATGATTTAATAGAGTAAATCTCTAAAAAGATTCTTCTTTAGAGAAAAAAATTGCAGCAACTTTACAAAGAACCAAAACAATCCCACTAAATTCAATGGTTACAGCTTTAGGGTATTAAGAAAAGCTTCTGGGGCAAATTCTTTGATCAGGAGTTATTCGAGTTGAGTCATAAGGTGCCAATTCAGAAGTTAAGAGTGGCTATGGATTGCTTACAGTTTGGATTTCTAGCAGAAAAATATGCAGGCTGCTTCAACTTCATTTGCCTGACGGCTTCTATACCTTTTCCTTTGGCGCCATAGAATACAACAACAGAACATCTACACTACATGTTTACGTTTATCTTCTATCTGCTGTATTCGTATTCATCTAAGAGGAAATCACAATCTGCAATACCAATTACAGATTCATAAAATGACAACTTGTGAGGTATCTAGACGTTAATACATCTGGTGAAATACGATTTGGCAGACTCGGATGCTGCAACCAAAAGGAGAGGAATTTTGGGTTGTCCAATATCCATCAAGGTATCAATTTAAGTTTGACAAAATTTAAAATGCAAGAACAGCAAAAGGTGTTTGGATATTTTGGTACAGACATACAAGGGAGTCGATAAGGTACACAAAGCTGATTTATTGATGTTAAAAATACAGTATGAACTTATGGACAGAGAAAATTTAGAAATGATCAAATTATGTTTTTTTAGTTTAACTGATTTTGTTAATGAGATAAAGGTCAATGGAGAATCTCTCGTTAACTGATTTTGTCAAATCTATATATATATATATATATATATATATATAGTAGCTGCAGAATGCTCCTGTAGTGATAAGTGGCAAAATCCTATACTGACACATAGAATTGAATTCAACAGAAGCTCCTGTAGAGATATGATAAAGTCTTATTTCAGAATCTATTAATTAGTTCACAGACTCTTAATTTCTCTCTGATCCAATAATGCATTAAATTAGTGCACGTATGAAGGCCACTCATCTTTTTATTTTATCAATGTAAAGCTTTTTATAAGTTGGTGTCCTTTCAATGTTCTGCTACTTCTTTCTTCTCCGCCCCTTTCCTGCTTTTTTGCTAGAAAATCGGCATCCTTTCAGTGTTCCCCAATCATGACACACAGTTGAAAGCTACTTGAAGGTCGCTTCCTGGACGGAGTGATCTTTAGAGTACAAATTTTGGAGGTCAATCACTGGTATCTGCAGTTTCCTAGTAGAAAACTCCACAACGGAGGAGGGTTCCGATGGCCTTTTAATATAATGTTCGGGGATGGCCCGAATGCCACTCTCGGACAAAAATTAGACACGCACAGTTGGCTCCGGCCAACTTTGTAAGCAACTCATCATTTGGCTTGGCTCCAGAGTTGGAAAGTTCACAGTTCAGACTCGGTTATAGGCTATTACAGTCTGCGAGTGATCGTATACTGAGGTGCTCCCCACTGATTGTTGGAACGACGTGAGCCGAGCAGGGTTTCGATTTAGAAGGATAAAGGGCCCAAAAGAAAGTACAAATAGGGGGTTCAAAATTCCCCATCTCATTGGGGGCGAAAAACGAATCGACATCTCGATGTGAATGTCTGTTTCAGTATGTTTGCCTTTATCTTGTTGGATTTCAGTTTGTTCAGGTACATGGTTGATTTTTCGAACTTTTGAATTTCTTTAATTTCCACTTAAATCACTGATTCTAAAAAGTATAAACTACTATCTTTGGGAGTTTATTTGCAGAAATTTAGTGAATATCAAATGCTATATGATGTATTTCCTTTGTACCTTGCTAATGGACATTGGCTTAGGCTTCCAGAACCAACCCCAACAACACCCCCCACCCCCCTCCCCCTCCAATAAAAAAAAAAACATCGAAAACATCCTGAGGGAGAGAAATTCCAGTTAACGGTGGGAACTTGGATGCATAGAACACCAATTGTAAAATGGTTGCCAAGAACTCATTTTTAATTATGTAATAATCATTCTATGGGGTTAGAAAAGGTTGCTCATCATGTATAGTATAGTAATTAAATTGTGTTCTTATACTTTTATTTCTATATCTGTTGTATCCAAGGGATTGAAAGCTGCTAATATTAATCAGACAATTTGAAGCCTGAAAGATGTAGTTGTATGTGGTCCGAGTTTCTTTTAGAACGTAAAGGAAATCACATCATTATCTCAGAATAAAAGCTAAGACATTGAAATAAATTACCTTTGGCTATTGTAATTGATTTGTGGACAAATTTTTCTTTAAGGATTTCAAAACCTTTAGGAGAGTTTTTTTTTTGCACAGTTGTTTTTGTCTAGATTGAAGAGCTCAAATGCTTGACCAAGATTGGAAGTAAGACCCCTGGTCACCCACAGAATACCTTAACTGAGGGAATTGAAGTTATAACTGGTGAGATCACTGTTCTCAGTTGATTCAATAACTTTATGAAAGCCACTAAAGATGAGTTTAAATGAAAATTGTCAATTTCAGTGGTCTTGATAAATTCTTCGTTTGAAAATGTTCTTATTATTTTATCACTTCCTCTTAAAACCAACTCCCCTTGGGCAAGGAGTAGCCAATGCAGTTGGTCTGGCCCTAGCAGAAGCACATTCAGTTGCTAGATTCAATAAACTAGAATGAGGATTTAGGAGTCGAAGGAGTAGGAGTAGGAGTTAGCCTTCACGGCGGAATCGAAGGTAAGAAATTCTGAGTTCATGCCACGACGACCCATATGGAAGGGCAGTTTTGTTGATGCATTCCTCTTGAGAATGAAGAAGAAGAGAGATCTTCTTTTGAATAGGAAAATTTGGTCACGTAGATCTTCTATTTCGCCAGAATTCATTGATTGCTCCGTATGAATTTGCAATGGAAAAACTTCTGTTCGTTAAAAGATTATTGAAGGAAAGGTTGGTCATAAATTTGGGGAGTTTACTTCTGTTCGTTGTAACATAACTTATTATTTTAGATATTTCATAATGGGAGGTGGGTGTGCAATGATATGGCAGCAAAGTCTGTGTTGTAACTGTGAGTCAATTGATTGTATTAGCAATTTCGTAGCTGCTGTTGATTCTATGCTGGCAGGAATGTGCACTTCAAATGAGTTTAGAATGAAATTTCACTCGATCTTAAATATTTGCATTTAGATGGAAAATATAATTTACTGTTAACTGTTCTGTCCATCGTGATTGCTTAATATTGGTACTTTCTCATTCTCCATTTTTCCTTCATTTCTGTGTGTACTTTTCTTTTCCTTCCCTTTTTATCATTAGATCTCCTTGAGGATAGAAAATTTTGTGTAACTATGGATTTTTTTTTTAATTTCTAAATTTGTTTCTGACTTATATTTCAAGAGGCAATAGGTAAGGGGAGAAGACTTGGCAAAGGACTTGAAATTGCACTAAAAACAGCTTCGTCGCACTTTACACTGTTTTTGAAGAAGAAAAGCTAATAACACGCGATCATAGGAAAGAGGTCATATCTTTTTGTTCATAATTGTGCTTCAAGATTTGACCTTGATTATATTCCATAATGATCCTCAAAGATATTGCTGTGATATTTGCTTTTAGAATCGATTCATTAGTTGTTCTTGAAAATCAGTTGTGTTTCTAAGATTGACTGATATTTCATCTAACTAATAATAGTTGTCCAGATTGAGAGTCTAGAGGTGATGCATCTGTAACTGAGGTGGTGTTTGCATCATTGGATTGCAAGAGAATGCCTCCCTTTAAAGTGACTCTTATGTGAAAGTTAATCTGTTTCGTTTTTTCTTTCTATGTATCTGCATATTGTGTGATATTTGATATGTATGTGATGCATTCTGTGGTTTTTTTGGTGATATTGGAGTACCTTTTTAGCTTTTTGAGGAAATTTAATCAAATTCATATATTTTTATATAGTATACATAATAATATATCATGAATCTCCTGCTGCTCAGATCTATTTTACATCCATCGACATGGTCATTGAATCCTTACCAGCTCACCCACGGTAACAAAAATTCAATTTCTTACTCTTATCTTTCTTTCCCAGCAAAATCCCTAAAGCTTCATCTTTCTTGCTGTTATTCTTACTCTTCTTCCCATTGCTCACCTCTTTGTTGTCCCTCAATAAGAAAAGGGCTTCCCAATTTTCTAGTGTGGTGTCTGTCATTGCTGCTCAGCAAGAAGGGGACAACACCATAGTTCTTGAACAGGAAGAATGAGAAGAAGATGGGTTTCAAGGAGAGTTTGATTTTGGAGGGAGTGAGCAGTCTAAAGGTGAATATGAAGCAGGGGATGTTATTGAGGCTGTTGGAGATGCTGGGGAAAGTGATGGTTTTGTTGAGGCTGAGGAAGAGGAGGAATATCAAGAACCACCTGAGGGTACAAAATTGTTTGTTGGAAACTTGCCATGTGATGTGGACTGTCAAAAGCTTGCTTAACTTTTTGAGCAGGTAGATGTTGTTGAAATTGCAGAGGTATGAATAATTTATTTAGGAAAACGTTTCAATTTTTTGGTCAGTAATTAGAAATAAATTAAATTATTGCATGTGGTGAATGTTTTGAATCTTTGGGGATTATGATAGGTAATTTATGGTGAATTTGCAGGTTATTTACAATAGAGAGAGCATACTTGCATTTGGGAGCTCTACTAATTTTACAAGCGGGAAATCATCCGGGGAAAAGAGTGATCTATCGTATATTTGTCTCCTTTTATAGCTTGGACTATTGGTTTGCTTCTCTTTTTGTTTTAATTTAATTTTTCCTTTCCTTTTGTTTGCTAGATTGCAACAGATTTCAATTCTGATTGAGATTGCCAATAACTACCACAATTATGTTTGGGGCCTTAGTTTTGAAGCATTCACCAGCTTTCTTTGAGTAGAAGTATCAAATATGAGATGGGTACTGGAGATCATTTGTTTAACTGGCTTTATAGGATATAGTCTACAAGTTGTAAACTAATGCTTGGGTTAATTTTGCAAAACATGTTCTTTAAAGTTGGCTATTTTTGGGTTTACACTCATAATTTTCTTGCTATGAGTTGTATCCCCAATCTTCCCTTATGCATCATCTCTATTCTGCCTTCTCATTTAGGGGGAAAAAAAGGGAATTGTTCATGGAGTTCTTAAGGCCAATTTGATATTGCAGAGGTATTAAAAGACAAGCCATGGTTGTTGACTTTTGTGCTGTTTTTTCATTCTCCAATTTTGCTGCCATAGATTTTGAGCTAGGTTATGGCATAAGTTCCCCATTGTTAAGAACTTGCTTACCTTTTTTATGGTTTTCTGATTGTCTTGATAATATTAGAATATAATCTTTGATGAGCTAAAAATGAACCAAAGTGTTTTTATAGTGCAATGTCAAAATTGTAGAGGTATTATTTCTTGGATTTGGCCATTTGTTAGTTCTAGAAACCCGATGGGTTCGCATTCACAGTTTTCTTGCTATGAGTTGTACCCCCAATCTGCCCTTATGTATAATCTTTATTCTGCCTTCTCATTTGGGAAAAAAAAAAGGGAATTGTTCATGGAGTTCCTTTCATATAACTGGAAGTAGAGGAATCCATAATTCAATTAACTAAACCAATTCAAAGTGTAGATAATGCCTTTTTTTGACAACACTCAGTTCCATGGCATGGGGTAAGAAGGTGTCACAAAAAGTTTACCTTGGAGCTCTTTCAATTGTACCTGTAAGTTTACAACACTGCTTTGTTCCCCATCTTAAGCATACTCACATGTTTCTGATCATTGATTCTACCACAATGTTTTAATTGAAGTCTGTGAATTCATTTGTATTATCATAAATATGGATTTTTATTACTGAAAAAAGGGAAGGGAGTGTGGAATTAAACATGAATTCATTTGTATTATTCATTTGAATACATTTGTAAAGTTATGGCCAAGGAAGCGTAGGATTCTCCAATGAAAAGAAGATATTTGATGCAATGAAATTCTGATTTTCTTTGTTAACTTAGTTGTGGCAAATAGTGGACTCCATTAACTATTATCATACAGATTTGATTGGCTTGGTGGAAACCAAAGTGAGGACTAGAAAGGCAGACTTCATGTGCACCGCCTGGGACGGAAGAATCCCACTGTTTCGGATACAGCATCATAAATCCTTTTCTCTACGTCCATCTCTTCCTCTCTCTCTCTCTCTCCCCCAGACATCCTTTGATTGAAAATCTGAAATGAGTTTTTGCTTATTTTTGTCTCTTTGGTTTGTTGGCTGTATTTGTCTACCAATCTTGGTCCAAATAAAACAGCACATGATGGTGTTTGAGGATACAGGAATAGTTTTTTCTAATCTTAAGTTGCAGATATTGCTACTAATAAGAAAACTATTAGTTTGAATAAAATTATGATAGTAATTAATGTCCCAAGAGGGCAATGAAGGATCATGAGAATTTTGGTATATTTACTGCATTATATGAGGATTTTTTGTATATTTACTATATCCATTAGGGAGGGCATTGGAGGATCTCAAAAACTTTAGTATATGAGGAATTTTGGTTTTAAATATAGTTTATTTCAATCTATTTTAGGATCTGATAATAAGTTCATCTCTCTATTTCAGTTGTCTCTTAGAAACTTTTGTTGTCTTTTTTTTTAAAAGATCATTACATATTTTGCAAGAGGCAGAAGGGTAGGATTATTATATGTATCTCAAAAGAAATACATTGAAAAATTACTACAGTCTTTTCAGATGGAACATTCTAAATTGGTTAGTACTCCTTTGGCTGCATATTTTAAACTTAACACATGTGCATTACCTAATACAGATAAAGAGAAGGATTACATGAGTAAAGTTTCTTACTTTAGTGCTACTGAGAGCTTGATGTATGCTATGGTATATACTAAGCCAGATTTGGCTCATACTGTAAATGTGGTAAGCAAATTTATAAGTAATCTAGGTACAACTTATTGAGAGGCAGTTAAATGGACCATATGATATTAAAGAGGTACAGTTAATATTTGTTTGGTTTATAGTACTAATGGTTCCACCAGTGGACTTGTTGGCAGTGCAGATTCTGATTATGATAGAAACCTTATTAAAAGAAGATCATTAACATGTTATATTTTTACTCTCTATGGATATGCTATTAGTTGAAAAGTAACACTTCAACCTACAGTTCCTTTGTCTACAATTGAAGTAGAGTACTTGTCAGTGATAGAAGAGGTTAAATAAGGTATATAGCTGCATAGTCTTATGATAGTTTAGGCTTGGATGTTCAAAGACCTATAATTTATTGTAATAGTCTGAGTGTATTAGATTTGACCAAAAATCCAATTTATCATGAAAGATCAAAGCACATTGATGTCAGGTTGAACTTCATTCAAGATGTTATAGAAGATAAGCTATTCTTTATAGAAAAAATAGCCACAGTTGATAATCTGGTAGATATGTTGACAAAACCATTGCCTGCAGAGAAATTCAAATACAGTTTGGACTTGGTGAATGTTCGCAAAACATGAGGCCATTTGAGGCATGAATGATAGTCAGGTATTCTTGTGTTTCTAATAGCTTGGAAAATTAAAATTCGAGTTAAGCTAGAAAATTGTTAATTATCTTGAATTATTATGTCAACCCAGATTGATGACCTAATTCAAAATTTTAGGAGTACCACCCGAAAGGGAAATTCTTGTATGATAACGTGTATTTTTTATAAATATGTAATTTGAGAGATTACAATATTAACCCCCACTATAATAATTCTATAAAAAGAAATAAAAAATATCTCTCCGTTTGTAAACGTAAGTTTCATTAATCGAAGCACGTAAATTTTGTCTCTACTTTAATTTTTTTTATTTTTAATTCCTTTGATTATTTGTGAAACTTCTTCAAGTATAGTAAGCTTAAAAATGCTCCCGGTCAAGTGAGAGATGCACTGCTTATTCTGTCTGTATTAATTGCGACAGCTACATGTCAAGGCTCAATCCATCAAGTGGGGTTTGGCAGGATGATTTGCTTGCAAGCAATACAACCAGAAAACCAGTAATGATCCCATAACTGCCATACCACGCATAGCAGGACAGACTAAATGGGGTCTTATAATTCGGTTGCTTATGGTTTGTTTCTAGTCTTCAACTCAATTAGATTTTTCACATCCATTCTAGAGCTACTCACGGGTTGGTTGGTTTGGAGATTTTGGTATCCCCAATACCGTTTTGAAACTTTGATTCCACAAAATCTTCAGTACCGGTCCCGAACCGAAGTTCCAAAATCCCTATCCTAACTTATCCCGAAGTTTCGGGACAAGTTGGGATGGATATTCAGAACTTTGGTTCGGAACAAGTTGGAACAGATTTTTAGGAATTTCAGTTTTAACGGGACTAAATCAGTACCAATCAGATTTTGAAAAATTTTAAAATATTTTTACCATATATATATATATATATAATTATAAATTGCAATCCATATGCTAGATGTTCCTATTTAGTACAACACCATATGTCAAATGTTTGTTTAAAAAATATTCATGATACAACACTATGCATCAAAACTCCAAAAAGTATTCATAAACCCCATAACTAAAAGAACTTCATTAGCATACTCCATCACCAAAAATCATTTTACCATCTTCACAGTCCCATCTAAAAACGTATGCCCAACAGTAATGTCAAATATTTAATTGAGATGCAGCAAATATTTCAAAATCCATAATAGCTGCAACTAGATTCACTAATCAATCAAACAAACTTTTCATAGCTCCTTAGAGTTCAACAACAAGTCAAATAAATCTAGCTATTTCTTTTCATAGTTCCTTACAATTTTTTCTTTCCTTAATATCACATGAACAACACAAAATGAGAAGGGGGAAAAAAAATCTAGAATGAGAAGAAAGCTTTTTTTTTTTTGGTGAAGGATCCAAACACAGAACTTAATGCTTTTAAAAAACGTGAGCTTGTCTTATTGTGAAACCATAAATGAATTGCCTTATATGTTGGTTTACTAAAATGAAGCATTTCTAATTCTTTTGAAAGATGATCTATGTAATTTACCAGTCAAAGTACCTTCCCATGAAAAACAGAGAAGTTCTACCAAGCTAAGTAAATTCCAGTCATCTATCTTCTCTTCCTAACACTTTCAAGTTTATTTAGATCTATTTACTTCAGATTAATTTCCTACACACACATTAATTAAACAACTGCAAACTAAGAAACAAATTTTCAACCTATTTCCAGCTTTGTTCTTCCATTTTTACCTCAACATAACCTCACTTGTTCTGGCTTTTCCCCCAATGTTTCTTCACTTCAATACACACCAAATAGAAGCCAAAACACATAAAATACTCACTCAACAAACCAGCACTCATAGCCACATAAACAGCATGCAAACAGAACCTTTCACTCATGAACTTGTTCTGGCCTTTTTCCTCAACATAACCTCACTTGTTCTAGCCTTTTTCCCAATTTTTCTTCACTCCAATACACACCAAATAGAAGCCAAAACACAAAAAATACTCCCTTGACAAACTAACACTCATAGCCACACAAACATAACCTCACTTGTTCTGGCCTTTTTCCCAATGTTTCTTCACTCCAATACACGCCAAATAGAAGCTAAAACACAGAAAATACCCCCTCAGCAAACCAACACTCATAGCCACACAGCAAACAAAAATTTCACATATGAATTTAACAAATGTAGTACTTAACAAAAGAGCTCATTCGGACAACAAAAGAGAAAATCCCACATCTTTAACTATGGTAAAGAAAAATATTCTGCAACCATGTGTAACACTCTATTTCATTGGTGATCAATCCAAGAAGAATAACACATTATATTAGATACTAGGAAAGTAACACAAACACATATTTTAGCTTTAAACCTAGATCATCGGGAAATTCTTATATGGACCCGGTCCACCGTGGACCGAGTGCTTTAAGTATTGTACCACGTGCTTTGTGTGTTGTACACTTCTAGAAAGATACAACACTTTAAAGCACCGGTCCACATAAGAATTTCCCTAGATCATCTTACTACATAACAGAAGGATTACTCTGTAATTCAATTAAATTTTTCATAAAGCATACACAAAAATGAAATATGAAGAGTCAGTAGATCCTAACTATCAAGATTTATATAGTAAACATGGCACGATCATGAGATTCATGACAGACTAAAGATATTAGTCAAGGCAACATAAAGGGTAATATGAACTAAAGTTAGGATCTACTGACTCATCATACTTCATTTTTGTGTATGCTTTGAACTAAAGATGAACTAAAGTTTTTCATGACAAACTAAAGATATCAGTCAAGGCAACATAAAGGGTAATATGAACCAAAGTTTTGAAGATAGAAGTATGATAAAATAAACCAATACACACTCCGAAAATGTTTCTCTAGCTCATTCATCTTACTGATTAGAAACAATAAGACAAGGCAAAATATTAAGGATTATGCATTAACAACACCAAGTGATATAAGAATGGAGCATTGGAGCTGTATACCAGTCATCAGTATTCCCAATGAGATGAGTAATATGATTCCAAGCAACTTAAAACTTGGAGTCTCCAACCTTCAACAAAGAATTTGAAGGTTAGAACAAATAATGTGGGAAATTCAGCAAAAAAAAAAAAAAAAAAAAAATCATTACACAGAACAAATAATTTTCCCAATGTTTCTTCACTCCAATACATACCAAATAGAAGCCAAAACACAACAAATACTCCCTCAGCAAACCAACATTCACAGCCACACAAACAGCTTGCAAACAGAAATTATACTCATGAACTTCAGCTTTGTTTTGCAGATTTCACTAATAAAATTTCAGCATTCGAGATGCAAATTAAAATAAAAAATAAAATAAAAATTTTGCCTATAGAAGAAGACCACCTATGAATACAAAAAATAGTCAAAATAAGTTGTTCCTTCAAGAATTTCAAAGATTCTGAAGAGAGACAAAGAAAACAAACATTACCTACCAAATGCATCACTAGTCTCATTCCAAATTTTGTCTCGATTGGACATTTTTGAGAATTTTAGGGTCTTCGATCACATCTATAAAATAAAATTAAGAAAAAAGTAATAGTTATTGTACCAAAAATTAACAAATTATAAATCAAAGAATTAGGGTAAGTAGATAAAAATAATCTAAAAATATATTTCATACACACCTATATCAAGTCTTTCAAGCTCTTCAATCATTTCTTGAAGATGTATAGGTTGTTTTGAACCTCTCAACCAATCTTGGCAACAAATAAGCATCTTGCTTGTGGTAGGAGTTAACGAAACTTATCTAAAGTCCTCCCTCCAGTGCTAAAAGCAGATTCAGATGCTACAGTTGATGCTTGAATAGCCAAAACATCCTTTGCAACCTTAGCCAAAGTAGGAAACCTCATCTCATTTACCTTCCACCAATTCAAAATACAAAATTAGATTTGAATGTTTCGGGATATTCCTCTAAATATCTATCCAACTCTCTTGAAGTTGCAACTTGTTTTTCTTTTTCCATTTCTATAAAATACTCATCAATTTCCTCATCCATATTTTCACCAACAACATCAAAGGAACCATAAGAAGATGAAGAGTACACATCTTGGCCTTCTATCTCTTTTACCTTATATTCCTCCATCATGTCATTCAAAACTAAAGTAACATTTTGCACTAAGTTTATACCTTCATGTTCCCCATAATATGTAGTGTACTTTAGTGGTTTATATGGCAAAAATGATGAAATCGAAAGCATGCTTACTGAACAAAAAAAATACAGAGCATCGAATGGAAGCTATTTATCTTTGTGTTTGAATGGCCTTGTTGGCACTGAAGAAGATGTCTGGACCACTTCTTGCTGAATTCTTAAAACTACTGGTTCTCCCAACACCTCCGATTGCACTTTTGTAAGCCATCTACTTCTTCTCATTCACGCGAAACTTTTGAACTTCCAGAATATGGCTACTGTTTCTCCCAAAGCCGGTGAAAGCTACAGAGACTAAATTTTAGAATGGTCTTTGTTCTTTTCTTCTTTAAAAAAATTGCTAGAGAGAGACCAAGAGGGTGAAACAAAAATCATATCTTTTTGTTATCTTTTCACGTCAAACAATACCGGATTCATCCCATGTTATTTTTTTTATTTTATTTTACCCTTGGTCTCATTCATTGGGTTAGATAAAATTATTTACTCTTGGGCTTAAACACCCATAAATACAAAGTCTCAATTATTTATTTTTTGGGTTTCATAAAACAATCCAATAAATAATTAACAAGCCCAAATAGACTAATATAAAATATCAAGACTTTTATCTAGTTTATATCTAGGTTAATTTTTTAATTATTCAATTTAGGCTTTAAGCCCTGAATAATTAATTAACCAATTAAACTAGATAAAATATATACTCTCTCTTGAGCCTTTTATTTTATTCTAGTCCAATAATAAATTAGACTATTTAAATAAAATAAAATAAAATTCATAATTATCAAGACCAATTCCTTAACCCAAATCTGTCACGACTTAATGCTATTTCAGGGACTAAAAGACACATCGTCTTGGCTACTAAAATGATCAAAATACTTATGTTATATAAATAGTTGTATTTTACATTTTAAATACTTCCTAATATTATCATAAGAAAATATTAACTCTAAGGACAGTGTTGCGTTAGCAAAATTTCTGACTTACAGGTGTAATGACTAAAATACCCCTCTACGCATCGTAGTACATTTAGAGAGAAGGAGTGCACTAACACATCTACCATCCTTAGACCTTAGTCTAATAATCCACGACTCTTGGAATGTTTTCACTTTCTAAGGGAGCTATCCTAAAGCAAATATCCAAGTCATATTCCCCAAGACCCTGGATATTTAGATCATTTGAACAGTTACAATGGGCGATGTAGCACAGAAACTATCTTGTACAGATCTATTTTAACTAACTAATTATATACACCCAACATATAAGTATATCAGCTCTACGAAAGAACCTCAACTATAGCATATCAAAGTACATGCTTCCAGCTTCATTAGACCACCAACTCATACTCAAGCAGTAGAGTATTAGTCTACGCTATAGCAGTAATATTATGAGTTTCTTCTAAATAGTATTTTTAGAAATCACTATTCCAGGTCTTATTTTACGTATTCGAAATACTCTCATACTATGAAGTAAGTGGACTACTCACTGGCTAAAGGTAAGTCATTCCCTATTTGAAATTCATAATACAATAACCTTAACATGATGAGATTCTCATTCTCATCAATCAGTTAAGAACAAACGTTTATGTGTTAAGTAACCCGTGATCATACCTTACTGTGAAAGACGGTTCACATGGATCATTTACTTAAACACAATGAGTCCTTTCCAAACGCAAATCTTGCATAAATAAAATATAAATTCACAAATAAATTTTGAAAATAATTTTTTTATTAATAAATTAGATAATTACATCAGAAACCTAATCTAGAGGGCATACATTCCAACATACTTTACCTTGAGAAAATTAATTTTATACCTAGAGTCTAACACCACAGCTATAAAAAGCATAGTATTTGTCCTATCCAGAAATCCCCAATATTTGTTAAACTTTTCTCTCATTACTCTAGTCATTTCAACTAAAGATGGATCTTTACTTTGTTTACAAAGCTCCAAATCTTTTAAATTTCGTATTATCTCAGGAAATTGTAGATTGGAAGTAGAATACAATGAGCTAGACAATTTACAGGTAACATCATAAAATCTTTTCAAAAATCTTGTTATAATTCTCCCATTATTCCAATCATTCTCACTAAGAAAATCTGATCCAATTTTTCTTAAAAACTTGTTGTCCCTATCCTCATACCTATTAAATGCTTTTTGATATGAAATTGAAACATTAAGCATGGTATAGGTTGAGTTCCACCTAGTAGGACAATCTAATTGTAAGGATGCTTTGTTTTGAATGCCCAATGCCTCAACACACTCTCTAAACATATGTGACCTTTGAGGACTACTCCCACTACTAGAAACTGGTGTATCAGCCACGGAATTCGGCCACGGAATTCATGTGTGGCTGATTACCCACACAACACCAACGGATCAGCCACGGATTAAATATCGTGGCTGATTCGTGGCTGATATGTGGGAGAATTCGATTAAGGTTGTCAAGGAAAAATTCGTGGCTGATCCGTATCTGATCACCTACGGATCAGCCACGAAAATATTTAAAAATTTTATGAAAATTATTTGTGGATGATCCGTGGATGATTTGCTACGAATCAACCACGGTTTTTTTTTTAAATGTCATTATATAATCAAATATTTTCGTGGTCGATACGTTTCTGATCAGCCACGGAAATTTTTTGTGGTTGATTCGCACCTGATTTGATACGAATCAGCAACGGAATATTTTTTAAAAATTCAAAATTTTTTGTAAAAAATCCGTGGCTGATTTGTAGCAAATCTGCTGCGAATCAGCCACGACATATTTTTGAAATTTTTTTAATTATGGCGTGGCTGATCCGTGGCTATATAGCCACAAAATAGCCACAGAAAATTCCCTTGCAGATGTACAAATTATAGGGCATATCTCAATTCCATTTCTGGCAACAAATTGAACTTGATTCAATCGGCCTTTCCTTCTTCTATTTGCCAGACCCATTTCCCTTGCTTTGATCCCGCACCTCGTTGCCGTCGCCGTCACCATCACTCTTGTCGCGCTGGTCCTTGCCGTTCGCCGTCGCCGTCATGCGTTGGTCCTCGCCATTCGCCGCCGCAGAGGTGCCTCCCCAAGGGAGTCTGCTCCCACTGTTTTCCGTCGCAGAGGTAACTCATAGAGAAGTCTGCTCTTTACTTCTTCAACTCAATGGCTCGAAATTTTCAAATTTTCTATTATTGTGAGTGAGCAATGTGTGTAATGTGTGTTCGACGGATGTAATTTGGATGCACTTCACCGAATTTTTTTCTTCATTCTTTGAACCTACATTTTTTTCTTCATTTTTCAATTGATTTATTTTCTTTCAATTACGTAAGTCCGGTTGCTTCTTCTTGTCTTCTTTTGTCCTTGTTTCCCAAACGGCACTTAGTGTATTGTTCACGGGCTACTCTTGTCTTCTTTTTCATCTTGTAATTGTTGCTTGCTGTGTCTTCTTTTGTTCTTTCTTCTTGTCACACACCACTCGTATATTATCCTCTTATAACTTTGTTCTTTTGGAATGCATTTGTTTTTGTATTTTGTCTTCTTTCATTTTGTTCACTAATGTTTCGTCCTTCTATGCTCATAGAATATACACAACACTTAATTTGCTTCGTCCTTCATGCTCACATGTGTGTGTTTACTATTCAAAAGACTTGAATGAATTTCACTACAATTGAGAATATATCACCTAATAAAAAATATTTATAACTAATTAAATTAATAATATTACCATTTATTAGATAATAATATACTATAAACTATAAAGAATATTTTCTAACTAATTAAATTATTACTTTGTTATTTTTTTTTATAACAATATATGCTACAAACTATAGATGATTTATATTAAAAAATATTAATTTAAAATAATCTTATCTTTTTAATTTTTCAAATAATAACACATTAATTTAATAATTAACTTGTGATTTATAAACCAATAACTAAAATTAATATAACTTTCAAAACCAACCTCTTCTATTTTAAAAGTATAAATTTTATCGACTCATAAATCAACTACTATTCGCACTAAATCAATAAGAAAAAGGTCAAAGATTCATCAGAGAATTTAAATATAGGTAAATTAATATCTTATCCTTATTAATGAAAAATATTAATAATGTAGCAAAATTTATATTTTTTTATTATGTATTTTAAAAAGTGAATATGTATTTTTAAAAATTCAGATTCAAAAATAAAAATATTAAAATTTAAATGAAAAGAGTAATAAAATCAGTATCTGTTTGAAAAAGACTCGAATATCTTTGTAAATAATTTTTTTTTATGGAACTAAATAATATTAATTAATTAAACACAAATATATTTAAGCAAGATTTATTTACTAACAACACAGTAGATCAACCTCACTTTGCTACAGTCATGTATAGTACCCCAAATCCACCTTGGAGAACATCAAGCCAAAATATGATTCCCTTTTTGCCCCTCAATGCATTGCCGATTTTATTATAGTTACAAGTTAAAAGAATTTGTCATTTAGTAGGGGAAAAAATTAAAAAAGGACTTCATCAACCTGAGTCAAAGCCGGCTTGAGAAAGCATATGGTCGTCCCATGGTGCAATAAATACGTAATAAATTAATTATAAAAATATATACTGTACACAAATTCATTAAAAAATTGGTTGTAAATCAAAGTAAGTTAAAATGTTTTATGTGATATGGTATCCATTTATGTAAAAGGGGTAAAGCCTATTTTAGTATGTTTATTAGCGTGTTTGATATGTGTGTTTATGCATGAATATTTTGGAAATTTGTTACAATATTTCTAAGTATCTTAAAATTATTGTCATGTTTGAAAACTAGTTTAAAGTTTCCTGTTAAAATAGGTGGCATATAGTCAGTTAAAATGAATAGAGATAGAAGTTGGATGTATAATCGACTCCTCCCGGCTCGTCGAGGCATAACAAAAGAGTTTACACAAGGACTCGACGAGTTCATCCGGGTTGCATGTGCGCAACCACAATTCATTCGCAGTGCAACGACAAGGTGTCCATGTTCTAGGTGCAAGCTTCTGAAATTCCAAAGTCATGAAACCTGCCATGTTCACCTTCTAAACAAAGGTTTTATGCCGAATTATTTTATTTGGACTTCCCATGGAGAAGAGTATCAAATCCATGAAGAAGAACTGCCTCATGTAGTATCGGACCATCACGAAACCACAAATAGGTATCGAGAAATGGTACATGATGCTGTGGGTCATTCCTTCAATGATAATTGGGCCGCGGGTCCATCTAATATTGAGGAGGAAGCACCGAATCCCAATGCACAACAATTCTATGATCTATTGCACGAGGCAGACGAGCCACTATTTCAAGGTTGTGTACGACATTCAAAGTTGTCAGTTGTGTCACGAATGTTGCATTTGAAGTCAGAGCAGAATATGCCAGATATTCATTTCGACCATTGGGCCAGTCTTATTAATGAAATTCTACTAGATGATGGGAACAAAGTGCCGAATGATTTCTACAAGACTAAGAAGTTTGTGAAAACTCTTGGGTTGCCAGTTGAGAAGATTCATGTATGTGTCAATGGATGTATGCTCTTTTGGAAAGATGATGAGGAGTTAATGAATTGCAAATTCTGTAATCATCCCCGATACAAGTTAAGAATTTTGGAAAAATCCAAACCTATTCCATATCAAAAAATGCATTACCTACCCATTACTCCGAGGCTGCGAGGCTTTATGCGTCAAAAGAAACAACCGAGCATATGACATGACATAAAGACCATACGCAACAGGGCGATGAAATGAATCACCCATCAGATGGCGAAGCGTGGAAGGATTTCAACATAAAACATCCAGACTTCGCACATGAGCCACGCAATGTAAGATTGGCATTATGTGCAGATGGCTTTGCACCTTTTGGTATGTCTGGCAAGTCATATTCTTGCTGGCCTGTCATTATCACCCCTTATAATTTGCCACATTGGATGTGCATGAAGACACCTTACATGTTTCTAGCAGCGGTAATCCCGGGATCAAGAGATCCTAGGAAGATGATTGATGTGTATCTCCAACCACTTATTGAGGAGCTGAAATCACTTTGGCGTGTGGGTATTCAGACGTATGATATTTCTAGAAAGCATAATTTCGATATGCGGGCTGCGCTTATGTGGACAATAGGAGACTTTCCTGCATATAGGATGTTATCTGGGTGGACAACTTCTGGGCACATGGCGTGCCCAATTTGTATGGAAAAGAGTACGGCATTTCAACTTCGGCATGGAAGAAAAACATGTTTCTTTGATGTTCACCGCCAATTTCTCCCACGGGATCACCCGTATAGAAGAAACAAGACCAATTTTTTGAAAAATCGTGTCGAAAACGATCCACCACCACCCAGGCTCACGGGTGAAGAAATTTGGCAATGAGTTCAGAATATTACTAAGGTTACTGATACCGGCGGTGAAGACATTCCTGAAGGGTATCTCAGCAGTCACAATTGGATAAAACAAAGCATATTTTGGGAACTCCCTTATTGGTCTTCATTGCTTGTTCGACACAACTTAGATGTCATGCACATAGTTAAAAATTGTTTTGATAATATTTTAAACACAGTAATGGATGTAAAAGGTAAAACAAAAGATACCCTAAATGCTCGTTATGACATCAAAGAACTATGTCGAAGAAAAGAACTGGCATTAGATCCCGGAGAGAGCATCAGATCAAAGGCAACTTATTGTCTTTCCAAACAAGAACAATGCATTTTGTTTGAGTGGATAAAGGATCTAAAATTTCCTGATGGCTATACATCGAACCTATCTAGATGTGTTGATATCCGGGAGTCTAAGTTGATAAACACGAAGAGTCATGATTGCCATGTTTTCCTGTTGCGTTTGTTGCCTACTGCTTTCAGACAAATGCTACCAGAGTCGATTTGGAATGCTTTAACTGAGTTTAGCATATTTTTTAATGAGTTATGTGCCACTAAGTTGACTGTGGGTAAGATGAGAGAGTTGGAGAAAAATATTTCTATTATATTATGTAAGTTGGAGAGAATATTTCCACCCGCATTCTTCAACTCAATGGAGCATCTTCCAGTTCATTTACCATATGAAGCTCGTGTGTGCGATCCAGTTCAATACCGTTGGATGTTTCCTTTTGAAAGGTAGTTCATCTAGTACTGCTGTCTAAAAAGTTCATTTTCCAATTTTATCTCTTCGTATTATGTCAATGCTTAAATTGTTTTTACCATATGTAGATACCTCTATCATTTGAAAAAGAAGATTAGAAATAAGACAAAAGTTGAAGCGTCTATAGTCAATGCTTACTTGGTCGAAGAGGCTTCTAACTTTACAACATACTATTTTGAGCCACATGTGGTAACAAGAAGTAGGCGTCCAAGTCGACACGATGATGGCGGTGACATCAGCCATTCTGCAAATAATTTATCGATTTTCGATTTGTCGGGCGGTCAGCAAGTAGATCTTATATGCGGTGGCTTACTGATGAGGAATACAAAGCTGCCCATCTTTATGTGTTGCTGAACTGTTCGGAGGTGGAACTGTTTATCAGGTTTATTAAAAGTTGAGTTTACAGATGATTTCTCTTCTAACTCTTCGATGCGATAGTAATATATACTAAGTTATTTTTATGCTATCACTTCAGTATGTTTATTGGTCAATTGCACACCCATCATCCACAACTCGGACATCGTGACATTAACAAGGAGATTGAGACCCACTTTGCTAGCTGGTTCCGTAGCCATGTATGTAATGTCATGTTTGTGCAAATTATAGCATCTCTACTCTTTACAGTACTAATATTAAATTATTTGACTAGGTTTTGGGTACTGAGAATAATATTGACAATCGGCTTTTAAAGGACCTCTCAAGAGGCCCTTTAATGGCAGATTGAAGCATATTCCATTTACTATATTAATGGATATTGTTTTCACACCATGAGCCATGGAGAAGGAAAATCAACAATGAATTATGGGGTGTGCATTCGAGGCACGACTTATTCTCAATCAACAACTCGAAGGAGACTATTATGGATTAATACAAGAAATACTTCGTGTACAATATCCCGGCTTGCCGTAGAAGAATACCGTATTGTTTAAGTGTGAATGGTTTGATCCACGATCTCGTGACAGTATGAAAGTTCATCCAAGGTACAATTTGGTGGAAATAAATCATAGAAAAAGGTGGCCAAAATACGAACCATTTGTGCTAGCCCATCAAGCAATTCAGGTATACTACTCTCCATATCCGAGTACAAGACGTGATATGCGTGACTGGTGGGCTGTTTTTCACGTTAAAGCAAGAGAGATTTTTGATGTTCCACAAGTTGAACACGCTTATCAAAATGACCATTCTATTGGCACACCATTACAAATTCAAGATGATCAACTTGATCCTCTACGTGATTGGGATGCTACAGGAGAAGAGGATGTCAGTAGGAGTGATGGTAATGATGAAACTACCGATGAAGAGATTGAATATGAGTCTGAAAATGAGGAAGATGATGCCGATGAATCGATTGAAATTGAGGACGAGTAAAATATTCTTTTTACATCTTCATATCTTTTACTTTTGTTACATATATTATTGTATATTATTTTTTAATTTGCAAGCTAACTAATCATTTGCTTTGTAGATATGCCTCTGAGTAGTTCATATTTTCGTTCCGAGCACCCCGCCCCATCTACCTCCAATGTTCCAGCATCACGGACTCCACGTAATCCTTCATCGGATGGGAGCATTGCTGCTGGTGATAATACTACTACTTCGTTGTCCCTTGCTCTATTCCTTCTTCATCGCAACGACCCATGATACACATTCTTCCGGGGAGTGATAATGTGTAAGTATATCATATATGTTTACAAAGAATATAAAGTTTTACCCACAATTCAAACTATATTTTCAATACTTTTTGTTGAATAACTTTAAGTTTTGATCAATGTCTTTGTGTTAGGTTTGGACCCATAGAGATTCAATATAAAATTCATAACTGCATCTCAGACTGCATCAAGTTGAAATTTGATGTCCCGCACAAAAGGTGGTTGCATGTGGACTTTGATACGAAGAATACTTGGTTTCAAGAATTCGAGGCAAGTGTTTAATAGTTAAATGTTATGTGATCTTCTTGCTCTTTTATAAAGTTTTGAGTTGAAGTATCTTATATTATTTCTTTTCATTGTAGAAACGATATAGATGGAGGGAAGAGGATAGTGAAATGGTTCGAAAAGCTTGGAACTCTAAGGCGGGGGAGCTATTCCGAGGGATTATTGCTTCAGCCAAAAAGGCATGGATAAAGGATAGAGTTAAACTTCAATGGATGCCTGAGGATGTGTTTGATGCTATGGTAGCATATTGGCAGACGCCAGAGACACTAGCACGATCAGAGCAAAATTCTCGTAATCGTCGCAACCAGGGAGAGAATGCCTCATGCATGCATACGGGCGGACCCATTCCACATCTCGCACATGCATATCGCATTGTAAGTATCGAATAAATTTTAGGTATATGAATACTTAGTAAGTTAAATCATAAAGAAATTAATACCATACAAATTTATTACAGGCAGCAAAGAATGGTGGTGTTCTACCAAATTCTCTTGAGCTTCACAGAGAGTTACATCAACACGAGGTTGAAGGGAGGACGGAATTCATCACACCATATCATCGAGATCTTCATGTAAGTTATTATTATAGTATATTTGACTTAATATTTTTCATTGAATTCTTATTGATTCCTTCTAAAATCTTTACTCAATTTTTAGGAACGAGCTACTAGGATGGTTGAGGAGGTAGAAACACAAGTCTCCTCTACAGCCTCGACATCTGTTGAACCTGGAACTGCTACTGAGTCTCCAGTGGTTGATTATGATAACATTATGCTTATAGCAGTTGGGGGTGTAAGGAAAGGACGTGTCCCCGGTCTTGGTTCAGCATGTCAGCCTATCCTGAGTTCAAGGTCTGGAAGTAGCACATCTGCGAGGACTAGCTATGTTGATCACAGAGTCCTTTATGAGCTGCATGAGGATTATGGTCGCAAAATGCAAGAGATGCAAGCAAATTACGCTGAGGAGATGGCGCGTCAGGAGCAACTCATACTTGAGACTCGTCGTCAAATGGATGAGATAATGGCCACAATGCAGGAGCACTTAGAATCATGCTCATCTAGAGAAGCCACAGACAATGAGAGGACTCATGATGATGCGTGATTGTAGCTTTGAAAAGCTAATATATATAATAGATTAGTTTTTATCGACTGTCACAACTTACTTATTACTATTCTGTGGTGGAGACAATTTTGTGATGCCTTATTTGCTTGTGAGAGTTGGATATTATTAGACTTTGTTTTATTTGTTAATCTATTCTATTTTGTACTTTGTGACTTGGGTGTTTGTTGATATGTTGGGTGTTTGATTACAGGAGTTTGATTGTTGATATGTTGGGTGTATGGTTATAGGAGTTTGATTGTTGATATGTTGGGTGTATTGTTGATATGTTGATTATGTTTACAGGATTTTGGTAAGGTCTTGATATGTGTATTTTCTGAAAACAGGTTGAAAAATCAGACAGGGAACAGCTACGAAAATTCCGTGGCTAATTTTTTTTGGCAATTCTGCCACATTAACAGCCACGAAATTCCGTGGCTGATTAGATCAACCACAAAAATAATTTTAGCCACAAAAATTCCGTGGCTGAATTATTTCTCAATTAAACAAAGTTTCATTATATGAAATTAAATCAGCCACGAAATTATATACTCAGCTACGAACATTTCCGTGGCCGATTACCCTCGAAAACTATTTATGTGGCTGATCACTTTTTAAATTAAATAAATTATTATTACTATTTATCAAATCAGCCACGGAATTTCCGTGGCTAATCACTCACGGAATGGTATTCCGTGGCCGATTTCTATTTTTTGAATTAAATAATTTTTAATTATTTTGAATTAATCAGCAACGGAATTTATTTATCAGCCACGAAATATTTTGTGGCTAATCACCAACGGAAATATTTTTCGTGGTTGATAAATTAGCCACGCCGACTTTAGCCAAGGAAACTTTTCCGTGGCTGAGTTCAATCAGCCACGGATTTCATCCAATCAGCCACGGAATTTGTCGTGGCTGATATGTCAGTTTCTAGTAGTGTCCGAATATATTTCACAATGCCTCGAATTTTTTTTACTGAACCATCAACAGTTTGGATCCCATCCTTAACAATTAATTAAATGGTACGTGCACAACACCTCATATGGAAATGTTTCCCCACTTAAAATGAGAGCATCTTTCTTTGCCAACTTTTTCTTTAACTGAGAAAATGTAGAATCATTATTCGATACATTGTCAACTTTTAATCACATGATTTTACTTAAACACCATTCTTGCATGCAAAACTCAATGGCATTCCCAATATTAACTCCCTCATGACTTTTAATGACACAAAATTCATAATTCTCTTATGCATATTCCATTAACTATCAATAAAGTGTACAGTCAAGCATAAGTATGACAAATTTTGATTGCTTGTCCAAGTGCCAGTAGTTAAAGAAACCCTTTGACGTTGAGATATCACAAACAAAGCATAGCAATCTCTAACAATGGAATGCCTAGACGGAATTAGAAATTGAGGCACTGCAACTTCACAAGATTCCTTGAACCCGTCCCTCTCAAAAAATCTAAAAGGCAATTTATCTTTTATAATCATCCTAACATAAGTCTCCCTAGTTGCTTGCTGATCAAAATGCTAACAAGATAACTTAGAATCTTTAGAATTTGAACCTTTGGTGAAATTCAAAGTTGATTGTGATTTGTCTTTACTTTTGGATGCTTCAACTAACTCTTTTTTACCAAAAAACTTTTTACAAGTCTCTCTCAAATGTTTCCATAAACCTGAAGTGCTTTAGTCACTTTTCCTTACATACTCTCTTCTACACCACATAACGATGCCTTCCAGTTTCTTTTCCCCCTGAATCAACCAATCTTTCAAAATGATCCCAAACACTAGACTTATTTTTCTTATAAGTTTTCTTAGTTTGATTGTGACAACTAGAAGCAGTACCTTTATTCAAACTAGGCAAAGAAGAAGCAACTGTTGTGATTGGAGGGTGATTTTCACTTGCAGTTTGAGACTTTTCAATTAATGAAGGATTGGATTTCCTCTTATTGTTTGATCCACTTACATTCTCCATGGATTCCATCTAAAAAAAGTAACAAAATTACAAAAATAATTTATCAATAATTGGCAAGAAATGAGGTATCATAAAATGGAATTTATATGCAGTTTTAATATTCATAGATATCATAGATGCATCAACTATGAAAACACTCTTCAAGGTAGTAGCATAGCAAGAGATCAAAATAGAAAAGGTGATAGTGTTGACACCACAAAGCAGAAAATTATAGCTATCCTAAAGGCTATAAGGCAATGAATACCAAATTCTTTAGCCATTTAAAGTAAAATTTTCATCCAAACCAAGATATATGCATCAAGACATGTAATCCAATAAACCAGATGTGTTTATTTTGTAACAACACATCTCACAGATATGGAACTTTGCTGTGCAAAACCAGGATCATCTGCTTCCATTCAAAATGCAAAACAACTTCCAAAAACACAATCTCCTATGCTCTTTAGACCTTAACTATGCAACCAACATAATCTGTGACCTTACAGTGCTCTTGAAGTCAATTGTGAAGCCTGATGACTTTACAATGTGAATTATCCACTTTGTTATTTCTCTATTGCCGCATGCCTAGAACTGTCACAACCTTTTTGTGATACTGGATGGAAGACTAATCTTTAGTTTATATATTTCTTTGGTCTTTTGTTCCTTTTATTTTACTTGATTATTTTGTTTTTAACATCTATCATTTCAGGCAAAAGCCTTGGCCAATCTTACATAATCTAACCGAATTAGTGAAAGAAAACTACCCAGTGAGACATAAAGTACTGAACTTGGAGGCTGAGCATCTAACCATTCAAAGTAGCTGTGTTCAGATGCTCTAGATGAAAACTTCCCAAGGTTAAAGTTTGGTATGATAGGGCCAACAGAAACCAAAGGAAACAAAAATTTCAACTTCAAACAATCAAATAATTGATATTCTAAAGAACACTAATATGATCTCAAGGAGAATGAAAAAAAAAAAAAAAATCTAAACTGAAGCTTAAGCTAACCAAGTTGAATGAGAAGGTGATTTTTGAGCTTACAAGACTGAGAACTGAGGAACAACTCTTCTTGAATTGAATGAGGCAGAATGCTTGTACTTTCTTGATCGGTTAGTGGGAAGTATCAAAGGCCCTCTCTATCATGCATTTATCTGTTGCATTAAAAGAACCAGTAAACAAATTATCTAATATTACATATATATGTAGACAATAAGGTCTGATTGAAATTAAAATGAAATTGAATGTTCAAAAAAATTCTTTAATTCTTTTATTTGATACTCTAAAAATACCCCTAGCAAGTTTAATTCTTTTTAGGGGAGAACTGTTTATACAAAATATAATTTATTCTTATAGAACATTCTAGAGGGAAAAGCAAGCCATTCCTTGAATGCAATTACCTGTAGGCTGTAATCGAGTGGTAATCCTCCAAGTTGGCGAGATTTGTGATTTTGCAGCAACCGAGTGGCGATGCGAGATTTGCGATTCTGCAGCAACCGACTTGATTCGAGGCTTACAGCTTAACCGCTTTATTCTTAGTTGAACCGAGGAGTGAGCTTTGGGCTCGATTGCTCGAGCTCGAAGGCGGCAGCAGGCCAGCAGTGGCGTGGATGGAGACTGGAGTCGTGAACCACGTAGGGTGGGGGTTTCACCCGTGAAAGACACTAAGACAGAAAATAAAGTAGAGCAGAATCAGTAGATAGAAGAAATGAAGAATTGATGAAGATACTAGATAGGTTTTGAATCTTTTGATTTAGTCGAAATATGGTTTTTTTTAAAAAAAAATGAACAAAACTATTAAGTATATTAATACAAATTTATTCAACAAATTAGTAATTTAAATATTAATTTTTATATGCAAATAGTATACAAATATTTTATACAATATTATTTTCTATCATTCTTTCTTTCTTTTTTATACTTATAATTTTGAATTATAATCATTTACTATGTTTTAAATTATGATAATATATATTTATTTACATACTATGTATATATATTTATATTTTGTGTATATACAAAAACTATATATATTAATATATCTATAAATAATGGATCAAGTTCTTATATACGTAGACACAATTCCTTTCCTGATAAATGTATTAAAGATTTACTACAAAAAAATTGACATTAATATATCTAACAATAAGAAATATCTATCTAAATGAATACCAAAACTTCAAATATTAATAAGCTCATATTTGATAAAATGTATATAAATATATAATATTTCATATATATAACCAATATATACATATATATTTTATAAATATAATATATATGTGTATATATATATATATATATAATATTACATAATATATATATATATGTATATATATTCTACTAATATATACATATATATTACATATATCTTCTATACAACAATAACAACAAATTAAGCCTTAATCTCAAGTAGAATTGCTACATAAACCAACGTCAGACAACGTGTGGTCATCCACATAAATCCTCTCTCGCCACTTCTCTCTATCGAATGTCATACTCTCATCCAAATCCAACAAAAATATATCTCTCCTAATCACGTCTATCCATGTCGTTTTAGACCTGCATCTATCTCTGTCTAACCTATTCTGCCTCCCTCTCTCAATCGTTCTAACAGGAGCATTCCTCGATCTTCTCTAAATATGACCAAATCAACGCAGATGACTTTCTCTCATCTTTTTCTTAATAGATGCCATGCCCACCTTTTCCCTAATGGTCTGATTTCTGATTCTATCATTTCTAGTATATCCACACATCTACTGTAACATACGCATCTCAACTACTTTCATTTTTTGAATATGAGACATTTTAACTGTCCAACATTCTGTGCCATATAACAAAGTAGGTCTTACGGCTGTCCTGCAGAACTTTCCTTTTAGATTCAATAGTACATTATGATCACATAGAATATCAGTTGCACTCCTCCATTTCAACCAACCCGCCTTAACTCGGTGTGCAACGTCACCATCGAGCTCTCCGTCTTTCTGGATAATAGATCCTAGATATCGGAAGCAATTAGCTATTAGTATATCTCTACCTTCCAAAGTTACACTTTGGGCTATATTTTTGCTACCACTGAACTTGCATTACATATATCTTCTATAAATATAAAAAATATATATATTCCATAAATATGTGTGTGGAATATATAATCCACATATACAAATTGAAACTAAATATATTATATTTGATAATCAATTTACTTATTTCTCATTAACATTATTATTGTTATAAACTTATAAGTATTAAGTGAAATAAAATTAATTTATTCATTGACCTATTTTTAATATTATTGAGTCCAAAATGATTAAAAATTAAAATTTTTATTAAAAAATATTGCACTTAAAAAATAAAAAATTACGTGAATGCTTTCATCTTGCAAATGGTATAATTGCTAGTTACGGCCCATCAATTGAAAAAAGAAAAAAATATATCAATTGAAAAAAAAAAAACCCATCAATTGAAAACAAAAAAAAAGGGGGGGTGGATTGACCTATTGTTATTATTATTATTATTTTTTTAAAAAAGTGGATTGAAGTTTTGTTGCCATGGAAATTCTTAAGGAATTTAATTTGTCGCCATTTGAGGAAATTTAATCTTAATGATGAGGAAGTTTAACAAATATTTTGAGAAAAACATCCTTGCCAAAGATCTAAGCTTCCTACAAATTTCCCTAACCTTTGGGAAAAATTGGTGAGGAAGTTTCTTTCCTACAAAGAGTATTACACCCTTGATCGTGAAATATCGATTGCTTGTTGAACCCTGTGAATTGCGTGAAAGTAGGATACTCCAAATTCGGGGGTCAAAGAGTTTTATAAAATGTTCTTGGTGAAAAAAAAATGTGAATGAAAGATCCCATTGAATTGAATTGGGTCCATGAATGTAAGAAATAGTGAGAATTCGCCATAATTTTTCCTCGCCAATTGGGTCTTTGGCGAGGAAATGAGCGGCAAGATTGGTTCCGCCAAAGCAAGTTTTCTCGCCAAAATTCCTAGTCAAAAGGGGATTTTAGCTAGGAAATTTATAGTTTTGTGACAAACGTTTCCTAGCCAAAGCTAAGCTAGGAAAAATGGTGAAGAAGTTGGCAAAAAATTTCCTTGCAAAGAGGAATATTTGTAAATATGGTTTTAGCTAGGAAATTTATGGATTTGGTGACAAAAATTTCCTAAAGCCTAAGCAAAAAAAAAAAAAAAAAGGGATGAACGAGGGTCAATTTTTTTTTTTTAACAAATAAAACATCAATTGAAAAAAAAAAAGAAGCAAACCCATCAATTGAAAAAAGAAAAAAAAAATATCAATTGAAAAAAAAACCCATCAATTGAAAACAAAAAAGGGGGGGGGATGGACGACCAGATTGAAATTGTCAATTTAAAAAAAAAAAAGTGGTGGACAACCAGGATCAATTCTATCATCGTCCACCTAAGACAATTAGTATATCACTTTAGAAAAATGAATAAAGTTTTTCAAATTATCTATAATGAAAAACAAAATATCAATTTTCATCAACTAAATCTCAATTGACCATATCGAACAAAATATTATCAATAAAAAAAAGTAATATTAAATTTCAATGTACTTTTATCATTTAGTCCTAAATATTAATTTTTAATCATAAAAAAATTACAATTAATTGATTGAATCTGTTATTTATAATCTTTTACTCAATAAAAAAACTAAAATCCATTATCTTTATATATATATATATATATATATATATATATATATATTAGTTATGAATATATATTCGATTCTAATTTTGGTTATTCGGTTCGTAACGGTTCTCAATACGGATATTGCAAAAAATTTTGAAACGGTTCAATTCGAAAAAAAGTCAAAAGTCAATATTATTTTTTTTGTTTCAGTTCTTTTCGATCTGATTATTCATATCAAATCGATTATTCTCCAATCTCGTAAGCAGCTCTAATCCATTCAGATGATAAATTTTCTCACTCTTGAATTCCCATAACAACTTGAGTTACAAGTCTCTCTCCTTTCACTTAGTGTAACCCATGATACTTCAATGACTACAATATCACCTAGCAGTGGGATCACTCTCTGCTTCACCATCTTATCCATGGTATGCATTTCTTGATACCTTTAGGAAGTAGGAAACTCAGAAACAATTCAAAGAGAGTCACATGCGTATTCAAACGTGCATCAAGATCGCTGATCCAGTTTACTGCTCGGAGACGGATAGTTGAACATGTTCTTGGATGGGCAAAAACATTAGGTTTTTCAAAATTAGCTTTTGATTATTTTGTATAGTTTTGAATTTAGTATATCTTTCTTGAATAATTTTCAAACCCACTAGGATTGTCTTCTTTATTTTTAATGATTTAAGAAAATAACTCGCTAAAAAGATTCTTCTTCGATGAAAAAAAAATCGAGAAACTTTACAAAGCACCTAAACAATCCCACTAAATTCAATTGATAAAGCTTTTAAGGGGTATGAAGAAAAGCTTCTGGGGTAAATTCTTTGATCAGGAGTTATTCGAGTTGAGTCAAAAGGCATTCAGAAGTTAAAGGTGGTTGTGGATTGCTTGCAGTCTGGATTTCTAGCACAAAGTTATGCAACTGCTTCAACTCCATTTGCCAGACGGCCTCTATAGCTTTTCCATTGGCACCATAGAATGCAATTACAAATTCATAAAAGGGCAAATAATCTTGGTGATTTTTAAACTATCCTGAAATATTTTTTTTACCCTTTAATTAAAAAATAGATATCACGATTACATAAACTATTGAAATGTCTCAAATTTATCCTTTGTCAATTAATGAACGATTAACCTTTCTATCGATAAAAAAATAAAGAGTAAAATTATTATTTTACTATTCATTCTGTTGGGAAATAAACCGAAAGAGCACAAAATACCAGGCTCCACCCAAGTCACAATTATATCCAAGATCAAAAACTATTTCCCAAGTGCCAATCAAAAATAGGAATAAACCAAAGGTACCAATTAAGTAACGCCAGCAGGTAAAAGAAAGCACCAAAGTAAAAATACGAGACACCAAGATTTTTAACGTGGAAAACCCAAGATGGGAAAAACCACGGGACCTAGTCCAGTAAAACTTCCACTATCAACAATAATGGGCAATACAAAGTCTTCTCTAGTAACACTAGAGGCACACCAATAATATATTAATATATTCTCCCAAAGCTACAACTAAACAAGAATTGAGTTTGGAAGGATGTTACCAAACACGAAATCTAAACCGTTAGATTTGTAGTTCTTGTTGAGAGGATTACGTAGAATCAAATTTCGTCTCAATCGGACTCCGAATGACTATCCAAATTGAGGATCAAAGCTTGAAGAAACTCTTGCAATTTTCTTCCTTGTTGTCCGCCTCTTTCTCAACGAATTATCCAAAAAAATTGCCGTCCCTGAATATCGGCTACACACCTTTTGATTTGCTAGGTTTTCAATTTTATTTATGGGCCTTTGATTTGTCTTATTATTTGTCCACCAAATGGGCTAGACATATTAAGCCCAACAATCTCCCCCTCCAACTCATTTGGGAAATATAACCAAACCTGCTTCTTGTCTGCAAAATAAGAATTTCTCCCTGGGCAACACCTTAGTCAGCATATCAGAACCATTATCATCCGTGCGCACCTTCTCAAGCATTAGTAGCTTGGAATCCAAAACTTCTCTAATCCAATGATATCTCACATCAATATGTTTGGATCGAGAGTGAAACATAGAATTCTTACATAGATGAATAGCACTTTGACTGTCACAATGAAGATTATACTTTTCTTGTTTCAAGCCCAACTCCTGAAGAAACCTCTGCAACCAAAGAATCTCTTTACAAGTTTCAGTAGCTGCGATATACTCTGCTTCTGTACTAGAAAGAGTAATACATTTTTGCAACTTACTTTGCCACGATATTGCTCCCCCTGCAAAAGTCATTAAGTAACCAGATGTAGATCTTCTCTTATCAAGATCACCTCCCATGTCTGAATCAGAGTATCCATCAAGTATGATATTGCCATTTCCAAAGCACAAACATAATTTGGAAGTTCCATTGAGATACCTGAGAATCCACTTGACTGCATTCCAATGCTCTTTATCAGGATTAGAGAGATATCGACTAACTACTCCAACCGCATGAGCTATATCTGGTCTGGTGCAAACCATAGCATACATCAGACTACCAACTGTTGAAGCATAAGGAACTTTCTTCATGTCTTTTTTGTCTTTCTCATTTTTCGGACACTGCTCAATGTTTAACTTGAAGTGGCCTGCAAGTGGAGTTGAAGCTTCCTTAGCATTGCTCATGTTGAACCTATCAAGTACTTTCTCAATACACTTTTCTTGAGATAACCAAAGCTTTCCATTTTGCCTATTTCGAGTGATTTTCATCCCCAAAATTTGTTTAGCTGGACCCAAATCTTTCATTGCAAAAGATTTGCTTAACTCCTTTTTCAACCTGTCAATCTTCACGACATCGTGACCAACAATTAACATATCATCCACATACAATAAGAGGATAATAAAATCGCCATCTAAGAAGTTTTTCACATATACACAATGGTCTGATGTGGTTCTGTGGTATTTTTGATCTGTCATAAAGGAATCAAATTTCTTATACCATTGTCTCGGTGCCTGTTTCAAACCATATAAGCTTTTTCTGAGATGACATCCCAGATTCCCCTTACCACTTTCTATAAACCCCTCTGGCTGCTCCATATAAATTTCCTCTTCTAAGTCACCATGTAGAAAAGCTGTCTTCACATCAAGTTGCTCAATCTTAAGATTCAGGCTTGCAGCAATTCCAAGAACAACTCGAATAGATGTCATCTTTACCACGGGAGAAAAGATTTCTTCAAAATCTATACCTTTCTTTTGACTGAACCCCTTCACAACCAATCTTGCCTTGTACTTAGGTTGTGAACTATTCTCCTGAGTCTTTAACTTGTAGACCCACTTGTTCTTTAGTGTTCTCTTGCCTGTAGGTAATTTCACCAAGTCATAGGTATGATTTTCTTGTAAAGATACCATCTCCACTTGCATAGCTTGCAACCATTCTTCTTTCTTCTCATGCTCCAAAGCTTCACTATATGATTCTGGCTCTCCTCCATCAGTTAACAATACATATTCATTAGGATTATACCTAGTGGAGGGTCTTCTTTCCCTGATAGATCTCCTGGGTTCATCTTGTAGCTGTGGCTGTGGTACTTCTTGTTCAATCTCACCAACGTCATTGTTATCCTCAGCCCCCCCTTGATTTGAAGCACCCCTTTCTGGAACTGGCACATCAGAACTAGCTGGTGCAGGAACCGGATCTGAATTAGAAGGAATGTCATCAGAGAATTTTGATTTTGGTTTAGGCTTATCATGTTTTTCAATATCTTCAATGGTTTGATCTTCAAGAAAAACAACATCTCTACTTCTGATCAATTTCTTCTCCACTGGATCATACAACCTATAACCAAACTCTGCATGCGCATATCCCAAGAAAATACACTGCTTGGATTTTATATCAAGCTTTGATCTCTCATCTTTGGGAATGTGAACAAATGCACGACAACCAAAGACTCTCAAGTGGTTGAGGGATACTTCTTTACCTGTCCATACTCTCTCTAGAATATCACCATCCAAAGGAACTGACGGAGAAAGATTAATCAGGTCAACTGCAGTTCTCATTACTTCACCCCAAAAGGATTTTGACAGCTTGGCATTGGAAAGCATACATCTGATCCGCTCAGTGATAGTTCTGTTCATCCTTTCTGCTATTCCATTCTCCTGTGGTGTTTTTGGTACTGTCTTCTCTAGCCTGATCCCATGAGACTTACAGTAGCTTTCAAATGGTCCTCTATACTCACCACCATTATCGGCTCGAACACACTTTAATTGTTTACCAGTCTCCCTTTCGACCTTGCTATGAAAGTCTTTAAACACACCCAAGACTTGGTCTTTAGACTTCAAAGCAGTACACCAGACTTTTCTAGAGAAATCATCAATAAAAGTAACAAAATAAATTGCACCACTAAGAGACCTATCTTTCATATAGCAGACATCAGTGTGCACCAACTCTAATGGATTTAGCTTTCTAGATGAAGGAAGTCTTTGAAAGGCAACTCTATGTTGTTTTCCATAAATACAATCAACACATGATTTAAGAGAAGTACATGTTACATTAGGGAGGAGTTGTCTGCGAACAAGTGTTTGAATTCCCTTCTCACTAATGTGCCCAAGTCGCCTGTGCCAAAGATCAATAGAAGAATCTTGAATTACATTCACCTCTCATCTTCCCAACTTGGCTTGCATCAAGTAAAGAGTATTTTGCTTCCTTCCTCTGGCAACGATTAGGTTCCCTTTGCTGAGTTTCCATTTGCCTCCACCTTGAGAACTATAGTAGCCTTCATCATCAAGCTTTCCAGTGGAAACAAGATTAAGACGAATATCAGGAACATGTCTGGCATTCCTCAAGACTAACTGAAATCCGATATCTGTATTTAAACAAATATCACCCTTGCCAACAACTTTGCAAGAAACTTCGTTTCCCATCCTAACAAAGCCAAAGTCTCATTCGGTGTAGGTTTAAAAGAAATGTCTGTGTGGGGCAACATGATATGATGCACCTGAATCAATTATCCAATCACTGTCTTGACTGGTAATATTGATATGACCATCGTTGCAAAATACCAACATATCATCATCGGCTGCCACTACTGTTGTAGTATCTTCTTCGTCTCTCACCTTCCCATTACCCTTTTTCTCAGCAAGTTCTCGTTTCAAGACTCTGCAGTGCTTTTTGTAGTGCCCTTTCTTTTTACAAGATAGCACTCAACATTTTTCAGTGACTCATGTCTGCTCTTGGATCTGTCATTCTTATTATAAGGACCTCTACTCTTACTTCCCCCCCTTCCTTCTTTCTTTTGCATAGTCAGTGCTTGGGACTCATTAAAAGTGCCTTGTTCCTTTCTCCTGATCTCTTCATCCAACACTGCCTCTTTAGCTATAGCCATGGTTAGAACACCATTAGGAGCTGAATTGCTAACGGATACCACCATTGTTTCCCAGTTATCTGGTAGTGAACTGAAAAATAGCAAAGCCTGTACCTCATCATCCAAGTTCAGTTTCAATGAAGCTGCCTGGTTTATCAACCCCTGAAAGGTACTCAAATGCTCACTCATATCAGCACCATCTTTGTATCTCAACCGAGTAATGTTTCTCAAACAAGAAGATTTATTCATTCTAGTTTTCCGTTCAAACATTCGTTCAAGTTTTTCCCATAACGCATCAGCTCTAGTCTCTTGAGAAAAGTGTTGAAATATACTCTGACCAATCCACTTCCTAATATTACCCACTGTTTTTCTGTGCATGCTAACCCATTTTTCATCACTCATATCAGATGGTTTACCTTTATCTCCTAGAACAAGCTCAAACAAATCTCTACAATACAAATAGTCTTCCATTCTAGGCTTCCAGTCTGAATAGTTTGATGTATTCAATTTTATCATGCACCCACTATCTGAATCATTCATTTTTAATTAGCACAAATTAGCCAACTGATCAACCGGGGCTCTGATACCACTTTGTTGGGAAATAAACCGAAAGAGCACAAAATATCAAGCTCCACCCAAGTCACAATTATATCCAAGATCAAAAACTATTTCCCAAGTGCCAATCAAAAATAGGAATAAACCAAAGATACCAATTAAGTAACGCCAGCAGGTAAAAGAAAGCACCAAAGTAAAAATACGAGACACCAAGATTTTTAACGTGGAAAACCCAATACGGGAAAAACCACGAGACCTAATCCAGTAAAACTTCAACTATCAACAATAATAGGCAATACAAAGTCTTCTCTATATAATACTAGAGGCACACCGATAATATATCAATATCTTCTTCCAAAGCTACAACTAAACAAGAATTGAGTTTGGAAGGATGTTACCAAACACGAAATCTAAACCGTTAGATTTGTAATTCTTGTTGAGAGGATTACGTAGAACCAAATTTCGTCTCAATCGGACTCCAAACGACTATCCAAATTGAGGATCAAAGTTTGAAGAAACTCTTGCGATTTTCTTCCTTGCTGTCCGCCTCTCTCTCAACGAATTCTCCAAAAAAATTGCCGTCCCTAAATGTCGGCTACACACCTTTTGATTTGCTAGGTTTTCAATTTTATTTATGGGCCTTTGATTTGTCTTATTATTTGTCCACCAAATGGGCTGGACATATTAAGCCCAACACATCCTTCTCCTTACTAGAATCATTTTCTTTTTCTTTCTTTTCTTCTTCCTTTTTACTAATTTCTCCTTTTTCTTCCTTTTCCTTCCTGCAATTCTGAAAATATAGAAACAAAAATGGGATTCTTTTGGATAGCTGTTTTTTGACCACAAAAGTCAGCAGTTCTAACAACAATATCCAATCTATCACTAGCATTTTCTTGATTTTCCTTTCATTGATTTCTGTTAATTGTAGTTTTAATTATTGATAAATTTTTTTTGGGTTCTTCAACTACAGATTGATGCTCCTCGTCACCTGAGATCTGCATTGATTATTTGATTTTGCGGGGTCCTATTCGATGTTTGCTTGAGATTTTTGTACGTTCCCTCTGTGATAAACCCAAATCAATGACATAACAAATAAATTCCTCCCAGTGTAGTGGACGCAACGATGAGTGCTATCACCAGTTTTCAGTTTGAAATTGAATCCATATGGTGCTTTTCACTTCCCCCCGATTAAGGAAATATGGCAAAGTTTGTCAGCTTTAACAACAATCCCAACACATAAAGGAGCACCAACGAGAACCAGCTAAGGTGAGCAATAAAGTAAATTAATGACGAGAGAGACGGATGGGATAAAGCGTGGGTGCTGAAAACTTAAATGACTCACTATGACCCATGGACAAATGGAATGGCCGAAAGATTATTCCTTTCATCTCTTAATATAAATTACTAGAGACTTCTTGTATTGTCTTAAATTAGACCTTATTATGAGTTACTAGAGACTTTTTGTGTTATCTTAAATTAGATGCGAGGTATTTCCTCCATCCTTATTTATCTGTCACAGTTAATTATTTTATACAATTTAATAAAAATTAGTTAGTATTTTAAATTCATACAACTTTACTTTTACATTCCAAAAGTACCATTGAATTTAACGTTCTTCATAACTATTTTCTTGTTTTATTTGTTCAACTCTCTATCTAAAGTTATTACACTTTTATTTTTTAAAGCTATTTTATACAAGGGTATAATAGTAAAATTAATATTAATGACACTTAAATTTTTTTAATGTGATAAATAAAAAAGAACATAAAAAATTTTCAATTGTGACCGGGACGGAGGGACTATTTTTCAAAAAGATTTTGAACTTTCTCATTTATTGTTCACTTTACTTCTCTTTTCTCTCTCGTTTAAAGTTAGAATTTATTATTCTTGTTAGGTATTTTTCAAAGAATTATTCGGTAGAAAAATTAAAACTTTACAACATAAGCTTGAAGGTTGCAGAGAGAATATTATGTAGTTTCTGATATTGTGTTGTTTTCAGGAAAAGAATAATGAGTTTTTAAATTTCAATTATTACTATAACTAAAATTTAAATAGGAATATTTTATGGAAAAAAAATATAATTACTTTATTTTTAAGAATTTTAATATGTGTGAAATTAAATCTAGTGATTTATATTAAAGGACGGAATGAGTAACATTTTTGTCCCAATATTATTTGCATTAAATGCTATGAATGTGATGGCTCTCGGAGGGAAATTTTTTTTTTAATAAACTTGAAATTCGTTGTTAACCAGGAGAACCCAGATGCCGGGCTTACTGGGAACAACTAGTTTAAAAATCACGGGTCGATGGAAAGCACATTAAATATGAGTCTGTGTTCGTAGGTATTTGTGGGTAAGGGAGAAGGGAAGGAGGAGCCTAGCAATCAAATTATGTACCTGGAGAGAAAACTGCCACTGAAGAATAAAT
The DNA here is from genome assembly GCA_026120185.1 of Voacanga thouarsii. Lineage (NCBI taxonomy): Eukaryota > Viridiplantae > Streptophyta > Magnoliopsida > Gentianales > Apocynaceae > Voacanga > Voacanga thouarsii. Next base: position 1,525,120 of record JANUWF010001622.1, read on the forward strand.
GGGAGAAATGAGGGCAATTGTCGGTGAAGGAAAAAGAAAATGGCTCTGTAAAGAAGAAGAAGGAACAGTAAAAATGATATTTTATCCTTCATTCTTTTTACAGGCAGAAAGATTGACCGTTAATCAATTGACGAAAATATAAGATTTAAACGTTTTAATAATGTAAATAATTGTTTTACTTGTTTTTTAATTAAAAGATAAAAACTAAATTTTGAAATAATTTAAATGTAATCAAAATTGTCCTTCAAAAAATCACAACTCGTGAGCTATCTAGAAGTTAATACATATGGTGAAATATGATTTGTTGGTGGGATGGTTGCACCAACTCGGATGCTGCGACCAAAAGGAGAGGACTTTTGGGTTGTCCAATGTCCATCAAGGTATCAATTTACGTTTGACTAAATTTAAATTGCAAGAACAACAAAAGGAGTTTGGGATATTTTGGTTCAGACATACGAGGGAGTCCATAAGGTACATAAAATTGATTTATTGATGTTAAAAATAGAATGTGAACTTATGTAAATAGAAAATTTAGAAATGATCAAATTATATTTTTTGGTTTAACTGATTTTGTTAATCAGATAAAGGTCAAGGGAAAATCAGATTATCTGATTTTATTAAATTATTCTTAAAACTATATAATTTGTTTTACTTTTAATTTCTTTTTTCCAAATACAATAATTAATGCGTTTGTTGATAATTAAGAGTATTTATTGATAAAGATATAATTTTTATAAACGTCTGTTGATATATTAACTATTATTTAAAAATAATTTTAATCAAATAAAAATAGAAAGTACGTATCTTTGTTATGTTATACGAAGAGAGTTGTTGAAAAAGTTCTCAATACACTATTGATGAGATTCTAAAATATAACCATAGAGATTAAAGAAACAAGAAACATGGAAGAAATGTCAGTTGATAAATTACAAGCTTCATTACAAAGACACATAAATTTAGGTTGTATTTGGGTAATAATCTATTTGATAAAAATTAATTTGAGTTAAGAAAAATTTTAAATTTTAAAAAAAAATGTGAAGTCATGTAGTCCAAGAAGTGACAATGTAATGTTTCATGAATAGACAATTTTTGAAAATCGGGAACTGTTTTTAGAAATTGAGAATCACTTTGAAATTCTTTTCAGACGAGTATAATTTTTTTTTTTAATTGAGTTGCTGGCCGAGTACAAATAAAAAGGAATAAAGAAAGTATAATTAAAAACGCATTGCATATGCAACTAAATATGAAAAAAGCTTAAGACTATATTTAGATAAGGATTGATTGAGATGAGTTTGTTAAAATTTAATGAAATAATATTATATAGAGGGTAAATATTTGGCCCAATCAATAATAAGAAAGGAAAAAAAATGTATTGTGAATATATAATAGCTCTCAAAGAATGAAGATTATTTAAATTTAATATTATTTTAAATTAAAATTTTGTTTTGCATCAAGAAGAATTAATTTCCAAATATAGTCTAGAAAAATGTTGATCAGACACCCTAAGGCAAACAGAGAATACTAAGATATAAAAGAGAATGTAACTACAGCAAGAGAGGTCGAATAATATCGTTTTCGACAACATTAGTCCAAAATTTTCTTTCTTAAAATTAGTGCTCGTTTTTCATATGTCCATATTTTAATCCATTTTGATTGGATTAGTAAAATTGCTCTTTTTGCTGCCTGTGAATGTAAATTACTTTAGCTAATACTTTTGTTAAATAATTTGTTTATTATAAAATTTCTTTGACTTTGTTACTAGAGCCTACACTGAAGATTCTTCCCCTGTTATATGGGGAAATACTTGAGTGAACCTAATTCATTGTAAATTAATATTTTAAAGTGTTGTACTTTTCTAAAGGTATATAATTTTTAATACACATAATACATAATTTGAAACGGTGATCGACGATAGTTTAAGTCCATCCAAATATTAATGGTAAGTCGGACTAAGGTTGGAAAACTGACAGTTGTCGGTTTCCAACGGACGACTGATGTTGGCCATTTTGACCAACTTCAACTTTCTCCATACTCTAGTTTAGTAGATTGAATCAAATTGACGGTTGACAATTAAGGTTGTAGTTGGTTAACTAGCCAACTGACACTTGGACTTTTTTTTAAAAAAAATTTAAATTTTTAAATTTTTATATTTTTTTAAAACTCATTAAGATGTAAAAAGTGTAAAAACAATAAAAAAATAGTTAAAAAAAATATAACAATAAAGAGTTTAAAATTTTTAATTTAATTTTAATTTTTTAAAATTAAACTGCTTACCTATCCTTTTAAAGTGTTAAGGAATCAAAATTCTCATAACTCCCTTACATTTTAATCCTTTCTTATCTCAACATTGATAGTTATCACTTTCGATTGTATTTGTAATTCTTTTAGTGTCCACATTAAAAAAAAATTGGAAAAATCTGACAGCACTTTTTCTTATTTACGATTTTTTATTCTAATTTAATCATCTACACATGATTGAACTTCAAATGTCTCTGGTGCCATTGATGAATGGGTTTCGCCCAAAACGTTTCTTCTAGCGCTAAAAGCTTATTTTACTGCTAACAGTTGAAATAAGAACAACAAGAATCTCCTTAATCATTAGTATTAGAGAGAATTTATTCTCATTTTTGCCCCACCATCTCAAAATATCAATTATTTCACACGTGTCATTTCACTCCAAAGAACAAGATATAACTCAAGTTTCGCCATGGAACTTGAAGACCTTCTTAATCGTTTTGACCTTTAATTCAAATTTCGGCGTGAAATATAAAAAGCCTTACTTTGTTATTTTTATAAAATTTAGATGTCGGAATTTTGATATTTTGAATTGTTTGAATAACTAAATCACACATTTTCAAATATTCATAATATAACTCAAAAAAATATTCCTTACATTAACAATTATATAAGAAACAATAAGAGGAGATGTAACATATTGAGTATTTCTATCATCACCACCATTAATATTATCATTATTATTTTTAAAAAATAAAGAATCATAATAATAAGTAAAAAAATCTTACAAGCCATCAATTCTCATACGTGAATCAAGAATGTTAACAATTAAATTAATATAAAGTATTTCTAAATAATATTTTAACTATTTATATTTTATAACATTAATACTTAGAGACAAAAGATTATCACTAGAACATTTATTAAAAATACTACTAACATTAACACATTTTTGAACAAATAAAAATGAAGTTGGATAATAAATACTATAAATTATAAGTAGTTTCATTAAATATTTTTAAAATATTTAAAATACATTTACAAATATTCCATTTTTTAAGGATATAAATGCATTCCAACAGCTCTATTTGCACCAAAAAAAAAAAGCATATAAATTCTTTATATGTGCATCATTAAATGTTTTAAAAATATTTAAACTACCTTTACCAATATTCTATTGTTGAGAAAATAAATGCATTCCGATAACTCTATTTGTTAACAAAAAAAGATACATATCAGTTATTTGTGTGGAAAAGATTCATTTAACAATTCATATGTTGAATTCTATTTATTTGGAACATTTTTTGAAAATTGTTTTGGTTTTACACTATTATGTTGATAGAACTAATTGTATTCTTTTTTAATTGATGGTCTAGATTATAAATAAGAAAAAGTGATTTTTATTGGTTAAATGAAAATACTAAGATTTTTTTAAAACCATCTTGTACGTACAAGTTTAAATAATGATATATACGTCTAATATGAAAAAAATTTCTTCTATAAGTTGGCTCAATTAAATTTTAAAACTAGTAATTGAGGTAATGTTTTCATTAACAGTATCAAAAGAAATTGAAAAATCTTATTCACCAAACCATAGTCTTCTAAATAACAATTAACATTTGACAAATATTTTGCATTGAGTGTGGATCATCAAAACACCTACAAGTAAGTAATCTTTTTTTGAATATTTCAATCATTATTTATCTAAAGACAATGATCATTCTAAATATCACTACATAAAGAAACCTTATTAGGTAAATCTAAAAAAATTTGAATTAATTATTTCTTACCTTTTCTATATAATTTAAGTGTACATATGAGAGTAGTGCATAGAACATGTTTTGCAATCGGATTTAAAGTATTTTGATAATATTTAATAACCATAAATTTTGTCTAAAACTAAATGAAAGACGTTCAACAACTATACAACTATCATTTTAACTAACTCTTCTCTATTTGTTTTTTCAAAATATTTAAACAAACTAACAGAAAGAGGAGAAGAGATAGTATTAGTATACCCGATAATTTGTTATTATTTGAAATCCAAATCAAACTCATGAGGATAATATATTTTTAAATGTTGAGAAAGTGTAACATAACCCATTCCTAACTTGAATACGTATAATTTTGGAGTTATAGTGTAATAATTACATTTAACTTTTACTTCATTAGACGATATCATTGTAATGCTGAAATACTTAATAAATATATCAATTTCTCTTTTTCACACTTTTTTTTTGTTATGTTCTCAATCTTAATCTTATTGTGTGCTTCACTTAGACATTGAGAACTTTCTTTAATATTATGTGAAGTGGTTGTTGAGTTTCAACTTCATTGTCACTAACTTTTACCGGTTGGTTGGTTATCGTAGGAAAAAAATGTTGTCAGAAATGTTTAGATTAAAACCAAAGGCCAGTTGATAATTGAATAGAGTACTAAATGTCTTTGGTTAGAAATTTAGATCATATCTTGTGCTTGTTTTTTCCTTACTCTTAGAACTAGTTGGATGAGACTTTTTTTTAAAGAAATTAGAAAAACAAATATAATAAGAATATTTTTTAAACTAAAAATAAGAAAAAATTGGAAGACAATAAATATAGCTACTCATTAAATTTTGTGATAATATTGAGATAGTAGAGAGTTGAGAAAGGGTTTAGAAAAGTGTGGAAATAAGAGAGAAATGAAAGAATTATTTATACAGGGAAGAAAAGGGCCAAAAAAAAAAAAAAGGAAAACATAACGGTGTTATGAATTATTGGAATCTCCATTAATTAGTGGAGGCTCCACTAATTATGGATTTATGTGAATTATTAGAAGATTTTTATGGATGTCCACCATTTAGTGGAGACACCATTAATTGAGATTAGTTGAAGATGATGTATGCCATGATGTATTTCACTAATTAGAGCTCTATAAATAGAGCTATGCTCTAAACTTATAATACACCATCATTTTGTGAAAGAAAGATTAGTGAAAGAAAGATTAGAGAAAGAATTGTGAGAGAAAGAAAGAGAGAAGTTTGAAGAGAAATTTTTGTGCAAAGAATAGTTAGAATTTTCTTAGTGTGTAGTGTGTAGATTTTATTCTAACACTACCCTAATTTTATAACACGTTATCAGCACGAGTCTCTGTCGTTATTAAAGCCAGAAGACATGTACGCATTTATTGATCTCGCTAAATTCGAATTTGTAGCCCTTGATATTTCTAAAAAAAAAAATTTATATGTCATACAGAGATGCATCTAAATGCTAAAAAAAAGGAGATCCATATGTCATGTGGATAAAAAGAAAGATTTGACCACTGAAGATGGTCGTACTACCCACTGCACGGTATGAATGGTTGCACCTGAAGTTGCAAGATTGTAAAACCGTGAACTCCGTGATGTATAAAACTACATCTTAGTTAAAAATTTTACGGAGAAAAAGTTATCGATGAAGTTATATTGGAGAAGACATTCTCCACTTTTCATGTCCTACAAGAATAATATCGAGAAAAATGGTATCCAAAATTGACAAACTTTAACATGAGTTATTATTGAGAAATCATGAAGCCGTATGAATCGGCTCAACAACGATTCCTGCAAGTGAATGTCGTTGGCTCCAGCAGAAGCCATCGTTATAGTCGTAGTTGTGGCAAGTGACCGTGGTTATGGTCATGGACACACTCGATATTTCCCTTATCACGAGAAATATCGGCCACCGAAGTAGAACAGAAAAGATAATAAGGGAAAAAGATATTTCCATTAATAATAAGCATCACATCTTTTATTCATATCACTAGTGTTCATATGAACTTGAGGATACATGCTTATAGTTGCTCTTTTGTAATTGAGCTGACAAATGTAAGATGAAGGTTTATAATTGTTCTTTTTCAATATTACATTAGAGGAAGACAAACAATTAGTAATTATGGACTTCAACTCCTCTTTTTCGACATCCTCCTCATTTTCTTTCCCCTTTGAGCCAGCATCGAGACTAGCAGCAGAATTAGCCGTAAAATTACTGCGAAATGAGTCTTGAGATTTTATGATCTCCTTAAGTTTATTATAATTAAATTTCTTATTATATTTGGCCTTGAAGCATACTTGTCTCAATTTCTATATTCGGTCCTCTAACTGCGTATTAGGACTTTCTTCCACCAACTGTTTTTCACATTCCAGTATCGCAATGGCTTCTTTCAACTTCTTCTCAGCCATATGTCCTCCTTCTTCTTTATTTTGCATCTCCTGTAAATCGAAGTAATATCATCAGTTATTTACTTATAAATCTTTCATAGTTTCATACTTGCAAATTATAAGTATGTATAAGAGAGAACCTGAACATTCTTGATTATGGTCTCCAAACTCACCAATTTCCTGTGAGGCCATCGACGAATTCCTAACTCTCTACATCTTTTCTTGAGACGGGTTATGCCAATATTCAGTTCTTTGGCTGCGCTCTTGATTGGTAGGTAAAAGTACTGCGAAATTGTTTCTCTTGATAGTGTCTGGGAGTTATTGCCCTTCTTCTCTCTCTGCCTCTTAATCATCTTTTTCTCCCCAGGAATTTTATCTGCAATAATATCTTGAATTTCGATATTATGCATTTCATGAGTACTTACTCCGACTTCGTTGCCAAGACCACTCATTATTTCTCCTAGAAAAAGAAAATAATATCAGTAAAGGTAATACCATTCAAAATACATGTTTAAATGTATAATAACCTGGAAACATATTCTGGCTTTGTTCAAAATCCATTAGAGCGTAGAAAGGATTATGCACAAGCATATCCTCATTCAAAGGAATAGCATCAAGAGGAACAGTATCAAAAGCAGTCTCTTGTAGGGGCAGATCAACTTGGTCCAAAGCAGTATGTTCAAAACTTCCACTGATTTACATAAAAAACAAACCAAAAGAGAGTTTAATTTCATTATCAAGCACACTAAAAACAAATGGAAGCCCTCAAAGGTATCTCACCTGAAATTAGGAAGAAGCGGTTGGTTTGGAAAGGAAAATATATCAAAATCTTCTGCGTTCGAATTAGGCAGAAGCGGTTGGTTTGGAAAGGAAAATACATCAAAATCTGCTGCAGAAACCGAGTCAAAATTTGACCATGACTCAAATGAATTACGAGTCTCCATATCTATTTTGTGATTTTTGTTTTTGATGTTTACTAATGACTGATGACTGAGATATATATCGATATATATATATATATATATATATATATATTATTTGTATGAGGAAGAAGAAGAGGTAGATGGTAGGTAGAGGGTCGGAGGAGAAGAAAAGACAAGAGAGGAAGAGGAAAAGTCGGTACCGGGAAGAGTAATAAAAAAAAGGAGATATTTTTCTTGGCATTTCCTGCTTGTCATCATTTTCTTATATTTCTTTTCTTATTCTTTTGTGAAAGTATTATTCCCTAAATTAGGGGGAGAACATAAACAGTACAAGAAAGATCGTGATTGGACAACATCATTAAATTATCTTGATCCGCATACAAGCGCGTGTGAACTTGAAGTTCAAAAGATAATTCATTTGTAAAGCATTGCAAATCAAATGTCAGACGCTTTTGTTGACTCTAGAAGAGTAACAAAATCGCATATGCCAGCTATAAATGCTCCTATTCTAATTGAAGTTCCAACAGAACAAAAGATTTTACATATAGCTGTTGAGCCAAAAGCACGCCAGAAGCGTGGCCGACCTCTTGGTTCTAAAGATAAAAATCCTCGAAAGAAAAGAGGATTAAATGATCCGTAAGATCATATTGAAGAAAAGAATGATAAAGACCAAGAGAGAACTAATGACAAAGAACCGTAAGTTGATGAAAGTAACACCGAAATTTCTATCAATTATACCACTTCCGGTAGAAGTTGGAATCGGATAGAAACCGTTATTGATAATATATTTGCATACAATATATCTCTTGATGTTACACATGATAATGATGATCCCGAACCAATATCGCTTGATGAATGCTCGGCATAGAAAAGATTGGTCGTAATGGAAAGATGCGATTCAATCGGAGTTAAATGCACTCGACAAAACGTGAAGTCTTCAGACCTGCAGTCCGAACACCAGAAGGTGTAAAACCTGTTGGCTGCAAATGGATATTTGTGCGAAAACGCAATGAAAAAAGTGAAATCGTTCGATATAAAGCGCGATTAGTAGCCCAAGGTTTTTCACAAAGACCAGGTATTGACTATGATGAAACTTATTCTCGCTGTTGTTGATGCTATTACACTCTGATATCTTATTAGTTTGGTAGTACATGAAAAGATAGATATGCGCCTATTAGATGTTGTCACTGCTTACTTGTATGGAAATTTAGAAAATGATGTTTACATAAAAATCCCCGAAGGATTTCATATGCCTGAAGCATATAAACATTATCCTCGTGAAAATTACTCCATCAAGTTGCAGAAATTATTATATGGCCTGAAGCAATCTGGGCGCATATGGTTCACACGTCTTAGTGAATATTTATTGAAAGTGGGATTTAAAAATGACCAGGTATGTCCATGTGTTTTTATTAAGAAATCTGGTTCTAATTTGTGATATTAGCTATATATGTTGATGATATTAATCTTATTGGAACTCCTGAAGAGTTCCAAGAAACAATTGATTATTTAAAAAGAGAATTCGAAATCAAGGATTTTGGTAAAACCAAATTTTGCCTTGGTTTACAAATTGAACATTTGGAGAGTGGAACATTTATTCATCAATCAACATATAAAGCAAAAGTGCTAAAAAGATTTTACATGGACAAAGCACATCCATTGAGTATTCCAATGATCGTCCGATCATTAAATGTAGATAAAGATCCTTTCCGACCTCAAGAAAATGATGAAGAACTCCTTGGTCCTGAAGTACCATATCTCAGTGCAATTGATGCATTGATGTATCTTACTAATAATACAAGGTTTGATATTGCTTTTGCTGTCAATTTATTAGCAAGATTTAGTTCTTCACCAACACGACGACATTGGAATGGAATTAAACAAGTCATTCGATATCTCCAAGGTACAATTGATCTCGGATTATTTTATTCAAATAAAACCAGTCCAACATTGATTGGTTATGCAGATGCTGGTTATTTATCTGATCCACATAAAGCACGTTCTCAAACGGGATATCTATTTACATGTGGAAATACTGCTATATCATGGCGTTCTACGAAACAATCTATAACAGCTACTTCTTCAAATCATGCTGAAATTATAGCCATTCGTGAAGCAAGTCGAGAATGTGTATGGCTAAGATCCATGATTCATTATATCCGAGAAAGTTGTGGATTATCATCAATCAAAGATATTCCAACTCCTCTTTATGAAAACAATGCAGCTTGCATAGCTCAATTACGAGGAGGATATATTAAAGGAGATCGGACAAAACATATTTCACCAAAATTCTTCTTTACTCATGAACTCCAGAAGAAATGTGAAATTGATGTGCTACAAATTCGGTCATGTGACAACCTCGCAAATATTTTCACGAAGACTTTACCGACTGCAACATTTGAGAAGTTGAGATATAAAATCGGTATGCGTCGGTTTAAAGATTTAAAGGAATCATCTCATCAGGGGGAGTAATAAACAAACATATAGAATAGTGTACTCTTTTTCCTTCACTAGATTTTTTTTCCCACTGGGTTTTTATCTAGTAAGGTTTTAACGAGGCATATTCTTTATGTATGGATGGACATCCAAGGGGGAGTGTTATGAATTATTGGAATCTCCATTAATTAGTGGAGGCTCCACTAATTATGGATTTATGTGAATTATTAGAAGATTTTTGTGGATGTCCACCATTTAGTGGAGACACCATTAATTGAGATTAGTTGAAGATGATGTATGCCATGATATATTTCACTAATTAGAGCTCTATAATTAGAGCTATGCTCTAAGCTTGTAATACACCATCATTTTGTGAAAGAAAGATTAGTGAAAGAAAGATTAGAGAAAGAATTGTGAGAGAAAGAAAGAGAGAAGTTTGAAGAGAAATTTTCTTAGTGTGTAGTGTGTAGATTTTATTCTAACACTACCCTAATTTTATAACAAACGGCCATTTTTTGGGCTAATGTTGTAAAAAGGGCCGTGTAATAGCCAAAATTCTGGCCATTGCATGCAACGATCCAATGTATATGCTCGTTGTCACATGTAAATGGACATCAAATGGGCCATATAGATAAGGGACCTTTTTTTAAAAAAATTTATTATTTTTATTTTTTCAATTCTGTCACATGTAAGCTTATCAGGCTGACATGTGACAAAAATTTTTTTAAAAATAAATCGGTGATACTCTCAATTTTAACTGAACCATCAACTACAATTCTAGTTCGTAATTTCAATTGTGATGTTGTGAATATGTTAGAATTAGTAGAAGTTCTATTAATTCTATTAGTAGATATGGATGTCTACTATTAATATCACTAATACATATTAGTGGAGTTAGTGGAGACACCACTAATACATTAGTGAAAATAAATGATTAACTCTACTAATAAGAGCTCTATAAATAGAGTTCTTCCCAAACTTGAAAAATATACTATTTTGTAAGAGAATTATTAGAGAAAATTGTGAGAGAAAAGAAAGAGAGAAGTTTGAAGAATTCTTGTACAAATAATTGTCAGAGGTTTATTATGTGTAGATTTTATTCTTACACTGTCAAAATTTTATAACACGTTATCAGCACGAGTCTCTACCGTTACAAAAGTTAGAAGACTAAAGGTACGTATTAATTGATCCCTATGGTTAACCTTACTAAACTCGAATTTGTAACCTTGATATTTCTGAAAAAAATTATATGTCATAGGTTCTCGATGCAGAAATGTATCTAACTATTGAATGCATTAGTGAAACTATTAAAGAAAAAAATAGTGCATCTCCACAACAAAAGGTTAAAACTTTGATTTTTATCTGTTGTCATCTCGATGAAACTTTGAAAATGGAATATCTTATCGAAAAAGATCCACATGTCCTGTGAATAAATTTAAAAGAAAATTTTGACCACCTGAAAATGGTCGTACTACCAATTGTACGGTATGAATGGTTGCACATGAGGTTTCAAGATTTTAAAATCGTGAATGAATATAGCTCTGCTATGTATAAAATTACATCTCAATTAAAATTATACAGAAAAAAAATTACTGATGAAGATATGCTGAAGAAGATATTCTCTACTTTTCATGCCTCGAATATTGTCTTTCAGTAATAATATCGAGAAAAATGGTATATAAAATTTACTAATTTAATTACTACCCTCCTCATTGTAGAGAAAAATAATGAGTTATTATTGAGAAATCATGAAGTCAGACCAACTGGCTCAACAACATTCCCAAAAGTGAATGCTGTTGCCTCCAGCAGAAGCCATAGTCGAAATTGTGGCCGTGGACGTGGGCACGGTCGATAATTCCTTTATCACGGTAATAATCAAGTTGTGAGAAATATTGACCACTTGAAGTGGGAAAGAAAAGATCATAAGGGAAAAGAAAAAGAAATACAAGAAAATTATAAGGATAAATGTTATAAATGTGGTATGAAAGATCATTGGTCACGTAACTGTTGTACGATTAAATATTTAGTCGAATTATATCAAGTTTTATTAAAATAGAAAAATAAAAATGTTGAAGTAAATTTTTCTTAACATCCAATGAATGATGCTGATAATGATGATATTGATCTAAAAGATCTTAATATCAATATTACCCATATAGATGTATCTGATTTTTTCGAACATTTAAACGGTAGAATAAACCATTTAATTGGTGATGGCAGTGTCTAGAAGAACTAATGCCTCACCCTGATATTTTTGAATTTTTATTATATTTTAATAATATTTACGTTTGCATATACATATTTTTGTTCATATGACTGTTGTTATTGATGATGTATGTATTATTGATAATGAAACTATACAAACCATACTAAAAAATAAAAAATATTTTTTTTATTTCAAAATGAAAGAAATAAATATTTATACTATAAACGGTAGTACAAATGTGATTGAAGGCTCCGAAAGAGTTAGTATATTGTTGTCTGAAGGAATAACAATTAATATTGATAAGGCACTATTTTTCTCAAAATTCAGAAGAAATTTATTGAGTTTTAAAGATATCTGCAGAAATGGGTATAATGTTGAAACAAATGAGGAAAATAGTATTAAGCATCTTTATATTACTCAAATTAATTTGGGTAAGAAATTTGTATTAGAAAAATTACCGTCTTTTTTTACTGGCCTATATTTTGTAAAAATATGTATAATTGAAATTCATCATCTAGTAAATCAAAAGTTTACTAATCATACTACTTTTAACATTTGGCATGACTGATTGGATTATTCAGGATCTACCATGATGAAAAGAATAATTGAAAATACACATGGTCATCTATTAAAAAATAAAAAGATATTGACATCATAAAAATTTTCATGTGTTGCATGTTCCCTAGGAAAATTAATTATTAGACCATCACTAATAAAAGTAGGAACTGAAAGTTCTACATTTCTTGAACGAATTCACGGAGACATTTGTAGACTTATTCATCCAGCATGTGGATCGTTCAGATATTTTATGGTCTTAATTGATACATCATTCCAATGGTTACATATGTGTTTATTATCTACTCGCAACTTGGCATTTGCGAGATTACTTGCTCAAATAATTAAATTACGACCACAACTTCCTGACCATCAAATTAAAAATATCCGTTTGGATAATGTTAGTGAATTTTCATCACATACTTTTGATGCATATTGCATGTTAATTGAGATTAATGTTGAACATCATGTAACTCATGTTCATACACAAAATGATCTTACTGAATCTTTTATTAAAAGATTACAATTAATTATTAGACCATTATTAAAAAAAATAAATCTCCCAACATCTGCTTGGGGACATGCTATTTTACATGCTGCAGCACTTGTACGTATAAGGCCAACTAGTTATCATAAATTCTCTCATTTGCAATTAGCTTTTGGTTTAGAATAAAATATTATTCATTTAAGAATTTTTGGGTGTGCTGTATATGTTCTAATTGCACCAAATTAACATATAAAGATAGGTCCTTAAAGAAGAAATGTGATATACGTTGGATATGATTCTCCCTCTATTATCAGGTATATTGAACCCCAGATAGGAGATGCATTCACAATAAGATTTGTTAATTATCATTTTGATGAATCATTATTCCCTAAATTAGGGAGAGAACATAAACAGTATGAGAAAGATCTTGCTTGGACAACGTCATTAAATTATCTTGATCTGCGCACAAGCACGTGTGAATTTGAAATTCAACAGATAATTCATTTGTAAAATATTACAAATCAAATGTTAGATGTTTTTGTTGACTCCAAAAGAGTAACAAAATCGCATATTCCAGTTATAAATACTCCTATTCGAATTGAAGTATCAACAAAACAAAAGATTATCCCTATAACTACTGAGTCAAAAACACGCCAGAAGCGTGGCCGACCTTTTAGTTTTAAAGATAAAAATGCTCGAAAGAAAAGAGGATTAAATGATCCAAATGATCATATTGAAGAAAAGAATGATAAAGACCAAGAGAGAATTGATGATAAAGAATCAGAAGTTGATAAAAGTAACACTGAAATTTCTATCAATTATATTATTTCTAGTAAAAATTGGAATCGGATAAAAACAATTATTGATAATATGTTTATATATAATATATCTCTTGATGTTATACAGGATAATGATGATCTTGAACCAATATCAGTTGATGAATGTCGACATAGAAAAGATTGGCTACAATGGAAAGATGCGATTCAATCGGAGTTAAATACACTTACAAAACATGAAGTCTTTGGACCTGTAGTCCGAATATTAGAAGGTGTAAAACCTGTTAATTACAAATAGATATTTGTTTGAAAGCGTAATGAAAATAATGAAATCGTACGATAAAAAGTACGGATAGTAGTCCAAGATTTTTTTACAAAGACAAGGTATTGATTATGAGGAAACTTATTCTCTTATTGTTGATACTATTACACTCTAATATCTTATCAGTTTGGCAGTACATGAAAGGATAAATATGCGCATATTAGATATTGTCACTGCTTACTTGTATGAAAATTTAGAAAATGATATTTACATGAAAATCTCTGAAAGATTTCGCATGCCCGAAGCATATAAACGCTATCTGTTAGGTATCTCACACATATCATATATGACACAGCGAAAAATAAAATGAGATACCAACCCAAGATCCACATATGTGTGGAAAACAAGACATAAAAATTAACAAATGTAACAACTTTTTACCTTTCTTTAATCGTGTGGAAAACAAAAATTTTCCTTCTTCAAGTCGAGGCGCCATATAGCAATCCTTTTGATCAAACACCACGAGAGTTGAACATCCAACCACTATAATTACAATGTGTGATTATCTTTAACAGAAATTCACATGAAAGAACACTCAAGCACCAAAATTTCCTGTATTAGTAAAAACAAGATGGCGGCTAGGGTTTATGGTGTTCTTCTTGTTTTTCCAAAAAACAACATGAGAGAGAGAGAGAGAGAGAGAGAGAGAGAGAGAGAGAGAGAGAGAGAGAGAGAGAGAGAGAGAGAGAGAGAGAGAGAGAGAGAGAGAGAGGAGAGTTTTGGAGATTTTCATGTCTTACACTATCAGCTAGGGTTTCGAGTGTATCCCTATATCACACGAAAAATCCTGCTAAAATATCCTCAAACAGAGAATTCTAAAACAGTTAAAATTCCATAATTGTAATTAGAAATATCAAGTTCTCACAATTATAATTTGGATCATAAATTATAACTAATTATAATTTGATCACAATAAATTCTCTTTCTCGCAATTAACCTCACTATATTATCAAATAACATCTTGAGTATATAATCCTCTATTGTGTGTGAGCTATTAGGTTTCTCAGTCAATTGATAGGGATTATGAATTAATCCAAACGTCTTTGAGATTCATAATCCATAATTAATTAGAATTAATCCTATTAATTCTAATCATGATTGGTTTATTAATTTATCAATTAATAAACCCATATTCTCAGATCATGAGCGGTATCTAACAACACATCATGACCACCCAAGAGTTCAGGAAGTCAAGTGGCTTAACATGAACCATTCAATAACAAACTACAGTGTAATTAACTCCTTTCACCATATAATATCTCATTCGGTTTGGAGTACGTCAACTCCCTCTAGAATTAATTTTGGCTTGAATGCAATAGTACTTGTATTAGGAACCTACTACTAGATGTGTATCAATTGGAATTGTTTCCAATACACAGTCGCCTTGGTTAAGGATTTCTCGAGTAGTAATTCTTACAAGTGGCCGTGAGATATTCACCCCTGCTATTAGGAGTGGTGAATCCTTTATTAACACTCTCAACTATTTTCGTTTAACTCATAATGTACCCAATATCCATCCTATAGGCGGTCCTCGATTTGGCTCCAGATATTGGAATCAAAGCACAAGCTCAGCAAACAAAGTATTTTGGAGATCTCAAGTCTAAGGATACTTGCACATTTACCATATTGAGATTATATCACTAACATTAAATAATTATCCATGTGATTATCTCATAGTTAGGTCATCCAATGTACTTGTTCCATTAACAAGCATCTATGTGTTAACTTTGAATATCTCAATACTCACGGATATGAGAACCACCGCCTGATCAAATCAGGAAGTCTAACACATGCTAACCTTAATGCATTAATGATGTCATGTCTCATTAATACTACGACTATGGATTATTTAAGTACTAACACCATACAATGTAGTAGAAATATCATATCATGATCTCTATCATGATTTCCTTAACACATTATTTATATTAGAGACTTTATCTGATAGTTATTTTACACAAAAGTAAACAAAAGAAAGTGTAAGATAAATAATGCATTTTATTAAAATAAAATGTGTAATATACAATGTATAAGTGATTACCTCTAGGGCATAACACTAACACTATCCTTGTGAAAATTACTCCATCAAGTTGCAAAAATCATTATATGGCCTGAAACAATCTGGGCGCATGTGATTTAATCGTTTTAATGAATATTTATTGAAAGTGGTATTTAAAAATAACCGGTATATCCATGTATTTTTATTAAAAAAATTGGTTCTAAATTTGTGATATTAGTTATATATATTAATGATATTAATCTTATTGGAACTTTAGAAGAGTTCTAAGAAATAATTGATTATTTAAAATGAGAATTCGAAATTAAGGATTTTGGTAAAACTAAATTTTGCTTTAATTTACAAATTGAACATTTGAAAAGTGGAATATTTATTCATCAATTAACATATACAATAAAAGTTCTAAAAAGATTTTACATGGACAAAGTATATCTATTGAGTATTCCAATGATCGTTCGGTCATTAAATATGAATAAAGATCATTTCCGACTTCAAGAAGATGATGAAGAACTCCTTGGTTCTGAAGTATCATATCTCAGTGCAATTAGTGCATTGATATATCTTGTTAATAATACACGACTTGATATTATATTTGCTGTCAATATATTAGCAAGATTTAGTTCTTCACCAACACGACGATATTGGAGTGGAATTAAACAAGTCATTGGATATCTTCAAGGTACAATTGATTTCGAATTATTTTATTCAAATAAAACCAACCCAACATTAATAGGTTATGCAGATGTTGGTTATTTATTTGATCTACATAAAATACGTTCTTAAATAGGTTATCTATTTATATATGAAAATACTGTTATATCATGGCGTTCTACAAAACAATCTATAGCAACCACTTCTTCAAATCATGCTAAAATTATAACCATTCATGAAGCAAGTCGAGAATGTATATGGTTAAGATTAGTGATTCATTATATTCAAGAAAGTTGTGGATTATCATTTATAAGAGATATTCCAACTTCTCTTTATGAAGACAATGCAGTTTGCATAATTCAATTACGAGGAGAATATATTAAAGGAGATCGGACAAAATATATTTTACCAAAATTCGTCTTTACTCATGAACTTAAGAAGAAAAGCAAAATTGATGTGTTACAAATTCGGCTATGTCACAACCTGATAGATATTTTCACGAAGACTTTACCGACTGCAACATTTGATATATAAAATTGGTATGCGTCAGTTCAAAGAGTTAAATGGATCATCTCATCAAGGGGAATAATAAGTAGACATATAGAATAATGTACTTTTTTCCTTCATTAGATTTTTTTTCTCACTAAGTTTTTATCTAGTAAGGTTTTAACGAAATATATTTTTTATGTAATGGACATTCAAGTGGGAGTGGTGTGAATATGTTAGAATTAGTGGAAACTCTAATAGTGGATATGGATGTCCACCATTAACACCACTAATACATATTAGTGGAGTTAGTAGAGACATTATTAATATATTAGTGAAAATAAATTATTAACCCCACTAATAAGAGCTCTATAAATAAAGCTCTTCCCAAACTTAAAAAATATATCATTTTGTGAAAGAATTATTAGAGAAAATTGTGAGAAAAAAGAAAAAGAGAAATTTAAAGAAATTTTTATACAAATAATAATTAGAGATTTATTATATGTAAATTTTATTTTAACATTATCAAAATTTTATAACATGTGAATTATAATTAACAATTTTTAAATCATTAACTACGAACTAGTTTTCAATTCGTAATTTTAATTGTGGATTGTGATTAATAATTTTTAAATCGTTGATCACGCTTTCGATTTGCTGTAATACCGCAAAAAAGCCAAACCCGAGTCACGGTGCCTCAATTTAACGCAGATTCATTTTCTTTCCCTGTATGTATTGTGTGGTACCCGATTCCCCATACTTGGAATTGGAAAGCCGGAACCCCACCATGAAGAGGCTCTATCTTTAACGCTCCTGTCAAACACGATTTAGTGACCAATTCTTTCACACCAGATTATGAGCATGGTGTTATTAGTTGCAAAATCCACCAGCAATTTGTAATCATATCTTCTGTTAGAAATTATTTGCAAAGAATGGAAATGAGGCTTATCGAAGCTGCACGGACGGGAAATATTCAAGATTTGCACTGTTTGTTGAGGGAAGATCCCCTTCTCCTAAGGTCTTCTGCCTTAGTAGGTGGTGAGAATCCTTTGTATATTGCTTGTACAGGGGGGCACATTGAATTCATGCAAGAGATCATGAAGTTAAGGCCAGATTTTGCTCGAGAACTAAACAAAGACGGATTTAGTGCATTGCATATTGCTTCTGCTAACGGGGATGTTGAGATTGTGAAAGAACTTTTGCAGGTCAACTGCAATTTATGCACTATCAAGGGAAGTGAAAGAAGAATTCCTCTTCACTTTGCAGTAATCAAAGGCAGAAAACAAGTCATCAGAGAACTGTTAGCAGCTTGTGCAGATTCTATTGTGGAATTGACTGCACGGGGTGAGACATCGCTCCATTTGGCACTGAAGAACAACCAACTCGATGCCTTCGCATTGCTGGTGGAGTACCTCAAGCAATCTAACAAGAAGGACATCTTGAACAAGAAGGATAACCAAGGCGATACCATTTTGCACTGTGCAGTATCCAGAAAACAATACGAGGCAAGTTATTCTTACCTTAAATTTTCCCTTTTCCCTTTGCAGTTTTGATCAATCAAAAAATGAAAATTTCTTCCGGTAGGTTGTGGATTTCTTGCTTGATAAAAGTAACTTGACTGAGGGCACAGTGGAGGTGAACTCCTTGAATAAGGGGGGACTTACACCGTTGGATGTTTTATTATTCCAAGGGGGTGACCGTGAAATTGAGGAGATGCTCAGGTTAGCCGGGGCTATAAGAGCTGACTTCCACTCCCTGCAGGCGCAGCAGCCAGGATTGCCTCATGTGGTTGGTGCTGCTCAAAATGTGTACAGTGATCAGCATTTGAGGAGGCAGAACAGAAGGAAAGGGCCTCAATCCCACTCCAAACAGTTGCGGAACTTCTTCAAGTATAATAAGCTTAAGGATGCTCCTGGTAAAGTGAGAGACACGCTGCTCATTCTGTCTGTATTAATCGCGACAGCTACATATCAAGCCGTGCTCAGTCCACCAGGTGGGGTTTGGCAGGATGATTTGCCTGCCGGCAATACAGCCAGTAATGATCCCACAGCTCCCATACCACACAAAGCAGGACGGTCTGTAATGGGGTCTCATACTCCTATTCCTTATGGTTGGTTTCTGGTCTTCAACTCAATTGGGTTTGTCACATCTATTCACATGATCAATTTTCTCACTCTTGGATTCCCATTACAAGTGGAGTTACAAGTCTCTCTCCTCTCACTTGGTATGACATATGCTACTTCAATGTTTGCATTATCACCAAGCAATGGGATCACTCTATGCTTCATCATCTCATCCCTATTGCTGACTTTCTTGATACCTTTAGGAGGCAGGATACTCAGAAACAATTCAAAGAGAGTCGAATGCGTATTCAAACGTGCATCAAGATCTCTGAACCAGTTAAAAGCTTGGAGATGGATAGTTGAAGCGTTATTTGATTAGTTGATGCTCTTGGATGGGCATAGCCGTTTAGGCGCCTTTCCCAATCAGCTTTTGATTGTTTTGTATGCTGTTGAATTTAGTATATCATTCTTGATTGATTTTCAAACCCACCAGGCCTGGCTTGTCTTCTTTATTTGTGATGATTTAAGAAAATAAATCTCTAAAAAGATCTCTTTTTAGAGAGGAAAAAAAAATTGCAGAAACTGTACAAAGCACCAAAACAATCCCACTAAATTCAATTGATACTGCTTTACCGGCATGGAGAAAAGCTTCTGGGGCAAATTCTTTGATCAGGAGTTATTCAAGTTGAGTCCTAAGGCGTTGGAAGGTGTGTTTGTATTTCAGAAGGAGCAGCAACCATTTTTGACCAAGTCTTCAGCTACTCCACTATATCTCAACTTCCATACCATGACCGAGATTTCTCATCTGAGTGGTCATGCTTTGACTGGGTTCCTGCAACATCTTTAATCCAATCGCGTTTCCCAGATTTAATCCAATCACGTTGCAAGGCTGGTCTATAAATCGACAGCCTCTTCTGTGCAATTGCATCACCCAGAACTCCGAAAAATCCTCTGCTTCCCTTCTTCTACTACTATTATGGATTATATTATTTGTTGGTTTTGTTATTCCTCTATCTCACTAATTGTGGATGGGCTTCCATTAGGACAGTGTTATTACAACTCAAAATTATTATTCTTTTTCATTATTTTTTTATTTTTTAAAATTTTTCTACATTCTAAAGAACTATTACTTCATCTACCGCTCCTAAACTCCTACCAATGTTCCTATCAGCAGATATGGATCAGCTACTGCTATAACTTCTGTGTTTTCAACACAACCATTTTTGTTCTTCCACCCACTGTAGTATCATTTCCTCATGTATACTAAATTATTTTTTGATATCTCTAACATTGAAATTTTTATTAAACAAAATTTCAAAAGATGACAAGAATGAGTCTATTCTTTACACGACCTTGAATGCGTCTTTACCATGACCGAGATAGTGCTGCATACCTTGTTGATTCATTTAATTTGTGGCATGCTAAATTAGGACATGTTAATTTTGCTTATCTTTAAAAAAAAAATGCAATCTTTTAGTTTGATTTCTAGAATTGATTTTTCTTGTATAGAAAAATGTCAAATATATACTAAGACTAAAATAATTAAAAAGACATGTTTTTCTATTAATAGAGAAAAAAATATTATTAAACCTAATTCATACAAATTTAGGTGATTTAAAACAAATTATGGTTAGGAGGTAAGAGATATTATGTAATTTTTAGTGATGACTTTTCAAGACTCACTAAGTTATATTTACTTAGAAATAAAGATGACACTTTTAGTACATTTTTGTTTTAGAAAACTGAAGTAGAAAACCAACTTAACATAAAAATTAAAAGAGTTAGATATGATAGAGGTAGAGAATACTTAGCCTAGATGAATTGTGTGAGAAAGAAGGTATTATACATGGATTACTCCGCCTTATTCTTCTGAACCTAGTGGTGTAGATGAGAGGAAAAATAGAACACTTAAAAGAGATGATGAACTCCTTGTTGGTTAATTCCTCTACACTTAATAATTTATGTGGTGAAGCTATTTTATCTGCATATCACTTACAAAATAGGACCTTACATAAGAAAATTGAAAAGGCACCTTATGAATTATAGAAAGTTTATGCACATAATTTGAAATATTTGAATGTGTGGGGATGTCTTGCTAAAGTTATGCTGTCTGAACCTAGAAAAGGAAGATAGGTTCTAAAACATCTAATTGCATATTTATTATATATACAGAATATAGTACTGCCTATCGTTTTCTTATTTTGAAAAGTGATGTGTTTGATACTAATACAATTATTGAGATAAAGAATGCTAAATTCTTTGAACAATTTTTTCACTTTCTAATAAAAGTTCTCATGAACAAGCTAATAGAGTTGTTGAAGACTTTAGTGAAGAATTGAGAAGAAGTAAAATGTCAAGAAAAGAATTATCCTTTGGAAATAATTTTTATACTTACTTGATAGAAAATGATCTTTTAACATTTTCTAAAGTAGTCTTTTATCCTTATGCGAGTTTATGAAAAGAAGTAATTAAAACTGAATTAAATTCTATTTTATAAAATAAAACTTGGATTTTAATTGATTTACCACCTAGGGCAAGGTCAATTGGTTGTAAGTGGCTTTTCAAAAAGAAATTTAACCATAATGGCTCAATTGATGAATATAAAGCTAATTTGGTAGTTAAAGGGTTTACTCAAATAGAAAATATTAACTATTTTGATACTTTTGTTCCAATTTGAGTTTTATTTGCCTTAACTTCAATTCATAAACTTTTGTTACATCAAATAGATGTTAAAAATCTTTTTCTTAATGGTGATTTAGAAGAAGAGATTTATACAACTTAATCTGAAGGATGCATTGAATTCGGATAGGAAAAAAAAAGTTTGTAAATTACTCAAATCTCTGTATGGTCTAAAATAAAGTACTAAGCAGTAGCATATGAAGTTTAACCATGTGTTGTTAAGTGATGATTTTTCAACTGTTGGAGTGGATAAATATGTATATATACCAAAATTGTAAAGGCAAATTGCCAAGTTTAGTCCCTGAACATTTTATTTTTGGTAACATTGGTCAATCTTATTTGTTTTCAACTTTTTAGATCCCCAATTTTTTTTTTTTTTGTTGGGCAAATGCAGTCCTTTCGATCAATTTTTGACCAGTCAATCGCGGGTCAAATAGTCAACTCTGGCATTGACTATTTTTAGAAGGGCAAATATGTCATTTTACTATTTACAAATAAAAAAAATATATATTTATAAGTGGAAAATGACTAATAAAGAAAGAGAAACATTTATAAATAGATTTGTACATAATAAGAACAATTAGACACCTTTTACATTCAAACAAAAAGGAATTGAGTACTTAACAGGTTTCGACATCCTTGAGCTTACCGATTATACACCACAGAGTTCCCAGGGCATACACACGTCACGTTCTCCAAATTGTCATCTGGGTTAGCAACGCAGAAAAATAAGAATAGCCTGGAGAGTGTCCAAGCAAAACAACGCAAAAAGTAAGAAATAATTGGACAAATTGTCATTTGGGTTGGCTCCATTTGTTCTCCTTCCCCTCTTTCTCCAACAACGGTGGCGACAAATATCGAAAATGATGCTTGCTAGTTCTGTCTAACCTAGTATTATGGTTCAATTTAAATTTGATGTATATTTTGTGTTTTAATGGGAGTATGTAGAAGGACGGAGATTGTTAAATCGTTGCTTATTTGAAAAATAATGTTAGGGGTTTATGTTTCATTCTTGATTGGAAGATTCTTCGCTGTTAGTTTTTGTTGATTATCTGCTGATCCTATGAATTTGGATATTTGTTAGGGGTTTATCTACGATGGGGGTTTAATTTGATAGATTAGAATGTGAGTTGATTTATGAACTTTTGGAAAGGAAAAACTGTTTTCCTTGGAACCTATGCATTTTTTCTTTTATCTCCTTCCAAATATAAGTGAATATGATATTCCCTCCAAATTGTTATTTAAGGCATAAGGAATTACATTAATCTCCCTCATAGTTTGCTGTAATTCCCTTGAAGTTGTAGACATCATCATAATCTCCCTTGTTAGAGTTGCCAATGACCTTATTAATGTTAGACATAATCAGTTCTTTTTCTTGATAATTTGCCAGGTTCATTGCATTTAGTACATAGGTGCATCATCTGAGTAGAATGATTTTGACTTAGGAATGTTTCCCTTTCCTGTGATGATATTTTATAATTTTTGGTCACCATTGTTTATCATCTAAATACTTAATTTTCCTCTTTTGGGTTGTGTTGGGGTTCCTTTGATGGGTTCAATGTTACTTCAGTTCTATGATGCCATCTTATGAACTCAAGATCAATCAGACCCTTCGATCAACCTGACTTCATTCTAGTTAAAGTGATAATACATCCAAGATAAACCCAAAGAATGCATAGAAGAAACAGCAAAGAAGCCAAAAGGCTTCATGTACGCTGTTAGAGGAATCAACAGAAGTCTAGCTAAAGACGTAAATTAGAGGGGATGCTAGACTCAGAGATCATCGAACACTTCTTGATGTAAGATTTTCTACAATTTTCAGCATTTGAAGTTGTGGGTTTGCCTCATCATTCCTTTTTTTTTTTTTTTAAACGGGAGTAGTGAATTTTGCAGAAAACTCTTGAAGGAAATTCCCGAAGAGAAGAGAGCTGCATTTGCATATATTGACTCATTGTGGTTCTACATATATATATGTATATGTAAAGAAAAAGTAGTCGCTTGGTTGAAGAAAAAAAGATGTTTTGTCCAAGAAATGTATTCTTATACCAATTGCTATTTGGTATAGAGCTGGTTTCTCCTATTTACATTATCTATTTTTGACGTTGAATGAGAAAACCAAACCAATGCCATTCATCTATTGTTAAATCAGTCTTTATCAATTGTTATGTTATAGGTCTCACTAGTCTTTGTTGATATTATGCAACCTTGATGAAGATTTAGAATTTGAGAATCAATGCATGGTCTTGTTTGATTTAATGATATTGCATTAATATGTTGGGTGATTTTTGGATAGATCATATTATAATTTAATGCAATATGAGGTTTATTTAGACAATTTACTCTCTTTTGTGGTTATTTAATTTTTCTAGGGATTTGAATGAAAAAACACACAAGTTGCGGTGTTGAAGAAGAAATTTCGAAAGATCTCATTAGGAGAGTTTAATCAGGGGCCAGATTCATCAATTAGGGGCCGGATTGAACTTTCCAACGGATTCCAACGAAGATAAAAGCCAAAAAGAGTGAATTTTGGAGGGGGAAGCAATTAGGGACGACTTTTGCTCAATTTCTTTTGATATTAGCTTTAGGTATTAACTTCTTAGGGTATTTTGGTTGTAATTTTGAGAGGGTTTTCCAGTGTTGGACACATATTAGAGGCTACTCGTGGACAAACTTGGAGATTGTATTAGGATACTGTGATGTTTTCTCATACCTTCTTTTTTAATTTGTTCTTGAATTTCTTTTCAATTATGTATTAATTTCTTATTCTAAGGCCTTGATGTAGCTAGTATTTATTATTATATTATCTTGTGATTCCGTTATTTGAAGGGTGTTACTAAGTCTTTGCCTAATTATTGCACTCAAAGCAATTGATTGCCTGATCACCATTCAGATTGATCTATCATTAACTAGGAAAATTCAAAAGATGACTAAGTTAATTAGGACAGGTAATCAAATCACAAATTACATGTGAAATAGAAATATTTTTGCATGGTTTGTGTGATCGTTATAATGCCATGTTCTTGAATGCGTTCCTTTGAATTGAATTCAATATAGAAATATAGTTGGGTTATTTAGAGAAATAGAATTAATATACCTTGAAAAAGGATATTGATTAATTCTGACATTGATTAACTGACAATGTACACTCTAGAATAACGAATCACGTTGGTAATATAAGAGTTAATCTAGTGAAATCATGTGCCTTAGCTCATCTCATTACAATATTTATCTGGAAAGAAGTGCTAGTTTAATTTCAATTTAATTCTCAAAACAACAATCATTAGAATCTTTGTTTTCTTTTAATTCAAGTTAGAATTAATTTCATTGACAGGAGTTTTAATTTCTAATCTTTGTGGAATGACCTTGTTATTATAAACGAGACCTAGAACACTTGCTAGTGCTCCGAATAGGTTATCAATCTTGTTGGACTTTTCTCAAAGTGTGGAATACAAACTTGAACCTCAAATAAGAGTGTAAGTTCCTCTACAAGGAATATATCCCCTAATAATATAATCTAGTTCAATATATTTGAATCAATTATATGTTTAAATAGAACTTTTTTTTTTCTATTGTGGATAGTTTTGTGTTGGATATCTTTCTAACTAATGGGCGGCTTGTGGATAGGAAAACAGTAAACAAAATTCCTTTTATGATACCTAAGGTAAGTCACACTTTATAGATCAATTTGATTTTTGTCTTATATTATAGCACGATAGGACTGCACCTATTTAGAGGTAAATTTACGAATACTTTCCGCAGCAAACAAATGGGGAAGATTGTGGATGCTATTTCCTATATTACGCATATTTTTTTATGAAAAATACCCTACCAATTTTCAGTATCTATGAAGGTTACCCCTATTTTGTAGGTCCTTCACTCTGTTATATGTGTGCATATGTGGTTTGTATAGGACTTGCTGTGTTATTGGCCATGTAAGAGCACTTGGTTTATATAGTTTTTTTTTTATTTTAATTACATGATTTCCTATATATAATGCAGATGAAAGAGGATTGGTTTATTGAAGACAACTTAAATAAATTTAAAAATAGATTAAATTTTGCAATTAAAGGTGATCGGTTGGAGAATGATGTTTCATCTACATCTAGACTGGAGTTTAATGGGGGAAATCAGAGTAAGTTGATGGATGTACAAGCAGCAATCTTTGATCAAATAGAGAATCTACTACAGGCTGAAAAAGATGAAATTGAGATTAAGGTTGCGCTTCCAGAGGAGATTATTTCTTCTGCAGTTTTTGTTGTGTGCAATGATGAGCTGCCACTAACTCAAAAAGCTACTAATGGGTTTGAAGCTAATGTAGTTGACGGCTTAAAAGAGTAGGTCCAATCTGTCCATTCCCAGAAGGCTAAAGAGAGTGCTGAATTCTCAAAATCAGACTCAAAATCTATTTACAACATAACAATGGATGAAGAAGATGGTACTAATAGTGATTGGGCTATCTCTAATGACGACGTTGACTCTAATGATAACAAGAATATTCCTTGTAGAGAGGGGGGTTATTTTGAGGACTCGGATTACCCTTTATCAGATAATGACGAAGGCTTGTTTAATGTGGTTATATATCAAAGTCTTGAAGATGCTTATGCTCACATTGAGAATGAAATAACAAAAATGACCATTCTATATACCAAAGTCGAGGTATCTGTCAATGAGGAAGCTAACACAGCGGTAGAAAATGATGGTCAAGGAGATGAGTATTTGATAGAAATCGCAAATAAAATAATGTGCGATGATGAGTAGGGTGGAACCGTGGGTATGAAAAGAAAAAGAGGGGGTGTTAAAGGTCCATGGAGAACATGGATGTATATTCAAGATTTTTATAAAATTGAGACAGAATATGCAAATGAAACACCTAAAATATGCATGCCAAATGAAGACAGTGTGCAAGATACAATCAATGATTATTTTAATGGTTTAAGAAATAGTGATGATGATCATACATATAGCAAAATGCGTAAAAACATGAGATTTAATAAGGATAGGGATGGAGAGAATCCAAAATTTGTGGTGGGCATGAGATTTAAGACCAAAGATGACTTAAAGACTGCAATTATAAACCATGGAATCAAGCATGGAAGAGATGCTTTTTTCAAGAAAAATGACAAAGTAAGAGTTATGGCCCATTGTATAGGACTTAATTGCAAGTGGACTGTCTATGGGAATAGGGTGAATGATACCCCTTCATTTGAGATACAAACACTACAAGAGAAATATGACAGTTCTAGAAACTTGCACCATAGATTAGCAAATGCAAAATATCTGGTAGCTAGGTATATTGATGATTTTAGGTCTGCAAATGTGGTCAAGGTGGTCAAGATGATTTTTAAATTTGCAGACAACTTAAATGAATTTCAAGATAGAGTACACAGGGATCTAATTGTGAAAATTTCACAATGGAAAGTTTACATAATAAGGGTAGAGGCAAAGATATTGATTGAAAAGAAATACAAAGATTAATACAACCTACTGTGGAATTATTGTGGGGAGCTTAGGAGAAGCAATCCCGGGACAACCATTTACATTGATATAGTTGAGAATGAGGTTGCTGGTGAAGGGATTTTCAAAAGAATATACATGTGCCTTAATGCAGTCAGGAAGGAATTCAAAGCTAGATGTAGAAAAGTCCTTAGTTTAAATGGAACATTTTTAAATGGGCTACATCCCGGAGTTTTACTTACAACAGTTGGTGTTGATGCTAATAATAGAGTATATCCAGTGGCTTATGCAGTAGTTAAGGCTAAAAATAAGTTTACATAGAAGTGATTTATTAAAGGCTTGATTGAAGTCCTTGGAATATACAATTCCAAAATTGGGTTTTCATGTCCGACAGACAGAAGGTAAAGTTCTTGTTCTGTATTTTTAGAACACTAAGAATTACTTATTAATTCTATTTTTAAAATACTGAGGGTTACTTACATTATTTGGTTGTTGTTGTGTATAGGGTTTAATTCAAGTTGTACAAAATTTGCTGCTTGGAATTGAACACTGACATTGTGTCTGCCACCTGCATTGCAATTTCTAGAAATCACATCCAAATATGATATTCTACTAAATAATCATTGTAAAACCTTTAATATGCACCTTCTAGAAGTAAGATGTAAACCAATCCTGGTTTTACTAGAAAGAATAAGGTTGTACATCATGAAAAGGCAACAAAAGTACAGGCAATGGATTTCAAGGTAAACAGGAAAAATTTGCCCAACAATTGCTAAGAGATTGGAAATATTGAAGGAAGAATCATCACAATGTACCACAACCTATGCTGGAAGCACCAATTTCCAAGTAATACAAGTGTCAGATTTAGAACAATTTGCAGTAGATGTAGGATTGAGAACTTGCACTTGTAGAAAATGGGACATTTCAGGCATCCATTATAAGACTAGTATGGCTGCATTAGGGTATCAAGAAGACAACCTTGAGGACTTTGTGGATCAATGTTACAATATTGAGGCTTATCGAAGGGCTTGTGCACCAATTGTTTGCTCAACAAATGGGCCTAATAATTGGTCTATTTCTAGTAGAAAGTCACTGCAACCACCTAAATTTATAAGGTTGCTTGGAAGGCCCAAGACAAAAAGGAGGCTAGAGATTGGGGGGGGGGAATGGAAAAAGCTAGAAAATGGAGCTGAAAGAATGACTAGGAGTGGATTTACCATTAACAAGTGTAGGAAATATGGGAACTCTGGCTATAATGCCAAAAAAAGCCCAACTCTTTCATTTTCTTCAACTATTGATGAAATGAAAATGGCACATAATTTGAACAAATGCGACAACTGTGGTCAACTTGCCATAATAAAAGAAAATGTCAAGTTAAGTTGCCAGAAAACTCAACCAACTCTACTATGACCCAACAGGAACAACTATACGATGTTGGTAGGACTGGTCAATTCCATGATGGTATTTGTGAGATTGGTTAGCCTCCAATCTACTAAAAATCCAATTCTTACATAAGCCCACTCAACCCAAGCAAATGATGGTTCCAAGAAGTGTGCAACATCAAGTGACCCTCATGAAATCAACCAACTACTGTTGGTCCAATTAATCAGTCAAATGAAGATATTATTATACATACACCATCTAAAGCGGTATTTTGTGATGATATTATTTTGTTATGTTATCATGATAGGCTTTGTTCAATATTCAATTTTTGTTGATTAAGACTTGGTTTGTGCTATATAGACTTCCAAGAGGAAGGTGAAGAAGCCCACAAGATGTAGCTAGTGCGAAGAAGTTAGGTATAACAGGGCTAAGTGCCCATATCTAGGTTAATATTTACACCCCAAGATAAGCATGCTGGATTGCAGAACAAGGAAGTTAGCTTGGCAAGCTGAATGCTATTTGAAGTTTATCATTTTTTGTTAGTAGTAATTGAAGTATATAGCCAAATGGTCTAAGATTGTGAACATTTTTTTATAGCTTTTGTAAATTTACAAAGGAAGCAATTGTGTGGGCTGCACCTTTTCATATGCTTCTTTTGTAAATTTATTATGTTGTTCCTAGCAGGAACTTAGAAGATATTTATTTACCTCTGGTCAATGAATGTTTTGCCAGGATGTTCTATTCTTATTTTGTTTTGTTAAGACTAAGGATGTTGCTCAATTATTTCATGGTAGTGAAAATGAGCAGCTGAAGTTGATACTACGCTATACCATGCCATTTAGAGTTCTTTTTGTTCATTAATGTTTTTTCAGTGGATGTATCCCTTTCTACTTCTCTCTTTTCCCAACAAACCTTACAATCCTCATAGTATGCTGTCGTTATATGGCATTTTGTAAGCCTACAATCTCTATATAAATACGTTGAGCTTCAGTGGAAAATCTATCTTCCACAATGAGGTCAAACAAGGAGATTTTGTTTTTTTATGATGAAAAACTTCCCATGCAGACTTAAGGGAGAAATCACCATAATTTTTTGCAAGACATTTGGATTAAACAATGGCTGAATAAAATTAACTTTCTAGAAGCTATTTTGAATACATCATTACAATGTACCACACCATCCGGATAAATATCATTAGAATTGCCATACCATTACAAAATAAATAAAAAGTCTACATTTTAAGATCAGAATTTAAATCTCTATTCTTCAAACTAGCAGAGCTACTGAAATGAAGATGTATTTAGTTTCTTCAAAACCACAGAAAAATTATCACGAACCAAGACAGAATTATGGCAACACAAAAGGCTAGCTTTTTCCTTTGAAATGAAGTCCTCTCTGCTTCCATTTTCTTTATCCTATTCAATAGACCAAGTATGATCTGCTTCAATCTTTCGCAAATAGAAGGGTCAACCCACCGAAACAATCGATATTTTGTACCACCATGAAAAAGTAAAAAAAAAAAATCTACAAAATGATTTCAGATTTAAAATCACCACCACTGCATATAGTACTTAAACTCACCATCTTGTTTTTATATGCCACAAATCTCATTCCTAGATTCTTAATGGTCCATGATGTCCGAATAATAGTTCCAAACCCACATACACATTTAGTTGGTGGATTGTCAGATAATTTGGACTTCACTTCCTTGCACCATAAATTCGAATTGTAAGATGCTTGGTCTTCTACTTCTTCTTCAAATACTTCTGGCATCATTTGATTCTGGCTTTGATTTCCTCATTTTGCCATTTCTAGGATTATAATTTGCAGAAGGAAAGTTCGATATTAGGGATGAGAAGAGAATGAGAAGAAAAAGGGATGAGGAAAAGCTTGATGTTGGGTATGAGAAGAGAATTGGGTTGCTATTTTAACACTTAAAAAAAAAAATGTGAACAGTAAAATGACATATTTGCCTTTCGAGAAATAATTAATGCCAGAATTGATGACCGTAGTTGACTGGCAAAAAATTGATCGGAAGGACTATATTTGCTAAAATAAAAAAGATAGGGGACCTAAAAAGTTGAAAACAAAGAAGAAGGACCAATGTTACAAAAAATAAAAAGTTCAGGGACTAAATTTAACAATTTGCCAATTGTAAATAATAGTTGTGTTATTATAAGTTTATATGTAGATGACATACTTATATTAGTACTAGTTTGAAAGTTGTAAATAGTACTAAATTTGTTTTTAACCTCTAGTTTTGATATGAAAGATGTAGGTGAAATTGAAATAATACTGGATGTTAGAGTTACAAGGAGAGGCAACTGTGTTATGTTGTGATAAGAATATTATGTTGAGAAATTTCTTAAGAAGTTTGATGCATCTAATAAATTTCACAAGACCAGACATTGCATATGTTATATGTAGGTTGAGTAGATATACTCATAATCCAGTTCATGATTGTTTATCTCCTAATATCTAACCATCTCCCCTCTAAACAAATTAACAACTAAAATTCACAGAATTTTCATTTCGGGTTGGAAAATCTAGGGCTTTCTTCCTACCCGTTTGAAACTTTCATATAATTATGGTGTGCAATTGATAATAAGAATAAGAAATCGTCTTTTAAACAAATAGATGTGAGATTAACTTTTTAAAAACTCTAAATAACAAACACATCCTTTTAATTTAACTTGTTCCCCCATAACTACGAGACTTATGGACTACATTGTGGGCCACTCAAAGGAATAGGTCATAATATGTGCCATTCAATGTAACACCCCACTACCTACGTACCCAAAAATAGTGGAGATGTCGCCCCATCCAAAGGATTAAGGGTCTTTATAACGAGGTACAAAAGAAAAATAACTAAAATAAAATAAACCGATAATTTTATTACATCCAAAACCCAAACTTATACAAGTTTGAAACTTAAAACTAACAATCGTCTCTAAAAAAAACACAAAATTAAAACAAAATAAAATATACTTCTAACTCTTATTCATCCAGCCTACTCAATAAAAGAACTCCACTAAATCATGATATAAAATAGTATAAGATTGACATCTCAATAAGTCACGTGTGTGCGAATGTCACATTAAATATTTCGTATATGAAGGTATATCAAAACTATCAAAATATGTTTGCAAGTCAATTTTCGTCAATAAACAGCCATTGAGTGGAGCAATGCTCATCATATTCAAAATAGTTCTCAATAAATCATCTACTCATTAATATCATAGATTCATAAAGTAGGGATTAATAATGATTCAATAATAATATCAAAGTTCATATCATGATTACCATCATAATAGAGTCCCAATGTAACCGTTCAACACTGGGTAGTGGGTGATTTGCCTACTAAGGTGAGATACTCCTCCATCTTTACACCCAACACATCGGTTGTCTAATGTGAATAAATAAAGTCCACATGGACCAATATACTAGATCGAATTGGCCTGACTAAATTGTACTGTCATTTCTTTAAGCAGAGTTCCTCTTCTGAAGGTGGCCGCCTGCCAAAATATTTACTCTAACTTTCCAAGACTAGTATCACTAGCCTACCCCCACTGAATACTCAACACTCACCATTTACATGCAGAATCATTTTTCTTGTTTTCATAATTATTATAACTTTGTCTTTGCAAAATGTGGTTTTCACTTCAAGTTTTTCAAAACGTTTTAGTCATATAGAAAATGAAATCATTTTCAGTTAAAAGTTGAGATTTGACAAAATTGTTTAGAGATTAAAATATCCACGTTCTCAATACAAGTATCAAAGTATCACCATAACATTTCATCATGTTTCAATCAATATTTCAATCAACATGTCAATCATCATATTGACACTATTTCAATATCAATGTACAAAAAACTTGCAAACACGTACGATTTAACAAAATAGTTATGCAGGGACTTACTTAAATATTTTCAGTTAATCAACCAAAGCAGTGCTTGTTCTCACTTCCACTTCCTTTCTTATCTAGAATCAATGATTCTATAATTAGAATCTAAATATTTATCCACTATAATCATGCATCATGAATCCCTATGATATTATTAATCACCTAAATCATCCATGTTATCTAGATGAATTAATTCATTAAACCATCTCTATAGCTTTCTCTTGTTATGATCTCATCATTATGCATGCATATAATCAAATCATCTACCTAATTACTTCCATAATCAACTACCATCAATTCCATATATTAACCATAATTGCATCAAAAGATCTCATCTTTCATCAACATGCATTAAATCTAGGTCATCATAGCAATATTTAACCATGATTTACTCCAAATACACCTAGTTCACAATATTGCACTATCAAACCTTATCAATTCTATCTATTCATGCTTTTCATGCAAGACTTCATGAATAATAGCAGTACTATAAAGTTAACTTTATTTAAATCAGCAAATTTAAGTCTCAAATATCTCTTTGACGGCACAACAAAAGCAAAGGTGACGCTTTTGGTGCTTGATTGAGCTTACTTTGGAAAGAAGAGTTGATTGGTTACTCTTGGGCCTTTGTTCGAAAATCTCCAATAATAGGGGAGAAAAATTAGCCCCATTATGACCGAGATTTAGGAGAAAAAGAAGAGTAGAATCGAAGGAGAGTTGATGAAGGTTGAAGAGGAGCTTACTTTGTTCTTGGATTTCAGTTTTGGTGAAGTTTGGTGTTGTGATGGCCGAAATATTGGAGAGGGTTGGTGGCTAGAATTTTATGTAGTAGGAAGTTTTTAGGGTGTGATTGAAGGTTGGTTTGATAAAGGAAATAGGTTAGGGTTGGGTGTTTTAGTGTTTGGAAGAGTTGCACTTTTTTTTTGGACTCTTGATCACAACAAGGGGAAAAAACAGCTTTTGGTTCTACTTGTTGTAGCTG
The DNA here is from genome assembly GCA_026120185.1 of Voacanga thouarsii. NCBI lineage: Eukaryota > Viridiplantae > Streptophyta > Magnoliopsida > Gentianales > Apocynaceae > Voacanga > Voacanga thouarsii. Next base: position 1,558,854 of record JANUWF010001622.1, read on the forward strand.
ATTTTGATCAGGTTTTGGATGGTTTTTGTGGCTGGTTTTTGGTTGCTAATATGTCCGAAATAATGAGGGAAAAGGAGGAAGAAAAAGGTTGCTTTTTCGGTTCTTGTATTGGCAAAAGGAAGAGAAGAAAAATGATGGCTTTTGTGTTGTTGTTTTTGGCTAAAACAAGAGAGAATTTTGAGAGCAATAGGGCTGGAATTTTCGTGTAGTTGTGTGTGCTCAAGGTGGCCGAAATTAGGGTAAAAGATGAGAGGAAAATCTGGTTGTTTGCTTAGTTTAAAGAATTTTAATTGGTTAAGAGTACTTAGGGTAGATTTCTCCTATATTTTAGAGAGTTTGAATGGAACTAAATGTCCATCAAGGTGGCGGCTAGGGCTTTTATTTTTCCAAAAATTTTAAGTAAAGAAAATATGTTATTAATTCAAGAAATAATTTAGTTAATACCTAATTTATTTTAGACAAAAATAATTAATTAAAAGATAATCATATTTAGAGGTAAAACCTAGTTTATATGAGATAAAGTTGAATTTTTCTTTCTTCTTAATCCCTAACTTTCGAAAATAGCCTATTACTAAGAAATATTTATTTCAATTAAGAATTTAACATTATCTCTTTATTTTCAATTAAAACTCTTTAGAGAAAATTAATTTGAAGAGACTTTTCTTTTATTTAAAATATTAACTAAAATATAGCTTCCAAGAAAAAGGCTTTTATATATATTATTTTCTTAATAAATCATTTGGATAATAACTTTAGAAATTTCAAATGTTGAAATATTTTAAATCCCTAAAAGATTAGAATAAAATACTAATTATAAAATAATAGGAATTTAATTTACTTTAATTCTTTTTAGCAAAACCCCAAAATAATCAAATTCGTATATTTTAGGAAGTGGGAAATTAAGGTGACGGCAGCCCTATGGACTTCGGACAAGAGGAGAAAAAATAGGGGAAAAAGAGTTTAATTAGAGATAAGAAGGAAAAGGTTTGTAAGAGTTGGGATTTAAACTCAAGTCACCAAAGAATACACACCAAGTTTTAACTACTATTCCACAATAATTCTTATGTAATTATTCTTCAAATAGATTCCCATAAATCCAATTCAACTCACTTCATTATTATTTCATTAATTTCTACTCCATAAAACAAAAACTCTACCACCTCATATAACACAACTACTTCCAAATAAATAACTCCATGAAATATCAAACACATAAATCATATAGGCTTCATAAAAATAGCTCAAATTTGTCACATACAATTTAAAATGCTTTGCTATGTATGACTTTCCCCGTGAACTAATAGTGGTTTGGATCGGGGTATTACATTCTCTCCCCCTTAAGAGAATTTCGTACTGAAATTCAGGGTATTATATCTTCAGAGCAAATTTGGATATTTTCTCTTCACCCATTCTTCGGTTTCCCATATTGTATCATGAGTACCATGACGATCCCACAAAATCTTCACTATAGGTATCTGTTAATTCCGTAACCTCTTGACTTTGCGATCTAAAACCTTAATTGGTTTTTCCACGTAGCTTAAATCTGGCTATAGAATTAATGGCTCTTCGTTCAATAAATACTTCAAATCAGGATTGTATTTCTTCAACTAGGATACATGAAAAACATCATGGATTCCCATCAACCCTTCTAGTAACTCCAATCGATATGTTACAGGTCCAATCTTCTCGATCACCAGGAATGGTCTTATATATTTAGGACTCAATTTTTCTCCTTTAGAATGCTTCAGAATCCTTCTGCTAGGCGTTATCTTCAAAAAAGTCTGATCTCTCACTTGAAACTCCAATTCTCTTCTTCTGTTGTACGCATAACTTTTCTATCGATTTTACGCGGCTTTCAGTCTTTCTCTTATCATCTTCACTTTATCTACCATCTCTTCAATATTCACCTCCACAGTCTTGCTAATTTGTCCATCTCTAGTACAACGGTACTTGACATTTCTGTCTATATAACACTTCATAAGGTGTCATTCCAATTGACGCCTGATGACTGTTATTGTATGCCAACTCAACATAGGATATACAATCTAACCACTTGTCTCCAAAGTCCAATGCGCATGCCCTAAGCATATCCTCTAATATCTGGATAACTCTTTCGGACTATCCATTAGTTTGCGGATGAGCAGAAATACTAAGCTTTAGACTCGTTCTTTTTTACTCTTGAACCTTGGTCAAAACCTTGAAGTAAATTTAGGATCCCTGTCAGACACGATACTCGATGGTACACCATGCAATCTAAGCACTTCCCGAATATAAGTCTTAGCCAGTTTCTCCATGAAATCCTTAACATTTACTGGAATAAAGTGAGTAGTCTTGGTCAATCTGTTAACCACAACCCAAACGACATCCTTTAAAGTCTTCAACATAGATAGTCCAGTAACAAAATCCATCATCACATCCTGCCACTTCCACTCAGAAATAGGCAACGGTTGTAGTAATCCAGTTGCCTTCTTATGTTCTGCCTTTACTTTTTGACAAGTTAGACAAATAGAGACATATTGCGCCACATCCCTCTTCATCCCCAACCACCAGTAGGCCTTCTTTAAATCTTGGTACATTTTCACTTCTTTAGGATGAATAGTATATTTGCTCCTGTGAGCCTCATCGATTATCTTTCTCATCAATACCTGATCATCCGGTACACATATCCGCTCCTGAAAAACGCTCCTGAAAATATAACATTCCAATTTCATCAGTTCGAAACTCCTTATTTCCTCTTTTGACTTCCTTCGCTTTAAAAGTCTGAAATTCTTGGTTGCTCCGCTGCACATCACCAATCTCTTGCCTTAGCTCAGGTTCCAAATTCAAGTTGCACAAGTTGATCTTTCCTTCTCCTACTTATGTCTTTCACTTCAAGAGTTCTTGTACTATTTGGACTTCTTGCCCCCTCATACTAGCCATCCTTATCTTTCGACTTAGCGCATCAACTATCACGTTAGTCTTCCATAGATGGTAGTTAATTGGACATTTATATTCTTCCAAAAACTCCATCCATCTTCTCTGCCTCAAATTCAAGTACTTTTGCGTGAAGATATACTTCAAATTCTTATGATCCGTAAAGACTTCATACTCTATTCTATATAAATAGTGTCGTCACTTCTTAAGGGCAAACACTATCACAGCTAACTCCAAGTCATGTGTTAGATGGTTAACCTCGTGCGGCTTCAACTTCCTCAAGGCATAAGCGATAACTTTCCTATCTTGTATCAACACTGCCCCTAGTCCTTCTTTAGAGGTGTCCGTGTACAAGGAATAGGGTTTACATTCCTTAGGTAAACTCAATACCGGTACAGTCATTAATCTTCTCTTAAACTCTTGAAAACTCTTTTCGCACTTATCGTTCCAGATATACGACATGTCTTTCTTAAGCAATCAAGTCATCAAGTAGCCAGAATAGAGAAGTTTTTGATAAATCGACGATAGTAACCAGCCAATCCAAGGAAAGTCCTAATCTCAGTTACACTCCCCGGTTGTTTCCAATTAGAGACAGCTTCAACTTTTACTGGATCTAACTTAATTCCATCTTTAGATATCACGTGACCAAGAAATGCCACCGAATCTAACCAAAACTCACATTTGCTAAATTTAGCATAGAATTTATGCTCTCTCAACTTCTCCAGTACTAACTTCAAATTCTCGGCATGCTCCTCGAGACTTTTAGAATAGATCAAAATATCATCTATGAACAATGCTACAAACTTATCTAAATACGGTTGGAAAACTCGATGCATAAGATTCATGAAGACGGCAGGTGCATTGGTTATTCCAAATGGCATCACCACGAATTCGTAATGCCTATATCTAGTGTTGAAGGCTATTTTGGGTATGTTCTCCTCCTTAATCCATATTTGATAATAACCTTGCCAAAAATCCAACTTAGAAAAGTAACAAAAACCTTACAACTGATCAAATAACTCATCAATTAGAGGAAATGAGTACTTGTTCTTGATTGTGAGGTTGTACCCTTTATAGTCTATATGCAACATTAGCGTCCCATCCTTCTTCTTCACAAATAACATCGGGGCTCCCCAATGTGATGTACTTGATCTTATATATTCTTGCTTAACCAATTCCTCCAATTGTTCCTTCAATTTCCTTAATTCCACAGGCGCCATCTGATAGGAAGTCTTCGATACCGACTCAACTCCAGGGATTAGATCTATGGTGAACTCGACTTCCCGTGGAGGTGGAAGAGAAGTGAGTTCAATTGGGAATACATCTGCAAGTCTTTCACCACATCGGTGCTCTCCAATGTGCATTAATCATTCGGCTTATTGATTAAGTAAGCCAAATATCCCACATAACCCATTTTCAGCATCTTCTACGCCTTTATTCCTGTTATTAGAAATTTCAACACTTTCACAATTTTCCCATTAAACTCTAATATATCACATTCGGGTCTAACGAACTGCACCATCTTAATCTTACAATCCACTATTGTTCTATATTTCGCTAACCAATCCATACCCAGAATTAGATCGTAATCATCGATAGGTAGGATTATGAGCTCCGCCTTCAAAATCTCCTTCCCAACCACAATATCACACCCTTATACTACCCTACTCGCATCTCTCTGTGCCTCCCTAAGGGAGTACTTACTAGCATGGTATAAAGTAATTCTACCCCGTCCTAACCCAAATGACGTGCACATTTATCGTTTACATATGAATGAGTCGAGCTAGGATCTATCAAAACAGAAATAGATTGACCTTGTATAGAAAGCGTACCTTCCACCACTTCTGCATCAACTCCAACCTCTTCTTGGTTCAAAGCGAAGACCTTAGCTTTCACTTGAGATTTTTGGCCTCCTCCTCCAGTCGTTCCCGTAGCAACACCTCTATTTGCTCCAACCGATTGAGTCGAAGCTCATGGCCCCATCTTTAGTGGTTTAGGACAGTTGTTCCTCAGGTGAGTTAGGTCACCACAGTTAAAGCATCTTCTCACTGACCCCTTAGATTAGCAGTCCTTCTCCATATGGCCACACCTTCCACAGTTCCATCATATCGAAGCACTCGGCATAGGACCTGGTGGAATTGCATCGAACCAACGGGTCGCTTGTTGATCGAAGGTCTCATTAGTGGTCGATTTGGTTGGAAAGGTTGGTGTATTGGTCAGTTCCTATCCTCGTTCTCGGTTCGGGTCGCTGCATCCACCGCTACCATATAAGTCACTAGTGGAGATAGTGCCAGTCCTTTCCTTAGGTCCTGCCTGAGACCTTTCATAAATTGCTGTGTCCGTTTTTGTTCAGTGCCCACTAAGTACTTGCAATACTTAGACAGTTGAGTAAACCGGACTGTGTACTGGGCTAGGGTCATACCTCATTGCATGAGGGTTTGGAACTCATCCTCCCTCTTCTCAGCTATCTATCAGGGAATGTACTCTACTCTAAAATCCTCGACAAAGTTCTCCCATGTCCAATCACAATCCTCTCTTTATCAGTCCTCCTGGACTCGTTACCACCATGCATGGGATGGTCTTCTCAACTTGAATGCAGCAAACTTCACCCTTTTTTTCTCGGTGTACTGTAGAGTCACAAAGATATCCACCATCTACTCGATCCATTACTCCATCTTTTCATCCTGTTCCACCTTTCCCTGGAACGTTGGAGGTTGGAACTTTAGGAATCATTCTAGAGCTTCATCCTCTCCCTTAGGTGCCTTCTTCTCCACTTTTTCTACCTTATCAGTCAAATTCTGAAGATTAGCAGCTATCTTGTCAGAGGCTTGGCCCACAGTCACTTTTCTAGATCCCCTAGATGTTAATTCTCGCTCTTGCTCGAAATTCTCCCCCACTTTTGGTGTGGACCGTCACGTTTGCTCAATAACGGTCCTCTCTCGCACTGCAGCCCTACATCTTGGTGCCATTTACTCGTACCCATTACAAAGTTTATTAGGGGAAAGTTCATAACATGCATTTGAATAGCTTATAGGTTTGAAATAGTTTGCAATTCGATGAAAAATAAGTTTTGCAAATAATACTCCAAGTAGAATAACTTAGTACAAAATAAGAGAGTATCCTACTAGGTACTCATTTTATTTTGGCTATCCAAAATCCAAAAACAAATAATTATTCCTAAATCAAATAAATAAGTAAACATCTCTTCAAAAGAATAAAAGAATAAATACCAAGAGTCCTATAAACTCTAAGCATCACTAGAACCGCTAGAATCCTCAGAAGAAGGTTCTACCAGCCATCCTACACTGCTGTTAGGTTGATCTATCATGTAATCTCTTGAGAAATCAAAAGATCTGGGCTTTTTCCTAAGCCACCCCAACATAAACCCGGTAGGTTCCCTACCCCTCAGCTTGGCTCTCAACTCCGCATCCCTCAACTTTTCCATAGCTAACATCAATGTACTCTTAGGCCTCCCAAATTCTAACTCATATGACTCACCTCCCAGAAGTGTCGAGATTCCTTCCTCTATTGACGAGGTTGCAAGTGTATCAACCCTATCCTCCTCCTCAACCACTTCCGTTCCACCCTCGCCTTCGAGCTCTCCTATCTCCCCCTCAATCCCAAGTCCTTCTAGCTCATTCTCACTCTCATCACCAATTGCTCCTCCGTCCCTTATCTCCCCCTCATCATCTCCCTCATACTCAATCATATCCCCATCCTCCTAAGTGCATGCATCTCTAGTGCTGGGTTTTGAAGTTCTTTCTCTACTCCTAAGTTTTCCATCATAGGTGGCTTATGGTCTACCTCATCTTCACTCAAAAATCATCCACCCTCGGGTTCTATTCTAAATCAGATGATGAATAATCCGGTATAGGAATGGGGCTAGATGCTCTACCATTCACGGGACCACACATAAAAAGTCAGTCTCTGGTCACAGCTGTGGATCTTTTAGTCATCTTATAAATAAAATATAAAGAAGTCAAAACTAAATCTCAATTCCTAGTGTTCTAGTACTATTCAATAAATCTTAATTCTTAGGGGGGTTTAGGTACTATTAAATAAAGTTAATTGCCTAAACCTAATCTCTGATATCACTTGTAACACCCCGCTACCTATGTACCAAAAAAGGGCAGGGATGACACTCCGTCCAAAGGACTAGGAGTCTTTATAACGACGTACAAAAGAAAAATAACTAAAATAAAATAAAACGATAATTTTATTACATCCAAAAACCAAACTTATACAAGTTTGAAATTCAAAACTAACAAAGCTAAAATAGAATAAAATAAACTTTAGCTCTTATTCATCTAACTTGCTCAATAAAAGTACTCTCCTAAAGTCATGATATAAAACAGTGTGAGATTGGCATCTCAGTAAGTCTCATATGTGTGAATGCCACATTAAACATTTCGTGTATGTAGGTTTATCAAAACCATCACAATATGTTTGCAAGTCAATTTTCGTCAATAAACAACCATTGAGTAGAGCAATGCTCATCATATTTAAAACAGTTCTCAATAAATCATCCACTCATCAATAGCATAGATTCATAAAGCAGGGATCAGTAATAATTCAATAATAATATCAAAGTCTATATCATGATTACCATCATGATAGCGTCCCAATGTAACTGTTCAACACTGGGCAGTGGGTGATCCGCCCACTAGGGTGAGATACTCCTTCATCCCTACGTCCAACACACTGATTGTCCAATCTGGATAAACAAAGTCCACATGGACCAACATGCTAGCTCGGACCGGTTTGACTAAGTATTACTATCATTTCTTTAACCAGAGTTCCTCTTCTAGAAGTGACCTCCTGCCTGAAGACTCAGTCTAACTCTCCAAGACTAATACCATTAGCCTACCCCCGCTGAGTACTCAATGCTCACCATTTAAGTGCAAAATCATTTCCCTTATTTTCACAATCATTATTACCTTATTTTTGCAAAACATGGTTTTCATTTCAAGCTTTTCAAAATGTTTTAGTCATAAAGGAAAGGAAATCGTTTTTAGTTAAAAGTTGAGATTTGACAAAATCGTTTAGAGATTAAAATATCCACATTCTCAATATAAGTATCAACGTATCACTGTAACATTTCATCATATTTCAATCAACATTTCAATCATCATATTGACACAATTTTCAATATCATTGTACAAAAAACTTGCAAATATGTACGATTTAGCAAAATAGTCATACATGGACTTACTTAAATATTCTCAATTTACCAACCAAAGCAGTGCTTGTCCTCATTTCCACTTCTTTCCTTATCTAGAATCAATGATTCTATAATTAGAATCTAAATATTTATCTACTACCATCATGCATCATGAATCCTTATGATATTATTAATCACCTAAATCATCCATTGCATCTAGATGAATTAATTCATTAAATCATCTCTATAGCTTTTCCTTGTCATGCATCTCATCATTATGTATGCATATAATCAAATCAAATCATCTACCTAATGACTTCCATAATCAACTACCATCAATTCCTTATATTAACCCTAATTGCATTAAAAGATCTCATATTTCATCAACATGCATTAAATCTAGGTCAGCATAGCAATATTTAACCATACTTTAGTCCATATACACCTAGTTCACAATATTGCACCATCAAACCTATTCAATTCTATCTATTCATGCTTTTTATGCAAGACTTCATGCATAATAGCACTATTATAAAGTTAACCTTATTTAAATTAGTAAATTTAAGCCTCAAATACCTTTTTAATGACACAACAAGAGCAAATATGACGCCTTTGGTGCTTGATTGAGCTTACTTTGGAAAAAAGAGTTGATTGGTGACTCTTGGACCTTTGTTCGAAAATCTCCAACAATAGGGGAGAAAAATCAGCCCCTTGATGATCGAGATTTAGGAGAAAAAGAAGAGTAGAATCGAAGGAGAGTTGATGAATGTTGAAGAGTTACTTACCTTGTTCTTGGATTTCGGTTTTGGTGAAGATTGGAGTTGTGATGGCTGAAATATTGGAGAGGGTTGGCGGCCAAAATTTTGTGCAATAGAAAGTGTTTAGGGTTTGATTGAAGGTTGGTTTGATGAAGGAAATAGGTTAGGATTGGGTGTTTTAGTGTTTGGAAGAGTTGCACTTTATTTTGGACTCTTGATCACAATAAAGGAAAAAAATATTGTAGCTGATTTTCATAATGTTTTCGAAGGTTTTTGTGACTGGTTTTTGGTTGCCAATATGTCCGAAATAATGAGGGAAAAGGAGGAAGAAAAAAGTTGCTTTTTCGGTTCTTGTATTGACAAAAAGAAGAGAAGAAAAATGATGGTTTTTGTGTTGTTGTTTTTGGTTAAAACAAGAGAGAATGTTGAGAACAATAGGGCTGGAATTTCTGTGTAGTTGTGTGTAATCAAGGTGGCCGAAATTAGGGTAAAAGATGAGAGGAAAATCTGGCTGTTTGCTTAGCTTAAAGAATTTTAATTGGTTAAGAGTACTTAGGGTAGATTTCTCCTATATTTTAGAAAGTTTGAGTAGAACTAAATGTCCATCAAAGTGGTGGCTAGGGCTTTTATTTTTTCAAAAATTTTAAGCAATGAAAATAGGTTATTAATTCAAAAAATAATTTAGTTAATACCCTAATTTATTTTAGACAAAAATAATTAATTAAAAGATAATCATATTTAGAGGTAAAACCTAGTTTATATGAGATAAAGCTGAAATTTTCTTTCTTCTTAATTCCTAACTTTTGAAAATAGCCTATTGCTAAGAAATATTTGTTTCAATTAAGAATTTAACATTATCTCTTTATTTCCAATTAAAACTCTTTAGAGAAAATTAATTTGAAGAGATTTTTCTTTTATTAAAAATATTAGCTAAAATATAGCTTCCAAGAAAAAGGCTTTTATATATTATTTTCTTAATAAATCATTTGGATAATAACTTTAGAAAATTCAGATGTTGAAATATTTTAAATCCCTAAAAGATTAGAATAAAATACTAATTATAAAATAATATAAATTTAATTTACTTTAATTCTTTTTAGAAAAAATCGAAAATAATCACAGGCCTAGGGATTTCGGCCAAGAGGAGAAAAAATAGGGGGAAAAGAGTTTAATTAGAGAAGGAAAAGGTTTGCAAAAGTTGGGATTTGAACTCATGTCACCAAAGAATACACACCAAGCTCTAACCACTATTTCACAACAATTCTTGTGTAATTATTCTTCAAATAGATTCTCATAAATCCAATTCAACTCACTTCATTATTGTTTCATTAATTTCTACTCCATAAAACAAAAACTCTACCACCTCATATAACACAACTACTTCCAAATAAATAACTCCATGAAATATCAAATACATAAATCGCATAGGCTTCATAAAAATAGCTCAAATTTATCACATACAATATAATACGCTATGCTGCATGACTTTCCCCATGAACTAATGATAGTTTGGATCCGGGTATTACACTCAAGGTATACTATCAATTTGGATTGTATATTTACACTTATAGAGTATGAACATATGGAATTAGAAAATTTAGAAATGTTCAAATTATATTTTTTGTGTTTAACTGAATTTGTTAATGAGATAAAGATCAATTGAGAATTTCCCGTATACAAGGTTAACGATTTTGTTAAATTATTCTTAAAACTATATAAATCTATTTTTATGATAATTTTCTTTTTAAAAATACAATAATTAATGTTTTTATAATTAAGAGTATTTATTAATAGAGATATAAATTTACTAAGGTTACATTAGGAAAATGATATATAAACTATCATTTGAAAATGAAAAGAAGTTTATAATTTGAAAGAAATGAAAATAGAAAGTAAGGCTATTTTTGTAATACACGGAGAGTAATTGAAAAGTCCTTAACACATTGTCGATGAAATTAAAAAATAAAACTATAGTGATTAAAGAAACAAGGAATTGGGGGAGAATTGTTAGTTGATGAATTACAGGCCTCCCTACAAAGCCACATAAACTTAAGAGTGGATTTGGGGGGGGGGGGGGAAGAAAAATAGTTTGAGTTGAGTTGGAATTTAAATGTTTTTAAAAAAATTAATGTAGGGCTAAGAAGTAAAAATGTAATATTTTGAAAATAAATAATAGTTCTTTGAAATTGATAATTATTTTTAAGAGTTGGAAATAATTTAGATTTTTTCAAATAAATAGATTTCTTTTTTTTTTTTCCGGTTGTGTTGTTGGCCAATTATAAACAGAAAGAAATGAAGAAAGTGTAGTTGAAAACGCATGGCAGACGCAACTAAATATGAAAAAGGAGGATGAAAAGGTTGATCAAACTGGAAATTCTTACGTGCATGTGCATCGTGTACTTTAGGTGCTTGTAACATGTGTACTAATAGTTGTACAACAAATGTTACGCAGTAATAGTTGTATAACAAATGTTATGTACAATTTTATTTTTATATAATACAAGTACCTAAAGTACTCGGTGCACGCAAGAATTTCTAGATGAAACACCCAAGGCAAAAAGAGAATCTTATATTTAATAGAGTATGTAACAACAATGGCAGAAGTTGAATAATTTCATTTTCAACGCCATTAGTCCAAAATTTTCTTTTTACCTCCTCTGGCCAACACTCATTTTTCATATCTCCATATTTTGAAAATTTTTACATTTTGGTTACTTTAGTCGATATTTTATTATTAAATAATTTATTTGTTATAAAATTTATTTGACTTTGTTATTAAAGCGCAAACTCATATTTGAAAAATTGAATATTAGTGGATAAGAATTAGTTTAAGATAAATTTTATAAAAATTTATTAAAATAGTGTCAAAAAGAAAATATGGTGTGTTTTAAATAAATAATAATTTTTAAAAATAAAATTTTATAAAATAATAATATATTTAAATTAAAAGAAGATTGAAAATTTTTTTACGTACTTGAGAATTGGACACTGATTCATTTTCTTTCTCGGTATGTGTTGTACACGTTTCCCCATATTTAGAAAGCCCAAGCTCCACGAGGAAGAAGAGCATCCTTGAGGCTCGTGTCAAACACAATTAGTGTACCAATTGTTTCAACTTTTCTTTGTTAAATCCATTTGTGTAAAGAAAAATTAGCCGATTCAATTCTTTAACTTTGATGTTTTGAAGGTTTTGATCTTTTTTTTTTTTAACATTTTAAATCCCCTAACTATTATTTTTGTACTATTTTAGTCTTTTTTTTAGGTTTTCATTAGTCAAACCGTCACCTGACTAACGAAACCCTAATAAAAGAATCAAAATAGTACATAAATAATAGTTAGGGAACCTAACAAGTTGGGGGAAAAAAAAAAGAAAAGGTATCTAAACTTTCAAAATATAAAAGCTAAGAGATTGAATTGGCTAAACTTTCTTTAAATAGTAATACAATTAAAAAATTTGTCTCCAAATTTGAAAGGATTTCAGATGAATTTAAGGTGAATTCTTGAAATTTTATTTTTAAAAATAATAAAATAATTAAAGTATTGATTGCAAATCTATCCCAAATTTAATTAAAATTTGGAACAAATTCGGAATAAATTATTTAAAATAAATTATTTAATAAAAATTAATTAAAAAATCCTCTCAAACTCGATCCTAGATTTGGAATTGATTTGGCATGTAAAATTCTAATAGAGGAATTCATTCAAAGTTAAAGACAGTTAGTTAATAAAAAAATTTAAAAAGAAATTAATAAATAAATTATTCTCAACTTTGAGTGGAATTATGGATAGATTCTTTAGAAAAATTTATTATTTAATGAAAAATTAAAAGAAAATTTTAATAAAAGAATCTAACGCAAATATATCTCAGATTTATGAGAATTTTGGAACATAATCTTAAGAAAATTTTATTATTTAACGAAAAATAAAAAATTAATAATTTAATCTAGGAATACTTCTAAAATTTAATTAATTTTCATTGTTGATGTTCTAATTTTATTTTTAATTGATCTAATAGAATGGTTAGTATAATCATTTTATTAACAATTTTTTAAAAATCTTTAATATGATACAAGTTAAATGAATAGATATATCATTAATTTAATAGTCACATATTTGAAATTAAGCAAACGTCACAACGTAACATTATTTAAATACTTGATAAAATAACAAATTAAATCTAGTGTGATTAAAATTTAATATATTTACTTTTTTTAACTTTTGTAGAAAATATAATAATTAAATTATTAATTTGTGAAACTTATATATACTTGACAAGTATATTTAGAAAATTAGATGATTCAATCTTTTAATTTTTATTTTTGACGATTTTGATCCTTTTTCTTTTTTTTTTCAACTTATTAGGTCTCATACCTATTATTTTTATGTCATTTTGGTCCTTTTATTAGGGTTCTGTTAGTCAAATGATGGTTTAACTAACAAAATCTTTAAAAAAGGACCAAAATTGCACAAAAATAATAGTTATGAGATCTAAAAAGTTGAAAAAAAAGAAGAGGGACCTAAACCTCCAAAACATAAAAGGTAAAAGACTGAATCGATTAATTTTTCTTTGTGTAAATAATATTTGAGAAGAAAACAAATCCAGATGAAAATTAGCAAGCTTTCATTTGTCAACAGTGCCAAAAGACTTTTCTCAGCACCAAATTATGATCATGGGGTGTTATTAGTTGCAAAATCCACAGACATTTTGTGATCATATCTTCTGCTGAGAAGCTATCTGCAAAGGATGGAAATGAGGCTTATTGAAGCTACCCAGACGGGAAATATTCAAGATTTGCACTGTTTGTTGAGGGAAGATCCCCTTCTCCTGAGGTCTTCTGCCTTAGTAGGTGGTGAGAATCCTTTGTATATTGCTTGTACTGGGGGCACATTGAATTCATGAAAGAGATCATAAAGTTAAGGCCAGATCTTGCTCGAGAACTAAACAAACACGGATTTAGTGCATTGCATATTGCTTCTGCTAACGGGGATGTTGAGATTGTGAAAGAACTTTTGCAGGTCAACTGTAGTTTATGCACTATCAAGGAAAGTGAAAGAAGAATTCCTCTTTACTTTGTAGTAATCAAAGGCAGAAAACAAGTAATTAGAGAACTGTTATCATCTTGGGCAGATTCTATTGTGGAATTGATTGCACGGGGTAAGACATCGCCCCATTTGGCACTGAAGAACAACCAACTCAAAGCCTTCACATTTTTGGTGGAGTACCTTAAGCAATCTAACAAGGAGGACATCCTAAACAAGAAGGATAACTAAGGCGATGTTGGAATATTTCAAATGGATAAAGCACAACAAATGTTGACCAAGTCTGTATACTCCACTATCTTCTCAACTAAGCCACTAGATTTTTCTCACCCAAACTTCCTTGCTTGGTCAATAAAACTTCTAACATGGAGGAGGATTTTCTCCTCAAATCCCTCATTTACAGTTGTGGTATTTGCCTATAAATACCAAACCATTCTATTCATTTGGGTATACAATTTTCAGAAAGAAGAAAAACTCTTTCACTCACGTCTTGTTTTCTCTTGTTAAGGCTTTTGCTTTACATTAAATTAATAGTGCTATAGTTGGGTTATATTAATTATCTTTTGTCATTCCTGCAACCCACTTTTGTGGAAGGACTTGTTTAATCCTAGTGGGACTACCGAAATAGTTCTTTAGGACAGTATCAAAACGACTCAAGCCTTTGTTCGTTTCCATTAATTCTTCTATTTTCTTAACTTTCTCTTACATTTTAAAGGACTATGGCTTCATTTAATGTTCCTACTCCTACCAACGTTCTTGTTAACGGAGATGGTTCCGTAACCACTATGACCGCAATGGCTTCAACTCAACCATTTATTATGCCACCAACAGGAGTATCGCTTCCGGTCACGTACACCAAGCCATTTCTGGATGTCTCTAACATTGAAATTTTTGTTGAACAAAATTTCAAAAGATGGCAGGAACGAGTCTACTCTCTACTCGATCTTCATGGAGTTGCGCACGCACTAACCGAGCCCAAACCGTCACCAACTTCTAAATCCAAAGTTCAAGAAGCATGGGTTTATGCAAATAAGGTTTGTAGACATACTATTTTACAAACGTTATCTAACGATTTGTTTGATGTCTATGTACCTTAGAAAGAAGAAAGAGATATTTGGGATTCTCTTATCAAACAATACACGGCGAAAGATGCTACCAAGCAAAAGTTCATAGTTGGAAAATATTACCAGTGGCAAATAACAAGTGACAAGGAGATAAAAAACTCAAATCAACGAGTACAAAAAACTAGTAGAAGAACTTAAAGCTGAAGAGATAGTGCTGCCAGAAATATTCATTGTAGGTATATTGATTGAAAAGTTACTAGAAACCTGGAATGCTTACAAAAACAGCCTGAAACACAAGCACAAGCCTCTCTTCTTGGATGAGCTCGTGACACATATCCTGATCGAGGACACCAACAAGAAGGAAGCGAATGTTGCCAAAGCAAAAAAAAAATGACATTTAAGGCAAATCTAGTACAAGGCAATTCTTCTAAAAGGTACGATAATAAATCCTATTATTACAAACCCAAAATTTTTAATCCCAACTTCAAGAAAAAGAAAGGCTCCTATTTTGTTTGTGGAAAACCAGGACATCATGCATCACAATGTATGAAAAGAGTGATAAATGACAATCCTCCTAAACTAAAAGCTAATATAGTTGAAGGAGATGATGTAATTATTGCGATCATTTCTCAAGTGAACATTATGAAAAATGTTAAAGAATGGGTGGTAGACTCTGGGGCTACTCGACACATTTGTAAATAGAGAAGCTTTTTCCTCTTACAAATCTATAGGAGATGATGATGATGAAGTAGTCTACCTTGGAGATTCAAGATCTGCAAAAGTTCTAGGAAAGGACAAAGAGCTTCTAAAACTTACTTTAGAGAAAACTTTAGCCCTTTATGATGTATTGCATGTTCAAACAATTAGAGCTAATGTTGTTTCTATGGCTTTGTTGGGAAAAGTGGGGGTAAAAGTATCTTTTGAGTCTGACAAGATTGTCATGACTAAAAATAATACTTTTGTGGGAAAAGGATACTGTAATCAGAGACTCTTTGTACTTAATGTTGCTAATGTGATAAATGAAAATGCTTCTTCTTCTACTTACATTATTGATTTATTTAATCTATGGCATGCTAGATTAGGACATGTTAATTTTGGTTATCTTAAAAAGATACAATCTCTTGGTTTAATTTCTGGATTTGATTCTTCTTGTATGGAAAAATGTCAAATAACAAATATGTGCTGAGACTAAGATAACTAAAAAAGCATGTTTTCCTATTAATAGAGAAACATATTTATTAAACCTAATTCATACAGACTTAGGTGATTTGAAGCAAACCATGACCAAAGGAGGTAAGAGATATTATGTGATTTCTATAGATGATTTTTCGACATTCACTAAGTTATATTTATTTAGGAATAAAGATTATGCCTTTTCTACTTTTTTATCTTATAAAATTGAAGTAGAAAACCAACTTAATAAGAAAATTAAGAGGGTTAGATCTGATAGAGGTGGAGAATACTTCGCCTTAGATGAATTTTGTGAGAAATAGGGCATCATTCATGAGATAACTCCACCTTATTTACCTAAATCTAATGGTGTAGTTGAGAAAAAAAAAATAGAACTCTTAAAGAAATGATGAATTCTATGTTAGATAGTTCCTCTTCACCTAACAGCTTATGGGGTGAAGCTATTTTATCTGCATGTCACTTACAAAATTAGATTCCATATAAGAAAACTAATAAGACACCTTATGAGTTATGGAAAGGTTATGCACTTAATTTGAAATACTTGAAAGTGTGGGGGTCTCTTGTTAAAGTTATGTTGCCTGAACCTAAGAAAAGGAATTAAAATATCTGATTGCATGTTTATTGGATATGCTGAACACAGTGCTGTCTATCATTTTCTTGTTTTGAAAAATGATGTGCTTGATTCTAATACAATTATTGAGATAAAGAATGCTGAATTCTTTGAACACATTTTTTGACTCTCAGATAAAAATCCTCATGAACCTACTAATAGAGTCATTGAGAACTTTAGTGAAGAATTGAGAAAGAGTAAAAGGCCAAGAAATGAATTATCTTTTGGACATGATTTTTACACTTACTTGATAGAAAATGATACTTTAACATTTTCTGAAGCAATCTCTTCATCTTATGCGAGTTTATGGAAAGAAGCAATTAAAACTAAATTAAACTCAATTTTACAAAATAAAACTTGGATTTTCGCTAATTTACCACCTGGGGCAAGGCCAATTGGTTGTAATTGGATTTTCAAAAAGAAATTTAACCCTAATGGCTTAGTTGATAAATATAAAGCTTGTTTGGTAGCCAAAGAATTTACTCAAAAAGAAAATATTGATTATTTTAATACTTTTGCTCTAGTAACCAGAATTGCTTCAATTCGAGTTTTATTTGCCTTAGCCTCAATTCATAAATTATTTGTACATCCAATAGATGTCAAAACCGCTTTTCTGAATGGTGATTTAGAAGAAGAGATCTATATGACTCAACCTGAAGGATATGTTGAACCGGGACAGGAAAAGAAAGTTTGTAAATTATTCAAATCTCTTTATGGCCTAAAACAAGCTCCTAAGCAGTGGTATGAAAAGTTTAACTAAGTGTTGTTAAGTGATGATTTTTCATCTATTGAAGTGGATAAATGTATATATACCAAAATTGTAAATAATAATTGTGTTATTATAAGTTTATATGTGGATGATATGCTTATATTTGGTACAAGTTTGGAAGTTGTGAATAGTACTAAATTATTTTAGCTTCTAGTTTTGATATGAAAGATATGGGTGAAGCTAAAACAATATTGGGTGTTAGAGTTATAAGAAGGGGTGATGGTATTATGTTGTCACAAGAACGTTATGTTGAGAAACTTCTTAAGAAGTTTGATAATTAGATGTGATATCTGTAAGCACTCCTTATGACCCTAACTCTCAATTGAAAAAAAAAATCATAGTCATTCAGTGGTACAATCTAAATATGTTCAAATTATTGAAAGTTTGATGCATGTAATGAATTTTTCAAGACCAGACATTGCATATACTGTCTATAGATTAAGTAGATATACTCATAACCCAAATCATGAGCATTAGTCTACTTTAACAAGACTAATAAAGTATTTGAGAGGAACCATAAACTATGGTATCCTATATGGAGGTTATCCGATTGTACTAAAAGGGTATAGTAATGCAAATTGGATCTCAGATACAAATGAGTCAAAATCCACTAGTAGCTTTATATTCAGCTTCGGAGGAGGTGCATTTGCGTGGAAGTCATCCTTGCAAACGATTGTTGCAAGATCCTTTATAGAGTTAGAGTTTGTAACTCTAGAATTAGCTGGAACTGAGGCTGATTGGTTAAGGACTTTCTTATCTGATATTCCTTTGGATCTGAAACCTATGCCTTCAGTATCCATGCACTGTGATTCTCAAGCATTAATTCACATTGCCAAGAATAACTTATATAAGGGAAAAAATTAACACATGAGATTGAGACATGATATCGTAAAGCAGCTGCGAAGAGATGAAATAATTTTCATTGATTTCGTAAGGTCATAAGTGAATTTGGCTGATCTTCTGACCAAACCCTTGGGAAAAAAGTTGATTTTGGAAATATTGAAGGGAATGTGACTAAAGCCAATTGAGTAGTCAATTATGACAGAAACCTAACCTATGTGATTGGAGATCCCATGAAATAGATTCATATGGATAATAACAAGTCAAAGTTGACTCTGAAGCACTAATATTAAGTCTCTCCTATGATGTGCGAACAAGTGCTTGTAACTGTAAACTATTTGTGAGTGTTTAGTTAAACTCTTAATGGATTCATATGCCTTGTGGGTGGTATAATTAAGCAGTGTACACTTGATGAATTCACCTATATGAGTGTGGAATGGGTCTGTTTCTATGAGGTTGTTATTGGCTAATCTCTAGAGCATTTATGAATACCTAGGCACGTGTACGGCCTATTTGTGCAAAACAGCGATGAATGACAAATTGTGAGGGTAAAGGTTGAATAATAAAATCTCTAACTTATAATAAGAGGTTATCAGTTCACAGAAGTTATAAGCTTCACTGATAATTTTGTAGGTTATATTTTATTATTCTATGTTTGGTTCATAGTTCAGAAGACATCAAACTTTAAAAACCTTTTATCCATAAATATAACCCAGTGTTTCCTTGTCTTTTTTTTCTTTATCAGATCCTTTTAAAATATGTGGGGGATTGTTGGAATATTTCAAATGCATAAAGCACAACAAATGTTGACCAAGTCTGTATACTCCACTATCTTCTCAACTAAGCCACCAGATTTTTCTCACCCAAACTTCCTTGGTCAATCAAACTTCTAATGTGGAGGAGGATTTTCTCCTCAAATCCCTCATTTACAGTTGTGGTATTTGCCTATAGATACCAAACCATTCTATTCATTTGGGTATATATTTTTCAGAAAGAAGAAAAGCTTTTTCACTCCCATCTTCTTTTCTCTTGTTAAGGATTTTGCTTTATATTAAATTAATAGTGTTACAGTTGGGTTATATTAATTATCTTTTGTCATTCTTGCAACCCACTTTCGTTGAAGAGCTTGTTTAATTCTAGCGGGACTACCAAACTAGTCCTTTAGGATAGTATCAATACGATTCAAGCCTTTGTTCTTTTCCATTAATGTTTCTATTTTCCTAACTTTCTCCTATAGGCGATACAATTTTGCATTGTGCAGTAGCAAGAAAACAATACGAGGCAAGTTCTTCTTACCTTAAATTTTCTCTTTTCCCTTTGCAGTTTGGATCAATCAAAAAATGAAAATTTCTATTGGTAGGTTGTGGATTTCTTGCTTGATAAAAATAACTTGAGTGAGGGCATAGTGGAGATGAAATCCTTGAACAAGAGGGGATTTACACAGTTAGACGTTTTATTATTCCAAGGGGGTGACCGTGAAATTGAGGAGATGCTCAGGTTAGCCAGGGCTAGAAGAGTTGAGGACTTCCACTCCTTGCAGCAGCCCAGTTTCAATCATAATGTGGTTGATACAATATCTGTACAACGATCAGTATTTGAGGAGGGAAGGGCGTCAATCTCTCTTGAAATAGTTGCAAAACTTCTTCAAGTATAATAAGCTTAAAGATGCTCTAGGTAAAGTGAGAAACACACTGCTTATTCTGTCTGTATTAATCGCGACAGCTACATACCAAGACGTGCTTAGTCTACCAAGTTAGGTTTGGCTGCAAGATGATTTGCCTGCAGGCAATACAACTAGTAATGATCCCAGAGCTCCCATACCACACATAGCAGGATGGGCTGCTATGGGGTCTCATAATTGGATTGCTTATGGTTTGTTTCTGGTCTTCAACTCAATTGGGTTTTTCATATCTATTTACATGATAAATTTTCTCACTTTTGGATTCCCATTACAACTTGAGTTACAAGTCTCCCTATTTTCACTTTGTATAACCTATGATACTTCGATGGTTGCAATATCATCGAGCAATGGGATCACTTTCTGCTTCACCATCTCATCCATAGTACTGCCTTTGTTGATTTCTTTAGGAAACTGGATACTCAAAAACAATTCAAAGAGAGTCGAATGCGTTTCAAATGTGCATCAAGATCTCTGAACTGATTTACTGCTTGGAGATGGATAGTTGAAGCTTTATTTGGTTAGTTGATGTTCTTGGATGGGCATAGACGTTTAAGTGCCTTTCCCAGTAAGCTTTGATTGTTTTTTATGCTCTTGAATTTAGTATATCATTCTTGAATAATTTTCAAACCCACCGGTCTTGTCTTCTTTATTTGTGATGATTTAAGAAAGGAAAATTAATCAATTTAGTCCCTTATATTTTTTATTTTAGAATGTTAGATCTCCTTTTTTATTTTCACCTAGTTTGGTCCCTTAACTAATTTTTTTTACCTGAAAAGGTCATTTTGATTGTTACCGTCAATTCTACCATCAAATGTTAAGGGCATTTTTAGTACTTCACTTTTCCACTCACTGAAGATAAACAATAAATCACTGAAAATATTTTATAACATTGTTGTGCATAACAAAGTGATTAATGACATCAGCAAATATGTCACTAATCAAATTACAACCAACATTAACCAAAAGTTTCCGGACCATTGACAATCACAGCCCCTTTTTTTTTAGGAGGGGGTAGGGGGAGTCAGGTATAGTAAGAGGTTGACTTCATCAAATCACCAGTCGCCGGCGTCGTCATAGGCCAGATTATCTTCA
This sequence comes from Voacanga thouarsii, assembly GCA_026120185.1. NCBI lineage: Eukaryota > Viridiplantae > Streptophyta > Magnoliopsida > Gentianales > Apocynaceae > Voacanga > Voacanga thouarsii. Next base: position 1,579,973 of record JANUWF010001622.1, read on the forward strand.
ACCTTCTCCGCAGCATCCTCAGCGATCTTGTCCTTAGCGTAACTAACACCCTCGACTAAAGGGAGACCACCTGGTGCCCGTGCAACTGCACTCACGGCCAATTCCGTTCCCTTCCCACCAAACTTACTCTTCTTCTTCTCCTCGTACACTACCTGGGTGGTCCTATAGGTAGGCTGCTCATACGCAAGTTGACCATAGGGTGGAGGGGGAGTATCGTAGGGTATCTCGAAGGTGGTGTGACCCCGTAGGGTGCACCATAAGGTGTCGATGGTTCAACGTAGTCTCTAGATCCAAGTGGTGGAACACCATAGGAAGGTTTGTAGTATGGATCCGAGGCACGATACCAGGGCTATTGGACGAAAACCTTGCCTACCAATTTACCTTGTGGATGTCTAGAGGGGCGCTTGAGCTCAAGCTTCCTCTCGATGCTGTAACGTTACCTACCTCATCGACAATGTCCCGGATGAAAATACGATGGAGCCGATGAGCGGCTTGGTGCAGTCTTCTGAATCGGCATGGACGATGTCAACGTATAAGGTGGATGCTTCTATGGGGGAATTGAAAGGAATGACAACTATATCGTTCCATTCCGAGTCGGTGTCACCACTCTCGTCGACTCTGGTGGAGCATTTGGCTTTAGGGTCGATCCAAAGGACTGCGTAGGCCTTGAGCCAACCATTACGCCAGTTGACGTTCTTGAGATCCTTTGCCCTGGTAACGATAACCTTTAGCTCGTAGTTTATTAGCAATTGGAAAAGTGAAGTGTTGAAAATACCCTTAACATTTGACGGTAGAATTGATAGTAACGGTCAAAAGGACCTTTTCAGGTAAAAAAAATTAGTTAAGGGACCTAATTATGTGAAAATAAGAAAAAGGGATCTAACCTTTCAAAACAAAAAAAGATAAATGTCTAAATTGGCTAATTTTCCTTTAAGAAATAAATCTCTAAAAAGACTCTTCTTTAGAGAAAAAAAATTGCAAAACACCGAAACATTCCCACTAAATTCAAAACTGTTATGAATTATTGGAATCTCCATTAATTAATGGAGGCTCCACTAATTATGGATTTATGTGAATTATTAGAAGATTTTTATGGATGTCCACCATTTAGTGGAGACACCACTAATTGAGATTAGTGAAAAATGATGTATGCCATGATGTAATCCACTAATTAGAGCTCTATAAATAGAGCTATTCTCTAAGCTTGTAAGACACCATTATTTTGTGAAAGAAAGATTAGTGAAAGAAAGATTAGAGAAAGAATTGTGAGAGAAAGAAAGAGAGAAGTTTGAAGAGAAATTCTTGTGCAAAGAATAGTTAGAATTCTCTTAGTGTGTAGTGTATAGATTTTATTCTAACACTATCCTAATTTTATAACACGTTATCAGCACGAGTCTCTACTGGTACAAAAGCCAGAAGACTAAGCACGAGTTTCTGTCGTTACCAAAGCCAGAAGACAGGTACGCATTTATTGATCTCTATGGCTAACATCGCTAAACTCGAATTTGTAGCCCTTGATATTTCCGGAAAAAATTATATGTCATGGGTTCTCGATGCGTAAATGCATCTAAATGTCGAAGGCCTTAGTGAAACTATTCAAGCAAATAATAGTGCATCTGCACAACACAAGGCTAAAGCTTTGATTTTTATTCGTCGTCATCTCGATGAAAATTTGAAAATGGAATATCTTACCGAAAAAGATCCATATGGCCTGTGGTAAAATTTAAAAGAAAGATTTGACCACCTGAAGATGGTCGTACTACCTACTGCACGGTATGAATGGTTACACCTGAGGTTGCAAGATTTTAAAACCGTGAATGAATATAGCTCCGCAATGTATAAAATTACATCTCAATTAAAATTATGCGGAGAAAAAGTGACTGATGAAGATATGTTGGAGAAGACATTCTCCACCTTTCATGCCTCGAATATTATCCTGCAGCAACAATATCGAGAAAAGGGGTATACAAAATTTACAGATTTAATTACTACCCTCCTCATTGCAGAGAAAAATAATGAGTTATTATTGAGAAATCATGAAGCCAGACCAACTGGCTCAACAGCACTTCCAGAAGTGAATGCTGTTGGCTCCAGCAGAAGCCATCGTTATAGTCGTGGTCGTGGCCATGGCCGTAACCGTGGTCGTGGTTATGGTCGTAGACACGCTCGATATTTCCCTTATCACAATTATAATCAAACTGTGAGAAATACTGGCCACCTGAAGTGGAACAGAAAAGATCATAAGGGAAAAGAAAAAGAAATTGAAGAAAAGCATGAGGATATATGTTATAGATGTGGCATGAAAGGTCATTGGTCACGAAACTGTCGTACGGCTAAGCATTTAGTTGAATTGTATCAATCTTCATTGAAAAATAAAAATGTGGAAGCAAATTTTTCTCAACATCCAATAAATAATGTTGAGGATGATGATATTGATCCTGAAGATCTTAATATCAATATTACCCATATGGATGTATCGGATTTTTTTGAACACCCAGACGGTAGGATAGACCATTTAATTGGTGATAGCAGTATCCAGAAGAACTAAAGCCTCACCCTAATATTTTTGTATTTTCATTTTCATTCTATTCTAATAATATTTACGTTTACATATATATATTTGTGTTCAGATGGCTGTTGTTAATGATGATGTATGCATTATTGATAGTGAAACTACATACACCATACTAAAAAATGAGAAATATTTTTCTGATCTCAAAATGGGAGAAATAAATATTTATACGATAAACGGTAGTGCAAATGTAATTGAGGGCTCCGGAAGAGCTAGTATATTGTTGCCTAAAGGAACAACAATTATTATTGATAAGGCACTATTTTCCTCAAAATTCAGAAGAAATTTATTGAGTTTTAAAGATATCCGCAGAAATGGGTATCATGTTGAAACAAATGAGGAAAATGGGATTGAGCATCTTTTTATTACTCAAATGCATTTGGGTAAGAAATCGGTATTAGAAAAATTGCTGTCTTTTTCTACTGGTCTATATTTTGTAAAAATACGTACAATTGAAATTCATCATCTAGTAAACCAGAAGTTTATTGATCCTATTACTTTTAGCATTTGGCATGACCGGTTGTTCATTCGGGATCTACCATGATGAGAAGAATCATTGAGAATACACATGGTCATCCTTTAAAAAATAAAAGGATATTAACATCAGAAAAATTCGCATGTACTGTATGTTCCCTAGGAAAATTAATTGTTAAACCATCACCAGTAAAAGTAGGAGCTGAAAGTCCTACATTTCTCGAACGGATTCACGGAGATATTTGTGGACCTATTGATCCACCATGTGGACCGTTCAAATATTTTATGGTCTTAATTGATGCATCATCCCGATGGTCACATGTATGTTTATTATCTACTCGCAACCTGGTGTTTGCGAGATTACTTGCTCAAATAATTAAATTACGAGCACAATTTCCGGACCATCACATTAAAAATATCCGTTTGGATAATGCTGGTGAATTTTCATCACATGCTTTTGATGCATATTGCATGTCAATTGGGATTAATGTTGAACATCCTGTAGCTCATGTTCACACACAAAATGGTCTTGTTGAATCTTTGATTAAACGATTACAATTAATTGCTAGACCATTATTAATGAAAACAAATCTCCCAACATCTGCCTGGGGATATGCTATTCTACATGCAGCAACACTTGTACGTATAAGACCAGCTAGTTATCATAAATTCTCTCATTTGCAATTGGCTTTTGGGTCAGAACCAAATATTGCTCATTTAAGAATTTTTGGGTGTGCTGTATATATTCCAATTGCACCAAACTAACGTACAAAGATGGGTCCTCAAAGAAGAAAGGGGATATACGTTGAATATGATTCTCCCTCTATTATCGTGTATGTTGAACCCCCGACAGAGATGTATTTACAGACAAGATTTGCTTGATTGTCATTTTGATGAATCATTATCCCCTAAATTAGGGGAAGAACCAAAACAGTATAAAAAGGATCTTGCTTGGACAACATCATTAAATTATCTTGATCCGCGCACAAACGTATGTGAACTTGAAGTTCAAAAGATAATTCATTTGCAAAGCATTGCAAATCAAATGCCGACGCTTTTGTTGACTCTGGAAGAGTTACAAAATCGCATATTCCAACCTATAAATGCTCCTATTCGAATTGAAATTCCAGCAGAACAAAATATTATACCTATAGTCGCTGAGTCAAAAATACGCTGAAGCGTGGCCGACCTATTGGTTCTAAAGATAAAAATCCTCGAAAGAAAAGAGGATTAAATGATCCGGAAGATCATATTGAAGAAAAGAATGATAAAGACCAAGAGAGAACCGATGACAAAGAACCGAAGTTGATGAAAGTAACACTGAAATTTCTATCAATTATACCACTTTCGGTAGAAGTTGGTATCGGATAGAAACTGTTATTGATAATATATTTGCATACAATATATCTCTTGATGTTACACAGGATAATGATGATCCCGAACCAATATCGCTTGATGAATGTCGGCATAGAAAAGATTGGCTGCAATGGAAAGATGCGATTCAATCGGAGTTAAATGCACCGACAAAACGTGAAGTCTTCGGACTGCAGTCCGAACACCGTAAGGTGTAAAACCCGTTGGCTACAAATGGATATTTGTGCGAAAGCGCAATGAAAAGAGTGAAATCGTTCGATATAAAGCGCGATTAGTAGCCCAAGGTTTTTCACAAAGATCGGGTATTGATTATGATGAAACTTATTCTCCTGTTGTTGATGCTATTACACTCCGATATATTATCAGTTTAGCAAGTACATGAAAAGATAGATATGCGCCTATTAGATGTTGTCATCGCTTACTTGTATGGAAATTTAGAAAATGATGTTTACATGAAAATCCTCGAAGGATTTCATATGCCTGAAGCATATAAACATTATCCTCGTGAAAATTACTCCATCAAGTTGCGAAATCATTATATGACCTGAAGCAATCAGGCGCATGTGGTTCACACGTCTTAGTGAATATTTATTGAAAGCAGGATTTAAAAATGACCAGGTATGTCCATGTGTTTTTATTAAGAAATCTGGTTCTAAATTTGTGATATTAGCTATATATGTTGATGATATTAATCTTATTGGAACTCCTGAAGAGCTCCAAGAAACAATTGATTATTTAAAAAGAGAATTCGAAATCAATGATTTTGGTAAAACCAAATTTTGCCTTGGTTTACAAATTGAACATCTGGAGAGTGGAACATTTATTCATCAATCAACATATACAGCAAAAGTGCTAAAAAGATTTTACATGGACAAAGCACATCCATTGAGTATTCCAATGATTGTCCGATCATTAAATGTGGATAAAGATTCTTTCCGACCTCAAGAAAATGATGAAGAACTCCTTGGTCCTGAAGTACCATATCTCAGTGCAATTGGTGCATTGATGTATCTTGCTAATAATACAAGACCTGATATTGCTTTTGCTATCAATTTATTAGCAAGATTTAGTTATTCACCAACACGATGACATTGGAATGGAATTAAACAAGTCATTCGATATCTCCAAGGAACAATTGATCTCGGATTATTTTATTCAAATAAAACCAGTCCAACACTGATAGGTTATGCAGATGCTGGTTATTTATCTGATCCACATAAAGCACGTTCTCAAACGGGCTATTTATTTACATGTGGAAATACTGCTATATCATGGCGTTCTACGAAACAATCTATAGCAACTACTTCTTCAAATCATGCTGAAATTATAGCCATTCATGAAGCAAGTCGAGAATGTGTATGGCTAAGATCCATGATTCATTATATCCGAGAAAGTTGTGGATTATCATCAATCAAAGGTATTCCAACTCCTCTTTATGAAGACAATGCAGCTTGCATAGCTCAATTACGAGGAGGATATATTAAAGGAGATCGGACAAAACATATTTCACCAAAATTCTTCTTTACTCATGAACTCCAGAAGAAATGTGAAATTGATGTGCTACAAATTCGGTCATGTGATAACCTCACAGATATTTTCACGAAGACTTTACCGACTGCAACATTTGAGAAGTTGAGATATAAAATCGGTATGCGTTGGTTTAAAGATTTAAAGGAATCATCTCATCAGGGGGAGTAATAAACAGACATATAGAATAGTGTTCTCTTTTTCCTTCACTAGATTTTTTTTCCCACTGGGTTTTTATCTAGTAAGGTTTTAACGTGGCATATTCTTTATGTAATGGATGGACATCAAAGTGGGAGTGTTATGAATTATTGGAATCTCCATTAATTAGTGGAGGCTCCACTAATTATGGATTTATGTGAATTATTAGAAGATTTTTATGGATGTCCACCATTTAGTGGAGACACCACTAATTGAGATTAGTGGAAAATGATGTATGACATGATGTAATCCACTAATTAGAGCTCTATAAATAGAGCTATTCTCTAAGCTTGTAAGACACCATTATTTTGTGAAAGAAAGATTAGTGAAAGAATTGTGAGAGAAAGAAAGAGAGAAGTTTGAAGAGAAATTCTTGTGCAAAGAATAGTTAGAATTCTCTTAGTGTGTATTGTGTAGATTTTATTCTAACACTACCCTAATTTTACAACAAAAACTGATTTATTGAAGTTAAGAAAAGAGTATGAACTTATGCAAATAGAAAATTTAGAAATGATCAAATTATATATTTTTATTTTTTGGTTTAACTGATTTTGTTAACGAGAGATAAAGGACAATGGAGAATCTCTTTTATCTAAGTTATCTGATTTTATCAAATTATTCATAAAATCATATAAATTTTTTATTTATAGTTTTTTTTTTCAAATACAATAATTAATATTTTTGTTGATAATTAAGAGTTATTGATAAAAATATAAGGAAAATTACTCTATTTGATCCTTAAAGTTTGGTGTTTGTAATATTTTCGTCCTTAATATTTTTTTTTAGCTGTTATGGTCCTTAATAATTTTTTCTGCAATTATAGTCCATAATTTTTAGTTTTTAGGGACTATAATGGCTGATTTTATAGGCATAAAAATGCAATATTATGGATCATAATGCATAAAAAAATCATAAAGGATCATAACGACAAAAAAAAATATTAGGGATAAAAACTTTACAAATTTCAAATTTTAGGGACCAAATAAACTAATTTTCCAAAAAATCATAAGAATATATTAGGAGATTAATATATTAACTACCCTTTGAAAATGGAAATAAGTTTATAATTTGTGCACTATTTGATTTAAACAAAATTTTTGAATCGAATTTGACGGAATAATAAAATCAATTCAATTCAGTTCAATTTTGAAGTTTAAGTAAAAATTTGGTTTGATTTTTAGTTATTAAAATAAAAAAATCAAGCAATTGAAATTATATTTTTAATTAAAAATATATAATTAATATTAAAATATTAATAAGTAAATAATAATTTGTTTATATTATAAATTATGAATTTTAATATTCCAATTCAATTAAAATTTAATTTAATTGTATTCAATTTTATAAAATTTTCAATTCGATTCGATTTATTGAAAATTTATAATATCCAATAAAAAATCGAAAATAAAAACCAAATTCGAATCGAAAAACAATCAGATAAAACCGAATCTGATAAGATCGTTTGAACAGTCATATCTGATAGCAAACGCAGAATTATAAGACCTAATAGAAGATGTAACTTGAAGGAAGAAGGTCAAATAATTTCATTTTCAATAACATTAGCCCAAAATTTTCATTCTTTCTGATTTGACCCGCACTCATTTTTTCATATATCCATATTTTGAAAATTTTCACATATTTATATTCCTCTATCTTGGTTTGATTAGTGAAATTTATTCCTCTGCTGTCTGTAAATGTACACAACTTTATTATTAAATAATTGTTGGTTATGAAATTTCTTTGACTGAAAGCCCACCGGAAGAATATTCCGCTGTTATATGTTGTATATCAACATTGCCTCAATTTAGTTGTTTCCCTGTATGTGCTGTGCACGTGTACCCATATTTGGAAACCAAGAAGCTCCGTCCCTGAGGCCCGTGTCAAACACGATTTAGTGACCAATTTTTTCAACTTTCCTTTGTAGTCCTTTTCTGTACATACTATCTGAGAAGGAAACAAATCGAGGTGAAAATTGGCAGGCTTTCATTTGTCAAGACTTTAAGAGACTTTTCTCTGCGGCTTTTCAAGCTTGTATCTTTGAATTTTCCACAGTTATATCTGCATTACAGTCAAGGTCAAGGAATCGCCTTTCCATCTTTGGAAAGCAATGCATCACTTGTATAAATGGGTTGCAGAGGAAACGCTGGAATTCGATAAAAAAATCTTGGTTATTTACTCGAAAACATTGTTCAACTAGAAATCATCAACTTGAAGCCTGGTTATATTACCCAGAATAATGGATGAAAGATTGTTCAATGCAGCCTCTACTGGTGATATAGATGCACTGCACCAATTGGTTAAAGAAAATCCATTTGTTCTTGGTGATTCTCCCATGATAAATCTGTATGAGAACCCTCTGAGTATAGCTACAAAAGCTGGGCAGCTAAATTTCGTACAAGAAGTAATCAAGTTGAAGCCTGGATTAGTGAAAGAAATTAACCCAGATGGACTTCGGCCACTTGACATAGCTTCGGCTTATGGCTTTGTGGATATAGTAAAAGCTCTTGTGGCAGCTTCCGATCCCAATATTTGTCGCCTGCCAGGCAGAGATGGAAGAACGGCCCTTCATTATGCTACCATAAATGGAAGGGTTGAAATTATTGATGAATTGCTAGATGCATCTTTAGAGGCTGCTAAAGATGTGACTGCTTTTGGGGAAACGGCCCTCCATTTAGCTGTCAAATACTACAAATTTGATGCCTTTCGACGCCTGCTTGGGTGGCTAGACAACAGTGGCATGAGAAATCTAGTGAATTGGAAAGATAAGGAGGGCAACTCTGTCCTGCACTACGCTGTTTCAAGAAAACAACTAGAGGTAATTTTCAAAGCAGTAGCAGACCATCAATTTAATTTTTGTGATTCTTATTCTCTTAGTTTCTTTGAATTGATTTCCATCTGAGACTCGTTAACGTTGTTGTGCAGATTATAGAGCTATTGCTCAACGAGAACAGTCCCACCAGTGAAAAAATTGAAGTGAATGCTGTGAACAAGAAAGGCCTAACAGCAACGGATATACTAGATATTTTGATCGAGTCTTCAAGTGATGTCCTCATCAGAAAAATCCTCCAAAATGCAGGAGGTCAAGGAGCTCCAGATGTTCGTGTTGTGTCTGAAATACAGTCCTCTGAAGCTGTAGCCACTGGCAAACAACCGGAACCTGCCCAAATTTCTGACAAAAAATCAGGGTATTCGTCTTGGATGGAGGAATATCAATTCAAGAGAGGAAGAGACCCCCCATCTGCAGCACAAAATGCACTACTTGTTATTGCTGCACTGATTGTTACGATCACATTTGAAGCAGGAATAAACCCCCCAAGCTACATATTTGAAGGCGCCAATCAGCCAAGTTATGTAATTACATCAAATAGCACAACTTCTTCGACTTCGAATCTGAATTCAACCTCCCTAGCTGATCAGCTGGCGAAGTCACAGGATACAGTTTCCCTGGTCTCCTTGACTGTTTTCTTGGTAGCAAACACAGTTGCACTTTCTACCTCGTGTAGCATCATAGATTATGTTAGACAAGGATTACCTTTTCAAAGAGAGCTTCGAGTTTCAGGTTTTGCCATGATGTTTGCTTATGGATGGTCATTAGGTAGCACTAAGCCAACAGGAAGAGCAAAGACTATTTCTCTTATTCTTGCATTGTTGGTGCCGGTGCTCATGAGGTCGTTACCAGATCTGGCGAGGTATATTCGGCATCGTAAAGGGGATTCGACTAAAGAGCATCACAAATAGACCATTAAGGAACTTCTTCCAAGAGGGAAATTCTTAGGTGAACCCGGTCCACAGCCCCACTCGTGGACCGGATTCACCTAAACATGACACCTATTCCAGTTGATTATTTTATTCCTAATCCAAGATTTTTCTTTTTTCCCCCCTTTTTCTCCTTATCCTCAACCATGGTTAAGGAATCAGTGAATTTGACATATGAAAATTTGGATTCTTCCGCCAAATTGCCCAAAACATCATATTGCACTATCTCTCTTCTCTCCATCTCTTTCTCTCCACTACTCGCCAGATCTCCTCCTCCTCCTCCTCCTCTCTCTTTCTCTTTCCTTCCGTCATTGTCTTCCTTTCGGCAGCAGCATTCTTTGAAAATTCAAGATCATTTCCCTTCATGGTCTTCATCTTTACAGCTCTTCTCTTCGTTTTCAGTTTTACCCCTACCGTATGATCGTCTGATGCCAATTAGCTCCTTTTGCCCTCCAATCGGGACAAAATCGATGGCCATGTCTGCCCTAGAAAACTACAGACCAGGAATCTTGCCCTGTAAAGTGCTTCACGACGGATCCTGTCTGAGGCGAGGACAGTGTCACCTACTGGTACGGCTGCGCAGACGCCAATTGCTCAGGCAAGCGAATGGTAAAGTTAGGGTTTTGCGATGTGGACAGCAGGGGTGCTAGCCCTATTTCGGGGCAAGCACTCTTGTTGGTTCATATTATTTGGCTCATATTGCTCCATGTTTTTGTGTTGTTCGGGGTTTGATTTGATTTGTACGGAGAGGTTAGATTAATGATCTTTTCACGAAAAATCACAATTAGTTATTGTATTCTTTTGCATTGTAAGTATGAGAGATATTTGTAGACAAATGTTTCCATTTTACAATTATTTCATTCTTTGTTCAAACATGCTGGAAATTTATGTCCATTTGTTCTAGTTGCTTGATTTTTTTTTCCATTTTACTGATTGCTATAAGTTTCATCTTAATCTTGTATGACATTACTTCGTTTATGTCCTCATGCAGTGTCCGTTTCTAGTCTGTTTGATAGATCATTCATTCAACTTGCATACACTTTCCTCTTGGATTACCTGGGGAATAAAAGAAAAAATGAAAAGAGAAAGAAAAATATGTAAAACAGTTGCAGTTATCTCAATTTAAGGTGAAGTGTTTTTCACTTATTGGGGTTCCTTCCTTTCCCATCCTTATGGTGAAGTATCTCACTAATGATCCAAATCAATAATTCTGTTTTTGTCTTTGTTCTGTATTGGTGGTTTTGATGGGTGATTTTGATGGATTTCTTATAATAGGAGAAAGGTAGGCAAATATAAATATTGCATATAGGAGGAAGAATTCGGTGATACTTGGATCAGAATCTGCAAAGATGGATCAGGTCAATAGAGCTCAAGGCAAGTCATTATATTGTTAACTATCAAATTTAACTGTTCTCTTTTGGTTGAACTTGACATCATAGTTTATCTTCTGTCTTGTTGTTTTCAGTAATATTTTAACTATTAAAATGAAACTAAAAGGTATCTATTATAAATATTGATATGTTTATAGAAGCAAGAGAAGTAAAAAATTTGTCTGTGTTGTATTAACAAATCTTTCAATCTCCATACCTCTCAACTAGTTTGCTGCATTGTGCTAGTGCTTCATGATTCAAGAATTCTATGTAGACTATGTGGGTGCCTCTTGGTGCTAATTTTTCTTTGGCCTTTTCATCCCTTTTCATTGATTTTTCTTTCAATATGAATTACTTACAAGAGAAGCTGAAACTATTCTTGCTAGAGCACTGGCCACCTTAGAAGGAATTATTGTGGTGTCTGAAACCCTCAAAGAGCATGGAGCTGTGGAGGTGAGCTTTTTGTTCTTAGACCTTAGCATGTCCAATATTGAAGTCATTGGTTCTTTTCCAGTATGCCTATCTGGTCCAGTAGTTGTGACAAGAAGATACTTTAAAGGAATCTCTAATAACTTTTTCCCATTTTTCTTGCCCCCAAATTCATGAGTTTGTGTTAGATACAATTTTACACACTGAAGCTGGAATTTTTCTAGTGTTTGTGATATCAAAAAATATTTTCATCTAAGCTTTGTAAAATCTTTGTCCATTGCCAAGAATTTTAGGAGTTTTTGAAGTCTACTAATGTCTCTTTTGGTTTGCATCTCTAGAGAGCATGCACTTGTGAGATGATATCATTGTTTCCTTGTTTGTTTTTTGTAGGCTGCAAGTTTGAGAGGTGTAGAGTAATATTCCAGGCATTTAGTAATATTGCCAAAATAGTAGAACACTTATATTTTTACACTGCTTTGGTTGCTCTTTTGATGATCAAATATATCACCAACTTCTGTCTTTTGCATTGATATTGTGTAGGGAACAACACTCCTGCTTCCTGCAGATGCTTCTAATCCTTCTAGGATGATGGGTTAGGTTCTCAATATATATAAAAGCTTGATTGCCAACAATTCTGGCAAGGGTCTTCCTGAGATTTCTCAAGCCTATTTAACAGAAAACATCGACAATGATGATACCTCTATGGAGACTGAAGAGAAATCTAAAACTAGTAAAGGTTGACCATCTTGGTGAAGTTGTTTTCTCATTGCAGAGGTCCAAGGAGGAAGTTTGAGTGTTTTTTGGCTTCCAAAACCCAAATTCTTCTAATTTCTTTACTAATCGAGTAGCAGTTGGAGCTGGACAATTAAACTTGATGAGAGAACACTTAGCTATGTTGTTCTTTTAAAGTTTTGATCTATTCTTGCAAGGGGGATATTCTTTTGAAACTGGATGTGAGAGTATAGGAATATTCTGAAAAATTCTTTCAACTAAATGTAATTTTCTTATAATATTTTCTCAAGAGCAAAGAGACACATGTTTTCTTTTGTCCCATCCTTTTCTTTGTCGACTTTAGTGCTAACCATGTATTGTGCTTTCTTTCGAGCATTAATGAGTTCTCAAATGTGGCGAAGGGTTTTTAATACCCACTAGAATGAGTTGTAAAATGGGTTACTCTTTTGTTCTGCGAAGTTGAAAATTTGGCACTCAAGTTAAAGTTTGTTAATTGGCTATAAATACCATGTCTACAAAGATATTAATACATTTGATTAATTGTAACTATATCCATATTTTACTGTTGCACACCTAAACAGTCATAGCATATCTCTCAAAGCTGAAGTTCTTGTACATGTATTGTGGAGGGTTCTACATCTATGCCATCTTTGCTCTTATTTTCTAGGAAACAAGACGTTCGGAGGAAGTGATGCGTTTATGGAATTTGCAAAGATGTCGAAATACAGTGGCTTTGATGTTCTTGCTAGCATTTTTTTCTTTCTTTTTGCTCTGTCTTGGTTTATACTTCGGCTAGGCTCTAATGATGAACTGCAGAGGAAATGAACCAAGTCTCGTGAAATGATGGTTCTTCTCGGACATCATAAACATCAAATTACTAGACGAACGTAATTCTCCTAGTTCTGAAAGCACCAAGAGTCATCATCATTCATAATAAGAAAACATCTCCCAAAAACCAATCTGATCCCTCGCAACACTACCTATAGGCCACAACACCACACAGACAACACCCCCCCCACACACATAAAATCCAACCACCTCCCCGCTTCCTCAAAAATAATAGCCTAAACATGTGGAAATGAATTATAAAAAAAAAAGGAATTTGAGAAAATAGACTCGGTTAATTGTCACAATTGGCCAATTGAAGCTTCCAATCTAAACCAGTGGTAGTACTTTTGCTAGCTTAAAGTACAACACACACAGAGACTATCAAAAAACAGCAACGCTACAAAGGGCAGGACAATGAATAAGAAAGAGGAAACAAATCATTGGGTTAGATGTAATATACAATTGCAATGTAACTATGTATATGGAGTTTTGAAATTTACCATAAGGTCTGAACATTTTTTAATCCACAGAACATGAAATGAGATCATTATATGCAATCAATAATTTTAAAGTGGAAAAAAAAAAGTAACTAGAACAAATGCCCATAAATTTCCAGCATGTTTCAACAAAGAATGAAATAATTGTAAAGTGGAAACATTTGTCCACAAATATCTCTCATACTTACAATGCATACAAATACAAAAACTAATTGTGATTTCTCATGAAAAGGTCATTAATCTAACCTCTCCAGTACAAATCAAAGCAAACCAAGAAGCAAGGGAAGAAGAATAAAAAAGCATTCCTTCAAAGAGGCTCGAACAACATGAAAACGCCGAGCAGTATGAGCCTAACAATATGAATCAACAAGAGTGCTTGGCTCGAAACACGGTCGGCACCCCTGTTGCCCACATCGCAAAAACCTAACTTGACCACTCGTGTGCCTGTGCAATGGGCGTCTGTGCAGCCATGAAGGGAAGAATTGTGAGGATGAAGACCATGAAGGGAAATGATCTTGAATCTTCAAAGAACACCATTGCCGGAAGGAAGAGAGAGAGAGAGAGAGAGAGAGAGAGAGAGAGAGAGAGATCTGACTAAGTAGTGGAGAGAGATAGGGAGGGGGGGGGAGAAAGTGTCCAATATGATGTTTTGGTGAATTTGGCGGAGGAATCCAAATTTTCAAATGCTAAATTCACTAAGTCCTTAACCATGGTTGAAGTTAAGGAAAAAAAAGAAAAAAAAAATTGGATTGAGAATAAAATAATCAATTGAGACAGGTGTCATGTTTAGGTGAACCCAGTCCACGGGTGGGGCTGTGGACCAGGTCCACCTAAGAATTTCCCTTTCCAAGATGACAGATGATAAATGACTACTACGCAGGCATTGGTGGGGAAGAAAGAATATTTTTATATTTTTGAAATATGTATTTATTTGATCTAAGATTCGATTAATTTAATTGCATGTAATAAACTTTTTAATTAGTAAAATTATTTATTGTATTCATTCCAGGATTTTAAATTAGTAGTATTGAATTATTTTTATAGACTTACTAGTAATTTCCAATTTTAGTCCTTTATGATTTTAGATTTGTAAAGTCTACATATCAATTGGTTTGTTGGGGAACTCAAACCTTTAATGAATTTCATAATTTGATAAAGATTTCTTAATAGCTTTCTCCTTAAATGTCAAATTTTCACTTTTCTCTTTAAATAATTTTCTCTTTTTTTTAAATTTTCTATTCTTCCTTCAATATTTAGATATAGTTTTTTTTAGTAATGTTTCATCATGATTGCTCCCATTATTCTTATTTTAGAGTCTAATGCAGAATCAGAAATCAAATCATGATCTAAACACTTACACTGCCATTTACAAATATGTCATTTGCCATTGTGTCATATACCCCAAGAGTAATATTTAGATATAGTTGATTATTCATATTTTCGTCCCACATGAACGAAATTTTCACCTTTGAAGACACAGTTTTATGGCATACAAACATTTTCAGTGTTTTCCATACGAATTGTGATTAATTTGTGATTGTTTCTCATATTATTTACAATGAAAATTGAACCCTTAAGAAATGATATTTTTAATTTGTCATCCCCTTGCCTTAATAATGAAATAATGGAAGATATGGTTGAATTAATAATTTTGTACATTATCTCAAAAGGAAACAAAATGCCTAAGAGCTACCAGTGGAGATGAAACTTCTTTGCGGGGGGGGACGAGTAATGTATGTGGATCTGTAGAGGAATCTTGCCAATACATCTTGGATCCTGATATGTACAAAGAGAAACCATCAAAGTTTATAGAAAAAAAAGGGATAACAAAATAGAAAGCACAAAAGTAATAGGAGAAGGAAAATCTAGCCAACTGGAGAAGAAGGGAAACTGAGGTAAAGCTCCCAGTAGCGGAAAGGAGGAAGAAGGGGACTTGGCAAAATTCCTAACATAATTGGTGGAAATTCCGCACATTAATGTTATTTTTAAAAGAAATTTCTAAAGTAGAATAATTATAACGAAAATTGTCAATTTAGAAATGTCTTATTTTATAAATAAGCAAAATTTCCAATTTGATTCCTTAACAATTATTTTTAGTCGATAATGATTCCTAATTTTTTTTCATCTTTTTAGATACCATAAATATTTTTTTACAACTCATTTAGTCTTTCCGTCAATCACACCGTTAACTTGCCATTTTTTGTAAGGGCAAATCTGAAACTTCATTATATTTCTACACTGGTAGGTAGACTACACCCGAGCAGAAAGAAAGTGAAGAAATGGATCCGTACCTCCCAGCAAAATCCATGGGTTTTGGTGTTCTTTGGGAGGAAGGTGAGACCATTGTCTCACTAAAAAATGGCTCATAGAAAGCTGTAACCACCCAACCCGCCACCATCTCTTTCTTCCTCTTCGTTTCTTTTTACAGCAACAATCTATTTTTCTCCTATTCTTGTTGTCGTTGCTAATTTATGTCTAATTCTTTTGTGAAAGCATTCGACCTGACTTATGTGATTACACCGACACTGAAGGTAAGGAGAATGGTGTAATATTTTTGTCAGACAAGTTGTCACTCGGTTTGTAGTGTAGACAAAAGTTGCTATTCTTTATTGTTGTCCCATGTCTGCCCAACATGTAGACAAAAAGTGATGCTTTTTTTACTGTTACCTAGCCCCCAATGCATATTCTGTAATGGTTATTAGAATATAGTATAGTGCATAGGGCAAATTCATGTCTTTTTCTTCACGTGTTGCCGTAAATCAAGAGTACTTCTATGGTGTCATGGAACCGGTTACTGTGTTCCCTGAATACTGGATTTGCACACAAATAGATGGAACTAGAGTATTTCTATCTTCTTATCTATAATTTCTCTTTAGTTACTTGAGTGGTATAGATAGATTTAACAATTTTTACAAATAGAGGAACTTTCTGATCTTAGTTCCTGATATTATGTGCCAAAATTAGCACGCAAGTGTTGTTACCAAAATTAATGGATAGCAACCCATAACTTTTAGAAAACTAATCATATAACTACTACAATAGCTTTGGAATGAGGGGGTTAAAAATCAGTACTTACCATTGCATATGCTAAGACTTAATGATCATAGTACTTACTAGATGTCCCTTGAATATTAATTAACAATAAGTTTTCTTTCAAAATTAATATTTTGTAATCGTTTTGTTAGGTCTTGAAGAATTGATTTGCAAATTTGATGCTATTTTCCAAGAGGATAAAAATGCCTATATTGAGTAATCAGAAGTCTAGTAACTCCCCTATCACATCCGAAATGCTTGACTCAAAAATATTTGAGCACTATTTTGAGTTAGCTTTGAAACTACCCTACTATAAATTTTCACTTGATTTTGTAGCCTACTTACACTGCTTAATGAACAACTAATCCTTATCAGATTGATTTGGAATAGCCTGCCCAATGACAAGAGGAGCTCATTTGTTCTTGTGGACTCATTATGATTTAGCATTTATACAACGCGTGACAAAAAGAAAGTCTTAAGTTGGATTGGGAAGGGAGACATTTTCTCAAAGTAATATGTGTTTGTTCCAATTGTGATATAGTACGTTCTCCATTTCTATTTAAATGAAAATGTAGTCTATTTAATGCATGCTAAATATTGATATATTGAACGCTAATGTTGTATTTTTTTTGCTTAGTGGACATTGGCGGCTTCTAATTTTATGTGAATTCAATGAAGAGAATTCGAATTTAAAGAGTCCTTCTATGGTGTTGTTGGACTCATTGTAAACTACAGAAGATATCACAGAACCGCATATTAGAAAGTAATGTCTTGAATCAAATTTTGACTATGTTTGAAGTTCACTTCAAAAAATTAATCATTCCACTAATAACATTATGCACCTATTACAGACTTGTATTGGACATACTGTGTGCAAGTGGAAGGACTGTTTCTAATACATGGTTAAAAAAAATTCTATTGTTGGTTCCTACGGTAAGTTAGTTGGTTCCGTTGCTTTCTTGGAACATTTTTAGTGACTCTTTGGTTGTATGTTGGTGTAGCTACTAAATGTAAAGTGATTTCTTACTTAGGTTCCTCAACAAATAGGAGGTGAAGAATGTGAATTTTATGCTCTATATTATGCCAAATTATTTATGATCAGTGCTCTTACAAGTTTTAGTGTTGATAATGGTTACCCTTATTTTGAAAGTATCTCAGTTGAATTAGTCCCTTTTTTTTTTTCTGTTTTGTAACTAAAACAACTCAGGACTTTTGGAAGATATTCTTATAAGTTCTCTAACGACTTTGTGCTTTTGGGATGATTACAGATGAGAAGGGACTGGTTCAGTACAAAGGAGTTCAATGAATTCAGGCAAAGTCTGTGCTCACCTACTGAAGATGTTCTAGCTAATTTGAGTGAATCAACTCAGGACTCAAGTAATTGGAACAGTGAGATCTTCGATGCTCCAGCAGCAACTATATGTGGTTCAATAAATGGACTGCAAGCCCCCAGCAACAAGCAGTGATGCCAAGATGCAGGAAGTAATTGCAGAAGAAATAGACGCTCTATCTTTTGAACATGATGATATTCCAGCTCCCAATGTGCAGCTAGCAATTGATGTAGAAAAGAGGTATGGAGAGAGTGATCAAAATCATGATGGGTTGGAAGAAACTATCACTGCAAATGAGGGTGAGCATTTTGTAGAAGATGGAGTTGTTATGGAAGGTAATAAGGAAGGTGGACAGTCTGATGCAGGAGATCAGTTTTTGGACTCTGATTATGATCTTACTGATGAGAAAAATGAGGAAGTAATTAAACAAATTGTTGAGGAAGGTATGAGAGATTTTGAAACAGATGTCAGGTTAGAAATTCAAAGACAGAGCACTTTGCCTACACAAAGGGAAGAAGAGCTAACACAACATCAACAATCAAAACAACAAACTCAAACTCAGGCAACATCTTTAGCCACTAACCGTGACGTTGGAGAACAACAATAAGAACAGCAGCAATAAGAACAGCAACCTGTCGACACAAAAAAACAAGAGAGGAGGTAAACATGGTGCTCATAAAAAATATTTACTAAATCCGAATGAGGGGAATGTAAAAAACTTGGAAGCTGACAATAAAGTCCTAGAATAGTGTGCTAGCGATGACACAGATGATTCAGATAGAGACTACTCCAAACCCCCACCATTTAATGAGGAAGAAGTCACGAAGGATATAGACATTGACAATTGGCCATTATTCAATGCAGAGAGAGATATGAATGACCTTTGGTTCGAAGAAGAATTAATTTTTAAGACTAAAAAGGAATTAAAAATAGCTATCATCCATCATGAGGTCAAGTGGGGTAGGATGATTTTTTAAAGAAAAATGATCGAATTAGAGTGAGGGTTGCTTGCAAAGGGAGAAATTGTGATTGGTTGCTATATGCACATAAAGTTGAAGAAATGTCAAGTTTCCAAATATGAACACTGCAGCCCAAGCATACATGTGCAAGATCTACACGCCAACCCCTTGCTTCTTCAAGATTTATTACCTTGAAATATGTGGATGACTTCAGAAGTGAACGGGGTGTGAATGCAACTGAATTTCAAGAAAATGTGCATAAGCAATTGAATGTGCATATCATAAGACCCAAGGTTTATAAAATCAAGACAGAAGCTAAGTTGATGATTGGAGGAATATATAAATACCAATATAAACTTCTAAATGATTATTGCGAGGAAATCAGGAGAACCAACTTAGGTAGCACCACTTACGTTGATGTTGTTGAGGATAAGTAGAAAAGTGAAAGGGTTTTTAGAAAAATGTATGTGCGTTTGGCAACTTTGAGGGAGGGTTTTATAAAAGGTTGTAGAAGACTTGTTGGACTAGATGGGACTTTTTTGAAAGGTCCTCATCTTAGTATCTTGTTGACTGCTATTGGTATTGATGCCAACGATGGCCTTTATCCCATTGCTTATGCCGTTATGGAGGCCGAAACCAAATCACCTTGGACTTAGTTCATAGAGCGGCTCATTGAAGATTTGAATATATGTAAACAACAGGACTGGTGCTTCATCTCTAATAGATAGAAGGTAATATGCAAGCCCCTATTCTTTTCCTCACTTGATTTTTTTCATCAAACTCGTGATTTAAAATCACTTGGTTCTTTTTTTATTTTCAGGGTCTAGGACAAGCAGTACGAAATCTACTGTCCCTTGTGGAACACAGACACTGTGTCAGACACCTATATAACAACTTCAAGCAAAAACACCTGGGGGCTGCTTTGAAAGACGTGATGTGGAAATCTGCAAAGGCTACATATACCAACAAATTTGAGAAAGAAATTCAATTGTTGAAAGACTTTGACGAAGCTACCCATGCTTGGTTGTGTAAACATACACACCCTAAACACTGAAGTAGGTCGCACTTCAACACCCAAACTAAGTGTGATGTTTTATTGAACAACCACAATGAGACATTCAATTTGCAAATCTTGGCGGCAAGGTCCAAATTCATACTTGGTTTGCTTGAAAAAGTACGTGTATATTTAATGTTGAGACTTCAGTCGAGAAGGGCATGAGTTCAAAAGCAAAAGGACAAGATCTACCCAAGGATTAAAAAGAAGCTTGAAAAGTTAGTTGAGGAGTTTGCCTATTGTATTACTTCACATGCCGGGGGTTACAAGTTCGAAATTAGGGATACTAAATCTTCAGAGCAATTTTCAATTGACACAGAGAATAGAAGGTGCACCTACAAAAAATGGGGACTTTTTGGGATCCCTTGCACACATGGAATTTCAACAATTGGATATGAAGGTAATGACTCAAAAGACTATGTTGATGATTGTTGTAGTATTTGCTTCATACAAAAGGGTTTATGAGTCAGTCATACATCCTTACAATAGACCAAATAATTAGCGAAAAAGCAAATTGCCAGAACCGAAGCCTCCTGTGTCCCTAAAGCTTCCAAGCAAACCAAAAAAGAAAAGAAAGCTAGAAGAATGGGAGAAGGCTTGTATAGTTACAACCATCGGTGCAAAGAAACTCTCAAGAGCAGGTTTTAGGAGTACGAAATGTAGGCATTGTGGCTCTTCCAGACATAATGCCAGAAAATGTCCACAAAAAGATAAGAAAAACAATGTTGATAAAGATGGTGGAGCCTAGAACTTAAATAAATGTGGTAGATGTAGATAGTTGGGCCATAATAGAAGGTCATGTAATGCTCAACTCTCAGCACAAGTACTTGAAAGTTCATATGAGTATGAAGTAGCTATGGATCTGACTTTACATGAAAGTTCAATGGATCTGCCACAACCACAGCCGCATCAAGCTCCTATTCCAGATGTTGAAAAGTAAGCCTCGCTGCCAATCACTGAGTATGGGGTGGTGCCAATCTAGGCAAGTCTCGGTGCCTATCACTGATCAAGTCTCAACAGTGCCAATCACTAAGACTAAACAAGTTATATTACCTATCACTGATCAAGCCCCAGTAGTACCAATCACTGAGCAAGCAGAAAGTTCAAGGGTTATTTGCTCTAATGACACCCAATTTTACCAAAGTGAAAGAGTTACACTCGAGACTCACATTTAATTCCTTTTTTTCCTTTTTTTTTTTTTGTGATTCCCCTCCTACTATTTCCATGAAAACAACTTAAAGGAAAGAAGAGGAAGCCAACAAGATGCAGCTGGTATGCACAGATTGGCCATAACAGAGCAACATGCAAAGTTCTTGGAGCTGAGCTAGACCGAAGGAGAACATATGCAACTATTTTGACAAGGGATGATTGAAGGACTAGTTTTACAACCAACAATTTTTATGGCAATCTAGATATTTTGTAGTTGAATACATGGAAAAGTAATGGTCTTCTTCTGGATAGTTAATGATGTTCGGGTAGATATATTGACTAAAAGTTCATATTTTTTGTTGATGTTCTGCTGGGATATATATGCTGACTAATAGGATTGGTTTCATGAATGCTTATTACACAACAGCAGCAACTATTGACTTGTGACAACTGGTCTTTTGATTAATAAACATATTGGTGGGCTTTATTCTCATGGCATTTAATCTTTATCATTGTTGTACTATTGCATTTTGATTTGCATTGAAGATGTTTACAGGATTTTGCTTAAGATACATTGAAGACAGGACCCTTGAATAAATATATATGCAACTATTAATGTGACAGTGTTTGGAGTGACTGTCAGTACACATGTTTTTAAGGGAAGTGATTGCCCACTGCACTATAAAGTCATTGTTGTAGTAAAGCCAATCAGTAAAGAAGTTTACCAAACATACAAAAATCCTTCCAATAAAGATTCACTACCAAGTGCTTATGTGAATTCATTGTGGTATTTTCACCTTTCAGAAATCCAATATCAAATACTGTAAAAAGTATAAGTCCAATGACTAAGAAACAAAAACCAATGCCATCAAGGGAGAATATTAATTAAACATTCTGAAATAGGTCAATGTCCATATTGCAAAGGCAAGTTACAATGTCTAAATCCTTCCAAAACACATAAAAAAACCAACAGATGCCAGCACATCTTGTAGTAATTTTGGGATCAAAACACTCCCAAGTCTTGTACTTTTGACTAAATATTATCAGTCACACAATGTAAGAAATGATCGTTAATGCCTTCTTCCTCCAAGAAATTTTCTCCTTTGCGTTTCTTTCCTCTTCAAGCCTTCTAATCCTCCTAAGCAATCCTACAATTACCACTTTAGATCTGTCACAAATTTCCGGATCAATCCAAAATAAAAAACGACAGCCTCTATTTGCCTACTGTGATGGAAATATTAAAAAAATGGCTAAATAATTATTTTTGCATTCTAATTACAACAGAAGTAATGCATGCCTGAGGCAGGTCACACCAAAGGAATCGCCTTCCCGGGTTTGCATCTGTCCAAGAAGTTAATAAAATTGTTGGTCTTCTATAGTAGCAATAGGAAGAAAGATTTGAAGTGATTCCTCTCTTTTGCTCACTTGAAGACATTGAAGACATGATTTTTTTGGCTAAGAACAAGTAAGATGTTCTTAAATGTAGAACTCCTTTTGCTAGCAACCAAACCTCTTCAATCCACCACCTCTACAAGCCTATTGTTGCTTCTTAGTCGAGTTCTTCTTCACGAGATGAGAAAGAGGAGAATACATAAACTAGATAAGCTGGAGTCGTGGGTTTTACAGTGTAAAAATATAGTGAAGTTCCAGATTTGTCCTTACAAAAAATAGCAAGTTAACAATGTGACTAACGGAATTATACGTAATTACAAAATATTACCAAATTTGGAATATTTACTTAATTATGATTGCGGTCTTATTATATATACTTTGAATTACATTTCAGGTGTATAATACCGTATTTGGTGAAAGAATTGGCCGCCTTTGTATGTATATTTCTTTGTTATTTTTCAAATTTCCAACTGCCTATAGAAATTCAGTAGGACACATCTTACAAATGAGATATTATTTTGGAAGGTCACATCCACAAAATAAGACCTCTTTAAATTCGGAATTTTCTTCAGAATTATCTGGTTCTAAGAATTTCTTTTAAAAATATCTTCAAATTATCTGGATAACTAGAGTAGTGAAGTAGCATACAAAGATGGTATTTAGGGTGTTCATTATTCGATTTGAATCAAAAAATCGAATCGAACTAATTTTAATTTTGATTTTCAGTTCGATTTTAAAATTTATATAAAAATTTGGTTCGATTTTTAATTTTTTTAAAATAAAAAACTGAAAAATTAAAAAATCAAATTATATTTTTAAAATATATAATTAATGTTAAAATATTATTAATTAATTAATAATTTATTTATATTAAAAATTATGATTTTAATATTTTGATTCGATTAAAATTCAATTCAATTTTATTCGATTTTATAAAATTTTCAATTCGATTTAATTTTATTCAAAATTTATAATATCGAATCAAAAATCAAAATTATAAATCAAATTCGAACGGAAATTTTGTTTAAACAGTAATATCTGATAGCAAACTGAGAATTATAAGATATAATAGAGGATGTAACTTGAAGGACGAAGGTCAATTACTTTCATTTTCAACAACATTGGCCCAAAATTTTCATTCTTTCTGATTTGACCCGCACTCATTTTTTCATATATCCATATTTTGAAAATTTTCACATATTTATATTCCTCTATCTTGGTTTGATTATTCCTTTGCTGTCTGTAAATGTACGTAACTTTTTTATTAAATAATTGTTGGTTATGAAATTTCTTTGACTGAAAGCCCACCGGAAGAATATTCCGCTGTTATATGTTGTATATCAACATTGCCTCAATTTCGTTGTTTCCCTGTATGTGCTGTGCACGTGTACCCATATTTGGAAACCAAGAAGCTCCGTCCCTGAGGCCCGTGTCAAACACGATTTAGTGACCAATTTTTTCAACTTTCCTTTGTAGTCCTATTCTGTACATACTATCTGAGAAGGAAACAAATCGAGGTGAAAATTGGCGGGCTTTCATTTGTCAAGACTTTAAGAGACTTTTCTCTGCGGCTTTTCAAGCTTGTATCTTTGAATTTTCCCTAGTTATGTCTGCATTACAGTCAAGGTCAAGGAATCGCCTTTCCATCTTTGGAAAGCAATGACATCACTTGTATAAATGGGTTGCAGAGGAAACTCTGGAATTCGATAAAAAAATCTTGGTTATTTACTCGAAAACATAGTTCAAGTAGAAATCATCAACTTGAAGCCTGGTTATATTACCCAGAATAATGGATGAAAGATTGTTCAATGCAGCCTCTACTGGTGATATAGATGCACTGCACCAATTGGTTAAAGAAAATCCATTTGTTCTTGGTGATTCTCCCATGATAAATCTGTATGAGAACCCTCTGAGTATAGCTACAAAAGCTGGGCAGCTAAATTTCGTACAAGAAGTAATCAAGTTGAAGCCTGGATTAGTGAAAGAAATTAACCCAGATGGACTTCGGCCACTTGACATTGCTTCGGCTTATGGCTTTGTGGATATAGTAAAAGCTCTTGTGGCAGCTTCCGATCCCAATATTTGTCGCCTGCCAGGCAGAGATGGAAGAACGGCCCTTCATTATGCTACCATAAATGGAAGGGTTGAAATTATTGATGAATTGCTAGCTGCATCTTTAGAGGCTGCTAAAGATGTGACTGCTTTTGGGGAAACGGCCCTCCATTTAGCTGTCAAATACTACAAATTTGATGCCTTTCGACGCCTGCTTGGGTGGCTAGACAACAGTGGCATGAGAAATCTAGTGAATTGGAAAGATAAGGAGGGCAACTCTGTCCTGCACTATGCTGTTTCAAGAAAACAACTAGAGGTAATTTTCAAAGCAGTATCAGACCATCAATTTAGTTTTTGTGATTCTTATTCTCTTAGTTTCTTTGAATTGATTTCGATCTGAGACTTGTTAACGTTGTTGTGCAGATTATAGAGCTACTGCTCAACGAGAACAGTCCCACCAGTGAAAAAATTGAAGTGAATGCTGTGAACAAGAAATGCCTAACAGCAATGGATATACTAGATATTTTGATCGAGTCTTCAAGTGATGTCCTCATCAGAAAAATCCTCCAAAATGCAGGTGGTCAAGGTGCTCCAGATGTTCGTGTTGTGTCTGAAATACAGTCCTCTGAAGCTGTAGCCCCTGGCAAACAATCGGAACCTGCCCAAATTTCTGACAAAAAATCAGGGTATTCGTCTTGGATGGAGGAATATCAGTTCAAGAGAGGAAGAGACCCCCCATCTGCAGCACAAAATGCACTACTGGTTATTGCTGCACTGTTTGTCACAATCACATTTGAAGCAGGAATAAACCCCCCAAGCTACATATTTGAATCCACCAATCAGCCAAGTTATGTAGTTACATCAAATAGCACTTCTTCGACTTCGAATCTGAATTCAACCTCCCTAGCTGATCAGCTGGCGAAGTCACAGGATACAGTTTCCCTGGTCTCCTTGACTGTTTTCTTGGTAGCAAACACAATTGCATTTTCTACCTCGTTTAGCATCATAGATTATGTTAGACATGGATTACCTTTTCAAAGAGAGCTCCGAGTTTCAGGTTTAGCCATGATGCTTGCTTATGCATGGTCATTAAGCAAAACTAAGCCAACAGGAAAAGCAAAGGATATTTCTCTTGCTCTTGCAATGGCGATGCCGGTGCTCGTGAGGTTTTTACCAGATCTGGCGAGGTATATTTGGCATCGTAAAGGGGATTCAACTGAAGAGCATCACAAGTAGACCATTTGAACTTCATGATAGATGATAAATGACTATTAGGAAGAAAGTATATTTTTATAGTTTTGGAATATGTATTTATTTGATCTAAGACGCGGTTAATTTAATTGCATGTAATAAACTTTTTAATTTGTAAAATTATTTATTTTATTCATTCCAGTATTTTGAATTTGTAGTATTGAATTATTTTTATAGACTTACTAGCAATTTCCAATTTTAGTCCTTTATGATTTTAGATTTGTAAAGTCTATATATCAATTGGTTTGTTGGAGAATTCAAACCTTTAATGAATTTCATAATTTGATAAAGATTTCTTTCCAGCTTTCTCTTTAAATGTCAATTTTTCACTTTTTTCTTTAAACAATTTTCTTTTTTTTTTATTTTTTATTCTTTCTTCAATATTTAGATATAGTTTTTTTGAGAAATGTTCTATCACGATCGCTCCCATTACTTTTATTTTAGAGTCTAATACAAAATAAAAAATCGAATCGTAACATGAACGCTATCATTTACAAATACGTTATTTGTTAGTGTGTTATATGCTCAAAAGTAATGTTTAGATATAGTTGATTATTCATATTTCCGTCCTACTTGAATGAAATTTTCACCTTTGAAGACAGTTTTATGGCATTCAAACATTGTCAGTGTTTTCCATACGAATTGTGATTAATTTGTGATTGTTTCTCAGATTCTTTACAATGAAAATTGAACCCTTAAGAACTGATATTTTTAATTTGTAATCCCGTTTCCTTAATAATGAAATAATGGAAGATATGGTCGAATTAATAGTTTTGAACATTGTCTCAAAAGGAAACAAAATGCCTAAGAGCCACCAGTAGAGATGAAACTTCCTGGGTGGGGGAGGAGAAGAGAAAGAGTAATGTATCTGGATCTGCATATGAATCTTGCCAATGCATCTTGGATCCTGATATGTACAAAGAGAAACCATCAAAGTTTATGGACAGAAGCAAAAGGAGAAGGAAAATCCAGCCAGCCGGAGAAGAAGGGAAACTGAGGTAAAGCTTCCTGCTCCCAGCAGAGGAAAGGAGGAAGAAGGGGACTTAACATAATTGGTGGAAATTCAGTAAATTAAGTTCCTTTTTAAAAGAAATTTCTAAAGTATAATAATTATAGCAAAAATTCTCAATTTAGAAAGATTTTGTACTAGAAATGTTGCTGGTCCTTCCATCAATTAGGACGCATCTTCCAAATGAGATATTATTTTGGAAGGTCACATCCACAAAATAAGACGTCTCCAAATCCGGAATTTTCTTCAAAATTATCTGGTTCTATGAATTTCTTTTAAATATCTCCAATTTATCTGGAGTAGACTAGTAGTGCAGGAGCCTACAGAGATCTCTGTTGTATTCAGTAATTGTCATTCTTCTTGCCCCATAGTTGGGCCTAAAGGATCACAGGCTTTCCCACAAACAACGATGAGGCCCACCAATCAAAGAGTATTGGATCCTTTTGATTATGATCGAGGCCTTAAGTACTTCTCATGGCTGTATGCTACCTCAATTATTCCCTTTTTCCGCATAAAAATGATGGTACACGCAGCAGCATCTGTAAGGGTAATTGTCAGGGGCTCTGAATATTTCACACTAAAATTGATTTTGATATATCCATAACACCCCCATCCAATATATATATCATTGTATTTTGTGTAAGGAGACATCTTTTAGTACACCTCTAATCTCAATAAAATTAATTGTTTATCTGTTTTATTAAAATTGATAATAGTTAATTTAACACAATTTTTTATATAAAAATAACAGTTAAAATATAATAAAAATATGTATATTTTATAATATTTTATATCAAATTTATGTATATAAAAATAATATATATAAAGTATATTGATTATTTTATAATAAATTATATAATAAAAATTATTATTTTAAAAAAATTAAAATAATAAATATATCAATTTTATTAGGACAGAATGAATAATTTATTATTTTAATTATATAAAAAAAATTGTTACTCTCTTAAAAAAAATTTAACATAATATATATATACACGCACGCTTATTAGATTGATAATTCTCGAATGTAAGAACATGTCCAACCTTCAACGCCCAAAGGGCACACAATAAGCAGAATATCCCTCAACATCGATCATTTGCTGGAAACTACAGAACTACTCCTCTTAACAATAAAGAATTTGCATAGTCCAGATCGATCAACAAAAAGTGCTCTTCGAATACGCTGTCTTCCTCTCTCTCTCTCTCTTCTC
The DNA here is from genome assembly GCA_026120185.1 of Voacanga thouarsii. Classification (NCBI taxonomy): domain Eukaryota; kingdom Viridiplantae; phylum Streptophyta; class Magnoliopsida; order Gentianales; family Apocynaceae; genus Voacanga; species Voacanga thouarsii. Next base: position 1,608,171 of record JANUWF010001622.1, read on the forward strand.
TGGCTGTGTTTCTGAATCAAGTGGGCACATGCACAACAAGTTCATGATTGCACATGTTATGTGTTCCCTTCCCCAGAATCACATACAACTGTCAAAATATACCTTCACTTGTCTTCTCTACCAAATCTAACCCCGCAACACTTTCTGTACACCAAAACCTCTTGGTCTCTTCTCCCACTGCCCTGCATGTCGCCGCTCATCTCTCGCCACCATTCATGTCCCTTTCCAGATTGGGTCTCTGCATGAGCTTTGCCAACCTGTGAAACTATTCTGACCACTCCGATAACGACCTCCATAGTGATTGAAACTTCTGTCTCTGACCCTGTTCTCTAAAAAAGATTACTCTTACAAATGTTATATCATGTACCCTGTAACGTTTTACATGCTCGAGTTATTTTCAAGACGGTATGTCTAGATTAATTTGTCCAACCTGCATAAAGAAATCAAACTAGTGCCTAAATAGTATTTAGATGAAAACCAAGAAACTTAGTCGAACTAAGTCTAGGAGAGGAGATAACAGCAATTCATGGAGGCCAGAGTGCAAAACTTAGGCACACAACTGTACATACCCATTAATTGAGTTCAGGAATAGGTAAAGCAAGAACAAAAGCAGAGCAAAGAACCAATGTGAGTGTGGTCACATGGGTTTGAATTCTGCTGGCCAACCTAATGGGAATGAGAGAAGAGAAACTACATCTACTCTAAACTACATTACAAGATCAATAGTAATTAGTTGAACTTAAACAGCAAGTTGCTGTTGTTGTTGTTGATGGGATGATTCATCTTCATTGAAACATAAGTGGAGCTTTGATGATTTTCCCACATACAAGGAGGATTCTTCTAAGTGCATTGTCGGCTGCAACAGCATCTCTCTTTGGAGATAGGAACAATAGGTGTGAAAAGTTGTGGGAGTCACATTCAAGTGGAATCCCAATCCAAAAAGCAAATCCACTTCCAGGAAGTTCATTTCAGTTGTGCTGATTCCTCCAACCTTAGCATAGTAAGCATTGTTGTAATACCTGAAAATTTTGAACCACAAAAAGTTATTGTTAGCAACTATTTACGAACATCTTGGTTTAGGATTTGTATTTTATCAAGAACTTGATCTTGATCTTAATTACCTTCAACTATTTTACCTTATCAACAACATTATAAGTTCAACCTCGACCACCTAGGCTACCTGTCCACTAATTATATGTACATGGGAATTTAAGTAAACCATGATGCCGAAAGGCTATAAGACAATGGTAGCAGTCAAACAAGGCTTTAAAGAAGCAGGGTTCGTAGATCTAGATGTTAAATTCCAAACTTGTTTTCTTGGGTTTTATGATTTCTGATGGGGTGAAAGTCTGTAAAGCTGGACCGTAGCTTTCAGCAATAATTGTAAAAGTCTTGACCGTGCAACTAACAAATTCAGAATCTGCCCTTTATACCCTCCACCGCACTTTTTGGTTGGCTGTCTTTCAACTGAAGCTCAAAAAATATACAAAAATGGAAACGAATTATCGAGCTGGATTTTATGTTACTGCAGGAAGAGCTTGATTTACCATGTCATGTGAATTGTTAAAGAAATTACATTAGAAACAATCCTAATTATCAGATTTTCCCAAATTTAGAATTCTGAGTTACTCAAAGCATTTTGAAGAAAATATCTCTACAACCATTCCAAACAAAAGATTCAAGATTCAAGAAATTAAGCCAAACCCAGATCAGAATTCGAGAATCAGAACTGAATTATCAAATTATCAAATTCAAGAACTCCATGTTCACCACTGGGGATGGTGGGGGAAGGAATGAATTCAGTGGCCCAAAGCAGAAGATCATCAAAAACACTAAAAGAATTACGCTAACTTACCTATCGTCCATGAATTTTGCAGCAACCATGACACTGGTGATGAGCAGGCGGTGAACATTGAAAGAATTGATGGGCAAAGCGGGTTGGCGCTGAGTGAACCGATCAAGATAAATGTAAGCCACTATGAAGCAAGACGGGCTACAATTGGCATACCTGAGAATTCTCTCCAGGTAATTCTGAATTGAGATGGTTGGCCTAGTGAGGCCATGAAAGACAGAGATTTTCTGCGGCTGGAATCTCCGGTTGAGATCGTTCGACTCCGCCGCTCTTTGAAGCAGCGAAGAGAGGAAGGTGATGAGCTTGGACATCACAGTGGGACTCTCCAGCTCTGCCATTGTTGGTGAGGCGTTTTGAATGGAACACACATGCCTTTTGATGTTGAAATGAAATTTATATATAAAGGCATTTCTTTTTTTAACTCGGCGTAAGTAACAACCTGTAAGATGGTCGTTATTCTGGTATGTAATTTCTGTTGACGAAAATGCCCTTGGGAATTTGAATTATTCCTTGCAAGTCCATCCAACACCCAATGTCCTTTTTGACTTCAAAAGTTTGTGGATTGAGTTGGATCATGGATGTTTGATTCTTTAATTTAAACTCAAGTATGTAAAAGAGGGAAAGATTCATTACGTTGGGTTAATGAGTGCCCTCTTTTTCTCCCTTCAAAAGTTAAAATTTAAAAAAAAAATAATAATGTGTTATGAATTATTGGAATCTCCATTAATTAGTGGAGGCTCCACTAATTATGGATTTATGTGAATTATTAGAAGATTTTTATGGATGTCCACCATTTAGTGGAGACACCATTAATTGAGATTAGTTGAAGATGATGTATGCCATGATGTATTTCACTAATTAGAGCTCTATAAATAGAGCTATTCTCTAAGCTTGTAATACACCATCATTTTGTGAAAGAAATATTAGTGAAAGAAATATTGGAGAAAGAATTGTGAGAGAAAGAAAGAGAGAAGTTTGAAGAGAAATTCTTGTGCAAAGAATAGTTAGAATTTTCTTAGTGTGTAGTGTGTATATTTTATTCTAACACTACCCTAATTTTATAACACGTTATCAGCACGAGTCTCTGCCGTTATTAAAGCCAGAAGACAGGTACGCATTTATTGATCTCGCTAAATTCGAATTTGTAGCCATTGATATTTCGAAAAAAAATTATATGTCATACAAAAATGCATCTAAATGCTAAAAAAAAGGAGATCCATATGTCATGTGGATAAAAAGAAAGATTTGACCACCTGAAGATGGTCGTACTACCCACTACATGGTATGAATGGTTGCACCTGAAGTTGCAAGATTGTAAAACCGTGAACTCCGTGATGTATAAAACTACATCTTAGTTAAAAATTTTACGGAGAAAAAGTTATCGATGAAGTTATATTGGAGAAGACATTCTCCACTTTTCATGTTCTACGAGTAACAATATCGAGAAAAAGGGTATCCAAAATTGACGACTTTAACATGAGTTATTATTGAGAAATCATGAAGCCGGATGAAGCGGCTCAACGAGCACTCCCGAAGTGAATGTCGTTGGCTCCAGTGAAGCCATCGTTATAGTCGTAGTTGTGGCGGTGGCCGTGGTTATGGTCATGGACACACTCGATATTTCCCTTATCACGGAGAAATACGGCCACCGAAGTGGAACGAGAAAAGATAATAAGGGAAAAAGATATTTCCATTAATAATAAGCATCACATCTTTTATTCATATCAATAGTGTTCATATGAACTTGATGATACATGCATATAGTTGCTCTTTTGTAATTGAGTGACAAATGTAAGATGAAGGTTTGTAATTGTTCTTTTTCAATATTTACATTAGAGGATGACAAACAATTAGTAATTATGGACTTCGACTCCTCTTTTTCGACATCCTCCTTCTTTTCTTTCCCCTTTGAGCCGGCATCGAGACTAGTAGCGAGAATTAGCAGTAAAATTACTGCGAAATGAGTCTTAAGATTTTATGATCTCCTTAAGTTTATTATATTTCTTATTATATTTGGCCTTGAAGCATGCTTGTCTCAATTTACGTGTTTGGTCTTCTAACTGCGTATTAGGACTTTCTTCCACCAACTGTTTTTCACATTCCAGATATCGCAATGGCTTCTTTTAATTTCTTCTCGACCATATGTCCTCCTTCTTCTTTATTTTGCATATCCTGTAAATCGAAGTGATATCATCGATTATTTACTTATAAATCTTTCATAGTTTCATACTTGCAAATTATAAGTATGTATGAGAGAGAACACTGGACATTCTTGATTATGGTCTCCAAGCTCACCAACTTCTGTGAGGCCATCGACGAATTCCTAACTCCCTACATCTTTTCTTGAGACAGAGTTATGCCAATATTCAATTCTTTGGTTGCGCTCTTGATTGGTAGGTAAAAGTATTGCGAAATTGTTTCTCTTGATAGTGTCTGGGAGTTATTGCCCTTCTTCTCTCTCTGCCTCTTAATCATCTTCTTCTCCCCAAGAATTTTGTCTGCAATAATATCTTGAACTTCGATATTATGCATTTCATGAGTACTTACTCCAACTTCGTTGTCAAGACCACTCATTATTTCTCCTAGAAAAATAAAATAATATCAGTAAAGGTAATACCATTCAAAATCCATGTTTAAATGGATAATAACCTGGAATCATATTACGGCTTTGTTCAAAATCCATTAGAGAGTAGAATGGATCATGCACAAGCATATCCTCATTCAAAGGAATAGCATCAAGAGGAACGAGTATCAAAAGCGAGTCTCTTGTAGGGGTAGATCAACTTGGTCCAAAGCGAGTATGTTCAAAACTTCCATCGATTTACATAAAAAACAAACCAATAGAGAGTTTAATTTCATTATCAAGCACACTAAAAACAAATGGAAGCCATCAAAGGTATCTCACCTGAAATTAGGAGGAAGCGGTTGGTTTGAAAAGGAAAACATATCAAAATCTTACTGCGTTCGAATTAGGCGAAGCGGTTGGTTTGGAAAGGAAAACATATCAAAATCTTACGTGTTCGAATTAGGCGAAGCGGTTGGTTTGGAAATGAAAATACATCAACATCTGCTGCAAAAACTAAGTCAAAATTTGACCATGTCTCAAATGAATTACGAGTCTCCATATCTCGCTTTGTGATTTTTGTTTTTGATGTTTACTAATGATCGATAACCGATATATATATCGATACATATATATATATATATATATATATATATCTGTATGAGGAAGAAGAAGAGGTAGATGGTAGGTAGAGGGTCGGAGGAGAAGAAAAGACAAGAAAGGAAGATGAAAAGTCGGTATCGGGAAAAGTGAAAAAAAAATAGATATTTTTCTTGACATTTCCTGCTTGTCATCATTTTCTTATATTTATTTTCTTATTCTCTTATGAAATCATTATTCCCTAAATTAAGGGGAGAACAGAAACAGTACAAGAAAGATCGTGATTGGGCAACATCATTAAATTATCTTGATCCGCATACAAGCACATGTGAACTTGAAGTTCAAAAGATAATTCATTTGTAAAGCATTGCAAATCAAATGCCAGACGCTTTTGTTGACTCTAGAAGAGTAACAAAATCGCATATGCCAGCTATAAATGCTCCTATTCGAATTGAAGTTCCAGTAGAACAAAATATTATACCTATAGCTGCTGAGCCAAAAGCATGCCAGAAGCATGGCCGACCTCTTGGTTCTAAAGATAAAAATCCTCGAAAGAAAAGAGGATTAAATGACCCAGAAGATCATATTGAAGAAAAGAATGATAAAGACCAAGAGAGAACTGATGACAAAGAACCAGAAGTTGATGAAAGTAACACTGAAATTTCTATCAATTATACCACTTCCGGTAGAAGTTGGAATCGGATAGAAACTGTTATTGATAATATATTTGCATATAGTATATCTCTTAATGTTACACAGGATAATGATGATCCTGAACCAATATCAGTTGATGAATGTCGGCATAGAAAAGATTGGCTGCAATGGAAAGATGCGATTCAATCGGAGTTAAATGCACTGACAAAACGTGAAGTCTTCGGACTGCGAGTCCGAACACCGGAAGGTGTAAAACCCGTTTGCTACAAATGGATATTTGTGCGAAAGCGCAATGAAAAGAGTGAAATCGTTCGATATAAAGCGCGATTAGTAGCCCAAGGTTTTTCACAAAGACCAGGTATTAATTATGATGAAACTTATTCTCCTGTTGTTGATACTATTACACTCCGATATCTTATTAGTTTGGCAGTACATGAAAAGATAGATATGCGCCTATTAGATGTTGTCACTTGCTTACTTGTATGGAAATTTAAAAAATGATTTTTACATGAAAATCCTCGAAGGATTTCATATGCACGAAGCATATAAACATTATCCTCGTGAAAATTACTCTATCAAGTTGCGAAATCATTACATGGCACTGAAGCCATCCGAGCGCACGTGGTTCAATTATCTTAGTGAATATTGATTGAAAGCGAGATTTAAAATGATCAGGTATGTCCATGTGTTTTTATTAAGAAATCTGGTTCTAAATTTGTGATATTAGCTATATATGTTGATGATATTAATCTTATTGGAACTCTCGAAGAGCTCTAAGAAACAATTGATTATTTAAAAAGAGAATTCGAAATCAAGGATTTTGGTAAAACCAAATTTTGCCTTGGTTTACAAATTGAACATCCGGAGAGTGGAACATTTATTCATCAATCAACATATACAACAAAAGTGCTAAAAGATTTTACATGGACAAAGCACATCCATTGAGTATTCCAATGATCGTCCGATCATTAAATGTGGATAAAGATCCTTTCCGACCTAAAGAAAATGATGAAGAACTCCTTGGTCTCGAAGTACCATATCTCGGTGCAATTGGTGCATTGATGTATCTTGCTAATAATACACGGTCTGATATTGCTTTTGTTGTCAATTTATTAGCAAGATTTAGTTCTTCACCAACACGACGACATTGGAATGGAATTAAACAAGTCCTTCGATATCTCCAAGGTACAATTGATCTCGGATTATTTTATTCAAATAAAACCAGTCCAACATTGATAGGTTATGCGAGATCTCTGGTTATTTATCTGATCCACATAAAGCACGTTCTCAAACGGGCTATCTATTTACATGTGGAAATACTGCTATATCATGGCGTTCTACGAAACAATCTATAGCAGACTACTTCTTCAAATCATGCTTGAAATTATAGCCATTCATGAAGCAAGTCGAGAATGTGTATGGCTAAGATCCATGATTCATTATATCCGAGAAAGTTGTGGATTATCATCAATCAAAGGTATTCCAACTCCTCTTTATGAAGACAATGCAGCTTGCATAGCTCAATTACGAGGAGGATATATTAAAGGAGATCGGACAAAACATATTTCACCAAAATTCTTCTTTACTCATGAACTCCAGAAGAAAGGTGAAATTGATGTGCTACAAATTCGGTCATGTGATAACCTCGCGAGATATTTTCACGAAGACTTTACCGATCGCAACATTTGAGAAGTTGAGATATAAAATCGGTATGCGTCGGTTTAAAGATTTAAAGGAATCATCTCATCGGGGGAGTAATAAACATACATATAGAATAGTGTACTCTTTTTCCTTCACTAGATTTTTTTTCCCACTGGGTTTTTATCTAGTAAGGTTTTAACGAGGCATATTCTTTATGTAATGGATGGACATCCAAGGGGGAGTGTTATGAATTATTGGAATCTCCATTAATTAGTGGAGGCTCCACTAATTATGGATTTATGTGAATTATTAGAAGATTTTTATGGATGTCCACCATTTAGTGGAGACACCATTAATTGAGATTAGTTGAAGATGATGTATGCCATGATGTATTTCACTAATTAGAGCTCTATAAATAGAGCTATTCTCTAAGCTTGTAATACACCATCATTTTGTGAAAGAAAGATTAGTGAAAGAAATATTGGAGAAAGAATTGTGAGAGAAAGAAAGAGAGAAGTTTGAAGAGAAATTCTTGTGCAAAGAATAGTTAGAATTTTCTTAGTGTGTAGTGTGTAGATTTTATTCTAACACTACCCTAATTTTATAACATAATGATACTTTTGATCATAAAGTGATTCTTGAATTAAGGCCTTAGCCCAGCATTGTTGCGTTTCATATAATGGTCATGTGATTACATGTGTTTTAGAGGGTGATATTGTAAATTCAAGGTCCCACCTAAGTGTATTTCATGTGCTATGATTCTATCCACAATTAGGTAGGCAGAGTGAGGATTTGTGTTTCTTTCATAAGTTAGCATTGGTGCATGATGTGATTCTTGTCTCCCATTGCTTCATCAAAAGGGTAGAGGGATTTAAGAACCAAAAAGGATTTAGAAGAAATCACAAGCTAGATTTTGTCAATAATCCTTATTGGATGAGTCTTTGTTCAACTTAGGGGGTAAAATGATTAGTTTGGGTTAAAAAAACAGTAGTATGCAGGCCTTTATTCACACACTAGCTAGTGCCATAAATTAGTATGCTAATTCTTTGACAACTTACAAATTCAATCAATACATTTACAATAAAAATAAATAATATATTTAAAATGATCTGCACATAAAGAATAATTAAATAATAATAATAATAATAATAATAATAATAATTTATATAAATAATAATGTGCCGGTGATACAATATTCGTAAAAATTAAAATAAATAGGATTAAAACAAACGATTTATGGAAAATCTAATCAAAGAAGCACTATAAGCCAGAGGTAAAATTAAGGGGGGAAAAGTTGTAATTTAATCCATTAGATTTGGTCTCATCCAACTTTCAAAGCAGCAGAATGCCAACCCAATCCTGAACTGGACCTGCTGGCGAAGCAGTGGGAAAATGAATGGAAGCTGCTATGGTTGGCAGATTCAAAGTTCATATGGAGGGCATAAAGGACAAAGAAAATACCAGACTTCAATAGGGGACGTCACCCACTTTACAGCAAGATATCTTTCACTTTCTTGCAAATTCTAATATGCTGAGAACGTACACTTATCCCTTCATTTTGTCATCTACTACCAATTTTTTGTGACAAGGAGAAAATATTCGGTTTCATCCCCATATTTTATCAATGCATATTAATGGCAGATCTTTTCTTGGACCATTTTTCGTTGTTCTTCTAATTGCGTAACTGGATTCTGGGGTAAAAAAAATTTGTCGTGAATTCAATTCGTGAACGTAATATATAACACTTTAATATGTATTATATTATTATTATTTTTTAAATAAAATATAATAGTTCATGTTAAGTTGAGTTCATAATAAAATTTTTCTTTTTTTTTTGTTAAAATGAGAGAGATCGATAGAAAATAACTTTAAACACTTTTTTTATGACTTAAAAAATCTTTGGAGGATAAATTTTTTATTTATAGTGCAAATCAGGGAGAGGAAATGGAGATGTCCATGCCAAAAAAGATGTCACAATTAGCTAACCTTAGAAAATTTGACATTACTATGCACTTTGTAAAATTCTCTTTTTCTTTCATGTAAAGAAAAAACAGAGACATTATTTTCTATAAAAGTCTTAAACAAGAGGACAAGAAGCTTGACGCATTTGTTTTCCTTTTAAGCTAAACAAGAAGCAGCATGTCGCTTAAGAGGAGCTCCTTCTCCTAGCTGTGTATGTGTGTAGGCCACAAGCATCCCCCTCCCCCCACAATCCTCTTAATGCTGCTGCCTAATATAATATCTGGTATCCATTTGGCCTTTACTGTACCACACTACTATAGCATACTATTCCATCCTCTATGGCATGTGTTGTCCATGTGAGTCTATATCCTCTTTAACATTTTGTGTTTGTGACCCTCATACTTTGATGTTGTACATTCACAAGAAAGACATTCAATGAATTTGTTTTCCAAAATTAAGAAGACAACTGTAAAATTATCGATTTAATAACGTACTCTAATTAGTATTAAAAAACCTTCTTATAATTGTCAAATAATGCAATACTCAAAGGAACAAAAGGTATTGGCATATTGCCTTTTGGTGGGGCATTTATTGATACTTCCTCTTCAATTTAATGACCTTTCATGTACGATACCAATTGATTGTTAGGTCCTTGACAATGAATAAACAATGAACCTGAGATTTACAATATCAGCCGATCAATCCATGCCATGACAATCGCCGTGTAGCTAAAACCCTCACATGTTATTTCATACAAACCAATGTTACAAGGCAAGGAATAGTTCCTCTTTATATTTATATTTATATATTTATTTATTTATTTAACTGACGGCTATTCTTTTTATTATTATAACTTAATAAGATCTACAAAAATTCAGTCTTTCAGCTTATGATTGTGCTCCCAATTTGGGTACAAAAGGTCGTGTTCTTCAAGTATGAAGGCCATGCACGAAAGATAGTTTTGTCTTGAAATTTGTTATTCTCCCAGCTTATACTTGAATATTATATTTTGATTTAACACAAAAAATTTTAAAAGTATTTAAATATAAATAAATAACCACATTATTTTTACTATCTAGATAATTTTTGTCACTTTGAAACATATTTTTAGAAGCATATCGCCATTAAAACTGAGACAAATATAGCACCTCTAGTTGACAGGGAATAATTAAACGTATATTTTACCATACGATAATTTTGAGCTAGATTCACATTTACTTTTTCTTTTATATACAAATATTTTTATTCTGTCTTTAGGAAGAGGAAATATTAATCAAAATAATGATCTTCATCATTCAAAGAACAGGTAATATGCTTGGATGGTTAAGTTGGGCTTAGGTCAACTGTGTTTCTAATAGAAATGCCCTATAAACAAAATATGGTCAGAATATTATGTGAATTCCCAGACCTCATCATGTGTTTTATGTCAATCCCATGTTGGGAAGCTCATGTCTCAGGAAATGAGGACAGCATCATACTATGATTTAAAAAGAAAGAGAACAGCAGGAGCATGTTTGGCTCACTTACGATACTTGAACTAAATGAGATGCATAGTTCTTTTTAAAGCAACCAAGCAAGCAACCTTAACTGTTTGATCAACACAACTTGTGTGCAGCACCACATTTTCTGTTCTAACAAGACTGCCCTGCAAATACAAACCTATCATGTATATCTAAGCCACCAATGATGAAAAGTAAGGATGCAAAATAATGGAGAGAGATTTTGATTCTCATAACAAACAAGTTCTTAGTAGACAAAATGTCTATACAAAACAGTTTGAAAGAGGAGGAAGAGAAGCGCTCCCTACAGGGAAAGCAGAATAACATGGCATGCCTTTTCAAAGAATCTGAGCATAGAGAAAGCCGTCTTGTACAAGCTAGCAACAAAAGTGCTATTCATAATTCTTCCTTCTGGAATTTTGTCCCTAGCATGGAGGAGAATGGATTGAGGTTAAAAACAGTAAACCCAAAAGTTCTTAAACGTAATCCAGAGTTTAAGACAGGATGGTAGTAAGACACCAAAGGTTTTTACTTCAAATAGATTCTCATAGTGCTATGCAGGTTTGTAGACCCTTATCTCCAGTACATCCTAATTGGTAAGACTAACTATATTTCCACCTACTTTTTGTCATACATAGTAGAAGCAGCACAAGCAAATATTCACAGATAAAAAATGGAGCCCAGATAAGATAATCTCAATCTATCTTCTTACCCCAAGAAAATAGATCAACTTTTTCATTCTACGGATGCAGTGAACTCGATTATTCAAAACATTTGCTTCACAGAAGTGATCAGGAATTGTGACCGTCACTCTGCTTCACACCATTTTAACAGTCATTAACATTTAAGTCGCATTATCTTACTTTAAAAGCATAACTAGCCCATTGCGAGCTTAATTACCTAGCTCAAGCTACCACTCAAAAGCTTCAACCAACTAGCAGTTTAAGAGACTAGAACACAAACATGGCTGATGCTTTCTGGGTAGTTGACCGATGATAATGAGAAAGAGGATGAACTCCATTTCTTCATACTTCATGCTGATTAGGCAGATTAACTCACGTAACTTATGGAATGGCCTTTCCCAACTCATAATAAAACTGACTTGAGGATCATATCAGAAAATCCGCTAGACAAATACTGGTTCCATTCAAAATATTACCCATAATCCCTGTCTATAGTGGCAAGGGAAGAAGATCAGCCTCGACTAAATTGGAAAACCAGATGAAGCCTGTTTGAGATTTTGAAAATATGGAGTTCCCTATAGGCAACCCATAACATGAAATGAAACCAAACAATCCCACTGACAACAGTAAAATATTGCTATGCTTAGCATTGGAGTCTGATTTTGGAAATTCAACAAGAAAGCAGAGAATATTCAAACACATCTAAATGGATAATAATTCATCAGGGGATAGATATACAAGGTACAAATCACCAAGGACTACAGGCTAAACTCCATAGCCACAGGTCAACATATTGCAAAACCAAAAGGTGGAAATAAAAAAGCTTTGGAGTGACAGGATAAAACACAAGTCCTATAGGAGAACACGGGATCTCAAACAATGACCATGATGATGGAATCTCCAAAAATTTAGCTAAGGGCAATTTCTAATTACTGGCAATAATAGTGACCACAAACTTGAAATTGCCAATCCTAACTCTTTCCTTCATAAAAGAGAACAACCAGAATTGCAGTTTCGGAAACCACAAAGATCACATACAAGACCACAGAAAGCCTACAAGAAAGAGAGGATATTTTTTTTTTTAATCAGGAAAAGGTGCTTGTTGAAGAATGCATCTTTTGCTGAAAATTAGTTTAAGAATAAGTCAACTTTGGATTTTCTGTTATTTGCTGATTTTAAGCTAGTTAGTTTTTCAGTTTCCAGAATTTTTTAGATAGGATTTTGAGCAATTCAACTGATCATTTTTCTTGTATAAATATGGCATCATGTCAAATGAAATTTGTGTGCTTTTTCAGCCCCATTCTACCTGTTTTTGCCAACAAATTGGTATCAGAGCCCCTCTTGTTCTTAAGGGCCTGTGAAAGACTTATCCATACCTCACATTAGTAGTTAAAATGGCCTCAAATTTCAGTTCTTCACCTCCTCAGTTTTCTGGAGAAAATTATAACACTTGGGCCATAAAAATGAAGGCTTATTTACAAGCCTTTGACCTATGGGAAGTGGTGGAAAATGACTTGGAACCACTACCATTACCAGCCAATCCAACCTTAGCTCAAATCAAACATCATAATGAGGAGAAGTCCAAAAAATTCAAAGCAAAAACCTGTATTTTCTCAGCTCTTTCAGAGGAAGTTTTCACAAAAATACTGTCTTGTGAAACTCCGAAGCAAATCTGGGATACACTTAGGCAGGAATACCAAGGCAATAATCAGACCAGGAGAATGCAAATATTGAATCTCAGAAGGGAGTTTGAGATTCAAAGGATGAAGGAATTTGATTATATCAAGGACTATGCAGACAAACTCAAAGTTATAATCAACAAGATAAGATCGCTTGGGGAGGAGTTGACTGATAGGAGGATTGTGGAGAAAGTTCTTATCAGTTTGCCGGAAAGATTTGAGTCAAAAATATCTTCCCTTGAGGACTCAAAGAGATCTTTTGCAAATCAGCCTTACGGAGTTGATCAATGCCTTGGAAGCACAGGAACAAAGAAGGGCCATTCGAAAAGAAGCAGTGGTTGAAGGTGCATTTCAAGCTAAAACAAAAGAAAGTGCACAATCTAGTAGTTTTAGCAAAAAAGAGAATGGAGATTGGAGAAGTAAGAAAGGAGTTTCAAACAATAAAAATGGAGGAAACAAAGGGAAATTTTCCCCATGTCCACACTGCAAAAGGACTTCACATTCTCAGAAATATTGTTGGTACAGACCTGATATTCAATGCAGGTCATGTAAACAAATGGGGCATGTGGAGAAGGTATGCAAGAACAAGCACCAAGGTCATCAAGTCCAAGCTATAGAAAACCAGCAAGACCAAGAGGAGCAGTTGTTTGTTGCAACCTGTTTTGCAACTAACAAAAGCAGTGATGCATTGACAGTGGTTGCAGTCACCACATGACTTCCGATGAGAGTATGTTCAGGCAGGTAGATAAGACATACATCTCAAAAGTTAGAATCGGTAATGGAGATTCTTTAGAAGTCAAAGGAAGAGGAGTTGTAGCAGTTGAGACTCCAAAAGGTACCAAATTCATTTCAGACGTGTTATATGTACCTCAAATTGATCAAAATCTTTTAAGTGTGGAATAGCTACTGGAAAAGAATTATTCTGTTTTTTTCAAAGATAACTCATGCATGATATGTGATTCTACTGGTTGTGAGTTATTGTCTGTAAAGATGAAAGATAAGTGCTTCTTGTTAGATTGGAAACATGCTGTTTGTGCGTATTCTGGTTCAGTTGATGAATCAGAACTTTGGCATAAAAGGTTGGGGCATTTCCATTATTCTGCATTGCAGTTTTTGCAGAGAAAGCAGCTTGTGCAGGACATGCCAATAATTTCTCCTAAATCTGAAGTTTGTGAAGTTTGCCAATTTGGAAAGCAATTCAAATTGCCATTTCCAGCCAACAAAGCTTGGAGGGCCAGTGAAAAGCTTCAGCTTGTCCATACGGATGTTTGTGGTCCAATGAAGACCCTCTCTTTTAATGGTAGCAGGTATTTTATTGCTTTCATAGATGATTTTAGCAGAATGTGTTGGGTTTATTTCATGAAATCAAAATCTGAAGTTGCTGATATTTTTTGGAAATTTAAGAACTCGATTGAGAATCAATTTGGTCTGAAAGTGAAAATGGTTAGATCAGACAATGGGACTGAATACACATCTGGAAAGTTTAACAAATTCTGTGAAGATGCAGGCATTGAACACCAATTTTCAGCAACTTATACTCCTCGGCAAAATGGAGTAAGTGAAAGGAAGAATAGGACAATTATGGAGATGTCAAGGTGTTTGTTGTTTGAGAAGAAAATGCCTAAGGAGTTCTGGGCTAAAGCTGTCAATACTTCAGTATATTTACTGAATAGGCTTCCAACAAAAACTCTAAAGGGGAAGACACCATTTGAGGCTTGGCATGGTTACGCACCTTCTCTGCAAAATCTAAAGGTGTTTGGCAGTTTGTGCTACACACATATTCCAAATGTGAAAAGAGAGAAACTAGATTACAAGTCAGAGGTTGGAATTTTTGTTGGCTATAGCAGCACCACCAAAGGTTACAAAGTTTATCAACCTTCAAAGCAGAAGGTAATAGTCAGTAGAGACATCAAGTTCAATGAAAATTCAGCTTGGAATTGGGAAAAAACAGAAAAGGATCCTAGCCAGCCAACTTCATGCTCTGGTCAGCCAACTTCAACGCCTATACTCATAATACAAGAGCAGCAAAACGATGATGACACAGTTGATCAGCAGGAGGATAACATACTTGATGATGAAACATATGATCATACACCTGTTAGAGGTACAAGGTCAATTGTTGATATTTATGCTAGATGTAACCTAGCTGTTTTGGAGCCTGCAGGATATGAAGAAGCTGCAAGGGATCCAAAGTGGATTGATGCAATGAAGGAGGAGTTGAGGATGATAGAGAAAAACCAAACATGGATCTTGGTGGACAAACCTAGTCACAAGAAACCCATTGGGGTAAAGTGGGTGTACAGGACTAAGCTCAACTCTGACGGATCTGTCAATAAATACAAGGCAAGGCTTGTAGTAAAAGGATATGCTCAACAGTTTGGGGTGGATTTTTCAGAAACTTTTGCACCAGTTGCAAGGCTTGACACTATTAGAATGCTTTTGGCATTGGCAGCTCAAAAGACTTGGAAAGTATATCAACTTGATGTCAAATCAGCTTTTCTAAATGGTTATTTGGAGGAGGAAATCTTTATTGAGCAGCCAGATGGTTTTGTAGTACAAGGAAAAGAGGACAAGGTTTATCTACTTAAAAAGGCCTTGTATGGTCTAAAACAGGCTCCAAGAGCTTGGTACAGCAGAATTGATAATCATCTACTCAAGATTGGTTCTCAAAAGAGTTTGAGTGAATCAACTCTGTATGTTAAAATTTCTAATGACGATCTTATTGCAATTTCTTTGTATGTTGATGATCTGCTTGTAACTGGTAGCAATGCAGGACTGGTGCAACAATTTAAAGATCAAATGATGCAAGTTTTTGAGATGACTGACCATGGAGAGATGTTTTTTTTCCTTGGCATGGAAATTCAGCAACAGGAGAAAGGGGTATTTGTTGGACAGTTTAAGTATGCAAGGGAAGTACTTAAAAAGTTCAACATGGAAAAGTGCAAGTCTGTAGGTACGCCTCTGATGCAAAATGAGAAGTTGAGTAAAGATGATGGGACAGCAAAGGTGGATGAAGGCCTATACAGAAGTCTCATAGGTTGTTTAATGTATTTAACAGCAACAAGGCCAGACATTTTATATTCTGTAAGTCTTTTGTCCAGATTCATGCATTGTGCAAGTGAATTACATTTTCGAACTGCTAAAAGAGTACTTAGATATGTTAAAGGCACAGCAGATTTTGGAGTTTGGTTTGGAAGATCTGATAAGTTAAATTTGCATGGTTTTTGTGATAGTGATTGGGGTGGATCTAGTGATATGAGGAGTACTTCTGGATATTTTTTCAGTCTTGGTTCAGGTTTTTTTTCCTGGAGTTCAAAGAAACAAGATGTCATAGCTCAATCAACTGCTGAAGCAGAATATGTTGCTGCTGCTGGAGCTGTTAATCAAGCTTTATGGCTAAGAAAGCTAATGACAGATTTAAATCATGACCAGAAGGAGCCCACAACAATATTTGTTGATAATGAAGCTGCTATATCTATCTCTAAAGAACCAGTTTTTCATGGCAAGACAAAGCATTTTAAGATTAAGTACTATTTTCTTAGAGAAGTTTAGAGAAACAAAGAAGTTTTTTTGGTACATTGCAGGAGTGAGGATCAATTGGCTGATATTCTTACAAAGGCTTTATCCAAAGCCAAATTCGAAGATCTGAGGAAGAGTTTGGGGATTTGCAGCAAAAGAAGCAAGGAGGAGTGTTGAAGAATGCATCTTTTGCTGAAAATTAGTTTAAGAATAAGTCAACTTTGGATTTTCTGTTATTTGCTGATTTTAAACTAGTTAGTTTTTCAGTTTCCAAAATTTTCTAGATAGGATTTTGAGCAATTCAACTGATCCTTTTTCTTGTATAAATATGGCATCATGTCAAATGAAATTTGTGTGCTTCTTCAGCCCCATTCTACCTGTTTTTGCCAACAGTGCTTCTCTTTCTTCTCACGTGAGAAAAGACAAGTGAAAATTGGGAACTTAATGAAATCCTAAAGTACATAGCCTAGGCTAACTCGAGCGACAGAAGCTTGAGGTCTAAACATTTACCTTCAAAAGGCTTTGAGATTTATATTCCCCAATCCACCTTCTTAATCCAGTTGGCTCACATAGGTCAAACAAAATAGTGTAATATTCACAAGCTCCCTGACAGTTGGTTCATAAGCATATCAGCATCATCATCATCATTATCATCTTCAGTTCTATCCTTAGCTATAGCTGGTTCATCTCCAGTAAATGACCCATTGGATATTGGGATATATGACATGTAAACCTTATCATCAAGACAACCCACTTGCCTCAACACCCCCAGCAAAGCCTCCTTGCTTGCTACATCATCTTCTTGTGCACAATACTCAAGAATTGAAGATACATTAGTAGGTTTTGGTCTCCAGCTCTTTGATCCATCAGTTGACACAGCCTCTTTCAAGCAAGACAAAGCCTCAGAAATTCTCCTCTCTCTGATATGGCCTTCTGCAAGAATCTCCCATGTTGTTGAATTTGGCTTTCCTCCAAATTCAATCATATTGTCATAAAATACCTCAGCCTTGTCAGAAAACCCTTGCCTTACATACCAACCTAATAGAAGATTCCCTATTCTAGGGTCATAATTTAACTTAACTGAAAGCCATTCTTCATATATCTTTTCTGCACCTTCAATATCAGCCAGTCTAACTAAAGAAGATATCAAAGCATGGAAACCCAAATTTGGTATGCTGGGAAAGATTGATTTGTAAATATTCCACACACGAATAACTTCTTCCTTTTTACCAAGACTGCCATAGAGACTAA
The DNA here is from genome assembly GCA_026120185.1 of Voacanga thouarsii. Classification (NCBI taxonomy): domain Eukaryota; kingdom Viridiplantae; phylum Streptophyta; class Magnoliopsida; order Gentianales; family Apocynaceae; genus Voacanga; species Voacanga thouarsii. Next base: position 1,626,074 of record JANUWF010001622.1, read on the forward strand.
TGAGATAGTGATATGGAATGCGATCTCGACCTGTGATTCTGCCCTCAATCTTCTTTAAACAGTCTTCAGCTTTTTCCAACTGCCCCAGCTTAATGTACAGCGTAGCCATGGTGCTGAATGTTGTCCAGTTGGGATTGATGGCTGTATCCAGTTTCATTTGTTCCAGTACTTGTTCCATCTTCTCTACAGACCCTTGTGAACCACATGATGACAACCAGATGTTGTAGGAATATATGTCCAATGGAATGTTTTTCCCCATCATTTCTGAAACCACTGCCTCAACCTTGTTGAATTGTTTAAGGTTCATGTAAAGAGTCATTATCACATTATATGGGAGGGAGTGACGGGCATAACCTCTATTTCTCATTTTCTCCATCAGAGATTCAGCATTTTCCCTCATTCTGGCACGGGCATAGGCATTTAGAAGAGCACCATATATACGTTTGTCTTTCAGGGAATCTGGCAGCTTCAAGAAGTATTCTTCAGCACTTGCAACTCCTCGCACTTTAGCAATTAGATCTAACTCAATAGCAGTGTCACTGCTGGTTAATCTGAACCTTTCTTGCCTGTTGTTCATCCACTCATATACCTGTTGAATATGTAAATTTTACTAGGTAAGTTCTTTTATACCATTTGAGCAATGCTCATACACCTACAAAACAAACATAAAAGAAACAAGATTTGGGCAAGGACCCTTTATCACTCGACCAGGGAGCTCTTTTTGTGGGCAATCAAGTACTGCTTCAACGAATTAAAGGCAGTTAAACAGCAACAAGAGGTACTGTTCATCATTATCATTTCTGGTATGGTTAAGGATCATGACACATTAAATTATAAACATATATTCGTTAATTCGCTTTCCAACGAGGCCCCTCATTCTTGATAAACCAAACTTGCACAAAAACTGCTGAAGAGAAGAAAACATCTATGCATATCCTAGATTTCACAAAGCAATATGAAAACCTTTGTCAGGTTCACAATCTAAAGCTTCAGTCTTTTAGAAACACTAAATATCTGAAAATAAAATTGGAGGAATAATTCCACAGTTTTCCGATGCAATTTCGCAATACAATAGAAACTAGGACATTTTGCAGTATTCAACCCACAAATTAATCTTTAGCCCTCAAAAACAATAGTAGACCAACCGTGAAAATATGCACGTACCAAGACGGAAACAACATCGACCAGTCAGAGAAATTAGTAGTATTAAGTTTCTTTACCTCTAGAGCAAGCTTGTAACGGCGGAACTTTCTAAGTTCCTTAACAATTCTACAAAGCTCCCATTTTGAGAGCCTCTTCCCCTCATTTTCCCATTGGTTCAACACACTGGCAGACCCCAATTTTGGGTCCTCCATCAATGATATTCCCTTGTAAACGGCATTCCATTTCACCATGGGCCGCTTCTCATAATCCACCGTTCCATAGCTATGCACCCGTGATATCGAACACGTAAAGACTGGATTTTTATGGCTTGCAATGGGTTTAAGAATGGTTGAATCACAAAACCCATATTGGAACGAAATCGAATGAGATATAGTCGACGACAAAGACCCATGGTGGCTTCCATGATTATGCAGATGCAAAGGAGGTTTTGAGGTTGTGGGCTGGAGCAACATTCTTGCAATAGTAATTCGTGAAGGATTTTCAAAGAACCTGCTTTGTGAAAAGCGTAGTGAATCTGCTGCTCCCGCTTAATTGTGGCAATAGCTTGAAGCACAGTAGCATCAGATAAGAGTGAACGAGCTCAGTCGGGATGAGGGCGGAGCCCGTTCTGATATTTCCATAAGTGTCCAAAATATCTTATAGGTATTTGCCTTTGAAACGATTATTATCAAAAAAAATTATTCTCAATTTGTCTTCATTTAGATTCTACCACTTCCATTTCACAATATAAATTATTTTAATTTTTTTTTCATAATATAAGTGATTATACAAATTTTTATAAAAATTTATTACTATTTTTCTATCTTTATCCCTCCCCTAAATCTCTCTCTTTCCATTAATTATAATCCAACTCTTTCCAATTATCAAAATAAATAAAAATTTAATTAGAAATTTTTTTGAAAGTTTTATTTTAAAATTATTTAAAATTTATAGACCCTTAATTCTTGTGAATAAATCTAAAACGACTTATATTGTGAAATGAAAATAATATTTATTTATTTAGTTGTGTGTATCTATGTAATGAAATTCTAATTTAAATTAAAAAAAAATCCTTTTGCTACGGTGATAACAAACCTTTTTGAGAGTCAATCTCCACTTGTAACACGTTCATGTATATATATTGAAAAGTATCAAAGATTAAGTGCCTAGAAAATTTCAAATATTGTTTGCTTGCAATCTTTCCATATTGAAAGAGGAAAAAACAACCAATTCAATACAATTGTGATGGTACTAACATGAGGCATTTATTTGAAAAGGGGAAAATAAAAACTATCTATAGTTTATCACAAATAACCCCAATATTATTTTGGGTATTAGGAAACTTTGGACGTCTTATCACTATGAAGTATTTTGGGTAATAGGAAGCAAAGATTCCCCATCGGCAGTATAGTCTTGGTTCACAACACCATCCTCCATCTTCCATAGTAGTGCATGAGCAAAAATGATCGGCATGCTTGAAGCCAAAGTCACCAAGAGATGAATAGCAGCACGAGTTAAGATAAGTTCAACTCCTGTGATGATGCTGAGAAGGAAGAAAACAAAGCGTTTGTCGATGATCTTGTGAAGAACAATGGATTCAGGCAGTGCACGCAGCAACTGCACGTACAAGAATGTTATTTCTCTCATGGCCACCAAGAAGACGAGAGAAACCTTCCGCTGTGGAATGAGAGCAATGAAAAGCACAATATACACAAACAGGGCGTAGTATAACGCGAAAGATTTCAAGTTCTTTAAGATTCTGTCTATGGGTGCTTCTTCTGTGGAGGGAATGTTGAAAGGCCACACAATCTTCAATCCATATTGGTTCTTTGAAGAAGTCTGGGATTCATCGTTCTGAGGCATGGGTTGGGAGGGTTGAGCTGCGGATTGCCTTTGTACCACGGTACCGTAACCGGCCATGTCCCTGGGATCCAAAAAGAGATACAAATTGCAGGAGAAGAGTGTGAACTTTCAAGGATTGTTGATGATTTTTGATAGGCTATGAATGAACTGTATATCATACACACAATATAGAAGTATGGAACCAATGAAGGTCAATGCACAGCACAAATGGGACTTGACTGTGGTAGAAAAGTAAACACGACCTCTCTCTCCCCCTCTTGGTCATGTTCTTTCTTCCAAGTCGTCTCTTGGACTTGGTCTTGGTTTGGTGGGCGGCCCGCCCAGTATTTTAATACAGGGGCCCTGTTGTGGGATCTTATCAGAGCAGAGCACCTTCCCATCCAATTAATTATGGAGAGTCCAAGAGACGACTTGGAAGAAAGAAGATGACCAAGACGGGAAGAGAGGTGCATGAGAGAGAAAAATATTGGTTTGGACTTCAGAGCTTTATCTGCAGAAATTGTACAGAGAACCCTACAAAAATACTTGCTCGTCTTCCGGAACATATGGCAAATTTTCAAAGCAGTTTGCACAAACTATTCAGGTGTTCAAATCTTGATGCTTCAAAGGAACTGACTTGTATCCCTAACAACTTATAAATATATAAAAAAAAACGATCAATTTTCTTTTCTAAGTTCCTGCATGACCAGCAGGTTACATACAGTAAGTCATAACACTTTTTGAGGCCCCAGACCTTCCACTGATCCACAAGTAACATTTGTTTGAGTGGTAATTACTAATAACACCTGCTGTGAGGAGTTCAAATTAAAAAAGGTTTCCGGCTACTCTAATTTAGGATCAAGATGCAACCTTTTCCTTGAAAACATCTAGCATCCTGGCCATTGTCTCTGCATAATTTCCTTGTTCCTCACATTGCCATGAACGAAAACTTTGGGTTCCTTGACCTGCAAGTTGTAGAAAACTAGGCACCTTAATCAATGTGCTAGAACTTCGATGATATCAGCATCCAAGCGAGCCACCAGCTTACCAGTAATATGGGAGGAAATACAATTTGAAGTTTTGCCCTTGAGAACCCATCTACACTAAATAGACACTGGAAACCACTAATGTTTGAATGCTCGCTGTGTATAAAAGAAGATTACAAATGCCATCATTTAGCAATAGAAAGGTTAGCCTAGACACAGCAAAATGCTAAAAAATGGATTCAAAACTCACTAGATTATCAAAATGCTTAAAATGAAAAAGAAATAAAAGGAAAGACTCGGAACTCACTTCAAAAGATACGTAAAATTTCTCTTTTCAAATTCGTACACAGGAATCTCTTCTTCTTTAGAGTATCTGAATTAGAAAATAGAGAATTATGAAGCAGAAAATCAACATTGAAGTTGACAGAATTCTAGAATACTTGTGGAAGGCAACATCCTCAATCGCTCTTTGTCCTCCATGACATATTGTGTCATTTTGATTTTTGCATAATAATTAATTCCAAGATTGTAGCAAAATTTCTTCAAAAGGGTTATGCTTAATCACTCTTCAATCATGAACAAAAAAGACCAAATAAAACTGCACACAATCCCTGCTTCCACCATGAGGTGACCTAGGTTAAGTGTTTTCTGTTGATTCTCAACATGTTATGGCAAAAGACAACATTAGTCTTTTCCCAGCTTCAATTATGAGCAAGAAAGAATAAATAAGCTGATTGAAAATTTCCTCATGCTTCTACATACTACACTCATCTCAAAAATGTTGATAGTAGAAAATTAATAATAGAGAAGAATAGTGACAAAATGAGGAGCTCTACCAAATGTTCCCAACCATAGTTCATAGAGGAGTATTATATTAAATGCCACAGGATCTTGAAGTCTTCAAGAATCAATGTACTAATAGTTACTTCTACTTTAACTTTACAGCAATAAGAAAACTTCAGTATCACCCAATGAGATATGAAAACCATTATTAGTAATTAGCATAGAAAGTACGAACCATCAGCCACATACCTCCATGGATAATCATCCTCACAAAAGCGAGAAATTCCATTCATTGCAGATAAAGTGTCAATGTGAACCCAAAGTTCCTCTGAATTGTTTGACAAATGGCCTGTAAATGGCATGCCAAAGTTTCTTACAAGAATGGCCACTTAAAACAAACTATGTACTATTTACACATCAAGCAAAAGAGCAAACAGCAGAAAGAATAATATCATAAGGTATTTGTTATTCCTATATAGTGGAATTTACCACAAGGCAGTGTCTCCAAGTCCTATTTCAACCTTTGGATGGGATGGGATAGAGAATGCAAAATTTTTAGCTTTGCATAATAGTAGAGAACAGATAAAATCACCTATCCCAAAGACATTCAATATTCTCCATAGAATGGACCAACAAGTGATCCAAAAGATTATTAGAAGCCTAATCTGTAAACCCCCGAGAAGCACTTCAACATGTAAGTGTGCCAGCAAAGGGAAAATCCAGAGCCACAAACACTTTCTCCAACTTCACTGGGAAAATGTTATCCCCAAGTGCTGTTCAGTATCAAACAACTCAAAGATTACTAACAGGTCAATAGAAAGATGAAACATCACATTTCCAGTATTTCTTCTCTGCTCCCACTAAAAGGCAAAAAGATGAATAATAAGAAGATTGGAGGATGGACAAACATCAAAATTTTGATTGCTCACGGTTTTTCAAACCAATAGTTTCACAGTAGAGCATCAGAGCAACAAATGTAATTACTGGACCAGTTTCCCCAACAGCAGTACATTCGAAATTTGGAGTGCTGAGCACACTGAGGTTAACACACAAATATGGAAAGCAAATCCCCAATAGAGGGAGAAAGCTTACCAGTCCTGTGTAAATCTTTTAGAGCATGACCACTTGGATAATTCTCATATGATGCCATAAAAGTCACAGTGGTGTACCCTAGACTACAAAAGTTTAAAATCAGCATACATGAGGCAATATGATTCAGTATGTAAGTAAGATGTTTCACATCCTACCTCACCAGGAAAGAACCCAGCAAAGCGATATAAAGATATTTCCAGAATCCCTTCCTCCTATTGTTATATCTAATTAGACATGGATCAATCCCAAGAAAAAGAATTAGCAGCTGCATCAGCAGACAGATATTACAACCTGATATGAAGTTGCCAATAAATAAATATACAAAGAATATGGCTGGACATGTGGTAGGAAAATAGAGAAACTAGACGCAAAGTTACAGTTCCAAATTTTTCAATAATATTCACTTAAGGATAAGGAAAAACATTCATTAACATCAATCCACAAAATGAGAAACAAACCCCGAATAGAAATTGTCAGCGAATACATTTTTCCATCTCAAAAGCCATTGAAGATACTAATATACTAGTTTTCCCATGGAAACCAAAATAGTGTAAATTTCTACTCACCTTCACACCTGCCCTAATGTCTGATTCATGCTCAGACATGAAAGTGGAAACCTTGAGTCAACGAAAGACAATTTCTTTACTCTCATCGTAACTAATTGTTTTCCAAACTTAAAACCCAGATTTAGAATCTTTAACTTTACAAAGGTAGAACCTAGTGACTAGGTTATATGTTGTCTAATAATTATCATAAACATTCTTCCACATCTTGAACATAAGTAAGCTAATATGAAAGACTGGCAAGAAAACAAACTAATTACATCAACCGGTCAAACAAGAGAGAGCAAAGTTCTATAAGCAACTCGACAAGGTTCAGAGCATACTTTGTCAACAGCTCATTTTTTTGTCAGAAAGGAGTTCAAAGTTTGACTCCACTCCCCCACCCGCCCCCACCCAAAAAAAGAAAAAAAAGCCAGCCCCCATAAGATAATAAGATGAAGTACATCCATCTTTAGGAAGGATCAATTTAAAATCTCAAACTATATCAAACTTTAAAAAAAATAAACAACTCTCTTGTTGTTTTGGAGATGGTTATTAGGAACAATCAAAGCCACATACATTCTGCTGGCTGCAACTGAGGCTGATAAATTGAAGATCGGAAGGGAACCAATAATAAAACGAAGTTCCTGCCAAAGGAAAACCATATTTCATCAATACACCTGCAAGAATGTAAATGGTGAGCTATGGAACTATGAAGTTGCTAACTGATACCTTATGAGGAAGCTTGGAGTAAAGTAAAACAAATGAGAAAACAGGGAGGACATAAAGCAAAACCCTTCTATCAAGAAAAGCCCCAAGCTGCAAAGGAAGAAGGCATGAAAAGTGCAGGGAGGATTAAAAATAACATCAAACAAATAATAAGAGAACAATATCTGTAGCAGGTTCATTTGGCGTGCATCTGTGAGGTAAAACCCCACTGAGAGTAAGATAAAGAGTCTAGTCAGATTAGTCATTCAACAAAGATTCGTACTCACGAGAAAGAGGGGATATGCAGCCAATAATGAACGGGGAAGTGCGGAAGTAAAGTACCAGTGGAATGAATGTGTCTAGTAAAGAAAGCGTCAAGGACAAAAAACAAACAATATAATATCGGATAGGAATGTTTTTCTATAATAACTTATCAAGATGATGAAGCACAAGAGAATTAAACATCTCAGAAAACATAAATGACATTTATAGGAGATGAATAAGGGAGGCAGAATAACAAAAAGGACAGCTGTCAGTAATAGGTACTTGTTTGACTCACTAAATCCAAATCACATAATAAGTATTACCAAATCTTACCACCATTCATCTACAAGAAGAATTCATCCAAGCAGATTCCCAAGGTCCATATCCTAAAACATTTAAAAGTGAGGACCAGAGGGGAACATGCAATTTATCTGATAACACTAATAAGATTAAGCCTCTAACAGAAATCCAATTTCAATTAATTTCTAAGGTTTTCTGCAAATAGTATCCCAAGAATTATCTCTGACAAAAGAATACTAAGTCCAGATTCCCAAGAATACAACCCAAAATCCATGTTTGTCTGTAAGCAAAAGGATTTATATGCATTAACTCATAGATATAGCAACTGCTAAGTGTCAAACTTCAGAGTTTCCAAGGGTGAAAGCAAAACAATTTAAACAGGCAAGGAAGTAGAGGGTTATATTGTTTAACCCATCTCACACAACATGGAAAAGTAAATTTAATTGTATAATACTCTCTGCCAATTTATATGATACACAACTCAATGGTAAAACAATATGCAAGGAAGGATACACCCCATTCTGAACTTCGATTTAAGACTGAGTTGAACCAGAACACTTCCAACTCAGGCCACAACAATTTCCTCCACATGATAGAATCAACCAAAGTGGTAAGACCTGTAGTGCAAATAATGGATGACTGGAGATCATTTAGGCACTCCTATTAAGACAATATTGTCTTCATAATTGCTAGTAACAAAAGAATCATATTAATAATGTCAAGTTACAGCAAACCTATGCAAAACAAAGCAGTCGCAATGCAGCACCTTACTGCTCTCCATAATGAAATTGACTTTGACTGCAATTGAAAAATAGCTATTATTATTTCAGAGAGAAAAGCTCAAAGCCAAATTGCTATCAGAAAATTGTGCCCCCTGACACAGATAAATGAGCAGTTGCCACCGTAACACAATTGATGTTGCAATCAAAAGCTCTTTATGAGCTAGGGAGAGAATAACCAAGCTCCAAAAAATCAGAAACAGGCTTATACTACAGAATGGCAATATACTGATACCACCAGATCACTAAGACCAACATCCATCCACGCTCAACAGGTAGGTCTTGTTGTCAAGTTATAGAATACCAAAAAGCAGATATAGGTGATAACCATGCCCACAAGCGATTATTGATTCAAAAGACACTTCAATTTATACATGCAGAACATGAAAATCCCACTGACAATAGGTTAGTGGCAGACTCCCTGATATAGAAATAGAAGATGGAAGGATTGTAGAAAGCATAAGGCCATGCTCAGGAAATCTTATTCCTCTTCCGTCTTCAAATTTCAATGCACTTATCATATCAAGCTCAGGTCATCATTTTACCAAGCCAAATGAACAGGAAAGCAAGAGGAGAGTGAAAATAAATCTCTCTTTTAAGTGCTCTATCCCTTTCGAGAATAAAACATATCAAATGGCCTTTAACATTACCATAGATGAAAGGCAAGACAAACCAAAGTGATAGCATATGCATGCAGAAATTTATCACTAAAACTTTTCTGAATGGAAACTGAAGGATTTTAAGGAGCAAATGGAAAGCAAATATAAAATTAGCTTACCAGCAACAGCTCCAGGCCCAGAGGAGAAATAAGTAACAGCATGTCACATCTGAAGATGACTGTAGCAAATATCTGACCATCAGAAAGCAAAATACTAAAATCTGCCAATCACTGAGAAATATGTTTTTTCTTGAAAGAAAAAGCAGTATGCACATTGTTTGATTACTGCAGTTTAAGACAGAAAACCTTAATAGCAAATAGTGAAATCTCTCAGAGAAAGAAAAGTGTAGATCAACTTAAATCCAAGTTCAGGTTAAGTTCAAAATGTAAAAAAGAACATAACAATCAGAAGGATTTGGGGCTCAAAAATTCAGCGACTAGTTGGCCAAGGGCTGTAGACAATCAAAACTCGTTCCAGATTCCAATAGCGACCAGAGTGGATCTAAGGCAATATTAGTTAAATTATCAGAGATTCTCAGGCAACAAAACTTCACCTTAGTGACTTTGAGCATGAGAACTTGTTTGGTGGATTGAATGAGAATATGGATAGGGAAGTACAATTATATTTCTTCTTTTTCAGATTCTGACAATGATCTTTTACTTGAGAAGCTGCCTGAAGAAAATCTTTTACCACCAGCCAAAGATCTTTTTTACTATCCAGACATGTTGGTGCAACTTACTATACTATATTATTACAATATTTATTGCTTTTGTGCAGTGTATTTTAGGCAGATTTACAGGTCTCTTCACCCTTGGGTTGATGTTTCTAGGCCGAGAGCTGCGGGTGGTGTATTTCCTTGGAAGTTGGTCTACAAAGTATTGGTTCATTTCCTTTGAAGTTGAACCATGAAACCAAGCAGGGAAAGTACAAATTCACAGGAAAACTGGAAGCTTCATTCAATAGACAAAAGGTGATACAAAAGTGGCATGTAACAAGAATAACTTACCAAGCATCTTAGTGCTGCATAGAAACTCCCTTTGAGCCAAAACCCATATGCCAAACTAACTGTAAAACACAAGCTAAAGAAACATCAGTAGCATACACTATTTCTGTGTAATATATTAAAAGCAAAACCTGAAAATTGTTTAAAACTTCTATTAGTTGAATGGTCAAATATGAGGAAAAGGCATGATCAAATTAGATACACTAAAGCATACTCTCAAGTGGACCTCCTTTTCCAGCATGTAGCCATTACCTAAACCAAAGGCCAAAATATTAGGAAGAGGACGTGTGCAGTAAAACAGCATGTGAAACTGGACAGCAGTCAAAACCACGAAGAAGGCTTCAACCTGATAACCAAACTTCTTTTTGATCTGTTCAAACACAATAATCATAGATAATCAATAGAGTTTCCATCAGGCGGAAGCTGAAACCACAATTACAGCCAAAATATAAGCACAAACATATAGGTAAAGACAAATATGTATGGAACTATAGAGTATTTAGATAGTCTACTGCATCATATTTACATAATCTCTGAGTTAGAAAATATTAGATATTACTTACCTGGAGGCGAAAGAAACGCAAAGCAGACAATATGAGGAAACCCAAAACCAAACGAACTGCACAAAACATAGCATTATTAAAATGAATGTTCAATGGATACAACAGTGAGCACTGGTAAGATTGGTGCATCACTAAATAAAACAAAATATGTCCAAAAGTTCCTTCATACTAAGCAGCACAGAACTCTTGAATGAATATTTGCAATTCAACAAAAATCAAAGAAAGAGAATGATGTCTCTTCTTCTGAAGTTTTACAAGTGATACCCACACAAATAAGTGGCGGTATCTTAGACAAATGGACACTTTCTCATTGCAAGTAATTTTAAATAAGAACCATTTCATCCCTAAAATTAAACCAAAGAACTAGGATTAACAAAAGTGTTATTTATAAGTTTACATTTTTTATAAGTTTACATCTTAAAAAATACAGCAAGCGGATTATTTGGGATTTGTCACCGGGTTATTCAACTACAAAGACAAGCTACAACTGTGGGCATAAAAACTTCACAGCACTATCTTGTATGTTAGATGAAGAAGAATGTAGTCAGGTTTGTAAAGTACCTACCTGCATAAAGACTACAGACCTTTGGCAAGTGCATCAAATTCATTGCTAGTACAACTGGAGAAGCTAGTATTGATACAACCAGAGCACCTAAAAGAGTAAGTTAATCACAGTTATAGAATCATTGTTCTAATTATTACATGAACCATATTTTGAGGGACAAAAATAGAAAACTTAGCAAGTAACTCTGAACAATATATTCAAAGACCAAAATTTGTTAATCTTCTCCATGAAATAACTACATTGCTACATCTTTCCGTTTAACAAACCTTTTAAATCCTAAACAACTTAAATGGCTCATAGCCCTCATATCATCTCAACCGTCCCTAACTTCTTCCAATAAAATACAACACCAGCACTTTACTGAAATATCAAAACAATTATTACCTCAATCCCATTTTATGTGTTGTGCTTTCTATTTATACCTTTCCCAAATTATTAGTCCTGATTTTAAAAGTCAAAGCACAAGAACTACCAACCCATCTTGCCCTTTATATGTAATTTTCAAAGAAAGTAATTTAGAGTGATAAATGCCGTTAAACTCATAGGAAACTTGAATTGAAAGGCTTATTTCTATAAATTGATTGTTTATACAGATGCGTTTACATTTTCTGAAACAATGCATAAAGTTGACTATGACAATTAAAATGGGATGGAAGAAGTAAATCTGCTGTACTTATTAGTAGATTATGCAATATATGGAAATAATCAATAGATGTAGAAAGAAGTGAAATTTGAAGTAAATATGACTTCGGTATGATTTATAGCTTGTCTTTGGGAGAGAAATTGAGTAAAAAACTGCAGAGAAAGCAGCATAGGAAAATACCTTTTTGCCAGTAGGATCTATGGTGGTTATTCTAGGACAAATATGGGACTCAGGTATACGATTTTCCTATTATTGTATTTTTTTTTTCTTCCTATCTGCTTCTTAAATTAAAGATACAAGCAAAAAAGAAGAGGGCTTCAGCCAATTCCTTCATTATTCAAATTCTTGCTCAAATTCCAAAAATAAATAATTTTTTTTTTTAAAAAAATCATCATTTCCTTGACCTATCAATTGCTTGCAGCAGAACTAATACAAGACTATTAGCAATGACAACTTTTAGGCTGTCAATCATTTAACTTCAGTCCCTATAATTCAATCAATTCCAAATAACTAAATGCACGTAATATTTGAAATATACTTTGAAACCAACTATTTATCCAAAGTAACACTCACCAGTAAAAGTACGAGGAACAACTCCAGCGAATTCCAAATGATCATACTGGGGTAGTAACACACCCACCAAAGCCAAAAAAAAAAAAAACATATTATTCCCACATACATACAAAAAATAAAAAAATAATTCCCAGTAAAACAAGAAAAACACGACACTAAAATTCAAGAAAACAGAACATGGAAGTTATTTACCCTTTCTACATGGTGCCTATGGTATAAAATATCGTGCATTGCCTGAACACGAGGGGGAAAAAAAATCAACTTGATTCCCTTTTTTCCAAGGAGAAATCAAATAGCGTAAAACCCTTCTCGGCTTATAAGTAACAATGTCCAAAGAGTATTGAAGTATACCTGAATATTGAAGCTTTCTTCAACTTTTGTATAAGGAACCATAAAGACGTAAAACGCAGCAATCGATCCCAGCAACAAGTCGTAGCCTTTCAAGAAAATGTTTCCAGAATCACTAAACACTTACCATATAAGCACTTAAGAAATGAAGAAACTGGATACGAATTTAGAAAAACAAAATTCACCGTAAAGTTGAATAATTTTCGGAAAATCACGAGCCATGGTTGCAGAGGGAGACTGATGGGAGCTTCGAAGACGAGAGAGCCCGTTGAAGAATCGATGAGGGTATTCCAAGAAGAGTCGTCGCCGGGACACGATTTCTGCTGAAAACGTGCTAGCTGGTTCCGCTTCATGCTTTGATCAACTCGGCACTCTTATTGGCTGACGGTGGAAGGAATAAAGGTTTAATGTGAATTTAGACCCTCGAAATAAGCAAAAATGTCAATTTGATCCCGATAACGTTTTTTGAAGAATTATTCCCTATGATTTGATGAAATATCATGATTTTTTGTCCTAATTTAGTTTCCCAATAATTTTCACTAAACTAACAGAGACCGATTCAACAAATATTTTTCTTTAATTATGAATAAAATATTATTAAATAATTGAAATTAATGATACACTAGTTTCGTTGCAATTAAATTAACTTTATTTGATTTGACAAGAAATTTTATATAAAAAATTATAATATAATTTAAGTCATATAATACTTTATAATAAATCTAAACATATAAAGATAATATATAATCTTAATCTTAATCATTTTATAATATATAATATATTAAAAAAATTTAAATGCATTAATTTTTTAGAACAACATAAAATAATAGCAAATTAATTTAGTTAATATGGATAGAGTAATTTCATTCGCAAATATGATCAAGAAACCAAAACTAGTTGTACTTGGAAAAGGAAAACCTCATCATTTCTTGTCATGGATATAAAAAATATCTAATCCACCAACAAGAATTTGATTTCTTCGACTACAAGAACATTTGGCTTTAGCTTATGCTTAATTAGTTAACAAAGTAAACTCTCCTTCCATGCTAGTTTCATGCTGAAAGCACGTATTGTCATTCATTTTCCTCTTTCTTTCCTTTTAAAGAGAAATCTAGAATATTTAGAATATTTAGATATATATACAAGTTGTTAACTTGTAAGAAGATTCTAGATTCTAATGCTGGCCTATAAGTAGGGCCAAGCCCCCCTATTTATAAACATCAAAGAATACAAGCAAAGTTCTCGCTTTCTTGCTATCTTTCAGCTATCTCACCGTTTTTTCACTTAGTTTCCATTTAAATACTTAACCACCTTATTTCCATTTCTTTTTCCATCTTTGGTTCCCTTTAGACTTATCTAGCTAATCTTTCCTAAGTTAGTCTTTATTTCCATCTCTTTTTCCGTCTTTCATTCCCTTTAGGCTTATCTAGCAATCTTTCCTAAGTTAATCTTTCCTAAATTAATCTTAAAAAGTAGCTAGAGTTGCACGGGCTATCTTGATTAAAATTGCCAACCCGTAACAAAATTCCTGCTATAATATCATACGTAAAATTTCATTGAAACAAAATTTAAATACTTTTTATACAAAATATAATCATAACGTGTTTTTTTATTATAATCCCGAAAGACAAGAGAAGGTAATCTCTATGCGTTATTAAACATATTGAAAAAATGTATTATTGATAAAATTGGAACTCAGCGCAAAGAGAAAGATGGAGTGGCTTCCCTTTTTTAAGGCTTAAGCTTTTGGGAGTCAGATTACCACCATTTTTGTCCCCTTTTTTTTTCCCTTCATGGAACCCAAAAACATATATTTACAAATCTCTCAATCTAATTCGGGTTAATTAATGAAGAAATGAATAGTTGTTTTGAGGACTTCATTGAAAAGGACGAAGCTTTCCATTCTTTTATGCTTGGACGTTATTGAAAATTTTCCCTACTCCTTTTTCCTTTTACCTTGTCTTGTTTAAATCCGAAGTTAGCATAGGGGATCACGGGAGAGGTGTAAAAACTTTAGCATCTAAGAAAGCAAACAATGATGTTTTTTCAGTCGGGCGGTGGAAGTTTATTAGATCAGATAATTTCTGCAGAAATCATAGGTCAAAAAGCAAATGATACTCAGCCGTTTTCGTTCAAAGGCTGTCGACACGAATCTTTAGCTGCAAGAAAAATACAATTACTTTCGGTCGGAATTGGAAAGTGCCACACTAACTTCTCCTCAAGAAAACAACTAAAAAAACCAATCAGCAAACCAGTAAATTGTAAAGCACATGATCTTATAAGCAGAGATCATGAGTACTTCCCAAGCAATAACAAGATATCCAAGTCTCTATTACCTGCTGACTGAGATCCTGAGGATGTAACAGACCAGCTGCTCATCTGGGGTTTGCTCTCGTACTGGTATAATTTTCTTGCAAATCTAATGATGAGAATGGTTTTCTAAATGACGAAAAGACTGAAGCAAACATTCTTGTACATTAACTATAAAATTATACATACACACTTGCATGAACTGTTCTCTTACATAGATATTAAAATGAGGTAAAACATTCATGTTCAGAGGAGTTTGAGTCATCACAAGGAGAGTGGTTGTGTCTACCTTCATAGGTTGTGATCACCATTCGACAATCCTCTGATAATCGTTCAACTCTTTTCTTCACTCGACAATTATTGTGTGTACATCGATAGTAACTTCTGTAGAAATGAAAGTGGTAAAATTTGTAAATAAAAAATACATCAAACTACTTATAAGATAATTAAAAATACAAGATTTTATTAAAAGTTGGGAAATTGTTAAAAATAAATTGCCAAAGATATACATGATTCAGATTGCTCGATTCAATCTCAAGTCCATGCCCAAAACTTGTTAATTTCTTTTCCTTTATTAAAATTCTAAAACTAATTTTGGCTATTTTCTTGGTTGCTGGCTAGGATTTGAATCCGTCTAAGCCATATTCATAAAATGCATGAAAGAAGTAATGCTTTGTTATGTTTTAGTTTAAAATAGAAATTTGATTTTGGAGGAATGACGTATACCTAAGATCAGATCGATCAAGGGGCAAGATTTATATAATATTAGAACTTTCAGAACAAGATATGGTCATACAAAAGCTGTGAAAATAATATTGTAGATGATTTTCAGTTCTTGAGAAATTTGATAAAATTACATAAAAATACATTTAAGTAATTGAAATCGTTAACCCAATAACTGTTGTTTAAATTGGATATATGCAAATCCAGTTCCACTTCCAATTCTATAAAAATTTTATGACATATTCAAATTCAGTGGTCTGATGAGAGGTAATTTGCTTTCCTCATGCACTTAATTTGAAATTTTAATTATTAGAGACCGTATTGTTAATCACCTTAATTCTCTTGAATTCAACAACATTTCATCACTTGCTACAATGCTATCTTCGTCCCCTTTTTTCTTTTTTCTTTTTTTCCCTGCTCACTTGAGAAGGGAAGTCGAGTGTGAAAACTGAACTTCCTACAGAGGATGAATGTGATATAGGTTAATTATGGTACTTCTATTCTCCCTATTTTACTAATTATATATTTATATAATCTTAAATCATTGTTACAACATGTATTATGCAAAATTATTATATATAAATTGTCATCCCTATGCTGTAGTATACAGTACCTCCAATACAAATTTTCCTTGTCCACTTGAAAGCCACTATATATGGTGCCTAGAGATATCGAGGAAATATGTTCCACTACTTTGTTATTACAATACTGTTATTACAATACCATTGACCCATCATAAGTCTCCCCACTAAAATAATCCATCAACGGTCTCTAGACCTAGTCCATAGAAGCCATTAGGGGGAGGGGGTGAATGATATTGAGTTGTATATTCAAAAGGAATATTGGAGATAATAAGGCAAACAAGAAAGAACATGCTCAAGAATTAGTAAAGGTTATTTGAGCAATGCATCATCAACTTTAACATCTGCTAAAAATCTTCAATTCCTTCGGTTAACCAACCTTCGTCAATAATATATATTTGTTCCATATCCCTAAGCATTACTCAATAAGAACCAAGAATGCTTGATAATTACACAATTCTTGAGTACATAAAAGACTAGAAAACTTTGTTGGTTAAGAAACTTAAACTGGTTAATTGCACCCTAAGTACTCCATTAATTAAATTATATCTATATATATATATATATATATATATATATATATATATATTGAATATGTAAATTAGCCACAATATTGTTATGTGTAATTATTAAGAAAAATATATATAATTATTGAAATATTGATAATGTGTACAATATGCTAGCAAAGTATAAGGATTAATAAATCTACACCTCCAAACCGCTTAAAGAGTGAAGGAATTATTAAGGATTCAACATAGAAAATGCACCCCTATCAATGAGGTAAAGAAGGCATACTCATGATTCTAAGCTTAATTTTCTCAAGGTTTAAGGATCAAATATTCTCTTTTGATTAAATTTTGAGTTAATCAGAAAACTTGAAAAGATTTAGAGTTGTATAAATGCATAAATTGGTATGAAACCTCATAAATTTTATGCTTTTATGTGCAAAACTTCCATGAACCTCCTTAAGTAATAAAATTCTGAGGTTAGATTCTAGACATGTTTGAAATTTCTCTTTTAATAATACGCATGTTGCTTTTCTTTATCATTTTGGAGATCCTTTAAAGTTGATTTTCTAAGTGCTTCTAGCTTGCTTATAAGTTCCTAGACAATTACCATTTGAATTTGAAAAACAATTTTCTTCTCAGTTCTATCTCTTCTGTGTATATATGATTTCAGTCGGACCAAAAGGATGATCCGAGATTTCAAGCAAATCTCGGCTCCTATGTCATGGTAAATACTGGAACAATTATCATTGATTAGAATGATCATTTATGCAAAATGATGATATGGTTCTCCCCATAAGACATTCTGTAATTCAAGGAAACTTCAAAGTCTCACATGAAAAGGTTACATGAATATATTTGGAATGTGCAACGTATGAATAAGAAGAGCCAATATACACTACCAAATGAGGGAAAAGAAAAAGGGATGAGCACATGTCCCCGGTAAGTATCAAACCTGAGACCTCTCGATCTATGTAAGAAATATGTTATTAATTGAGCAATTACCTTGAATTGTAACTAATAGAAGTTATAAGTTTTTAGCACGTTCCTCCTACCAATCTATTTCCTCCTTAAATAATCTCACTTATATAATTTAACCATCTGAGCTTAATTAATTAATCGAGGGCTCCTATATCCCCATTAGTTTCCTTATTTAAGAAGACACGGAAGGACTCCCAACTATACTTCATCAATATATTTAAGAACACAAATTATCACAGTGAAATATTCTTTTTCCTCAATTAGAATAAGCCAAAGAAAAAGATATTCCATTTTTATAAAGCAATTTACTACTATAAAACAGTTGAGAAAAGAAGTGACAAGGACAAGAAATCGAATTATATGCAATCAGCTTCATATTTATGTTTCCCACTTTAGGCTGAAAGCCTGAAATTATTTCAAGATTCAATCGCTCTTCCAGAACCCATGTCTTGTTACTTACAGAATAATGTAACTTTTTGTTTTTCCCTTTTGGGTTTCATCTTCTCAGATTTTTCAGAGAAAATAAAAAATTTGATCAAGAAATATTATTGCCCTAAAAGCATATATAATTGATATTTGATATTAATAAATGATTCTACCAAGAGATGGCTATACCATTTTATTGAAAAAAAAAATTCTCAACAACCCAAATGTTACTAAGCCATGCTTCAGTACGAAAGAATCATTCCTGCGTCTGTCGGTCGAGTCATGAGTGTAGAACTGACTTCTTCAGCTTGAGTAAATTCTAACATTAATAAGAAGGAAAAAGGAAGAGGCCAATATAAGAAGATGGATGGAACAGTGTACGATATCAACAACATTCATCCCCACTTCTGATACCACTAGAAGCAAGTACTAATGATTATGAATGGTGTGCCCTCTATGTACTTGTAATGTAAACCAAATTTTTCTCTCATTATGGATTCAAGAAAAATCAAGATTATGGACATTGCAGTCTGAAGAAACGAATTATGGAGATCTGGATCATTACAATAACGATTTCCATAATGAAGTATGAAAGCTGAAGCAATCGATGGCTCAAATAATGGACTTCAAAGCTCGAAGGAGCGAGGGGTACCTTGGATGGAGGCTGTTCTTGACGACTTTTTGGCCATATTTCCTCCATTTATAACCATCATCGAGCACATCTACATCACTCCTAGTCTGGAAGCAGAATCTAGGTTCTCTTAGCTTTCTTCTCACCTTCACCTTGCTTTTCTCTGAGTTCGAGCTCCTCCACCTGCAAAATTCAGATTCACAACCTCAGTCACCTTCGCTGCCAGCTGCTCACTCGAAAAGACTTCCAAATCAGTGCTTTCATCAAACAAGTAATGCACGAAATGGATATAAGATTGAAGCAATCAATGAGTATATATCAGGATGTGGTGGGTTGATCTGAACTTGTCCTTTCGCACCAGACACTTCATCACATGGGCGGGAGGAAGAGGTTAGTGGGAGAGAGAAATGGTTCCATAATGATCGATATTGGAAGTTGGGACTGCTGAATCTCTCCCTTATAGGGTAAGATCTTGCAATATTCTGACTGAAAGCACAAAAAGAAGCTTCTCTAGGGTAACAAAGCCAATGCGTAAGAGAGAGAAAGAGAGAGCAAACTTTATATGCTAGCTTCTTTGGAAATCATAGCATAAGATATATTTATATGGCCAGGGATTCTCAGTGTCCCTGAGACTCTGAGAGGCCATCGAGAAGAAGATAACTAGGTATTCTAGTTATGCTTCTTTCAATGGAGAGAGAAACTTGTCAACGCCTAAAGAAAAGCAAAAGCAAAAGGGAAGGCAATCAAGATAGGGTTATCATACCATGAATTGCTACCCTCGTTTGCGTTTCCACTACAGTTTTGGCCACCAACAGCTTTGGGATCCAGTCCTCCAACCTGTATGAATATGGTTGCTCAACAGAGAAAAGCAAAGCTTAAGAAGGAAGATGATGAAAACTTCTCAACCAGAAAATAAAAGGGGAATAAAGCAGCTGGAATGTCACTACAAGCGTTTTATGCTTTAGAACCATTCAGATCTTTGATAACGCGATTCAACAAGTACCTGCTCGCTGTTCCAAGAGGGTCTATTCATGAGTTCGCTATGGCTGAACCCTAGAGAACCGTTATTGTTGGTGGCGGTACTGCTAGTATTGTTGTTGCTGCTCTCAGGTGGTTGTGATATCTGAGAAGACTGTGAAGACGGAGCCAAGAAGCTCAAAACTTGGTTATGATCTTCGAACTGTACAAAACCCATTTCATTGATGGCATGAGGTGTAGAGAAAGAGCCTTGCAGCTCATAATTAGGCAACCCAGATCTTTCTCCTTCCATAGCTTTCTTCAAACGTATTCTTGATGAATCACACAGAAATTCTCCGCCCTTGCCCCTCTCTTGCTTCTTATAAGTGGATGGGTTGCATGGTGCCGGACTACGTGTGGGTAGGGGAGAAAGGGTGTTTCTTGAAGCTGCTTCTTCCTTCTAGTTATGAGCTGTGTAATCCGGGAGAAATTCTACATGGGAGAATAAGAAATATTTAGAGTCAACAAGTAAACTCTGGAGGCGAGTGTAGAAATTATCAATGATCTGTGTTTCTCATGTTCTTAAGGTTGTCTCTCCCGAATGACCAAAGACAGCAACAGTACAAACACTGGAAACCCTTACCCCCATTCCTGCTGACTAAAGGAATATCTTTATTCCCTTAACACCTTTTGACGTTACTGGAGCCAGTCCTTTTATGACATAGGGGGAATATGAAAATTTCAATTCCAATCATTTTGGGTTACTAAAACTAATAAGGCCTCAAACAATAAATGCAAAAAAAAAAAAAAAATCACCATCTCTTAATTATTATAGAAAAATTTTATTAGTTTCTCAAAGACTATATATTATATAGGACTATCTGTTTTAAAATGAGAAAAAGAATTACCTATAATTTTTCATTCACTATACTAAAATATTTAATTAAAATTTTTTCTATATAAATAATTAAATATGATCATGTAAAAAGAAAATCCATCATGTTTCGATTATCACAATAGTATATTCTATCTCCTCTTTCGTGCAAAACAGTTACTATGTGCAATTTACTATTTGTTAGTTTTAATTTTCATAGTTTTATTGATTTTGCCATTTCGAATTAGTTATAATTATATGCAATTAAGGATGGTATTCTTTCCCCTTTCCTCAGCTTTTCTGGAAAATCAAGAAAATCCATCCGTCTGATCCCTACCATCTGGATTAGAGAGGGGGAAAAGTTAGAGCTAGCAAACACTAAAGCAGTAACTTCACTATGGTATGGAGCCAATAATCTCACTTTGGAGACAGTTAAAGTCGGTTTTGTTTAGCTTTTATAATGCTTTCCCCATTAGATGTTGATATGTGAATTTCTTAAGGTCCCATTTGGATTCCCTAAAAAGGAAAAAAAATAAAGAAAAAAATTCAATTTTATTGTTGACATAGAAAAGAAAAAGGAAAATGTAAATATTTTCTCTCTGACCAGATATCATTTGTATAGAGATATAATTTATAATTGATTGAGAAATGAGAAAAACAAAGATCAAAATGCAACCCATAATTTGATACACAAGTCCCTATAAGTACTATAAACTCTTTTTTTTTTTTTCCCCTCTCTGTTTGTCCTTTTCTTTTTTGGTACATTTCCTCCAATATTGACATTACTGTTTTCTGCTGACTATTTTAAAGAGAGAGAACTTACATTAATTGTGAACAAAGTCAAAGCCTAACTAGTTTTTGGTTGGAATTAACTATAATTGGAAAAAATTCTGTCTTATATGATTCTTTTATTAGTCAAAATTAATTTCTAATAAAAATTATTTTCAAAATAAAATAACACACATTGTAAATTACATTTGTTATTACAATGTAATAGTAACAAGATTAAAACATTAATGCCCAAAGATTTTCTTCTGTCGACTTTTCACCTATTGTTTGTATCTATTTATTCTCAATCTCAACTTACCTAAAATTGTCAATAGAAAATCAAACCAAGTAAAACTTAACACATGGTTCAAATTAATTCGAAGCATTTAGAACCAATTGAATTAGATCGAATTGCCAATTATTTAACTATATATATAAGAGATGGATATGTAAACCAAACTCAAACTCATTATAAACTAGAGTATGCTTTTATTAACCAACTAATTAAGCGCTTTTCTTAACTATATATCCTTGTTATTATTAATTTATGTGTTAATTCTTTTAAAAGAAAAGAATTTACTTTTAAAAAAAAACCCACCTTTAGTCATAAAAATAGTTTATTATTTATTTTTTATAGTACTATATAAAGTTTAAATTCGAATCTCTTATAATAAATAGCTGTTCAAACTTTCTACTTAATTAGATACGAGTCACGCAAGATTCTATAGTCACGAAGACATTGACACCCTAACAAACTCTTTCAAAAAAAAAGCTTAATATACACCCTCAAATCGTTTGATTAGACGAAATTATACAGTAAAAAGAAATTTCTTTTATGATATATTATACAATGAATCTTTATAACATCATCATATCCCATAAGACTAACTTCATTTCAAAATCCATGGTTAGGTAAGATGTTTATTCCATTTCCATCTCAATGAGGCATACCGTCTCGTCTAATGTTCTTATAGTTTACTAAACTCAAACTGGGTTCATATTGAAAAATGCCTACGGTTGGAAAGGCCAAGATGAAATCTTTCTTGTGTGAATTTCAATATGGTTGCTCATTTTCAACTTGAAGTTCCAGACTCTTCTCGTCTTATCTGACATATATATTGTAAGTGTCTATATAGTTAATTAAGCTCTGCGCTCTTGAATATGTTTGCCGGAATTTCTTGTCCCCATTTTTGCTATAATCGATGTACGTGTAGAAATCCAAAAGGGCATTTACAAACACAAAGGGCTGCTGTTTGCTAGTAAATGAAACTTTAGAAGCAAAAAGCAAGAGAGAAAATATGGAAAAATAAATTCTTGTGAACAATGAGTAGTGAGGGTCCATCAAAATTTCCATCCATGTAGTCAAAATGTGTCTAGGCAATTGAAAATCATATAAGCCCCTAAAATCCTGCCAAATCCCATTCCAATAGATGCAATTGTCTACTCAGACCACCCTTCCCTGCAAAAAGAAGAACTATCATCACTCCCACATTTCTTTCATTTCCCATCTTTTTATTGGCCTTCCACTCACCTCACCTGTTACTTCATCCACAGTTGTCACTTGTCTCCCGGCCCTTCAGTCTCCTTCTCTTCCTCCTCTTCCTCTTCCTTCCCCGGAAAAGACTCTCCCAACACCTCCACCAAGTTAACCACTATTTTCATTTTTCCATCTCTTATTCATCTATATCTAACTGAACCAAAATTGCCCTCCTGGCCGAGTAATCCTCTTGTTTACGGGTGATTCAGAATCTCACTTTTTATCTATCAAGTGAAAAATGCTTCGTTTCTGCAGTATCTGCGAACGCTGGGCAGATATCTATGGACTATATCTTGTAAAAAAGTTAAAAAGTCATTGAACAACAAGAACATTAACTTCATAGTCGGTGGACAAATCTATGAATTTTACACTAGAAACCTGGTGGAACTTTGTCCCTTAACAGAAACATACCTTAACAGAAGCATACTACAGTAGTACAGTTAATTTAAGTTATTCACTAAGCAAGGGATAAGGAATGTTGAGATCCATATGAAAGTTCAGCCATGCATCTTGACTCTTAGCTCAATTTTTCTACCATATGGAATCATAGATAGCCAGCTGCTGTTGGATTTGAAGTTAAACTCCTGCTACGGGATATTCTAAGTCACTTCCGTAGTCTCCTCTTTTTCAGCTCGGCCACTCGCATGTTTTGCTGCTCACCCAAAAATTATCGTGGGTTTTTATCATGGTTGGCCCCATTTCTTTAAATCACTCTACAAATGGATCAATTGTTGAGAGGTTGGAAAAATGTCCTCAAAGCATGCATTGTTGCAAAATAACAAATAAAATGGTTATTCTTGAACTTAAAAGTACATGAAACTAAATATCGTACACAAAAAAAGCAAGATGAATAATTATGTATCTTGATCTAACTATTCATGCAAATGAATTTGGTCGTATTTACTGTGAAGCTCAATCTCTTTCCCACCCTGCAGGGTCTTCTTTATTTCATGGTCGTAAAGAAAGCAAGAGTCTTCTGTAAAAGCATACTGAAACGAAATACATTCATGTGGGTAATCTATAGCCTGAAGATTCATTCGGCAGGCTCCAGATTCCTTATCCGACGAAGACGTAGTCTGTCGGCCTAGTCAATTTCCAGGTAGCAACCTTTTGCTGTGGAAAATAGCACCAAAACTGAGGCAAAAAAAAAACTGTTAAAGATATCTTTCTTTTGTATTGAGAAGATTTGGTAGAAAAAGTAGAGGCTAAAAGATGTGGATTATGGAATAGGATGTGGGCTGCTAATAATAGTATAAGCATCAAAGATCAGAATATCTGACAATAGACAATCAAGTATACGAACATTGGATGGACAGCCTGCGTTTTCGTGCACCTATCCTCAATGCCTAATGTACCAAGATGCTATTTTGCAGCTTATATGGTGATCAACCAAAAATAAAAGTAAAGAGCTATTTGATTTGCGCAGGAGAGTGAAAATGTTAATGGAAATGACAGAGCACATTAAAATCATGGATTTTAGCAAATACTTTTTTCGCAGTTTGATTTATAAATGGTTATCTGAGAAAAAAATAAATAAAATTATAATTTTAATAAAAAATATGACGTTTCTACTAATAAAATTTTTATTCTCATATTCTGAAATTCACAGTCTCAACCAAATATAAATAATGGGAATGATTAATTCAGCTCATTCTCATTCCCGGCCTCAAACTCAGACAACCAAAAAGAGCTGAGACAAAAAATGATTGGTAGGGAAATTGTTAGGGCCCTTTCCTCGCGGAAGGCGACGAACTGATGAGATTCTGAATTTACTGATGGTGATGGAGAAATTTTTTTTCATAGAATCAAAGCGTTAACTGAAGCCTCTCAAGTATGTTATGTGCTTTACACCTTTGCCCTGCATATCGATAAGCATATCTCTTCCATTTTCCTGTTTTTATCGGTTCTTGTCTCGTCTACTTCATGACCGGAGAGATTCAAAAGCCGGAAGGACAAGAAATCAATGGTAGGATATTGTGAATAATTGGCAAGATGACATATATTAATGTTAAAAGGACAAAGGACGCAGAAACTTGGAATCTTGGTTTGATCCATAAACGTTGAGCATAGCAGGGCTTTGTGAATTAGCATACAGTACTACTTGGGACATCAGAAAAGTACCAGAGAATTTTGGGTTTTTTCATGGGTGCATTACATGAAAATTGGCATTCGTTTATTTAACATAGGTAAGCAGCGATACCATGGAGGTTCTAGTGACGAAAAGATCCATTGGTAAGTTAAGAAAATTATATATTACTAGCACATAATAATATCGTGGTAAAATTTTCTTTTTATATAATATTTTGAGATATTTTTAAAATGTAAAATCGTGAATTAGATTAGGGGCGCATTATTTGGCCATATTTAGATAGAGAAAGAGATACCAATGAATTCCTTGCATTGGCATCTTATGTTTGGAGCCATAGTTTAGCTTGAATTGAAAGAGACAGTGGCACCGCCACCATGCTTTTCTGCAGCACAGAGCTTTCAGTATAGATCTTTGTATATCTAGCTAGGAACAATTTTTGACAATCTAATTGTGTCAATGTTGAACCACGTAACATCTCTATGTACAACCACAAAAGGCAAAAAACAAAGGGGAAAAAAAAGGGAAGAAAGCAGCTTTTCAAAAGGGTATCTTTTAGAATAAGAAATCAAAATGCCTCATCTTTTCTTTAGATTACAGTATATACCTTAATAGGTCTCAAAAATGCTTTCAAGTCATTCAAATTCGTCATTCAGAAGGCAGCACTGCTTGAATGCAGGAACAAAAAAGGAGGATTTCTATTGAAATCCCAAAAATGTTTAAGGAAAAATAAAATCTAAAGATGAAAATAATGAATGATGTGTAAGCTTTTGTGCAATTCATAGGAATCCACATTTGACAAGGTATCCCAGGATCAACCCCTCCAAGCACTAAATCTGACCCATGGCCAAGACCACCCAAAGAGAGAAGGGTCTTGTGAGATAGCAATGAAATGAACTCTTGGTCTCAAACAAACAAAAAATCTTTGAAATCTTTTCAAGCTCCAAAACGATCCCTCTTTCTTGAAAAAGCACTTCCTTTTCGGCCAGCTACCCAAAGTCCTTACACACTGATGATCACTTGTATAAGAAACTCTATTTGTCAGTAATTATTGCCAAAATGAGCTCTTCCTCCTACACTGCAATCAAAGTTATTCTTTTTTATGAACATTGAAAAATATTTAAGTACTCCATAAATTAATCGCTATATAAATAAAGAAACTAATTTTAAAATTTATAATTTAATATATTAGTTTTAAAAATACAACCGGTTCAAATAGTAAAAATAGGCACATTCTCCTACCAATATTGGACGAGGCCCTAGTGAGCAGCTTTATGATGAATACGAATTCAAGGGAACAAACAAGAGAACTACACCTTGTGGGATTTGAAAAAGAAATATACCTACGGATCCGACAGGCTCATGATTCCTCATTAAACATTCAAAGTTGCAATGGATAACATCTCAAAAGAGAATTACAAGTTGAAGCAATGAGAGAGAGAGAGAGGGAGAGAGCCAAAGCCCAGAGAGAGAGAGAGAGCCAGTATAAATGCTGAATTCCATGCTACAATAATGGCATTTTCAATCAGCTTCAAAAGTCTTCCAATACTTCATGATGAAAGAGTGTGGCCTCAGATATTTGGTGGGTCTCACTTCTTCTTGTCCCCTTCTTTCTTTAACTACGGCTTACTGCAACATCTTTCATAATTTGTGTTGAACTCTGGAGCTTGGGAATGTTCTACAGGTGAGACTTGACATTCTTTCAACAACTACTCTGTTGTAGAGAGATTAATTATGATACTAAACAAGAATTCTATGGGGCTTTAAGACAGTTACAACTCTCTCTGTGTTTCCAGTTCATCATTGGTGAATAATTCAACAAATTATGAACACATCCACTTACTTAATTTGGTGCTTTCCAAATCTCCAAGTAGTTTTCAGAGGCCAATATGTGGCAAAACTTTCAACAGAAACAATACATTACGCTTACAACTGAGGTAATACTGGTAGGTACAACTATCTTTTTCCTTTTTTCCTTTATTTAGGAGCTCATGGGAGAAATTTTACTAAAAATTAGATTTCGAGTTTAATCCTTTCAGGCTTATAAGATTATTCAAATTATCTGATAAATCCATGTTATTAACATCGACTCAATCTATGCTTCAAAGAACATGAGAGGTTTCTTCTGCAAAAATGTTTTGAAACTCTTAATTATTGATCATGAAATTATTTATCAAAGAAAACAACGAAATCTTAGTATTGGGCCTCTCTTCCTTTTGCTCCAAAAGTAGTGGGCCTCGCCGGCTCTTCTGCTAAGAGACTCTTATTATTGTGCATCTTTGTATCCCTGGGTTAGTTGTGGGACTGATCCATGACAAAGAACTTTGTGCTGTATGAAAACAAGAGGCTGAGCCGATAAGGAAATGATGTTGGAGTTTGTAGAATGGGTTAGCCCAGAAGTTTGTAATTTCAAGGCAAGTCCACATGGGTTTGTTGAGATGAAGACAAGAGTAAAAGATATTTATTACAAATAGTGAAGCACTACACTTTGCTCCTAATGAGCACTTATATAAGCACACCACACTCACTATTTTTGTTGAACACTATCACTACACTCACAATTTTAATTTTGCTCACACAACTCACACGAACACACACCACTCATAACACTAACACATATGTTCAGATCACCCTACACAACAACCAAATTGCACCACTTCTTGGTTCTATTTATAGAGTTTTTTATACTGATTCTTCAATGTCGGTTTACGTTTTTCGAAGCTACAAGTTGCTACTGCAACTTGTTATTCCAGAATTTTCATTGCAAGTTTCATTCTAATGGCGGTGGAAGCAGCAACTTGTAGTGGATTTCTAGAGCTTTCCTTGCTAGTTGTGAATTAGTCTTGAAGGTTTTTTCTGGAAGTGCAAGTTGCATGTTTTTATCCGCAAGTTGCTGAATTTTTGGCTTCTTCATGTGGCTGCAAGTTGCAGTCAAAAATGGCTGTTGCAATTTGTTGATTCTAGATCGTTCTTTAATGGTGATGAAGTAGTCATTGCTTTCTCAATACTCCCCTTCAATGACTGTTTTCTTATTTCTTCTCGTGAAATCATATCGAGTTCCCTTCGAAATTCTTCAAGTTTTACTCCATTGAGACCTTTGGTGAAAATATCTGCAATTTGTTCTTCAGTTTTCACGTGCTTCATTTCAATTTGACCACATAATACTTTTTTCTGCACAAAGTGATAATGAATCTCTATGTGCTTTGTTCTTGCATGGAACACTAGATTTTCTGCTAAGCGTATCGCTGATTGATTATCACAATATAATTGAACTACCCTATCCACTAGCTGATGAAGATCTTCCAGGAGTTGTAGTAGCCACGAACATTCTTGAGCTGCCATTACTGCAACATTCTGCCTCCATGCTAGATAGTGGCAATGTTGGTTGTCTCTTATTCCACCATGAGACATCTTCAGATCCAAGGCTAAAAACATATCCAGTAGTTGATTGTCGTGCGTCATAATCACCAATGTAGTCGACATCACAATATCCTGTCATTTAAGATGTATCTGTCTTTTTATATAATAAGTCATAGTCTATAGTACCTTTAACATACCTTAGTATCCTTTTTACTGCATCAAGGTGTGGCTTCTTTGGTATTTGCATGAATCGGCTTACAACTTCAACTGCATACGAAATATCTGGCCTTATTAGTGTTATGTAAATTAAACTACCTACTAACTGTCTTTACATCGTTCCGTCTTCAAGTTCCTTGTCTTCAGTTGAGCATAATCGAATATTTACCTCCATTGGAGTAGAGATTTGTTTGCAGTAAAGCATACCATATTTTTGTAGAAAATCCTGTGCATACTTCTGTTGATATAAAAATATCCCGTCATTCGCTTGTTTTATCTTTAAACCAAGAAAGTGTTTTAGTTCTCCAAGCTCCTTCATCTGAAAGTGAATTGAGAGATTTAACCTAATTTGTTCAATCTCTTCTTTATCATCTCCAGTAATGATTAGATCGTCCACGTACATAAGTACTATGGCTAGCTTCCCTTCTAGAGTTTTGACGAACAAACTTAAATCAGCTGGTGCCATTGAATATCCATTCTGGATCAAGAATTCTGCAATTTTTCCATACCATACTGGGGGTGCTTGTTTCAATCCATAAAATGCTTTATTAAGTTTACACATGTATTCTGGATGT
This sequence comes from Voacanga thouarsii, assembly GCA_026120185.1. Lineage (NCBI taxonomy): Eukaryota > Viridiplantae > Streptophyta > Magnoliopsida > Gentianales > Apocynaceae > Voacanga > Voacanga thouarsii. The sequence goes on from JANUWF010001622.1 coordinate 1,655,398, forward strand.
GTCTTGTTCTCAAACCCTTATGGTTATTGCATGTATATGTCTCGATCGAGTTCTCCATGGAAGAATGAATGCATTTTTCACATCCATCTATCATAACTTCCATGATTTACTTGCACTTAAGGCAAGCAATACTCGAATTGTAGTGATTTTTGCTACTGGACTGAATGTCTCGTCATAGTCTAATCCGTACTTTTGTGAGAAACCTCGTGCTACCAATCGAGCCTTGTATTTGTTAATCGATCTGTTTGGCCTAATTTTTAATTTGTACACCTATTTGCAAGAGATGGGTTGTATATTTCTCGACCTTGGCACTAATCTCCATGTCTTATTTTGCTTTAGTACTTGTATTTCTTCTTCCATCACCTTTCTCCATTCTTTTTGTTTAGATGCGTCTTCATACATATCTGGCTCTCTTGCAGTATCCTTAATTAAAGCTGTGTTTGCATATTTTGGATTGGGTCTTCGTTGTCAAGTGAACCTCCGAAGTTGTGGTTGCGCCTCCTCTTCTTCGTCTATTTCTTCATATTGACTAGGTTTCTGATCTTCTGTAATTTTGTGTACCTCCTGTCTACCACGGACTTTTCAATTTGCTTGATAGTGACTCATTTGATGATGATTCTTTCTCATCCTCTTTAATTGTTTCAGAAGTCAAATGTTCTTCTTCTTGTTCTTCCAACTTTTTCATTGACTCTTCTAAAATTTCTTCAGATTGTGGAAGCTTCTCGGCTTAAGATGACCACCAGGATAATGATTCATCAAATACAACGTTTCTAGATGTGTAGCATTACCTGTGTCAGGATTACAACAAATCCATCCCTTTCATCTGGAATCGTATCTGACAAAGATGCAGCGAATTACCTTCTTTTCAAACTTACTTCTTAAATGATCGAGTACCAATATGCAGCATACACACCTGAAAATTCAAAAATGAGCTACAATGGGCTTTTTCTTCCATAATTTCTCGTAAGGTGAGATCATGTCGAGCTTCACTTGTGGTAGGTGATTTGTGATATATACTGCTGTCTTCATGCATTCAGCCCAAAACCATAGTTGAATATTCTTGGCATGCAACATGCTTCTACAAGTCTCTGCTAAGTGTCAATTCTTTCTTTTTGCAACTCCATTCTGTTGTGGAGTATTCAGACATGTCAATTGTCATTGAATTTTGTTTTATTTCAAGAACTTTGTAAACTCCTTTGAAGTGTATTCTCTACCGTTGTCTATCCGAAGGCACTTTATTTCATAGGCAGTTTCACTTTCTGCTTTCTCCTTGAATGCCTTAAACTTTGTTAAGGCTTCGGACTTTTCCTTCATGAAATCAATCCAGACATATCTAGAATAGCCATCGATAAAAGTTATCATGTATCGATAACCATTCACTGATGACCGCTTCACTGAGCCAAAAACATCTGAGTGAACTAGCTCTAAAGGCACCTTAGCTTTGAACTTTAACTCCTCGTATGGTAGTTGATGCACTTTACCATATTGACAGCCAGCATAAACTATATGGTCTCAAACCTCCGATTGTGGTATACCCTTTAACATTGACTTTTTCATCATCACTTTTAGTCTGGTATAACTCACGTGTCCCAATCTTGCATACTATAAATATGATGTTTCATTCTTTTTAGTCTTATCTACGTATACTGTCTCTGTAGACATTACATAGATAGACTCTAATCTTCGTCCTTCCATAATTAGTTCTCCTTCAAGTTTCAATTGACGATATACATTTACATCGTTTGGGCCAAATATGACATAGTTACTTGCTGAAGCTAACTATGATACTGATAACAGGTTCTTTTTCATACCTGGCACATGCAGCACATTACTAGAGCTTTGTCAATATGTGTTATTGGCATCTTAGAGTTATTAGCAGTTACCATGACACGTCCACTTCTATATTTCTCCATACTGCATAATTTTTCTTTATCTCCTATCATATGATTAGAGCATCCCGAATCTACTCTCCAATCATTTTTATAATTGATAAGTTTATCACTTATTGCGACTAGCGCCAGGTCTTCTTCCTTTTCTTGAATTGAGCTCAACAATGTCTCCTTTTCTTCTATTGCAAAAGATGCTTGAAAGTTCCATTTATCTTCACTTTCTTGAGTATGTGAAGATGCAGCAGCGTTCCCTTTGGCCTGTCTGTGCCAGCAATCTTGAGCGAAGTGACATTTCTTTCCACAGTTGTAACACTCGTTGTTTCTTCGTTAGCTTCTCATGTTGTTATTTTGCTGTGGTGGTGCTCTCCCTTTATGTGTATTTTTCTCCGGACGCCCTTTCTGCCAAAAACCACGTCTCTCTTTATTTTTGTCTCCTTCCATTGGTATTTTGGCATTTTTCTGTCCACCATATACTCTGCATCTGCCATAAAGAGCCTTCTCTTCCTCATTTGTTGATCCGTTGTAGGATGGTTATATTAAGACTTTTTCATTTGCTAGCATGTTTTCCAACACATTGAGTGTCGGTAGCTCAGGCCATCCCCGTGTTATTGTTATAATTGGGGTGAATTCTCGTCATAGCCCCTAAATTATAATTTTCCTCATGCTTGTCTCGTCAATAGGACGAATAGAATCTAATTTTGAAAATTTTTTCACTTAAGGATCTCACTTTGGCAAAATATTGATTCACAATCATATTACCTTGTGAGATTCCTAATAGCTTGTTTTCAAGCCTTTGCACCTTAGCTTCATTAGTCTTGGAGAATCTCTCCGCTAGAATATCCCAAACTTCCTTTGGCGTCTTTACATTTTTAATCAAATCTAAAAATTATTTTTCAACTGTTAAGACTAAAATGGATAGAGCCTTACCAGCATTCTTGTCCCATTTGTTGTATTCTCTAACATTTTCTAGTGGTGGTGGTGGTGTTTGGCTTCCATCTATGAGCTCCCATAAACCTTGTCCTCTCAAATAGAATTTTAGACACACGCTCCAATCATTGTAGTTGTCCTCTATGAGCTTTTCGATATTGTTTGCATTGACAAAATCTGCCGTCTTGACTTGGTGATACCCCGCACCTTATTCAAGTAAGTCTGGCCCCTGACCAACCAACTTCATAGTTTTTGACTGCCCACCAGTAGAGTCTTGATGTACCACAATCACTAACGGACTACTTTGAGCACGGTCCTTGACCGTTCTTTGACTCGATCTTTGAGCCTTGATGAATCTAGCGAACCTGATATCAAAATGTTGAGATGAAGACAAAAGAAAAAGATATTTATTTCAAATAGTGAAGCACTACACTTTGCTCCCAATGAGCACTCACACCACACTCACAATTTTAATTTTGCTCACACAAACACACACCACTCACAACACTTACACATATGTTCAGAGCACCCTACACAACAACCAAATTGCACCACTTATTGGCTCTATTTATAGAGCTTTTTACACTGATTCTTCAATGTCGATTACGTTTTTCGAAGCTACAAGTTGCAATAGCAACTTATTATTTTAGAATTTTCATTGCAAGTTTCATTCTAATGGCGGTGGAAGCAGCAACTTGTAGTGGATTTCTAGAGTTTTCCTTGCTAGTTGTGAATAAGTCTTGAAGGTTTTTTTTGAAAATGCAAGTTGCAAATTTTTATCTGCAAGTTGTTGAATTTTTGGCTTCTTCATGTGGCTGCAAGTTGCAGTAAAAAATAACTGTTGCAATTTGTTGATTCTAGATTGTTCTCTAATGGTGATGAAGTAGTCATTGCTTTCTCAGGGTTTTATATGTGTAGACACATTATAAACCTTCTTAACCTTTTTTCTTCTAAATTACCTCTTGTAATGTAAATCTAAAATGGAGATTCGATGAATCGTGTATTTTTTGGTGAATTATGTCCTTTACGAGAATCATTTGTCTTGGTGAGTCATTTATCGATTATTCTTCTATCATATTTTGTAAGTTATCAAGTATTTTTGGTTCCATATTATCTTTAAAATTCTTCATTATCATTTTTACTTTCAATTATTGAAATTCCTACATCTTCTTCACGAAAAAAAAAAAAAAAATTGTTTGAACTTACTAAATATCAAATTTATATTTTTTGGTCTTAATAAAATATGCTTTATTTAAGCTAGTAACTATCTTATGTTCAAATGCAACTTTGTATAATCTCTCAAATAGGAATAATACACCTTGTGTGCGAGATAAGGATGACAATAGGGACTTTATTAGAATTCTTCCCCGCAGATGAAAAAAAGAAAAAGAAAAAAAGAAAACATTTGGTGTGAATTACAATTACTTAGAAAATGAGGGAGCAATGAGAAATTTAGTAAACAGTAAAGATATAGCAATCGTGACGTTCACGGAATATTCCATTTGGAGATAGGGTTTTGGTCCTGCAGAATATATACCCCTATAAAAACCCTCGAGTCTTGGCCTCCATTATCACTGTTTCAAGCTACCCACAAGAAATCATTGCATAATTGTAGAATCTGTTAAGCAAGAAATGGAGCAGACCTTCATCATGATTAAGCCCGATGGCGTCCAAAGGGGCCTGGTTAGTTTAATTTCTTCTATTTAATGGAAACTTTGACTGTTATCTATTTGTTAGATCAGTGTCTTATTCTTCCATGTAAGAAATTTTATGCTAGGATTGGTTAAAGTTATGGTTTATTGCTTTTATTGCATGTTTTTCTTTTTTATGAACTTCATCCAAATATCGCTTGCTCTGGTGTGAACTAAGGGAGTGAAAAAAAAAAAAAAGAAGTTTCTTTAACTGTTTAGAGTAAAATCATATGGGGTTTGAGATGTGGAGAAATATAGCCAATCTAAATTTCTAAGTAGAGGTTGAAGTTTTACAGTCTTGTTTGTTTTCCCATGTCCTTGTGAGTTTTTAATTGTTGTTGCTTTTTCTGTATTAGGTTGGTGAAATAATTGGCAGATTTGAGAAGAAAGGTTTCTCCTTGAAAGGTAATTTTTGGTTTGTGAAATAATCTGTATGGGTTCCGGAATTGTGTTTGATAGCAAAGGGCTATTTAGATAGTTATAAATAAATGTGCTATCTTGAGGTTTTTAGTGCTTTATTACATGATGATATGTCTAGTCCAATTCTGAAATTTGGTCTTGATGGAATGTATTAAAGGGATGATACCTGTAGCTTAGAGTAGGTTCCAATATCACTTGATAGATTGCTGATTTAGACTCGGGAGCTTTTGTGAATATTTTTGTTAAATGGTACATTTCATGGTTTGAAGGTTTGAAGCTCATTATGGTGGACCGTCCTTTTGCTGAGAAGCACTATTCTGACTTGTCTGCCAAGCCATTCTTCAATGGTTTGGTTGAGTACATTATCTCTGGTCCTGTTGTTGCAATGGTTTGGGAGGGCAAGAACGTTGTGACAACTGGCAGGAAGATCATTGGAGCAACAAACCCTGCGGAGTCTGCTCCAGGCACAATCCGTGGTGATTATGCTATTGACATTGGCAGGTAAAACATATCTTCATTGGAAGTCGCAGTGGTTTATATGACAGTTTGGTTGTGTTGTGTTGAGAATTTGATTGTGTTTTCCATATTGCACATGTATTGTATTGCAATTCAATATTAATCATTTGGCTCACTACTTTGGGATAACTGGCTCTATGGGATGTTTTGGGACAGATGATTAATATTTGTCTGGCTCTATGGGATGTTCTGGGACAGATGATTAATATTTGTCTTGGGTATGATACAACCGAACTTTGACTGCAACCTTTTCAAGATAGATGGATCTACGTCAATGTGCTTAGTAAAGTGTTTGACTGTGTAACATCAGTATTTCATTATGCAATGGCTATACTAGGTCTTTACATCTGATATTTTGTTGGCTGAGCGCCATATCTTTTTCTCCTTTTTTTTTTGGGGAGTAAGAATGGATGCATTATTGTTGTCCCCGGCAGTGTTCTTCCTTTAAATATACGAAATTGCAGTATAATATAACCTGTTCTTGTGTCCTTTGTGTGTTCAGGAATGTTATTCATGGAAGTGATTCAGTCGAGAGTGCAAGGAAAGAAATTGCATTGTGGTTCCCAGAAGGTATTGCCGAGTGGCAGAGCAGCTTGCACCCTTGGATCTACGAGTGAACCAGCATTTGTTGCGATTGTGTTAATTTCCTGTTTAGTGGACTATATTTATGATTTGCATGTATCCAGTAACTTAGAAGTTTTGACATAATCATAAATCCTGATGTTTCTGGGAGATTCCCTTATACCGGGGATGATATTTGGATAATTGATGCAAAGCTATTTAGTATTTTTCTATGTTTTGGTGGTCTTGTTTTTCGATTCTTCTTGTTTCTGCATCCCCGGTATTACTCTTTACTCTTGATGTTCCGAATTGCCTTCTTTTGATATGAGAAGAATTCATTCATTTCAGGGCGGTCAGTGTGAGTATCTTCATTTGATGGAGGGAAATACTTAAATCCTGCATTTGTATAATATTTTATTATTACGTTGGACTACATGCATTATTTATTTTACACACTTTCAATGGTGGAATGAAAGGCAGCAACCTTATATTCTAAGGACTCCGCAAGAATAAGGGCAGTTTATTGTTTATAGAATATTTTGATGAAACTTTGGACTACATGCATTATTTATGGTACACCCTTTCAATGGAGGAATGAGAGACCGCAACAATATATCCTGCAGGGTCTGCAGGAGTAAGGGCAGTCATTGTTCTCTCTAGCGTATAATGCCCTGTTGCATCGTGCAATTCATATGGCACCTAGGTGTAATAGCTCAGAAAAGAACTTGTGCGTCAGGGGTTTGGGTTGGTTCCAGGGGGTCTGAACGGTAACGGATGCTGCTTGTTCGAAACCAATGGCAAATGAAACAAAGCTATATTGAAAATTATAGACAATGTCTGTTACCATAACGTTTCGCGAATCAAGTGTCACGGATTTTTTTTTTTTTTTGTTTTTTTTGAAGTACTACACAAAATGTACAGAGCTAAAAACTCTCACTTAATAAAGGATCTTTCTAATTTATGGACTTAAGAAATTGTTTACCTGAAAAGTACCATGTGGATTCATTTGTTGAATCTTTGAAGTCTTGGTTCTACGATACAGAGCATCATGCTACACGAGTTAAAGCTTGATCCAAAAAATATTGTTGTCTCATACATCGAGTAATAATTGAGGTATTGGAATTAACAGTATAACGACCATATTCCTTATGTCTGTTAAAGGATTTAAAAAAAAAAAAAGAACTATATTCCTAAGCACCTGAAAAACTCTATTACTGCCTTGAATCGTTTTTAGACCACAAATTTTAGGGGTAGTTCTTATACGTGTTGCAAGCTGTACTTTCTAGGGGGAGAAAACATTGCATCCAAAGATATTAAGGCAATAGGAAAAATAATTTTCCCCTAATTATTGACAGCATAATTTGAGGATTTCCGCATTTCCTTATCAAGTCCAAGTTCGAATATCCCAGGCATAACCGTGTATACCATGAGAAATTGGACAGCACGTACGCCCGAAAGTTCACCAGTTAATCATCCCAAGTTTGGGCTGGCATTTGACAAAAAGACTTGGAAAACGCCAAGATTTAATTCCTTCTCGGGAAATACTACTGTATTTTAAATACAGGAACATTCTCGGAGATCCTTGTAAATTTTCTGAAGAGACAATCTAATTTGCCAGGGAAAAAAAAACATTTTCTTCATCAAAAAGCAAGTGCTTCAAATTTCAGTTCTAAACTTCTCCAACTACTCTATGAACAATATCCGTGCAATATTTTTCTTCTTCCAACCCTCACTGTGAGTAAGGAAGATCTTGCAACTCAGTGTCAAGCAGATCATTTGATCTGATCTTTTACTTTCTTCTAAAGCCAGAAGTCAATCAGAAAGTGATCAAACTCCAACAGGATGAAATGTTGGAAGGTGGCTTAATGCAAAAACAACACCTGAGCCTAAGACTAAAAACCGAATAACCTGTGAACCACAACTGAGGAGATGCATCCCTGGGGTCTTTCTAGATCTTACATCTCAGCCATTTCCATTCTCCAAAAGGGGTATAGCTACTAACACTACCGACTAAGATGGCCATACGAGGGTAAATCTTCAAGACGTGTTATGTCATCTAGCAAAAGCTCCCTTTCCAACTGGCGACGAGTGGCTTTCATCACCGTCTGCATTTACATCAAAAGAAAAGCGTCAAGAAATGCTTGCTGTATCAGAGTCCAGCAAAAAGACTACAAGAAAAGATGCAACAGACTGTACATATTATGGGAAAACTTTTTTTTTCCTTATTCCTTTTTATCAGTGGGAGATGGGGTTCATTTAAATAACATGGGAAAGATGCTCATGGGAAAGATGCAAAATCAGCAAATCCCTGATTAAACGAAGATTCTTTGTAGAAAGAAAATGCTTAATGCTAATTGCATGCACCAAGATTTTGAACCTAATATTCCTGAAAATGCATTAAAGGAAATCATAACATGAGCAACAGAAATCTCATTTCCAAAAGTATATATGGCTCAAGAGCACATACATTAAAATCCATGTAAGATGCGTGCATAGCAAGCCATTGATGGTCCATCAGCTTGAATGTGATGCAATATAGAAGATCGAATGCTGATTCATTTTCTGCCAGGCAAAAGACATAAAACGAATAGAAATTTAGAGTGCTCCACCTAATCAATAATTACTTAGGAACCACAATATTCAATCTTAGCTGTCAATAAACAACACGTCAAGAGGAACAAGGATTCAACTAAACAGTAAAGCAGCATATCAAGTTTGGTGAACCAGACTGTTACATCTGAGTGAGCATCCAGATGAACTAGTAGAAATATGAAGTAATTATACCTGCAAGAAACTTCAGGAAGGTTGCTCCAACCATGGTTCTGGGTTTTACTGCAGAAACAGAAAAATAGCTTAGCTGATGCAAACCATAGAAAGAAAGGGACAGAGAGAAAAGGGCAGGGAGAGGCGGAATAAGCATCAGGAACCAGGTTTATAGAAAAGCAATTTGGAGGCATTTTCGTGGTGGGACACCCTCGCATAGGTGTCAATAACTTAATGCAATTTGAGAAATAAAAGCAATAGTATCTAAACCTGCTTCAAGATCAAGCATCTGAATTAACATGAATGTGATGTTGACACCAGCAACAGCAAATGGGTATTCCCACAAGGCCCTATCACCTTCTTGCTTGCGAAGAAGATCCTGGAAGGACTTCTGCAAAAAGAAGGGAAGCGTCACAAAATAAACCTATAAAACTGGATCCAGGCTGCTTAAAACACACAAAGATAGTAATATAAACTCCTTCGAATGAGAAAAATGTCATCTTTTCTCTCCAGAAAGAGCCTATCAATATTAGTGTAAGAAATCAACCTTTCTGCACAGCCTATCAATAGGAGGCAGAATAATGTAAGCAGTTATAAAGAGAAAAATATATAAGAAGTACAGCTCCATGTGCCCCCACAGACTGATTCCCTGTATAACATCTTTCGGTCAAACTAATAAGGAAGGGGATGAGAGACCACTTAAGAAAGAAAAGAAACTGATCATCTTGAAGCTAAATGTCATTACCAATTATGAACATCCATGCACATCACAAACAACAACAAGAATATTACAGCATCTTTTGCAGTGACACAGGGAACAATTAGAACCACCCCCCATAGAATTACAATAGCTTTCTCTTCTTTATCTTTCCCCTTTTTTTTCTTTTTTCATTTTGATGGAGAGAAAAAGGAGAAGCAACATACCGGAAAGTTCCTAGCGAAATATAGTAAGTTCTCCAATGATATGAACCCGCCACCCCTGTAAAAGAAACTGCAGGTGAATACATTGAAACATCGAAAAGACAAGAAAACTAAAGCAATCACAAAGCTAACCAAAAAAAAAAAGGCACTTAAGAAAATAATGGAAAAAACTGGTGTATACCGGAAGTCTGTAGAAGGATCTTTTCCTTGCCAACCCATTTCCTTCCACTGCTCAGATATCAAACCTTGGAGTTCTTCCTCGGGAAAGGCAGCATTCCACAGAGCCCTCAAAGCATCCTACACAACAAAGAGTGGTTAATGGCCACAAGAAACAGCCACAAAAAAAAAAATCTACGAGGAAAATGCAACTCATTCCCCAACTTTGCAAACCAATAACAGCCTCAATCATGTACTCATACCTGATGTTCAGGATTTTCACCATCATATGCAATATCTATTCGGTTCTGCAGTCTTTGCAAGCATTCTTCCTGAAAAGAGCAAAGTAAACAGGAGTTTATACTAAATCCACTGCTAGAACATTTCCAAACATTATTTAAAATATGTAGCAGACAGCAGAAGTATTAAATCCTGTAGTAATTCCAATATGATTTAGATATATACTTAGGCTTTAAGTGTAACGCAAGTTTTCAATCTCATTCCAAACCAAAATTTCACTTTAAATTTAAATATATTAGTATTTTATATGATTTTCATTTCTCGAGAACTGTCATCTACTCGCAACACATCATACTCTCTCTCTTTGGACCCTACATATTTAATAATTTTTTACAAAACTCATCTCAAATTAATTCTTACCACTTACACCCTTAAACACATTTGAAAGTGTATAAATTGTTGCTACTTCATCACAACAAACATATGAAGCATACAAAACTAAGTAGCATGAAGAACAAAATGGACTGACACAAAATAATTCAACCCCTCATGACATTACCTGTCCAGGTGTCAAATCAAATGATGGACGACCATCGCTTTCTCTTCTCTGTGCACAAACACATGAAAGACCCCTGCCCAGCCATGCTGCTGATCCCACCACAACCTCTGCTGTAACAAAAAGACATGATATGATTAGATAATTAGATCCTAGGAAAATGTAGTTTCCTCCATGAGAGAGTGGCATGATCAAATTTGACAAACAATGTTCATCCTCAAGGTTGAAGTCACTAACAACAGAAGCAGAAATGAAACTTCATGATTCTATAGATGAACTAGGCCAAACATGGCAGCAATCTTGACTAAAAACTTCAGCATCTTCAATCTTATAAAACTAAACCCCAGCCCAAATTTTAATCAATTTAAAAATTGAGAATAATATCAACTTCAAAATGAGAGCCACATTGATACTTAGATTGTATACCATCCTAATGCAAATAATTCTTTGAGACAGGGCAAATGATTCACATGTAATTCCAGATAATCTACTGAGATTAAAAGTGAGGCTAAAATAAATAAAGGAAAATAATGCACACAAAAGCATACATACATGTAATTCAAAAGCATATAATAGTTCACAGATTAACCATACCAAAGACACTTATATCAGACCAAGAATTTTCTGAACATTATTAAAATTCATCACAACTGCTTAGACACGCCCCCTCATAGACCTTCACAGAATCCAGAATTCAAATTTGCACATTTCAAAGGAAAGAGAAGATTAATGACCTAGTTGTTATACAACAATAAGGTTTCCTATTTTTTGAACTCTGTATATGACAGTGCAGCGATGGAAAATCTCTGTCTAGGGCTGCAGTTAGAAAATGCCTTGCAGCTTAAATGCAGAAAACAACCGATTCTGTTCTACTCAACCCTCCAACTTAAATGGCGTATGAACACGAGTACCATCATCATGCAGTTAAACAGCCAGTTCAGGAAAATATGTAGTAACAATGTCCTATAAACAGTTTAAACAGTACTACTCTAGTAAATTTTACCCCAAAAAAAAATTAGTGTTGAGAAAAAAATGACAATTACGGAATACACCAGTAAACCAGATATGCCCTTCCTCAAACAAAGAGGGAGATGCACTAGCAAAAAAGGGCACGCACACCAGATGCATAAGTGAAAACATCGAACTTCAGCCATCAATTAGCATATTGATGAATGTGTAGCTGTGCTCAGTAAAAAATTTGAAAATTTGAAGAGGAAACAACACAATAACAGCCGTGAATTTCGACGTCTACAAGCAGCAAAATCTCACCAAAAATGTCAATGCAAGTAGGCATCAACAAATCTAATTTCCAAATTCACAGATCCAAACTCCTACGATATCCTCTTATCCTGACACGAATTCGAAGCAACAGGTAGATACATAAATATGTACACATAGAAAAATGGCAAAAATGAGCAGCATAGTTAGAGTAAAAAGGTCGGGCGAAACACAGAGTCGAAGTTAAAATAACATCTAAAAGTTCGTACTTGATATTCTTTTTCCCAAAAAAAAAAAAAAAGAAAAAGGAAGATACCAGAAGTAGAATGGCAAGTGGTATTACTGTTACCCCTCTCAAGGCCTTGCGAAATCCTCCTTACGGCGACAAACGATCCTCCCCTATCATCCATTACCATTTTTTTCCGAGAAAATTTTGTCCACAATTCTATCGTTGTTCCGAATCTCTAACTCATTTCATCAACAATCAACTCTTTCCAATGCGAAACGAAACTAAGCAACTTTAACGGCCTAAAAATCCAACGCAGTTTCGAAAACCGCTGGAGAAATGCAGAGAGACCGTGAGAAATTCGATCCTGATTGTTGAGTGATTTCTTGAAGCGAAAATGGTACGCTTATTGTTCCTTGGGGCTTTAAGATCTATCTGCTATGCTAATATCAACTCCATTTGAAGCAAATGCACAAACTGTTTCTCTTTCTCCTCTCTCTCCCCCCTCCCCTGTATGCGTGATGAGGCTTTCCAATAGGTATAGAAGTTTTTCTCGTTTCTCGGCAGGTGAATGTGTAGTGGATATATACAGATATGCGTACGTATAGGTTGGTTGAGGATGATGACAGAGAAAGAGAGAGGTTTTGTTTCGCTCTCTAGATTCTCTCTCTCTCTCTCTCTCTCTCTCTCTCTCTCACTATATCTGAAGTTTTCAGGTGCAGTGGAGGGACGGGCTGGGAGGGGTGGCGTTAGTGCCTGTAAGAGTGGGAAAGAGTGAGTGGGGGCGGCTTCTGCTCTTAGCTGGATTTTTGGCGATCATCGCGAAACCGTTTTTGCAATGGGATTTTAATTATAGACCTATTTTCACTGGGTTTACTGGCTTAATTAATTCGGAATATATAATTGTGTTTTGTCAAAAACACCCTTACTGTATATATAGATTTTAAATGTAATTTATATCTCTGATTTTAAATTTTGAATTTAATTTACATTTAATACAAAGATAGAGTTAAAGATAAAGATAATAGTACTCGTCTCTCAAAAGTATTATAAATTTTGTATTTTTATTTAAAAAAAATTATAATATTATCTTTTAATATATCATTTTATATGATTTATTTTCTAAATTAAAAGTTTTTAATCCCATCCTTGATCTGGTACAAATTTTTTTTTTTCTTTTACACTGCTAAGTTAACTAGAATTAAAAATTAATATCTACACAACTCTTTATTTTGGAAAATATTAGTCCAAATATTTTGTTATTATTGTTTTTATATATTTGGAGAGTGAAACATTTTTTTTTTTAAATTGTAGGGATGGTCATGTGAGTTAAAGTTTGAGTTATTGTGTTATAAAAATATTATTAATTAAGATAACATCGGTCTAAAATAGAAGGTCAACAATTAAAGATGGAGGTAGGGAAGGGCCATGGCATCCACCGTTCAAAATTTTTAAAAAATTTAATTTAATTTTAATTAAATTAAATTTTTAAAAAAATTTATCCTCTAATATATCCTTTCCTATAATTTGTACCTTTAATTCTAAATTTTTAATGCTATTCTTAATAACAATGCCATCATTTCTATATAAATATGAAAATAAAAATTATAGCTTTGTGAGTTATTTAAAACTATACTTTTTTTAGATCCCAACGTCATGTATATTTTGTAAATCCAAAATTGTTTTGAAAACTTTATAATAATTTAATGTAATGTATTTTGTTCCCCCTAAAATGGTGGATTTTTCTAAGCATTATATGGAAAAAGGCTTGCCTGTCTTTTAGGAAACATACAATTCTAGAATAGTTAGGAAACTAGCCATAAAAATCCATCAGTTACCTCCACATTTAAATCAGTACCATTTCTCAATTCATCTAACTTCTTAATTTAAAAAAAATAAAAATATTTCTTATAAATGCTGAAAATAAAAATTGAAATAATAAGTATTAATTATCATTATCCTATTTTCATTGTGTTTTTTTAATAATCATAAATAGACAAAATGTACTTTTTTAAGTTTATAACAAAGTGGGATTACTAATTAATTAAGTAATTTGGTTAACTAATCGTTTATATAATGGGTCCAGGTGGGGAGAGAGGATCTTGATCTGCTTCTGCTTGACTATAAAGTCGAAACATGCATGCCAAAAGAAAATAAACAAAAAGGGGAGAAAAAAGCTTTCATTCTGATTTTCATTTCTCCTTTTTCTCTTTTCAATTTAATCTTTTACAATTTGTTTAGTTAGAATTAAAAGAAGTAAGAATATGGAAGAAAATATAAATTTAAAAATAAATGAATAATTTACATTGTTTGATTAGAAATATATAAATAAATTAAGAGGGAGAGATGTCAAAAAATTATCTATTTAAATTTGTATAAATTAGAATTTAAATTAATATAGTATTTATTATTTATTTTTCTTCTACTATAACTAAATAATTTACTTTTTTAATAAAAATAAATTTCTCTCTCTCTCACGGTCTAAGATTAGGAGAATTGTTTTTTTTTTTTTAAGAAAAACAACAGGATAAATGGCTTGAGAGAGATAATGGAAGAGACATTCACGTGTTTCAAATTAGATTCTTTGGTTATTTAGATTGATATAAATCTATTTACTAACTTCGAAATAAACTTATCAGCCATTCCAAAGTTTCTTAGCCTTCTATCTTCTATTGATAAACAAATGAAAACATAAAAATAAGAAAAGTACTTCTTCTGTACCCTTTTATCGGTCTATATTAATTAATTCATAAGTTTTAAGAAAATAAAATTTTTTAATTAATTAATTGACATTTTATATTTTACTTTCAAATAATCTCTTAAAATTTTATATGTGGTAAGTATATTTAATTTGTTTCTATTTTTTAATACAAGTGCACAATACGTATTGTATTAAATAGAGATATTTATGAAAAAATAATAATTAATATCATTTTAATTTATTAATAAAATAGATAAATTCAAATAAATATCTTAGTTAAAATTGACAAATAAAAATGGATAGAGATAGTAATATATATTGGGTGAATATTATGTACATTAAAATTGGATACATTTTAGTCTAATAATACAAATATACGAATCTAGGTTCATGACACAAATCAAGAACCAAATTTTGGTCCCTTTTTTGTCTCCAAGATCACCATATGAATGTCTCATCCATGACACATTTTCAACACTCTTAAGTCAAAGAACAGAGGACACTGTCCTGACAGCCCTATACACATATTCTTCAAGAAAACTCTAAAAGTTTTTAGGCACCATAGATTAAGGTTAGGGAGTACGAAATCCAAATCCATATGATATGAGTGCAATAATAAGAAGCAAGATGCAGTGTCATGGCAGCACCCCCGTAGAAAACAGAGAAAACTTATCACATGGGATGTTAGCAAATGTGGACCATTCCATGATGGTAAGACTTCATTCAAAGGTTGAGTCCAATAGTCATAGACAACAAACATTGATTTTGTACTTTGCTTGTGGTTACATGAATGATGATCATTGATCACCCCCCCCACCCCGCCCCCCGCCCCCGCCCTCTCTGTAAATTTCAACTCATTGTCATGGCCTACACGCATGGGGTTTTCCAACTTATATGGTAAGATATATTTGAGAATTAACTCGAAAAGAATAATCGAGTTGATCGAAAAAAAAACGTGACGATTGAAAAGTCACAAATTCAAATGGTGTGAAACGTCCATAAATTTCTTCGGTTCAGTCAGTCAGTTAAGATTTGTCTAAATTAGTTTACATCATCATAATTTTTTTGCTATCTAAAGTCACGAGATAGATTTTATCTACTGTGCAATAGAAATTTGAAATTTTTCTATAACTTGCTTTGCTTGAGAGGTACCCTTGCATGTATATATTTATGTGTCAAATACTTTTGGAAGAATTTTGCTTCCATCTTCATGACCCTAATTAGACATATTCACTAGCCAAGCAAAAGTAACAGTAGGCACGAAACCAGGAAAGATAATCATGTACTAGGAAAAAGGCATGGGAATAGCTTTTCCTTTTCATGTGCCAACCATCTTGTGGTCCAATTACCGCTCCCCCGCCCGGGGGCCAATCTTTGGTTACTTCTTTTTCAATTGCTACAATGCATAGATGGAAAGACTTGGCAATGCATGCATTAGATGTTGGCCTCTTTTGTTTAAAAAATTTGGAAGAGGTTTGCTTGATAGGGTGACATTCAATTCACCCAAAATAATTTTATAAATATCTAATTCTTGCCTAATGTATCACATCATATATATTTTTTTAAATAATAGTTTAAAGTGATAAATACTATAGAGTTAGGCCCGAACACATATATCCCCCATTTTTTCCCTACCTATATACTAGTTTGTATATAATAGTATAAGTGCTCTTAAAATTGGGAAGTTAATCCACATTTCCTCTTTGTTTATAGAGGGAAGGAGAGCAAATGGTTGCAGTTTGGCCTCTTCTTAATTGCCTTTATTATTGCAATTAGTACTAGCAGGGATGAATTCGAGAACTTGAGATTATGACAAATTATATAAAAAGATATGTCAAATAATAATATTATAATTTTTTAAAAAAATATTAGTGGCGAAACGTAAAATTTAAAGAGAATTTTTTTAAAAAATTTTAAATTTTACGAAGAGAATTAATTTTTTTTTAAATGTTGGGGGCAGGTGCCATCTTCAGACCTCACTCCATCTCTGAGTACCGAGATATATAATGTATATACTTGTAGAACTAATAATTGGCTCCTTTAGCATTTTTATCTAAATAATTTGCATGGAGGGTTTGTTTGATGACTCAATTTAGTATTTAAAATTAATTAATTAAATTACTTTAAATGAAAATATTTTTATTATCATTGAATTAATTCAGACGTACTAAAATTCTTTTATAAATTTTAAGTAAAATAAAAGTTACTCAAATTTGAAGTATGAATATATTTAATACTCTTCTAATTATTGTTCTTCTTTTATATTTAATTTAAAATAAAATAAAATAATATAAAAATAAATTATAATTAATTTCAAATTTCAAAATTTCATGTTCAAATTGTAGTTTTTAAAATTTAATATTTAAATATTGAGATTTCATTTTTATTAATCTTTATATTTTAAATTTTAAAATTTATTTTTCAACAATTATTATATACATTATATTTTCTCTAAACTCTACTTAACTTTACATATTTAATATTTTTTATTATATTATTATAAATTTATATCAATTTGAGAACTATGTCAAGGTTAAAAAAGTCTTAAGATAGTGATGGTCTCGTTTGGAAAAAGTTGGTTTGGCCTCGTGGGCACTTAGGAAAGGAAGACGGCAAAGTCAGTGTTGAATGCCATTGACATGAAAGCAACCCTCTGTATCTCTCAAAGTGTCAACATCATTGCGTTGAAATCAATGGCCTATTCTGAGTGAATGCCACTGTGATTCCTCTCCTCCTCCCTTTGCCCACTCTCACTCTTATTGATTCGTTTCGGGGATCCTCTTCGATCGCTGTTCAGCTCTTTCTTCTTCAATCTCTTGCATCAATAAATACTGTCTCCTACTACATTTGCAAAACCTGACGGAAAAGATATACACACGCCTGAACTTTATAACTTTATTATATTAAATATTTTTTTTATTTTAAAATATTTATTTTATAATTTTTTTAATTTTATTTCAAAATATTTCTTCATATATATATTTAAAATTAATAATTAATTTCTTCATATTATACTTTTATTTATTCTAAATCAACTACACAATCTTCTAAAAATTTTCTTTCTTCTTATTTCTTAAAAATTTTTACTAACCAATAACTATAATATTTTTAATATGGATAGAATATAAATTTTATCTAAATTATTGTATTAGTTTCAACATATTTAATCTGTGTGTAAAAAATTTCATGAACATGTATTTTGAAACAGACGAAGTATTATATACTCTCTATCTTACTAAAATTAATAATAATTGATTTGATATAAACTTTTATGTAAAAATAAAAATATAATAGAATATAATATAGTATTAAAAAATAAAAAAATATGTAGATCTTATAATAATTTATATCAAATTTAAATATATAAAATAATATATGTGGAGTATATTGATTATTTTATAATAAATTATATAATAAAAATTTTCCTTTTAAATAATGTATCAATTTTTTTAAGACAATCTAAAATAGTAAATATATAAATTTTGTTAGGACGGAAGGAATATATTTTATAGAATATTTTTTAAATATAAATTTCAATTTATATAATTGATAAATATTGTATTATATATATATATATTTTACGAGCATGAGCTTTTATAGTAAAATGTTGATCTTTAGTGAAAAAATTCTTAAAAATTGTGCATATTGCTGTACTACAAATGCCAAGAATTAGGTGGGCATGGTCAAGAAATCAGAAATTTAAAGCGCCAGCAACAAATAACCAAATAATAATAATAATAATAATAATAACAAGAAGACAATCTAATATATATCGTTGTCAAGAAAACTACTCCGTGTTTGGTTCACCGTACGATGTGAAGTAATACTACGTAGACGCAGTCGAGCAACAAGTATTATTAACGTTTAATTGTCTCAGGTCTATTTTTTTTTGGGGGCGGGGGCGGGGGAATAAAAAGGTAGGCTTTAAAATGACGGATAAATCATTTTCCTATTATTTGATTCTTAAATAATAAGTTCTAATAATATTAAAACTTAAAAAGAATATAATCAGCTAAATTATAAAATAATCGTATGATATTATAAATAGAATTTATATTCTAATAGTAATACTATCAAGATTTATATTCTAATATTAACATTATTGTTATTGGTACTGATACTATCAAAATATGAAAAGTTTATTAAATTACAAATTATATCATACTTCTTTCAGATAGATTTATATTTCAATAAAATAAAAATTTATATTAAAAAATTAAATTATATAAAAATATATTAAAAATATTATTTTATAATTTAAAAAAATTAGGTAACGCGGTGTCCAAAACCATCCAAACTGAACCGTTACATCCACTACTACCAAACCGAAAAAGGCCGGCGGAGCCACTTTTTCTGCTTCTGTTAGCTGAGCTGTGTGCATCAACTCAGCTTTATAAAAAAGATTTAAGGGATTAAAAAATAAAAAGAATAAAATCTTAAATGGAAATTATTTCTTGCGGAGTTCGAATTCGTAAGCAAATTCTTTAATCCAAATGGGATTTTCTTGTTTTAGAATTAAACCAGGCGGGTACAAAGTTTTTATTTATTTATTTATTTTTTAAAAGCCCACATATAGGTGGATGGCAGAAAAGGAAAAAAATGAGTCCTCGGATCTTGTCCCGTGAAGAAAGTGCATATGATAAATTAAAATAAGGATTTATATTAGATTCTTGGATCCATAGACGGATTTAGAGGGGGGATTTTAAAATATATTAAATTATCTTAGAAAATTTTAATTTTTTTTTAAATTTTATGTTTTGTTTCTTCAAAAAAAAAATGTTTCACCATTCTAATTTTTTTTATAAAAATTATTACGTTATTCTCTTAGTCTTAGGTTTTATTTGGATACAAATTCTTGTCAATCCAAAACTTTACTTTAATTTAAAATAATATTAATTTAAATAATTTTTATTTTTTAATAACTATTATATACTCATAATACATCATATTTTCTTTCTTTAATCCCAACCCAAGTTCTTGATTCCAATCTAGCTTAGATTTGATTGATGATGTGGCTTTTACTAGTAAACTATGCATCCAAACACGGTAAAGCAGCTGCTCAACAAAACCCTGTGATCTCTACTGCGTTTGTTCAAAACCTGGATATGCTTCTCATGTTGTACCTACCAATGAAGAAAAAATGTATTTTCCTTTTTTTTGTTTAAATTAAAATTTTGCTTGGAGAGTGTGTGAAGCATCCGGTGGCTAACACCTGATGATTTTGGGATCATTTAATGTGAGGATTATAAAAGTTTATCGATTTTCTAGTTAACAACTTCAAGGGAATATATCCAAACACAAAGCAGAGGCTCTGTTTATGGAGATATGGAATGGATTAATTCTATTGGCAACCAACTATCCAAGTTTCTCTTTCAAATAAAATGCACCATTCCGTGGATGACTCCCGCTAATATTTCATTTATTTTAAAATATTTATCATAATTATTCAAATTATAAAGATTAAAAAAACTTTAATATTAATAAAAAAGTCTAAATTACTTCTGTTAGAAATTATATAGAATTATTTTAGAATATAAAAATCAATTGATATTATCTCATTAGAAATTATAGAATTATTTTAAAATTTTAAAATAATTAATATTAAAAATAAATAATAAATATATTAATAATTTTGTAATATGACCAATAAATTTTTTTTTTCTAAAAGTATTTGACAGATATTTTGAAATAAAAAAAACTCGAGAGTTCAACTATTATTTGAATAGTAAATCGAATCTATAAATAACATTAATAATTTGAAGTCTAACTTTTGAGTTTCATGGGCGAATTTTCAATCGAAAAAAGGGGTGGAGTGATCTGATGATGAATGCCTTGGCAAGACGGGAAACCTCCGGAGAATGTTGAGAAGGAATGTTTGGAGTTGCATAGACGTGGCCACTATATATTCCATTCCAAAGTAAAGCCTCAAGTTGACAGGGCAAGAATGCGACGAATAAACCACAGAGAGCCCACACGTTAGGATTCCGGCACTGATGGATAGAAGATTTCTGGTTGTGTTCAATTATTTATGAAGACGACGAGGGGCCAAGGCTTCTTCCAGCATGGAGCCAAAGCAAAGCTGTTCCCCTTTCTAAGCTTACCACGTTGGTATAAAGTTGTTTTTGTGATGGTGTGGGCATCTATGCCAAACAACTTTTCCGAAGTGTATTTCCCAAGTTTCTTTTCAAAAGGCAAAAGTTTAGTTCAATAGTTTTGGGGATAACGTAGATTTATTGACCAATCAAAACCAACCTTTATCTCACTTGTTAATTGGTGGGTTGATTTTTGGCAACTAGTTTCATCACGATTGTGTTAACCAGAAGAAGAATATTACAATAGAATAAATATTTATATATTACAGTACTAAAATTTTGTATTATAAATTATATTTTGAAATATTTTATAGTTTGTAATCTATAAAAATGTAATCTATGCAAGTATATATATATATATATATTTCCTAGCTAGGCATCTTAAGTGTTACAACTAACAACCATCCAGACTGTATTTCAAGGGTAGTTAAGCCAACAAATTGGGTTCAAGATAGCTGTGGTTTTGGGAGGAGAATATGCCAACGGGGAACAAGCGGGTTGGAATGGATTCTTTCCATCAAAGCCCGAAAACAATGTTCACTAGAGTGTTGGCTCGCAAGTCACAGCACAATAATAACTTTAAAATGAGCCGTCTACTTTGCCACTTTGGGCTTGGTCCTGCATGTCCCATATGACAATTACAAGACAGTAGGTTTATTGTGCTGGATGAAAGTGAAAGTCCATCACTGATCACTGGAGGAACTAGTGCAAAGTAGAATTGATATTGCCCCACCCCACCAAAAAAAAAAAAAAAAAAAAGGTAAAAATGGATAAGAGAAGGATTAGAGAAATCAACAATCTAGTGAACGGTACAAAGAAAAATTGAAAACAATGAAAGGGGGGAAAAAATGACCAAAGGCAACAAAATTTTAGGTATAAAAGGAGCCCAAAATGCTTCTTAACAATCTGCAAAATGATGATATCTAGGCAAAATTAACTGATCCCAAGCATTAGCACTGTCATGAAGCATGCACACTATGTTACAGTTTCTTGGTGCTTCCATGACTCATGTTGTAGAAACTCGGATATAGAACAATTGCGCCGGAATATTACAAGGCTAAACTCTGTTTCAAAACTGGCCATTACTCTGGAAAATCTCCAGAAAGTTGCTTAGGAGATTGCTGAACTGTTTGTTGGCATATTGTATATAGTTCCATCATCTGCACAGAGGAAAAAAGAAGCATCACAGTTGCATAAATTGTCTTGTTTTGATAAGTACAAAGCATATGCAAGGACTAGCTGTATTCTCACCAAAATGGAGATAAACAGGAAAGAGACAGCAGGGATGTCAGTGAAAAACTCTAGACAATGCTTAGAATAGTGGTAATCTCCCCGGAGAGTTTGCACAACCAACTCCTGGCTATATAATATCACATGGAACAGCAACCACACTAATCCACCCAACGGCACAAAAAAATACAGCTGCAACGAGTGAAACAGGCTGATGATGAAAGGAAATCCACAACACATTGTATCTAAGAGTTCCAATTTTCTGCAGTTCATGGTAAACAGAGAAGACTGCTGCTCAAATTGGCTATTCTTATTGCAATATATACATAATGCATCATGGTTCAGAAGTTTTACTGTAGGCTTCATTTTTTTCGAGTATTTGATAACAATAGGATAGATTTCCATAAATGGAAATTCAATTGGACATAAGCTGCTAAGGAGTTTTAGAAGAAATGTTCGGGAAACTGCCAAAGCTTCTTAACTCTATGTTGGCATATGCTATGAATAGAGACAACAACACAATATAATCATTTTTGTTTTACCGGGTATGCATCTTCGGCGCCGCCACCAAACATGCGAACAGCAGCAAACAACCAGATTGCCACCAGGATAAGAGCAGATAGCACACTGTACGAATAGGTGTAGTCCCTCTCTCGTACATACCTTCTGGCTACCACAGCAAAACAGCCAAAAGCCAGAGCAGTTGTACCAAGAATTGTGATGATAATTCTACAAAAACGGAAACAATAAATTCATGATAATATGTTCGGCTTCTTTCAAATTTCTGATGCTAATACATGCTTTTGGCTATAGGATAAAGAAATACCTGTGCATAAATGTTAACAGAATTTGTTTAGCCTAGTTTGAAGCAAGTTCCCAAATGAATTAGTTCCAATTAATTTTTATGTTCTCCCTTTCCTTAGATTGGATATCGGCCTGCTGAAAAATCACAGGAAAGCAGAATATACTGCCCTGGAGAGCATGGCTGCTGCAATCATCGATGCAGAGATTTAAAAAAAACTGTAGTTTCAAACAAGATATTAACAATGCCTTCGTGTGTTGTCACAGAAAAATGGACATCTTATTGATTGATGAAAAGGATAGGAAGTTCTTTTCACTATTCAAGTGAAGATTTGACTCTGGATTGTGAATATACCATAGCTATCAGGATGATCAGAAAGCTATTCTTATCAAATTTGCGGAATGCAACATAACTAAGTTATTAGAAAGGCAAGCCAAGGGAAAACTTGAGACCAAATTTCAAGTTCATTTAACGCTTGTCAACATAGAATTTTAGACCAAATTACAATTGCTCGATGGTAACTATTAAAATTTACCCTTTGTCAACTGCAATGAAAGGGCGAATCATATATTCCAAAGAGGCTCCTTTACAGAATGCAGCTGCCATCAAGAGTGCGACTCTCCTCTTCTGAAATACAAGAGATATTGAAAATGTAAGCTCATTTTAAGCAACTGAAAAGAAATAGGAAACTCATAATTGGCCTTAGGAATAATGAGTTAGTAGGTACCCCTCTCCAGGGTCGTATTGAGCTAAACCACCACAAGCATCCAATGAAACCAAATACAGTGATTAAGCCTCCAACGTTGCTGAAGAAATGCCAGATTGATCC
This sequence comes from Voacanga thouarsii, assembly GCA_026120185.1. Taxonomy (NCBI): domain Eukaryota; kingdom Viridiplantae; phylum Streptophyta; class Magnoliopsida; order Gentianales; family Apocynaceae; genus Voacanga; species Voacanga thouarsii. Next base: position 1,679,136 of record JANUWF010001622.1, read on the forward strand.
AAGAACGGAGCTCAATAGTACCAAAAACATGGAAAAGTATACCTGAAGTTCAGCCATAAGATAGTTAATTAGTATCTAAGAAATCAGAGTGAAAGGGGAAGCTAAATGCACTGCTATACTTTGGCATAGTATTACATCCACCGAGAAAAACAGATTTGGAAAAACTGTTTGCTTAGCTCATTACATGCAAACTTACCACTGTGACAGTACCACAAGCTGGCAGAAACTAATTAAGGATCGCAATTGGAAAACCCATATTTTTCATTCTAATTCACCCCTATGCCAAAGATTAAGCTCTAATCCACATCTATGTCAAAGATTAAGCACCTGGAATGCGAATATGTTTCATTTATAAGGCAAATTTAGATAAAAAGCCTAACAAAATAGCTCACTGCAGAAGCACCACCAAGAAAATAGAAGGTCATAAAAGTGCAAGAAGAACCATACTTGAACCTTAAAAGAGCAACAATTGAAAAGGTATGCCAAAACCTTAAACAAAGAAAGTCCAACAGAATCATTGCCAGATTGAATATAATTTAGATATATAACCAAATCAACCATTGGAATCCGTATCATTACCAGCGATCAAAAGATATCAAACCATTAAGGCTTTTAAAACATACATTATAAGTATCTCTTTGTACAACAAGCAACAAAGTAATAATACTATTCCCAGACAATCAATAAGAACATTGACTTTCAGATTTATGAATTTCGTAGGGGAAAAAAAAAGAAAAAGAAAAAAAAACAGACTAGACTTATTCTGGATTTATAATAGAAAAACGTTTACTCCTGTGCTGTAAACAATTTTGCTTTTCTTGATTTTCTTTCCCTTCAAGAAATATTATGTAGTCCACTTTCCTCTTTTGCTCATGTCCTTTAGATTTCTTCACGAACCAGTAGTCAAAGAAACAAATCCGTTTTCAAGTTCACCTTGCTTGTTTCTACCGGTACAACTAAAATCAGCGAAATAGAAAACCTCCGTACTCGGAATAATCATATTACTTCATTTCCTTTTATAGCATCCCCCACTTTCTCAAGAACCAAAAACCAAAGCTCAGGTCACCAATCACACATAGGGGGAAAAAAGGGATAAATAAAGATAAAATGAAACTCTAACTTCATTTCCTTTATATATATATGTATGTATGTATATAAGAAACTCTGATTTCACGTTCTTCAACATATCAATAATCTTAAACACATACAGTTGAAATTTCAACGCAAATTAGAAAGCTGAACCTCAAATTTCTATCAATATTCATCGAAAAGTTTCATGTCGAAAACTTTTCTGCATTTTTTCACTACAATTTATCGCATCGAGGATCAATGCGAAGCTCAAAACAAAAGAAAATAACAAAGAAAACTGTACCTGCTGAAGATGTGTCAGGATAAACGGCGAGACATCTTCAAAGTTGACCATGCTTTCCCAGCTCAGGTAAGGCTTTCCGAAGTACGCCTTCACGGCGGCAACAACACCTGTACGTCGGGGATTCATCTTAGAGACTTCCACTTTCTTTTCCTTCGCCATTGCAAATGCAGAGTCGAGTTTGCGCTCGGCGTAACTGTAACCGTCTGAGACTGAGGGAGAGACGTCGAGAGCTGAATTTGTACACGCAGAGAGAGGTGGTTGTGTTAGAGAGCAGAAACGGTTATTACCCTTGGGTTTACTTTTTGGTTTATTTACAGGATTCTAGTCGCGTTGTCCGTTGAGTTTCTAGGACATTCGAGGGGTGTTTTGGGGAAACAAGGAAAATATTATTGATATGTTTCGCGGGAATTAAACAGGGTTTGAAATGAATGCTCCGTTAAGACCAGCTGAGGCCACGTCAAACATAACGAGATCGGCGACCCGCCTTTAAAAGTTTAAAATTTATATTTTTCTTTAAAAATTAGATTTTTAAAAAAATAAAAATTTAACTTTTAAAAAAAATTAAAAAATATACTACTTTCCCTTAATATATATCTTCATATAATTTATTTCCTCAACTCTAACTTTTTTTTGTTCTATCTTTATTTGAATTTGATACAAATAATTTAAAAAATGAATTACTTGTGAAATTGAAGATGTGACATATTTTAGCATTGTCTTATGGCTACGGATGGCAATGGGATCGGGTGAAAATAGGACTAAAAATTTGAGTCTCAATCCTACCTTCACCAATTCTTCTATGTTCTCAATCTGTCAGGACCAAAATAATCTTAGGTCCTGACTTAGTGGGGAAGTTAAAAATCGAGGGTCCAACTGAGCCTACGGGATCCAATCGGAAAAAATGAAAAAAAAATATTTATCATTAGAATTTCAATATAATTACATTGAAATTCATTTCAATATAATAATAATTACAACGAAATGACTACGAATAATTTCGTATTCGTAGTCATTTCGTTGTAATTATTATTATATTGAAATGAATTTCAATGCAATTATATTGAAATTCTAATGATAAATAATATTTTTAAATGTGAATTCTAATGACAAACAATTCCTCACATTCATTAACCCTTTAGCATAACCCTTTAGTATGAACTCCACGAATTATATGAATCACAACAAATTTAAACTATAATAAACTCCACAATTTATTAACAAAATGATAATAAAACCTCCAAATAAACTCCAAATAACTAAATTAATAAACTATAATAAATTATTGATTATAATAAATTCTAAATAACTTATACTTTATATCGGACTTTATCTATTTAAATAATAATTATATATATTATATATATAATTATAAATTATAATTAGTATGTGTGTATGTAGAATATATAATGAACTCCGGCCTCCATTATCTCTTCTAAATTTATGTTCCAATATCTTTTTGTCATTTCTTCCCGCACCCCTCCCCCTTTTCAAAAAAAAAAAAAAAAAAGAAAAGAGAGAGAGAGAGAAAGAACCCTGAACTAAAATAAAAAATTGTTCTGATGGAACCTTCTGTTCTACCATAGATTGGCTATACATGTGTGTGTGTTATATACATATACATATGTATAAATTTATAGAAAATTATACGATATATATAGTGGTGTGGTGGGTATAAATCAATCTCCACCCTTGGGCTGTCCTCGGTTGGCAAGTCGAGTTATGAAGTTTGATCATATCCTCATCTCTACTTAAACTGTAGAATTTTTGGTTCAGTAGGATTGAGTCGAGCTAGGCTAGGCCTCTAGTTTAGGTGAAAAAATTGCCATCACTACTTAGGACTCATATGAAAGTGTCACGGGTCGGCTATTTTCGGCACCCATCATCCCAATGGATGTCGACCAGTCCTCGGGTCGCTGCACTGTGACAAAAGCAAAGTAGGTAACGGGTCGTACTGGTTGCCCATGCTAAAGGGTTAATGAATGCGAGGGGTTGATCAAAATGGCCCCCCTTGGGGCCATTCGTCCTTGTCTAGCCCGTGTGGGTACGTTGGGTCTAAAATGACATGAATGCTATCAGTGATAATGTTCGATTTGAATATAGACGCTATTACCGATAGCGTTTTATTTTAAATAACAGATAGCGTCCAATAGCATAACGACGCTATTAGTGATAGCATTCTTAAAATTTTAATAAACGTTTACAATCATTCATTTTCTAATTCAGTCATTTTTTTTTACTCTATTTAGTTATTAATAAAGTTATGAAAGTGAGGTTAAAATAATTCTTTATTTTAGTCATAAAAACATATCTTAAATTGCACATATTACTAATTTTAGTTTGTAATAATTTGTAAAAATACAACTGATAAGTCCTGTTATTACTTTAATTGTATGAAAATTTTCTTTATTTAACATAAATGTATAACAGAATTAATAGATATTCCATGTTGTGCGGTGTAGGGTAAAAAAATGGCGAAAACCATAACAAGGTAATTGTCAATTGAATAATATACTATGAAAAAAATTATTTTGTAGCACAAGTATATGTGATTGCAAATTTTATTCTCTAAGTTTAAATTGAGCGTTGTTACAATTTCGTCTATTATATCCCGATCGCTGACAATTTTTACATTTTGGTGGGGACATTTCATTTTGATAATCCATTGTACCTAAAAAACGTACCGTACGTCTCCGTCCAGGTCTATTACTTTTAAGTGTTGGTGTGTAGCCCTCCAACAAATAGTTAGAATTACGCCAGGAATTTTCGTTACTCACAGGGTAGAAGTCATGGTTGTAAGTTGTAGCGTACTTCTCTATAGAGTAAATAGGCAAAACATATTCCGAAGGTTGGCATCCGCAGTGTCGACAAACTGCAAATATATGCGTGCACAACAATCCAAAAATATTCTATTTTGTGCAGGTACAGTCTCGTGAAGACATTTTCACTCTGTGGACATTGTTACCTTTTCCGCTAGCTCTTGCGGGTGTTCTTACACTGAATATTCCAGTCCTTTTATTGAACTGCATAACCTTATAATTTCTAGACTTCTACAAAATTGTCTGGAATGCATTCCATATCAACGGAGGGAATGGTTTGTTACAGTGATAGCCTCAAACCGATGCAGATTAAAGTATTTCACAATCTTTGTAAATGTTGCATTGACAAGTGCTTTGATCGGTAATGTTCGTGTTTTTTTGAGAATATTATTTAATGATTCCGACAAATTTGTCGTCATACACTCGTATCGATATCCGTCGTCATGTGAAAGTGTCCACGTTTAGGGCCAATCTGTATCAATCAGTTGTAAGCTTCCTAATTGTAATTTCTTATTTCATTCATTACAGATTTGAATTTGGATTTTTTTCCTCTCAACCCCAATTTTGTACATTAGTCGCTTCAAGGAGGGGAAGCTGTCGGTTTGGTGGAGAGGTGGTCGTCGTCGCCGGCACTGAGCAGTACCAAAATTGCACAAGAATGGAGTTGTAGCGGCGGTCACGTGATGGAGAAGATGCACAAGTAGGACATTATCTCAGATAGCATCCCATTATTTAAAATATGAAGCTTTCCGTAATAGCATTATATTTTAAAACCATTTTAGGCCCACCACACCCACACAGACTAGACGAGGACGAATGGCCCCAGAATGGGCCATTCTGATCAATAACTCAATGAATGCCACTTCATGCATTGCATGCAGAACTCTTCAACAGCCTTGAAAAGCCCTACTTTGCCATTATGTTGTTACTCTCATATTACTTTGTAGAACTATGGCTACATTATTTAGTTTTTTTAAATAATTAGATCTATTAATAAGAAATGGACAGGACCATTGTAACTCTAATAGTACTTTTCTCCAATACAATAAGGAAAGAGAATTGAAGAAGTGAAAAGTTCTCAAAACATTAATAATAAAAATTATATAAAAATAACGAGTTATCACACTTGGTAAGTCTACTAAGGTCCATTTTAAGCGCTTAGGTTCGAATCTCCTAGTATGTAAAGTTTGCCAATTAATTGCATTAATATATTACGGTTTGGACTGTGACTAATTTATGATGTTAGATTTCGGTGACATATTGAGTACAAAATAAACTCACAATAATTTATAATTTTTTACATTGTGCCTCAAATGTGATTCGCGATTCCATTTAGTCTATTAAATTGCTCTATTTGTCCTTTGATTCCATTTCTATTTCTCATATTAACATTTTGGGGACTGCCCCCAACTCCCTTGTTGGCCCCAAAAGCTAGGTTATTTCCTTCTTATTTTTCATGGTTTGACGATTTTCTTCTAGACATGTTGCATGCGGTAGACTTGGATATTTCTTAATACATTTCGTTTATTGTCAAAAAGAAAAAAGGAAAATGTTCACTTTAAAATAAAAATGGAAATGAATATGTGGAATTAAAATTAAGTTTAAATATAATCATGACTGGAAATTAGATAAGTAATTAAACCACAGAATGCTGGATTGAAGTATATTCATTTATTATTTTATTCCTTATTTAAAATTCGGAAAAATATTGTTTTTGTAGAAATTCAAATAAAAAAAGAATGAGGAAAAAGAACAACACTAAAAAATCAATCTCTCTCTCTCAATCGCTCTCAAAGTAAGAATGTCCAGTGGTGTTTGAGGAGAGGATTTATTGAATATAGGTAAAGATTCCTTTTTTTTTTTTTCCAAAGTCACCCAAAAGTGAAAAATGTATTAGTACGTATTAAAAATATAGAGAAATGCCAATTGTAATACATAGATAGGAAGTATATTGATATTAAATGGAATAAAATTTCAATTAATAACCATGAACAATTTGTCGTGTGATCATTCTATATCTGTCCTGCTGAATTCCTACTCTTTTTTCCTCTCTTCGAACGTATTAGTATATATTTGTATATAAACACAATAACCAATATTTTCTTAATGATAAATGGTGATTTGTCAATTCTATCAGTCCATCAATTCATTAAAATAAATTTGAATTTTATATCCCTTATCATCATAATAATCAAATATAGAATTTTACAATCCATTAAGAGATGCATAAGAATCCTTTGATTTTTAATATCTTGTCTTATTTGTCAAGAGTTATGACTTTCTATGAACATCTAATTAAGAAATTCACCATTATCAAACCTTCCTTAACTATTAAAGATTCTGACAAAGTAGAAATTCAATTAATTAGGAGAACTCTCATTCGGAATATAGGTTTTGAATACAACGTACATTTTCTTGTAAATTTATTAAGAGACAAATAATAATGAATTAAATTGTAAGTAAAATATAGTTATCGATTTTTTTTTTTTTGAATTTTTTCCTATAAAAAAATGTAGCTATGACTTAAAACTTAACATTTCAGGACCATAGTGAATCATTGTAATCCATTGCTCCAATTACAATCTACTAAAAAAGTACCAAAATTCAATGCAAGTAGCAATCGAAGGGGTACCAGGAATCCATGTCGAGCAGCAGTTCGACATTGTTTATGAGAAGATACGTGAAAACCTAAAAACGCCTTCTATGAATAGGAAAAAACAAAGGGTTGCGTCGTCTCCTCCGAAGAGGCACCAAGGAAAGAACCTCTGTCTGTGTGTATATATATATAATCGTGTGCATAATCTTGAGCAGATCAGAGATCATCATTCCAGAGAAAGAGAGAGACAGAGATAAATGGAGGAGGGCTTGCCAGCCAATGGTGACAGAGTAACAAGGCTGCTGGAGTACAGATGGGGTGTGGGTTCATGGGTCACGTTTATCATGGTGGCGCTGCTCATCCTTTGTCTGCCGTTGGCGATGAGTGGTTCTAAGCATCCGGCACCGCCTTCTCCGTTGATGCTGCTCGCCATTCCAATTCTGTTGGCTGGCATTTACATCTATCTTTGTTATGCCTCTAGAGAGTAGAGGCATGCATTGTACTCTTGATGAAAGGGACAATAATAATGGAGTTCTCTCTCTCTCTCTATATATGGAAATTTAAAGTGATGTACTGTGGGCGTCTTGATCAATCTTCTCTCTATCATTAGCTAAAAGAGCAGTAAACTCTATATGACTTTGAATAAATCTTGGTTACTATATATTCCCAGTTAATTTTTTGCATTTTTTGGACACATGGGATCTAATCGAATACTCATACTATGTGTATATCATTGCGATGCATTTTTCAATTATTATTTGCATGGAATCAAGAGTCAATTATTTTAAATGTTTTTTTTTTTTTTGGGTGTAGAGGGATCTTAATTTATTAACACATCAAATTTTAAACTGTAGCAGTAAACGCACCCTCGGCAATCTCTCACTTTAACTAAAAAGTGGCATGATTTTGCTTCCAATATACAAGATATAGGAAAAGATTAAAACATGGAATAATTATTATAATATAAATTTTTAATAAATTTTGAGTAATTCTTTTGATATTGTGTTCATATTAGATAAAACAGCTTCCCAGTCCGCAGAGGATCTCTTCGATATTTTTATTTTAACGAATTTTATTTGTCCTTTTTTCCTGAACGGTCTTTTGTCGTTTGAAATTGGAACAGAATTGCCTTCCAGTTCAAGAAATGATTGATTAAAATTTGAGCTATTAACTTTTATAATCCAAATATTTAAAAAAAAAAAAAAGGCATTCTCATAACCCAAATAATGCCTCGAAGACCCAAAATCCCAAATAATTTCTGTTTTAGCAATCCTTAGTTTTTGTAAATTAAATTAAAAAAAAAAAGGTTAATGCACTATGCACCCTAATACTTTGGGAGGGGGGGGGGGATCAAACTAGTATTTAAACTATTTCCATTTGCATTAAGACTATTGTGACCGAGGTTAAAGTAGAGTTGTACTAATTAGATTTCAACACTGTCATATTAATAGTTCTCTATTTATTGTATTTAAAAGCTGAAAGACTAAATTGATGATGCATACGCCCTTAATTTAGTATTTGAACTTTCAACGTGAAAATATGTTTTTCTAATTAATGCTAAATTTCAACTCAACATATTTAATGTATTTAAAAATTTAAAAACTAAATTAAAAATCAATGTATTTTTTCTTTTCAAAATAACTGTCATAAATATTTTATATTTTAAATTATGTATTTTGATTATGCTTTATCATTTATTACTCTCCTAATTATAACATTATTAATTTTTAAATTTTAGAACAACTTTGCAATTTTTAATGAAGATTTAATATTTTTTTTTAAAAAAACTCCAAAAACGTTAGAAATTTTTTTATTCTATATGATTTTTGTAATAATAATAATAATTATTTTAAAAAATAATAATAATTTTATATTATTTAAATTAATCATACACTTAATTTGTATGAATTTTATATTATTTTAAAATAAAAATAATATGTTTATACAATAATTTATTTATGTTAATCAGATTACATGCATCTCATCTCTACACATGTGCCTATTCGCCGGATCCCAAATTCATTAAATTCATCTATCAACTCTTTATGATGTACTTAAATTGTAACTTTAAAATATATATATATATATATATATATATATATATATATATATATATGTGTGAAGTTTTAAAAAAAAATTGATATTTTTATAAATCAATAATAATTTTAAAAAATTATATTAGAGTTTTGCCACGTGTACGGGCGAAATTGGCCAAGAAATATTCTACCTCGGACAAGTTAGTATTTTTAATTTTTTGGGCATAAGTGGGTCCCCCTGCCCAGCCTGACCCAACGCTGACGTGGCCAAGACGCCCCCGCGTCCACAGTCCCTCCACCTCCAACCCCCACAAGGGAAATTGCCGAAGCCCTCTAGGCGGTAGCTCTTTCCCGGTTCTTCTCTTTATGCCACGCACGCTCTCTGAATTCCCAATCAAACAGAGGAAGGAGGAGGAGGATAAGAAGGGATGCAATTGCCGGGTCTAAACGCCTGCAAGGGCATCTCCAACTTCACCTGCAACCACCAGCAACAGCATCAGTTTCTATGGCTACCAACTCATGGTCCTTCTTCTTCCTCGTCTACTTCTTTTTCGTTGGTCAGTAAATTTAATTCCCATCCTTTTGTGCGGTGTAATTCTCAACATGGTCGGAAATTTATAAGTAATAGTGGTGGTGGTGGTGGTGGCGGTGCTAAGATTAAAGGGGGGAAAGAGAATGTGTGGAGTGTGGATAACGAAATGGCCAAGGCGGAGAAGGAGAGCGAGAAAATGAAGAGGAGGAGAAAGAAGAAAGGTGTTGGGAGAATGAAGAATGCTACTAAGAAACGGAATGGAGATAAGGTTACGGTCTCTGGTGCTATGTTGATGGAGGTGGAAACCGTTTTACAAACTCAGGTATTTTCTGATATTCTACTACTAGTAGCTTCTGGTTTCGCCCTTAGTTCTGTGTATCTATGATTTCATTGATTTTATGCTCCAAAGTTTGAGTTTTGATTGCTGATTAAGGTAGTCTGAGTGTAGTAGTGGTAGTAATAAATTTTGATTCTCCCTTTGGATCCCTATTAAAAGTTGGGCTTTAACATAGTAGTTTAAACAAATCCATTTACAAACTCCATCAATATAATGAGATTATTTGCCAAAGAAAATCATACCTACAGTTTCTCGTATAAGAGGAAATAAAAAGAAGGGGGGGCGACTTTCTCAACATTGAATATGGTATGGATTCTGAAACTATAATTGAAGTAATAAATAAATTTGTATTATTTTGTTTTGAATTCATGGTATAGGCAATAATATGGTATGGATTCTGAAACTATAATTGAAGTAATAAATAAATTTGTATTATTTTGTTTTGAATTCATGGTATAGGCAATTTGTGGGCCAAGGAAGTACCCCAAAATTGGTAGTTAACTTTATGTCCTGGGATACCCATAAATTTTGTATCATATTAACGAATCTGTTGTCAAATTTATGTCTGCGTGATATGCTATTCTCGTTTTAGGAACCTGTGATTCGACCAGCATGGAATACATTTGTAAGCAGTGTCAGTGGGATATGGAAGGGAGTTGGAGCCGTTTTTTCTCCCGTCACAGCGGAAATGGAGCCAATTGAGATTGGGAGTAAGGATGAGAACCTATTTGACTGTTATACTCTATCCCATATTGAGGCAGCTCCATCTGGTACAGGGCAACAGAAAACTCAAATCAAAAGGAGGATAAATTGGGTCACACTGAATCCTTATGGTGAAGCTCAACAGTTGAATGGTGGTGAGTACAGACACACAGAGAAGTCTGAGCATGCTGGGCCTTCTTTATCTGTAAAAGTTGCATCAGATAGACGCTTAAAAAATCGTACATTACCCAAATTTGAATCTTTTGATTTCGGAAGGAGTGATGTTATGGAAGAAGATCTGATGGGAATAGAACCGGGTCTAGTTTTCTTTGAGGTATAACCAGTTTTTGCACTTGATTTTCTTTATCCCTAACAAAGTCCTCGACATTATATGAGAGACAAATGTCTTAATACTTTTACAGGATGGATCATATTCAAGAGGCCCACTTGATATCCCAGTTGGTGAATTTGATGAGTCTAAATATTACCTTTCTCCAACTCTCAAGTTTGAACAAGTAAGTTTGTGTTAAAGTGTGCATAGATTCTCTAAAATAACGTAACTGTTCTAAGATTTAGGAATCATGTCAGGCAGCCTTTCTGCCCCAGGTCATATGATACACATCCTACGACATACTTAAATCAGATAACATTACAATATTCTAAAAATGTGATCAAACTCTTTTCATAAGATGCGCATACTTTTGTGATGGCTGCAGCCTGAGGATGCATAATTCTTTTAAATCTGCATTGATTTACTTATGCCTATGTGATAGTTGTGGCTACAATTAATTTAGAGCTGCATCACTACATAGGGTAGTTCCATTAAAAGGTGAATTACTAGCACCTCTCCCCTGATCATGGTTTGTTTGCCTTGCTTTAAGGCCTATTAAACTAAAGCTAAATATTTCCTGTGTCATTTGAGCTTTCATTTGCTCATATTGTGCAAACTTCTCCTTTAATGCTTGAATATAGTGTTTGGTGAAAGGTTGTCACAAGAGACTGCGGATCGTGCATACAATAGAGTTTGGTAATGGCGGTTTGGAGATCCAAATAATGAGGGTTGCTGTTTATGAAGAACAGTGGGTTAGCCCTGCTAATATTCCTGACAACAGGTATTCAACCCAACATTCAGGCACTCATATGTGGTGGATGCTTGAGTGAATATACAGTGAAGGGAACTGATATGCTTGACCGAACAAGTACTTTGAAAGGAACTTATAGCAATGAGTCTAGGTGTATTGTCATACCTATTCTTTTGCGAGCTATAATTTATAAACATCTAATAACTTAGTTTTGCTTTTCCAGTGACGTGGAATTGGACTCGCAGCCATTGTCTCAGAGGAAAAGGGTTCAGCCATCGGAATTAACTGGGTCTTGGAAGGTGTTTGAGGTGAGTGCCACACCTATTTATGGTGATGAAATCTTGATGGAGGAAAGTGGTGGTGCCCCTTATGTATACCTCTGTACAGAGATGCTAAAGAAACGGAGCTTGCCTGAAAATCCAGTTTACTTTGGAGAGGAGGAGATGCTAGATATGCAGGATGTTACAGTCCTCTGGCTGCCTGGAGGTGTTACTGGATATGTTGATGTGAACAAAGATGGCATCCTTTGTGTTGGAGTTGGCTGGTATTCAGATGAGGGGATCAACCTTGTTATGGAGAGGGATTATGGAACAGATGGGAAACTCAGGGAAGTTAGATGGAAGTCTGAAATGAAGAGAAGGTGGTCTAATCCGCCACCTATGTAGATTCTCTTAAGCAGTCTTGTTTTTCTTATGATGGTACAGCCCAAGATGTTTGAGAACAAGTTCGCAAAGAAAACCAAGACTTCTAATGAAATCTTTCTTCTTGGACTTTTTCTCCTTGACAATCTGTTTCCAGTTCTGGGAAAACCAAGACTTCTAATGAAATCTTTCTTCTTGGACTTTTTCTCCTTGACAATCTGTTTCCAGTTCTGGGAAATTTTGGTTGCAAGATTTTTTTTTTTTCATTTTTTGGAAAGCTTTGAGAGGGAGGGGAAAAAAAATCTATCTCAACTACGCATAAGAAATAAGCATGAGAATTGTGAACATTCATGTGGCATCAGTTACAACAGCGGAATCTACATCATATTTTGTCATCTTGATAATGCATCATGTACTGCCAGAGAGACTTGGATTCAAATTAGAGAGGAATAAAGAAAGAAAAATCAATCCTTGACTATGATCACTTTATTCACTAAATCATATGAATTACAAAGTTACACAAAATGAACATAGAAATCCAGAACTCAATCAAAATAGGAACAGCACTGCCTCTTGCCTAGCCCCTGTATGCAATCAAGGCTGCCAAAACAAGAGAAAACCCAAGCATCAAATGATTGATGCTGCTGCCAGATGCACCACTAGGCGCTGTTGGTGGGGTGTTTGAAGCAGGTGTGGATGTTGAGGGAGGAGTACCACTGCTCGGAGTAGTCGAACCGCCAGCAGGAGTTGATGGGGTTGTGGGAGTGCTTCCAGTGGCTGCCTGGACATTGACAGACAGTTTCATACCTGATCCACAGTGGCCACTTGATGGGCATATAAAGTACATTGGACCAGGTTGGGATAGACTGATGGTGGTTTTGCCTCCACTGTAAGAATTGAGGGCATTTGAACTAGAGCAGCCGTCGTAGTCACTCTTGCTTACTACATCCACTCCGTGAGAGCCATCATAGTTGAAAACTGTCAGAGAAACAAGAATTTGGTTAACTCATTCCAAAAGCCGTCATAGAAATTCCAGATTAATATGATGGTCGCATTTCCATGTCCCGCTAGAGTTATAGAATGATAAAAACACTATACAAGATAAGTTTCTTGGTTTAATTTTATCGCTTGGAAAATGATCATAATTATTGAAATGAAGAGTTATTTATTAAAGAGTAACTTCTCATAACATGTCATCACCTACAACTAATGTTCAGAATTTCGTAACATGAAATTAGTGTTTCTAATTACATAGTTTGCCAAAAAAGTAAACAAGCGCATATCTAATCGAGCAATGATTATGGAAAACCAAGACATACTTAGCCTGTCACCAACATTGAAGGTTTCTCCGGAAGCCCAACTGTCATAACTTCCACCGAGGCTCCAGCCAGAGCTGCCTCCAACAACGTGGTCAGCGGCATTAACTGCCGGAGAGGCAAGAACAAGGAAAAGAAGCACAACTGCTACGGCCATTTCAAAGGCTTCTCTATAATGCTCAAAGCTTTTGAAAGGATCACAAGAAGAGGCACAATTGTGGGAGTTGGTTTGATGGCAAGTTATATAGACAGCTCTAGCTTAACAACCATGGGAACATGACATATTTTAAGGATGCACATATAATGTAGATATTCAATGTATAACTAACATGATGCCTTATTTTCCTTTCATCCCTACCTAATGCTAAGGACTTTCTTGAATCTTTCTCTTCGCTGACTCAAAAAATTAAAATCATGATAGAGTTTTATAATTACCTCGATAACTTTAACGGTCTTGAATCTCAAAACCATCCTAGATAAATCGATGTACAAATCTTTCATCTTTTTTCATTTTTGTGATACTTTAGAATTAGAAAAGACAAATTATAGATTAAATCTAATTAAACCTCTATAGTCGAGTAATAAATTATTAATTTAAAAACCATTTATGCACAATATTCCTTTAAAAATCTTAATATGAGAAACACTATTTACATCAAGATTTACTATGTTGTACCTTGTTTTTGGGCAACAATAATACATATATATATATATATATATATATATATATATATGTGCTGTTTGATTATTTCCACTTCTCCAACATGATGGCCTATTTAGCAAGCCAACATTAAAAAATGTGCATGGACAGATGTTGGTTTCCCCATATCTTTCATATTGTATAAATATTCTAACAGTACTTCTGTTTCTTGCTACCTAACCCTGGGATTCAAGAAAATCAACATTGAATCATCAAAGAGAGATATAGAAAGGGACAGGAGGGGTTGCTTGCATGATACATCACTCATCGTGTATTCTCTTACCTTAGAAAATAAATGTCATCTATTGACTTAAAAGCAATACAAAAGCGGAGTTGGTTTATTAGTTGTTGAGTCGTGCATTTCTTATCTCTAAATTTTCATTTAAAACATTGTAATCATGATCACCAAAACCCAAAAACATTATATGAAGTTATGGTCAACTATTGTAGCCAACTTTTTTGGTTGTGCTAAATTATAATTAAATTAAATTTCATTGTTAATTAAGTACTAATTGATGTGGTTTACAACTGCCCTTTCCACTGACAGAATTTAGAAGAAATGCATTTTTCCACTAATGCCTTTGCATGATATTCTTGGGTTATGTTTAATTGTTACACGGAACTAATGATGAAGAAAGTCAATCACCTACCCACAAGGGACCAACAACAAAAAGCTAGCTGTTTGTTTAATTCCTTTTTTTTTTTTTAATGATTGGTAATTTATTTGTGGTTCTTTTCAATTTATTCCAATGACAAGTTAGACTTAAAGCCTCCTACTCTAAAGGCTGATGATGGATCTTTGTCAATAGTGTATTCGTTCTATACGATTGTGTAATTTTTTTATTAATAGCAAGATTTCTATTGTAGTCGTTAGAGAAAAAAGGGGGAAAACATCTACTTTGATTATCTAGTTTCTATCATTTTCCCCTTTAATAAAGGGTTAATTTTAAAAACTACCCAAAAGTAGAAAGTCAATGTCACATAACTTCATTAACCTTTAATTTGGACAATTAGCTCCATGTTTCATTCTATCCAATTGATTTTGATGAAATGGAACTGAATAAAGAAAATAATTATAGCGTCCTTCACTACTTAAAATCCAAAAAAAAAAAAAAGTGTTAGTTCCAAAACAATCAAAAAAATAGAGGGCCAATGTCACATTTTTTGAAATTTGCCCCTCTATTAACTAATTCCATCCAAATAATTTAAACAATATCAAATTAGATAAGTAAAATGTCTATAATACCATTGAATGTTTGAAACATTAACAAATACCCTTAGATTAATTTTAAAAATATTAAAAAACAAATAGCTCTGCAATATAACAATTCATTGTTGCTGGCACTAGAAGTCAATGAAAAAAAATTCAAAGGCAAAGATAAGGACAGAAATGGAGATGAAAGGGTCTAGAAGTACAACTGCTTATTTCTTTTAAATTTTTATGCCTTTGTTTTAGAGAAGGGGGGGGGGGGGGACAACGGCATCTGTTAATTTTTTAAATATTCAAGTATATTGTATATATTTTATTTACATAATTTGACACTTTTTAAATTATTTGGATGGAATTAGTTAATAGGAATCAATTGTCAAAATTAAATATGGGATTATGTAATATTAACTCTCTACTTTCGAATAGTTTTTGGAATTATTATTATTATTATTTGAGTTTTAAACAGTGAAGAATATTATATATAATTTATTAATTTCACTTCATCAAATTTAATTAGAGAAAAATACTAAATATAAAATTAATTTTTAAAATTAAATATTTATAAAATTATGTAGCATTAGCCACATTCTTCCTCCTCAAAATTAACCCTCTTCTCCAAAATTAGTTGAAAGTGCAAATCTTCGTTGATCAGCGGCAGGGCCCACCAGGCCTGCACAGCATTTTGGTCTTGGGATGCTACCCCTGCGTTGACTTTCCAATTGTGGGCCAAAAAGTTGGAATTAGGTCCAGTAAAAGTGATTTTGGAGTGTAAGAGAATTTCATTCATTCACGTTTCAATTTAAAATCAGTTTAATTTAAAAAAATAATTTATATTTTTTAAAATTATCATATACACGTATCATATAAATTTTTTTCACTTTAATTCCATTTAAACTCTCCTTTTAGCTTTATATATTTAAAATTTTTAATTATATTCAAACAAAATTATAATTAAATTATTCATTCTAATGAAATAGTCTATAAAAAATGTGATATTTCTCGTCAACTTCTTTTTTTTTTTGTAATGTTTTTTTAGAGCAATCCATTAAATTAATCGAAGGTAACAAATTACCATCAAGGTTTTCTGAATAGGCCTTCCCCTTTGCCCGAAATCTTGGCTTAAACCAAGACTAACATAGCAACGTAAAAGTGTTCATTCATTTTTTTTTTTCGATTTCGATTTCAAATTTTAATTTTTAGTTAAATTTTATCTGGACAAGATCAAATTAAATCAAAATTTTTATAAAATAAATAAAATCGAATTAAATTTTATTCGAATCGAATTGAAATACTAAAACAAACATAATTTATATATACAAATTAATTAATTAATAATATTTTAATATTAATTATATTTTAATTAAAAATGCAATTTCAACTTTTTTATTTTTAGAATTTTATTTTGAAAAATTAAAAATCAAATTAATTTTTTTTCTTCCAAAAATTCAATTCAAATAAAAAATGTAATGTCCTAGCAACACAACCTTTTCTTTCATCATTGTAATTTGGATTATTAACATTGCCTCTTACATTCGACCTAGTTTATAGTCCATTATTATTGTCAAAAACAATGCTGCTACTATATTAAAATGATATATTTAGGTAAAAAATTCTAAAAGAACTTAAATTCATGCACAATCTATTAATACTTTGGTACCGTGTGAAAAATGCCCAAAATTTAAAGCATAGACCGAACAATTATACTTTACATAATTACTTGGTACCTTATGTACAATATTTATTATTTAAAAATTACAAGACTAAACTATCCACTTTGTAATGCAGATCATAACTCAGCTCTTATTCATTTCCCTCTCCCTCTCGCTCTCTCCACTCATAGAATTGTATGTAATTTAAACTATAAATTAAATACTCAATCCCTTAACTATCACTTGAAGGACCTCTTATTCTTAATCCTCTTTCAAGTAATAGGATATACATCCTTGTGTAGTTTTGGGTTCTTGGATGGCAATGAATTCATGATTATCTTGTTCATTATTTTGTTTCTCTTCTTCCCTTTTCATGTCTCCATTTTTTACAGTAGAGTCCTCCAGCTTCTCCACATCTCTCCCTCCATTGCCACCCTCTAATGTCTAACCCAACCTTGGACATTCTCCACCCCATCCCCCCACCCCAACCCTATATGACTTTCTACGTTCTAACAATCATCAGTAACGCAAAGTAGATACCTGTCGTATTGGTTGGTCCAAGCACCTGACAAAACCCTGGGGTCCCATCGTCCCTGCCTTTGTTTCCGGTTCTATTTCTCAGTTTCTTCAATTGAAGAAACATACATAATTTTCTCCATCTGCCATATCTAGGATGTTTTCGACAATACAATGTAGCTGCAGGTCGAAGAACCATGCATGCCGGATACGTTAATACTATAAATCTGGTTAATTATATAACCAAGGAATATTTATGTTTTTCTGGCTCATGGAGGAGGGAAGCGAACGTGCCCAGAAGACACGGAGGAGAAAAGCGGCGATGGGTTGTGTGAAGGAAAGCACTTCTTATAACTGCTCCCGCGGCAGTATCAAAGATAAATGTTAAGATACAGAAGCAGCCTGAAGAAGAAGCTCAGAAGAAGCAGACTGAAGAAGCTCAGCCACGGCATTATTGGAATCCTGGATAGTTAAGGTGTTGGTTTGTCCAGTTAGATAGTTAGTTTGTACAGCTGGCACTCCATTGTATTTATTCATCACATTTGATATTGTTTTGAGTCCATTTTTTCTGTATATATATAGACCTTATGTACATTTCTGTAATACAATGAAATCCACATTTTTCCAGATTCCTCTTTTGCTCTACACATTACTTCTTCTTCTTTGCTTGCTGTGAGTTGTGTTGATGAATTTCTTCATGGTATCAGAGCCTTACAATTGCGTCTGAGATACTGAGTAAATCAAATTGATTACCAGGTGTTTGAGAGAATGCTTCAGTGTGCTTAATTCACTTGATTTGATTGATTCATCTTGATCGGTACTCACTTGTGTTCAACTTGTCTGATTCGTTGCTTAATTCCATGGCAAATCCAGAAATATCACTCTCCAGTCCATTTTATCTTCATCCAAGTGAAAGTCCTTCTTTAGTCTTAGTTCAACCGGCTTTAACTGAGAAAAACTACCATCAATGGTGTAGAGCCATGAGAATGGCCTTAATTTCGAAGAACAAGCTTAGCTTTGTCAACGGATTAATCAAAGCACCTGATCAGGGAGATCAGACTTATGCAGCATGGGAAATGTGCAATAATATGGTTCTGTCATGGATCTTGAATGCTGTATCACCTTCAATTGCTCAGAGTGTGATCTGGATGAATACAGCCTATGAGGTTTGGACAGACCTTTGTGAACGTTTTTCTCAAGGGGATTTCTTTAGGATTTCGATTTACGAGGAAGATATCTATAATTTGAAACAAGGCACATCCACAGTGAATGAATATTACACAAATCTGAGGATCCTTTGGGAGGAATTGTTGAATTTAAGGCCTCTTCCTACCTGTAAATGTGAGCCACGATGCAGTTGTCCTGCACTTCCAGCAATCAAAATGACTAATGATGCAGATTTTGTTATTCGATTCATCAAAGGCCTTAAAGAAGAGTATAATGGAATTAAATCACAGGTTCTTTTAACTCAGCCTTTTCCTACTATAAACCAAGCTTTTTCTATGGTTTCTACACATGAAAGATCGGTGAATTACGATGCTTGCACATTACGATAATCCTCAAGTTTTTGTTGCTAAAAATACTATGGTTGACCAAGCTAGCTGGGATGTTTAATGGAAGTCCGAATGAAAGAGCCATGAACATGCGATCGGGAATGTTTAATAGAAGTATCGAGTGGAAGGAACATGATTGTTTCTAATAATCCTGTGAATCGAGACTTTTAAAAGGTTCAATGCACGGAACAAACGAGTGCTTTGCATTGTGTGTTACGTGGAATGCAAGGACATACTATAGATAGATGCTACAAGAAGCATGGATTTCCTCTTGGATATAAGGCAAAAAACAATAGAAGTATGAGTGGAATTATTCATCAAGCAAATGTTGTGGTTGACACAAACACTGTTGGGAACAATGTTGGGAATCAAAGTAAAGAGAATGTTCAAATTGGTTCTACCATTCTTTGGAAATCAAGTTGCAAGCATTCAAAATCACTCTATTGATTCAATGGCTTCAAATTATGTTACACAAGAACAGTACCAGTACTTGTTAAATCTGATTCAGTCTCAACATATTACACCTCATAACACTACCATTTCTTCCATTCCTTCAGTTAATCAAGCTACCACATTAACAACTGATTTCTCAGCTTCTTCTCAATCAGCTCAATGCACAGGTATTCCTTCTTCCAGTTGGATTTTAGACTCAGGTGCTACAGATCACATATGTTGTGATATACAGTTTTTCACTACTTCTCATCCTGTAGAATATGTTTCTGTTAAGTTGCCCACAGGAAATATGGTTAAAGTCACACACATAGACACAGTACAATTGACACCTCTTATTACTCTCTATAATGTTCTTTTAGTTCCTATGTTCTCCTGTAACTTGATATCATTACGCAAGCTCATTCAGCAACTCAATTGTGCTGTCATATTCAAACAAAATTCTTGCTTTCTTCGGGATCCTCATCATGGACGAGATGATTGGATCGGCTAGAGAAACTTCGGGACTATATTACTTTGATTTACGTCGGACAAATGTTCATTCATCGACGGCTCTGTGTTCTTTACAATAACAGCCTCAGTGATCCATCTTTACTTTGGCATTTTAGACTAGGACATCTCTCTTCTAAAAGCCTTTCAGTGATACACAAAACAAATACTCATGTTACTTTGCCAACTACTGATGTATTCTGCCCTATATGTCCTCTTGCAAAATAGCATAGGCTGTCTTTTCCTTTACATGTTGGTGTATCCAATTCTATTTTTGATCTAATTCATGTTGACATTTGGGGTCCTTTTAATATCATTCATCGTTTACGGTCATAAATACTTCCCTACCATAGTAGATGATTACAGCAGATTTACTTGGGTGTTTTTGATGAAACAAAAATCTGAAGTGAGTTCTTTGCTTCCAACCTTTGTCACTTATGTTAATACACAGTTTGATACAAGGGTTAAAGTTTTAAGATCAGATAATGGTCTTAAATTTCAGCTCAAAGATTTTTATCAATCCAAAGGAATCATACATCAAACATCTTGTCCTTATACTCCTGAACAAAATGGTATAGCTGAAAGAAAGCATCAACACATTCTTAATGTGGCTAGAGCACTTAGATTTCAGTCTCAAGTGCCTTTGGTTTATTGGGGATATTGTGTTCAACATGCAGCTTATTTGATCAATCTTACTCCTTCATCCATCTTGAAAGGAAACACTCCTTTTGAATGTTTATATCACAAACCTCCCGATTACAACTCTCTTAGAGTGTTTGGCGATCTAGTCTATGCTTGTACTTTGATTCCTCATAGACACAAATTTGACTCTAGAAGTAGGCCTTGTGTTCTTCTAAGTAATTCTCACACCACAAAGGGATACATTTTACTTGATTTCTTTTCCAGAGAAATATTCATCTCTAGAAATGTGTCCTTTCTAGAATCACATTTTCCTTTTCTCAATCCTCCTACTAAATCTACCTCTTCCTCATCTTTGCCTGTCTTACCAGTTCCTTTTTCTTCCTTCTTACCTAATTCCTCTACTACTAATCCTGCTATCATATCTCCCCCTCATTTTCCTTTAGAAGCTCAGCCACTACGCAGGTCTACTCGCACATCTACACCACCTGCATATCTTTCTGATTATGTTTGTTCTCATGTTCATGCACACACCAGTTCCCATATTCTTCCTTCCCTTGAGTTTTCTTCTGTTTTTGTGAGTAACTCCTCTATTCATATTGAACCTAAACACTATTTTGAAGCTGTGCAATCAGCAGAGTGGTGTAAAGCTATGCAATCTGAGATTTCAGCTCTGGAAGCCAATCATACTTGGCATTTGGTTCCGTTGCCCTCTGGCAAAACGGCTATTGGTTGCAAGTGGGTGTATAAAGTTAAATATAAGGCAGATGGTTCTATAGATCGATATAAGGCTCGACTAGTTGCCAAAGGTTATAATCAACAAGAAGGCATTGATTTCTTAGATACCTTTGCTCCTGTTGTTAAGATCACTACTATTCGTTGTATGCTTGCTCTTGCTGCCATTCATAAGTGGCATATACATCAGCTTGATATTAATAATGCCTTCCTTCATGGAGACTTGTATGATGAAGTATATATGGTTTTACCACCTGGTTTTTCTTCATCCAATCCTAATTTGGTTTGCAAACTAGATAAGTCTCTATATGGACTTAAATAGGCCAGCCGCCAATGGAATGCTACACTCACCACTCATTTGCTTTCCCTTGGTTTTGTTCGGTCTAAATGTGATTACGAGTCTCTTTTTTAAACATGAATCGGCTTATTCATTGCACTTCTAGTATATGTGGATGATGTCCTTGTAATGAGCAATCAGTTGGAGGCTGTCACTGACATTAAAGCCAAGCTTCATACTGAGTTTCAGATCAAAGATTTAGGTGAGCTGCATTATTTTTTGGGACTTGAGGTCCACGAAATTCGATGGCATTTCCTTATCACGACACAAGTATATTCTTGATTTATTGACTACTCATGGCTATCTAGATTGTAAGCCGGTACAAACACCTTTGGATTGCAAGCAAAAATATTATGCTGGTGATTCTGAACTTTTCCCTGATGCTTCTCTCTATCGCAGCATTATTGGTAGACTTTTATATCTTACTCACACAAGACCTGATATTTCTTTTGCTGTTCAACAACTTAGTCAATTTTTGGGGGCTCCTACTGTCTTACATATGCAGGGTGTTTACAGAATTCTTCGCTATCTTAAGGGTTCTATTTCTTTTGGCCTTGTTTTTCTCTACGCCAATGCACTCCGATTCTGACTTTATGTCGATTCGATTAGGCGAGTTGCCTTGATACTCGAAGATCTGTTACTGGCTTTTGTGTTTATCTTGGTGATGCTCTCATTTCATGGAAATCTAAGAAACAAACAGTTGTTTCTCGCAGCTCTGCTGAGGTAGAATACCGTGATTTAGCTCAAGCCACTTGTGAATTGCAATGGCTTCTCCAACTGTTTAAAGAACTTCATTTTGTCTGCCCCTTACCTGTTCCTCTTTTTTGTGACAACAGAAGTGCTATTTCTTTAGTTGAAAACCCCATTTTCCATGAACGCACTAAACACATTGAGATTGATTGTCATTTTCTTCGTGATCTATTTCAATCCGGATGTATCAAACCCCTTCCTATTTCCTCTTCAGTCCAGTTAGCTGATATTTTTACTAAGGCTCTCCCTCCTGCCTCCTTTCACCTTCTTTTATCTCATCTTGGTGTTTTGTCTTCATCCGGCTTGCGGGGGGATGTTAAGATACAGAAGCAGCCTGAAGAAGAAGCTCAGAAGCAGACTGAAGAATCTCAGCCACGGCATTATTGGAATCCTGGATAGTTAAGGTGTTGGTTTGTCCAACTAGATAGTTAGTTTGTACAGCTGGCACTCCATTGTATTTATTCATCACATTTGATATTGTTTTGAGTCCATTTTTTCTGTATATATATAGACCTTATGTACATTTCTGTAATACAATGAAATCCACATTTTTCCAGATTCCTCTTTTGCTCTACACATTACTTCTTCTTCTTTGCATGCTGTGAGTTGTGTTGATGAATTTCTTCAATAAATGTTGTAAAATTGTAAAACTGTTCCGGCAGCATCAGCACCGATGTGGTTGGATGTTGGGACTTGGGTAACAAGGCCACGCGCCTCCATATGAAGGGAAGGCGTAGGGCGGAGTGGGTGAGGGAGGGGATGCTGACTTTGTTGATCATCTACCGAAAATTCCGTTATATGGTGTTGTTTTTCGCTAATATTACGACAGTGGAGCGGTGCGGTGTAGAATTCTAGATGTAGCGTGGTCGCATTTTTATAATGCGACCTTATAAAATAAGGTTGCATTATAGAAATGCGACTATAACATCCCCTGTCGCTATGAACTTATGCAAAGGCTAAACACCTGAAGATATGTGGTCGCATTACAATAATGCGATATTTTGATCGCATTAAGCTAATGCGACCTTCTGGCCTTAAAAATATCTGCAACTAACTCAGTAGTCTTAATGCGACCTTCTTGTCATCTTACTTAAAAACTTCTGCAACTAAAGTCTCCATTGATTAAACATATTCGATTCCTATATAAAAATATATATATATATAAAGTGCGGAAACATTTCAAAATATAAATTCCAACATCACAAGTACCATTTAGAAATCATTCTTAAAATACAATAAAATATATTACAAAGGAACATTTGAAGAAATGGCCTAATCTCTCAAAATAGTAAAAGTATTATTATTACAATTTCTCCTAGTATATCCACTCCTATGACAGTTGTTGCATCTTGGAGGACAGTTGTGCGTTCGATAATCTATATCACAAGGTATCCTTGATGTTTGCGGACGGCCAGGAACTTCATTCCTTACTATTTCTTCCACAGGTACAAGCGTAAAAGTAGAAAGGCTCCAATATTGTTCATCTGCCACAAGAAAAAACTGACCCTCATATGTCAACTCGTAATTCCGGCTGGTATAGAACTCCAAAACAAATTCAATAGGGTTCCAACCTCTGTGACAACATGCTGCAAACCCATGCGAATAAGGTATACCATATATGCTCTACTACTTTGGCAACTGCATGATCTCTCCATCAAATTGACACTGTAAACATTTGGACTTCTCCCCCCTTATTGGACAAACGATTTGATCCCATATATGTCGGCCTGTGCATTAAATTCAGTCACAACATGCCCTCTCGATTTGTCCTCAAAATAAGAATACAACTTCCACACTTCAGATGGCAAAGGGTGTCTCAAATTAGATGCCTCATCTCTGTATTCATTGAAATATTTAACTAACTTATGAAATGTTGTTTCAACCAGAACTTTCAGCGGGAGAGACCTTACTTTCTTCAGTACACTGTTCATGCATTCAGACAAACTAGTAGTCATTGAACCATATCTATGCCCTTCATCATATGACGAAGTCTATTTCTCTAAACCTATTTCCATCAAATATTTAAATGCATCTTCTTTTCGAATCCTGATTTCATCCGGGTATGCTTGACATTTGGTCCTCTTACGCTCCAAACCCGCAGCATACATCAAATTTGTGTCCTTAAACTTAGCATAAAAATTTCCCTTAATGTGCCCGAGGTAATATCGATGGACAGCTAAAGGTTCTTGCCATTCATTCATATGTCGTACATCATTGATTATACCTTTATATCTATCTGAAATCAGACATATATATCTTTCCATAATGACATGTTGACGCAGTAGCTTTAAGAACTAGCTCCAACTCTCCAATGACTCGTCATCTACGATGGCAAATGCAAGAGGGAAGAGGTGACTATTTGCATCCCAAGTAGACGCAACCAACAATTTGCCTCGATAAAGTCCCCTTAAATGGGTTCCATCAATAGATACCATTGGTTGACAATATTTGAAGCCAACAATTGAGTGTTTGAAAGCCCAGAAAAGGAAACCAAAAGCTTTCAAATCACTCACACTAGTCCAATGATATCTCCATTTTACAATGGTCCCAGGATTAGAATTTTGCAAGGCAAGCATGTATTTTGGTAGTGCAATCCAAATGGAGGGCCAATCACTGTATACAAGTTCCATAGCTACTTTCCAGGCGTCCCATGCTTTTTTATAAGAATAATCCGTCCTCCATAGTTTCTGAACTTCAGCAATAACATCGCTCACATGGCATTCAGGGTCATTTAAAACCAAATGTGTCACATTACGTGCTATAAACCGATGATCCATATTTCTATGCACATTATTCACAACTGTAATGACGCATGTCTATTCCTTATTCAAAACTATTATCTGCCATTATCCATTGGTCTTCTTATGCATAATACGAATATGTCAAAAGCAAGGATTGCCAATACTTACATACTTATACTTAGCATACCAATAGTCCTTCTTACTCTCGAAGACCCTGAATTCCCGTCCTACTTGAATAGACCACTTCCTCACTGCATATACAGTCTCCTTCTTGTTCTAAAACCTCATGTTTAGTTGCAAATCAATATCAGTGTCGGACCAACTTCTCGTGATATCAACAGAGTGTCTACGAAGCGATTCATTAATACATGCACCATACCCTGTGTCATCAAATGTTACAAATCAAAGCACAAAACCCAGCAATTTCAAAAACCAAAAACAATAATGAAGCACATTGGTGGAAAAATGCAAAGAAAATAAGTGTATATGGATGGATGAAGTTACCTTGATACTTAAATTAGTAAAATGACATCAACACATTCAACATTCGCGCAGATTGCCCAATGAGAAGTTGAAGGTACCGGCAATGGAGATAGCAGATTTCTACGAAATGGCCGCAAATTTAGGAGTGATATAGCGCGAAGGTCGCATTTTGTGTCTGGTATATATATTTTTTTTTCCTAAGTGGCAAGAAAACCACAACCAAACTCCCTGTAAAAACGTGAATAGATTTCCTGCATATATCTTATACATAATCAACCCAAACACTAAAACCATCCAATCAAAATCCAAACACCCGAACCAATCAAATACCAAAAACGTTCCAACACCAAAATAGTTCCACACAACCCAAACACCAAAACCATCCAAACACATATATTTCAAACAAAAAAAACTGTACAAAAACACACAGTACAAACACTAAAATTGTCCAAATACACAGAATACAAACATCACAAAACCGTCCAGATTACATCTATAGAAGTGAAGAACAACTAATGTGGAGATAGTACACATGGCCTCCGAGGCCTAATTTTCCTCCTAGGTCTCCCGGCAGGCTCTGGATCATCATGCTAGCTGGGGAGAATGAGCGGGCTGCGAATCATCCTGCTGGGGGGATCTGGAATCCGTCGTCCGTGCCTAGTACAGACAATACCACAGAATGGACGAACAGGCAGCTCATCAATGCGTGTGACAGGCTCCTCCTGCCCACCAGTAGTCAATGAATCCGTGCTACATGGTTATGATCATCAGCAGCGGCATCCTGGTCATCCGGAATCGGAATCACCATAGAATCATCCCCTAACACCTCATCCGCACCAAACTAGGGGGGCAAATCACCCCTGGCCTCCTGGTCATGATGGTCAACAGCGGCATCCTGGTGATGATGGTCATGTGGAGGATGTGGTCGCGCTCAGAGCCTCTTGCCTCCTCGCCTTACCCCGGCATGTGCACGGCCATCAATAGGCTCTCGGGGCCTCGAAGTAGGCTGACTCACTGCAATAGTCGGCTCCTCTGACTCGATTGGGCCAGGATATCTATCGTGCGACTGATGACACGCTAGCAATCCTCGAACATACATATCCCGTATCTCTATAAACACCCTTCGAGAAACCACGTCGGCATTATGAATATGTCACTCTGCCACAACCATAGCACGTCACACGATATCGGCCTGCAAAAAAACATATAATATTTAGTTATATATTTCAACATGTTATAACTTATTAAATTATAAGTACTTACCAATACAACTATACTAGATCTGGTAGGATGATATCCCGACTGCGATGCATCGCGAGAAATGGGGTTCTCGATCTGAAGACGGGTATGATCCCTATACCACTGCATGTACGCTATATCAACCGAGACACCTAACTCAATAGTCTGTATGTACTCTAGTCGATGTGCCCACATCTGGAGATACGACCCATGGTCTATGACATAATCT
This sequence comes from Voacanga thouarsii, assembly GCA_026120185.1. Taxonomy (NCBI): domain Eukaryota; kingdom Viridiplantae; phylum Streptophyta; class Magnoliopsida; order Gentianales; family Apocynaceae; genus Voacanga; species Voacanga thouarsii. Next base: position 1,706,286 of record JANUWF010001622.1, read on the forward strand.
CGGGTAGGATTGCTCTGCCTATCAATATCATGGAGGTCAATCCGTGTATCGCAGTTTACCAGTATAGGCTACAACATCCCAAATTGACACATGACCCGGTTCAGAAAGTATAGCTCGACGACCTCCCAACTAATAAGCGTTGTGCGTGACCTCCAAATATGGGTTCAATCCAAATAGTGTGGGGGGAGGACGCTCACCAAATTCGGCTGATATGGCTGCTAAATAAATTACAACACACACAATAGATATAAGGTTTGCGTACACATAGATGGAGTTACAAATAAAGTATACATATATAACATGTATATTCACATCATCGTCGGATAGGGCATCAAGTTGGGAATGATACGATACCAAAACATGTGTGGACGTGCAATAGAGGTATAAACCTACGTCCTATCGAGCTCCGTATGGTGCAAGCAGTGGTAGCTCGTTGCGGGGTCTACCCCGCTCTGGTCGCACAACCCGAATACGCTCCTAGGCCCATAGCTACATCGCATTTACAAAAATGTATTAGAAATATTACATATGTTATTAAGAATTTTTAAAATAAAGAATGAACCAAATTCAAACATACCTGAAGTAAGACCATTAGGCCACAAATCTCCTGGGCGGACCCAATAGCAGCCTGGCATAAATATCTATAAAGGTATGCTAAGACTGCACTACCCCAACTCAAGGTGCCACGGGAATCCAAATCCTCTATAATAGGCAGATATCTCAAGTGCAGTAAATTCCCAGACTTATTAGAAAATAATAACCCCCCGATCAGTAAGAATATAAGACAACGAGTACGCTGCTGTATAACGTTATCAGTAGCGTCATCTGCCAGAGGAATCTCCAAGCGCTCCTCAATAGAAGCCTGCCTAATCCTATTCCCCTGAATGTGCTCTGCTTGTGGTCTAATACCTAATAATCTATCACAAAGATCAATCCAATTGAATTTTGAATAGTGAAAAGGTGCTCCTACGACTGGATCTCCATTTACTCTAAGGCCCCATAAAAGTGCTACATCCTCTAATGTAACAGTAGCATCTCCAACTGGTAAATGAAATGTATGAGTCTCCTGCCGCCATCACTCTACTAATGCAGTAATGATGGCGTGATCTACCTGTATATGCCCAACTCGTCTAATTCTCCCAAATCCAGCACTATCCACTAACTCCATGACTCTGCCTGAAAGTGGAGTGTGCTCCCAAATGCAGAATCGTATCATCTAAATACCAGTGGAGTCTCACAGGCACGCTGATCGCCAGACAATACCAATGAAGAACGGTGACTAGGCTGGAGAGATAATAAACCACCTACAAGAGGGTCGGGATGGATATCCACGTGCATGTGATCTATCCTACCTATTTAGAGTAAATTGAAACAATTAACATAATACCTTGACCATATATATAAGCTACCCAATGGGCATACATTCGAACATTTCCACACTACTCAAATGATCCCAAACTTCAAGGAACAAAGTTAAATGAGTATGCATTTGATTTCTATCAAAATCCCTAGCAAACTATAGCATTTGATATATACTAGAAAATTCTATTTTGTAACACTTAAGATATTAGCAATTCGACTAGCTTTTTATTCAAGAAAATGAATTCAACTTTTTCTCGAACCTTCCAACATCTAAAAAGTATCATATGTAGTACAAATTTAATCCAAACTCTCTTTAAAATCTTGGATAAAAACTACACAAAAAGGTAACTCCAAAAGGGAGTACAACTTCAACAAATAATATTGGCATCTCTAGCATGATTGTTTTCCAAATGATATTCAATAAGAATCAAGCTTATTGCCCTAGAAGAATCAAAATAATATTGGCATCTCTAACAATAAAGATGAATCAAAATATTCAAAAATTGGCATCTCTAGCATCAAAATAATATTCAATAAGAATTAAGCAATAAAGTACCAGCATGATTGCTTAGTAAATACCCTAATAATATTCAATGAATCAAAATATCAAAAGTTTAGACTAAAAAGAACAAATAATTATACCAAAATGGTCCAAAATGTTTGGCTCGTCGCTGAAGAAGAAACCCACTGCCGAAATAGTGACGTCACCGGCGCAAATACTCCGAGCTCGTCGCCGAAGAAGGCAAAGAAATCGGCAGAGTTCAGGCGGAAATGAAAATTGTGGCGCATCGCGAGGGTTAAGTAATGCGACCTCATTGAGGTCGCATTCTACTAATGCGACCTTATTCTCCTTCAAAACTCAGCTCGCCAAGGGAAAATAAGGTCATATTATATAAATACGACCACGTTACATTCGGAATTCAGCACCGCACCGCCCTACTATCGTAATATCAACGAAAAATAACACCATATAATGAAATTTCCAAGCATCTACTCACATAATTTCCCTTAAACATAGAATTTTAATCCATTTCTAAAGGAGGAGAGAGGGGGGGTATCCATGCCAGGAGGGGTCAAAAATGGATTTGGGCCCTCCAAATGTTGACCTCTACTTCCACGTAATTAATTTTCACTGTGTAACTACATAACTTCCGCATTTTAACAAACATTTACATTTATTGTATTACTTTTGCAATTTTCTTTTATGTAAAGTTACAGATTTTTGCATTTTTCTGTTATCCAAATTGAAGGATGAAAAATACATGACAGTATTTCAAAACACTACTAAAGAATTTCACCAAGACAACACCACGGGGTAGCGTCGACAACGCTCCTCCCAACCTCAGCACGGCCCGGAATGACCCTATTAGGGGGATTGGTCATCAATAGCTGCATTAGAATAGAAAGCTGGGAGAGGATAATCAAAGCCACCATAAATAATTTACCAGCTTTAGACTAAAAAGAGAAGGCCATGAATTTCAGGGAAAGCATACAAAATGATGATGCATTTTGAAGCACAAAATCCAAGCCGCCATCATGGTTCCCTCCTGGAGCCAACATACAACTTGCAGGGTATACTAGCGAATCCCATCCTCAGGCCCCCAAATCTCATTTACATCCGCAACTATTTTCCTAAATAAATGCACACTATGGATAAATATCATCTCCTACGTAGATATGTTAATTTGCAGATTCTAAAGTCAGCCTCCATTTATAGCAAGTACGTTTCACATCACCAATAAACTCTGTTTTCCTTTCATGCAGGAGCATATTTATACGTGTTGCACATGCACCAAGCTTAACCTCACTTCTGATGATGAATTTACAGGCTTATATTTCCTCTTCCAAGTGGGTTGAGCTATTTTATAAACCCTCTACTCTATTTAATGTATCAATGAACAAAAGGCTCAGCTGGATAGGCCACATTCCTAATAGGTGTCAGTATCAATATCATTCTTTGAAACTGTACTAGGAAATGCAATTTCAGAGGATATAATTATAAGTTCCTGGAAGGATTATGAGCTCTATAAATGGGGAGGCAGTCACTATGATACCATTTGAACAAATAGAGTGACAATGATGGAAGGAAGGAGGGAGAACTCAGCTGGCACCTTCATCGGTGTCTCAGAGCTTTCCCAGATGGGGATTGCTTGTGTTCCCAGACAGTACATTCTTCCTCCACTGTAGCGTCCAGGCTTTGGCCTTGGACAGCAGCCTTCCACCAAGTTGCCTGTAATAGATCTATCATCCCTACACCATCCAACTCATAGGTCTCAGATCATTGAGGAAGTAGGCTTCGCCTGCAAGGAGCTAGGATTCTTCCAGGTATAATATACAATTGAAAACTGCATGTACATGTGCATCACATGCAAAATGTTTTTTATTTTAGCTAACAAGACAACAAAGGTTAGCATCACACTTATATTCAAAAGTATATGATCTATAAACTAAGTGTTTAGATAAGTATCTTTGCTGACGTATCACCATCACACAAATATTTTAACTTTTCTACTATACTATTTATTTATGAGTGAAAGAACTTATTTTCGACAGGCGGGGTGGTCATTCATGTAAATAAAGCAATAAAGTCATTTCTTATTTGAAAATGGAAAAATAATACAAAGCTGTGCATTATGCATAGCACATTCATCAGAGACAGAAAATAACAAGCAATCCATGATGCATGTAGTTAAATATTTACGCATACTTTTGGTTACTGCACAAAAACTGGAAGGAAAATTTTCTTGTCTTTTTGAAATGCATGACGCATTTTCATTGCCACCACAAATGCAATAAGAATTTTAGATTCTCACAGTTTATCATAGTACTGCAAAGTCAACAATTAAATAGACTTTGTTCTCCCTATGTTTTAGGAAACATTTAGATCGCGTCCTAAAACAATTTGCTAGTACGGTTTGGCAATGCCAAAGCATTTTGACATATGTAGTACAGCTACCTCATAATCTCAACACAAGAGTTTTGAAGGGAAGTAATTTTACATTAGCTATAAACATGAGCATACAATGTAACATCTTATTCAAGACAAATCTAGAAAAACACTATGCATCCATGCATAGAATGCCTGTATTATGACAAGAATATTACTTTACCTGAAATATTGGTAAAAACTAAAACTTTTGCAGGTCATCATCAATCATGGAATAAATCTTTCAGTCATTGGTGATGCCTTAGATGTAGCAGCTGAGTTCTTTGATCTGCCACATGAAGAGAAGATCTCTCTTGCATCAGCCAATGTCCATGAGCCTGTGAGATATGGAACCAGTCTCAATCATGTCATGGATAGGATTTACTATTGGAGAGACTTCATCAAACACTATTCTCACCCAATCTCAACTTGGATTGACCTATGGCCATCAAATCCTTTGTGTTACAGGTAAATACTGCAAACAGTTTTAATTGGAACCATTGATCAGATAAGAACTTCGATTCCAGATACAACAGTATAAAAGCAAGTAATATATTTTTAGCTCAAGAAGTACTATGAAATAGTCGCCACATCAAAGAAACACATGTCACTATACTAAGCAAAGGTTGTCATGTCTATTTGCATGCTTGTGGAATGAAAGGAAGGGGGGGAAAGGCATAAAATTCTTGATTGTCAATGAAAAGCATCCTGGTTCCCTGAAAGCTGTATTTGGGAGCACAAAATGTGATTGATCTTTTTCATTTATAGGAAGAGAATGGGAACCTATGCAAAGGCCTTGCACTTGTTCCAGAAGCAGGTCATAGAAGTAGTATTTGAAAGCTTAGAGCTGAACCCTAAGTACTTGCATGAAGAAATAGAGGAAGGCTCCCAAGTAATGGCAGTAAACTGTTATCCTGCTTGCTCTAAACCTGATCTTGTATTAGGAATGCCACCACGTTCGGACTATGGGTACCTAACTATTTTAGCTCATAATCACGCAGGGCTAGAAATCATGGACCATAATAAAAGGTGGCATCCAGTTCCACTCACTGAAGGAGCTCTGATTGTTCAGGTGGGAGATCAAATAGAAGTAATTAGCAATGGTCGCTACAAGAGTCCGGTCCACCGAGCAACTGTTACCTCAGAGAGAAATCGTATTTCAATTGCAAGCCTTCACAGTCAGGCATTTGAGAGGAAGGTAAGACCTGCAGTAGAGCTTGTGGATGAGCAACATCTTTTGTCCTACAAAGAAGGAAGCTTTGGTGAATTTCTTGATTTCCTCTCAAATAATGATATCACAGAAGGGAGCTATATAGACACTTTGAGAAAGAATCCATGAAAACAATTGATGACTCTTAGTACATTAGATGGATGTCTACACTCATCAAGTAATTTGAATAATGCAGTGCTCTACACCACCACATCCATATAATCATTTTTGCCTCTTGTATGGCGATATTAATGTATTATGAATAAATTTCTTATCTGCACATAAAGAAACACATAGATCCTACGTAATTACAGTCACCTAAGAAATGAGAAACCCCTTGCTACATACAAGAAGTCTAGAAAAAAAATGCCCTTTAGCATCCCTACATTGGAGCTAAAGCAGTTTGGTCTTTTTCTTGGTATAACATTTCTTCAAGACATTTCAATCCCATTACTAATGTTGAAACCATAAGACCATCGGAGTTGACAATTGAGGAGATTTTAGTCTTTTTGAATGTATTTGCTTGAACACATCTCAGTTATTAAGCACAATCATTTTGTTACATAATTGCTTCATTATACTGCTGCCATAGCAAAGCTCAAGAACAGAGTAAAGGTGTTTACATTTGAAGCTTGTACCAAATGAATGAAATTTTCATTTTTTTTTAATTCTTATGCTGTAATTTCACATTTTAGAATCTTCTTTTATGTCATGAATAACAAAGAAAGTATTACATTAGTGTTTTACATAGCAAAAAAGTGAACAGGGAAAAAGAAAAAAGAAAGAAAACCATATTACCTTGCTAAAATGACTATGAACTGAAAGTCCGCTATTAAACAAAGCCCATTAAAAGATCAATTTCCACATCCATAGAAAACAATGCAACTTAACACACCAAACTCAGTCCGGGTAAAAACTAAGTTCAGTTAATGTTGAATCCCCTGTTCTATCCATAAATAAAACCCAGTTTACAAATTTATGACGATTAGATTTTTTCCTTAGGATAATCCAATAAATTTTCCGCTATGGTATTTATCTTTCACTCACCAGCAGACAAATAGCTCAATCTGATTGAGTAATGCTGCAAAACACAAATAATAACTAACACAAAATACTAGCTTATTAATTTAAGTACTTAAATTCTATCATTTGTATACCATCTCTGTAATGTGGATGATGATGGTCGATGGACAGTCAATCACTAACCGTTACAGGAAACTCATCTTCATTGCCGCGATATCATTTCTCATGTTAGGTTCACTAAACAGTTGAGTTAACTACGTCATTCGTATGACGCATTAATGCCATCATAATTTAGTGGTTCGATAGAAAGTTACATATATTGACAGCCAATATAAATCTTTATACCAATCGATACCTTTTACAGTATTCCTCAGAATCAAAAGGGAATGTTATATTGTCAGGGAAAATATATTACCCCATTCAACCTTCAGACAGAGAGAGTAGCAAAGCAAAGATGTTCTCAAGTTGCTAGAAAAATTACTAGTTAAGGTACAATCTTTTTTAGGTAACTTGGCAGGGCTATGTACTTCGAAAATATATAAATGCCACCATAAAAATAGTAAGTAAATTATTACCCCTTATCCAACTACTTCCTCTTTTTTTTTTTTTCTTGGGGGGGCGGCAGTGTTGTAAAATCTCTTGCAACCTAGTTACCTCCATCAGTTTTGAGCTAAAGATATTGTATTTTGGAATAGTTGAATCCCACCATGCTACCGTTGGTTACTCCCTTCATCAGTTCTCGCCTTACTTTTTCCTTTTTTTTTTTTTAAATTAAACTTTAGTGTTTATTATATTATACTGATCAAGAAGCCAGTCCTTAAACTTCAGAAATGCAGAACTATAATGAGAATTCATCAAGAGCTACAAGTTATGATCTTCCTTATTATTCTTGAATTTGTCTAAATCAAGCAAAAGAATAACTATTTATCAACCATAACCTTTGCTCACATGCTTCGTTTTTATTTCCTCAAGGCGAAATTGATGAACTTTTATAGTTTCTCCTCTTCTTTTAGTATTAGACTACAAGAAACCAAGCCACAATATCCCACTAGTGAGTGCTTAATGAAGTTATTGTTATCATTTTTGACTGAATTATCAATCCTTATTACAATCTTCACGCACACAGCCATTGAATGCAACAATTACCAATTTGATCCTCCATTACCAAATCCCTTAAAAGAGCACCAAAATTCAGTTAGCTAAATCCTGGGAGATCGCTACATTCATTACAGATTTCTTGAAAATTCAATTCATGAAATCAACAACATTAACTTCGTTTTTTTTCCCATAAACACGAAATTACGTAACTGTATGCAGCACAAACCCCACAACCCCCCCCCCCCCCACCCCCCGGAAAAAAAAAAAAGTTTGAACTTGCAAGAGAAAGCAACTTACAAAGAGCGCTTCTTTATACAAACGTAAAAATAGCCCTCTTTAGCTAGCGCCTACTCTCTTCCATAAATTTTGAAAACGAAGGGGTCTTTATCGTCTTCCCTTTAGGACATCCACACTTTGATCTTCCTCCATTAAAGCCATGTTTTTTGCTTCAGTTCAGTTAGTTTCAGAAGGAATGGGCGTAATTGGTATTTTCATTGCTTTGCTGTGCGATAAAGCTTAGCCGTTTGCGTATGATGGAGTGCACCTATTCACTAACTTCCTCGTGCACTCTGCTTTCTCTCTCTATCTCCCTTCCCCCTCTGGTTACTCTGCTTGGCTCTCTTTGGCCAGATATGAGCTCCGGCCTCTGCGGGAGCTCAATCTTGGCCAATTTCCTGTTATTTACATTGATTTTTTCTGTTCTTTTGGTATCAAACTTAAAAAATTTTCTTCTTTAACTTTCTTTCTCCAGCTCTATTTCTTTTTTCCCAGTATTCTTTGTATTTCTACTAGTTATTGTTCTCCTCTTTATGTTTGATGTTTTTCGTTTACCCAATAATTGGTTTGGACCCTTCCTCCACTTCTCATTTATGTCTCAAGCGATTTTCAAGACTGCTGATACATTCAGAGTCTTCACGAATCTAGATGGATTTGATTTGCTCAAATAGTTGATGTTCAGGAATACTGGTGTGTGTTTGGTTTATTTTATGTATTGTAGTGTTTCTTCTAAGGGAGGTTATTTCTCCGAATTTTGTTATCATGTGTAATATATTCTTTCTTTATTAATAAAATAATATTAACTATAATATATATATATATATATATATATATATAAAACTGTAGATCTAGAATCTTGCCAATTTTCTTTTCTCTTTTTTTTAAAGCGGTCATGCTAATTAAATTGATATTTTTTGCACTTTAAATTTATCAATATGTATATGTTAGTTTAATTATTAAAATGGATATATTTTGTGTGTGAAAAAAAAGCATTATTTCCATTCAAATTATATTATAATATCAATAAAATAAATTAAAAAGTGTGCCCATATCATTAGAGTTGTCAGTAAATCGGAGTATATTTGAACTGGAAACCTATTTATAACATATCTAATATAACTATTTTATTATCCTATCTGAAATTGTTTAGTATATATAATTAAATTCGGATACAGATATTATAGTTTTGTATTTGTTTACTCGATTTATTTAAATAATGTATAATATATATATATATATTATATTATATATAATTATATTTCGAGTCAAGTATACCTAACTCGCTTTGATATCCATATCTTTGGATATAAGTATTTTTTATATTATATTCGACGAATATTTAGATCGGATATATAATATTATTAATCAAGTTAAATTCATAACATGATGACGGGATTGACTTGATTATATCCCTACAAATCATAGAAGACTAGGGGTTAAAAATGTAATTTTATATGCAAAAGAAATATTGAACAGATTATCCAATTGGATATATAAATAAATAAATAAATAAATAAATAAATAAATATACATATCCCTACAAATCATAGAAGACTAGGGGTTAAAAATGTAATTTTATATATATACAAAGAATGAAGTCAATGCTAGATAATAAAGCAAAATACACATGCAACTGTACCCATGATCTTCCACTGTCCAATAATTCTGGGAATGCTTGCAGAAAAAAAAAAATTATTCATTTTATTTTAAAATAATTGTTCCCATTTGATAAAAAAAATTAGGAAATGCATTAAGAATTTTTAATTGTAAAGTAAGATAACTATATTATCTGTTTTTAAAATTAAAAAACTAATTAATGTGGATTTTAAACTTTTAAAACATTAATTTTATTCTAAATCAACGGATGACGGCAAACACACGTGTGAATTTTCGAACATGCAAGGATCCAAGATACCTTGCTATTGTTATTTGCAATTTATTATAAAATTATAAATTTGATATATATATATATATATATATTAATTATTCGATGCATTAAAAAGAAAATTTTATAACATTTTAAAAATACATATTTATTTAATCAAGAACATTTAAATTTGTAGTCGTCAAAAAGTGTCATAATTTGCCTCTTACCATCTTAGACTTTATCCTAGGGGTTGTCCAAAGAAGAAACATAGAAAATTGTACCCAAAAAACAAAAAATCTATATAAAATTATGAAAAAATGCATAAAATATAAATGTTTATACAAAAGATTCAAGAGTGGTACAAGGACGCAGACATCATCTCAAAGCTAACCTGAAAGCTTCGAGGGTGAAGTGAAATTGTTGAGTCGCAAATCCAACAACATTTGGGGCCGCAAAGAGTACTATGAATAGTGTCATGCGTCTTTGTACCGCCGGGATGTTGTCGGCCCAATAAGGAAGCTTACTGTTGCCACCTCAAAAAAAATTAATAATAATAATAATAATAACAACTGTGAAAAAGAATGAACAGTTTGCAGAGATGCCTGGCAAGGAACGTCTCTTGCACTAATGAAACGAAGTATCTCTAATCTTTGTACAAAATAAAATAATAATTTTATTTGATAATTGAGATTCAACAATTAACTTTAATTTAAACTAAATAGTTACCAAAGTGCATAGAAAAAATAAGATGATTGAGTTAAATTTGTTATGAATTATTGGAATCTCCATTAATTAGTGGAGGCTCCACTAATTATGGATTTATGTGAATTATTAGAGAAGATTTTTATGGATGTTCACCATTTAGTGGAGACCCCACTAATTGAGATTAGTGGAAGATGATATATGCCATGATGTATTCCACTAATTAGAGCTCTATAAATAGAGTTATTCTCTAACATTGTAATACACCATCATTTTGTAAAAGAAAGATTAGTGAAAGAAATATTAGAAAAAATTGTGAGAGAAGAGAAAGAGAGAAATTCTTGTGCAAAATAGTTAGAGTTTTATTAGTGTGTAGTGTGAAGATTTTATTCTAACACTACCCTAATTTTATAACACGTTATCAGCACGAGTCTCTGCCATTATTAAAACCAGAAGACATGTACGCATTTATTGATCTCGCTAAATTCGAATTTGTAACCCTTGATATTTTTGAAAAAAAATTTATATGTTATACAGAAATGCATCTAAATGCAAAAAAAAAAAAGGTGATCCATATGTCATGTGAATAAAAAGAAAGATTTGACCACCTGAAGATGGTCGTACTACCCACTGTACGGTATGAATGGTTGCACATGAAGTTACAAGATTGTAAAACCGTGAACTCCGTGATGTATAAAATTACATTTTAGTTAAAAATTTTACGGAGAAAAAGTTACTGATGAAGTTATATTGGAGAAGACATTCTCCACTTTTCATGTTCTACAGTAACAATATCGAGAAAAAGGATATCCAAAATTGACAGATTTAACATGAGTTATTATTGGGAAATCATGAAGCCATATGAATTGGCTCAACAAAGACTCTCGAAGTGAATGTTGTTGGCTCCAGTGAAGCCATCATTATAGTCGTAGTTGTGGCGAGTGGCGTGGTTATGGTCATGGACACACTCGATATTTCCCTTATCACAGAGAAATATTGGCCGCCTGAAGTGGAACAGAAAAGATAATAAGGGAAAAAGATATTTCCATTAATAATAAGCATCACATCTTTTATTCATATCACTAGTGTTCATATGAACTTGAGGATCCATACTTATAGTTGCTCTTTTGTAATTGAGCTGACAAATTTAAGATGAAGGTTTGTAATTGTTCTTTTTCAATATTTACATTAGAGGAAGACAAACAATTAGTAATTATGGACTTCAACTCCTCTTTTTCGACATCCTCCTCCTTTTCTTTTCCCTTTGAGCCAACATCGAGACGAGCAGCAGAATTAGCCGTAAAATTACTGCGAAATGAGTCTTGGGATTTTATGATCCCCTTAAGTTTATTATAATTAAATTTCTTATTATATTTGGCCTTGAAGCATGCTTGTCTCAATTTCTGTGTTTGGTCCTCTAACTGCGTATTAGGACTTTCTTCCACCAAGCTGTTTTTCACATTCCGATGATCGCAATAGCTTCTTTCAACTTCTTATCAGCCATATGTCCTCCTTCTTCTTTATTTTGCATCTCCTGTAAATCGAAGTGATATCATCGGTTATTTACTTATAAATCTTTCATAGTTTCATACTTGCAAATTATAAGTATGTATGAGAGAGAACTCGAACATTCTTGATTATGGTCTCCAAGCTCACCAACTTCTCGTGAGGCCATCGACTAATTCCTAACTCCCTACATCTTTTCTTGAGACGGGTTATGCCAATATTCGAGTTCTTTAGTCGCGCTCTTGATTGGTAGTTAAAAGTACTGCGAAATTGTTTCTCTTGATAGTGTCTGGGAGTTATTTCCCTTCTTCTCTCTCTGCCTCTTAATCATCTTCTTCTCCCCAGGAATTTTGTCTGCAATAATATCTTGAACTTCGATATTATGCATTTCATGAGTACTTACTCCGACTTCGTTGCCAAGACCACTCATTATTTTTCCTAGAAAAAGAAAATAATATCAGTAAAGGTAATACCATTCAAAATCCATGTTTAAATGTATAATAACCTGGAATCATATTCTGGCTTTGTTCAAAATCCATTAGGGGGTAGAAAGGATCATGCACAAGCATATCCTCATTCAAATGAATAGCATCAAGAGGAACAGTATCAAAAGCAGTCTCTTGTAGGGGCAGATCAACTTGGTCCAAAGCAGTATGTTCAAAACTTCCACTGATTTACATAAAAAACAAACCAAAAGAGAGTTTAATTTCATTATCAAGCATACTAAAAAAAAAATGGAAGCCCTCAAAGGTATCTCACCTGAAATTAGGAGGAAGCGGTTGGTTTGGAAAGGAAAACATATCAAAATCTTCTGCGTTCGAATTAGGCATAAGCGGTCGATTTGAAATCTTCTGCGTTCGAATTAGGCAGAAGCGGTTGGTTTGGAAAGGAAAACATATCAAAATCTTCTGTGTTCGAATTAGGCAGAAGCGGTTAGTTTGAAAAGGAAAATACATCAACATCTGCTACAGAAACCGAGTCAAAATTTGACCATGTCTCAAATGAATTACGAGTCTCCATATCTACTTTGTGATTTTTGTTTTTGATGTTTACTAATGACTGATAACTGAGATATATATCGATACATATATATATATATATATATATATCTGTATGAGGAAGAAGAAGAGGTAGATGGTAGGTAGAGGGTCGGAGGAGAAGAAAAGACAAGAGAGGAAGATGAAAGTCGGTATCGGGAAGAGTGAAAAAAAATGGAGATATTTTTCTTGGCATTTCCTGCTTGTCATCATTTTCTTATATTTCTTTTCTTATTCTCTTGTGAAATCATTATTCCCTAAATTAGGGGGAGAACAGAAACAGTATAAGAAAGATCGTGATTGGACAACATCATTAAATTATCTTGATCCGCATACAAGCGCGTGTGAACTTGAAGCTCAAAAGATAATTCATTTGTAAAGCATTGCAAATCAAATGCCAGACGTTTTTGTTGACTCTAGAAGAGTAACAAAATCGCATATGCCAGCTATGAATGCTCCTATTCTAATTGAAGTTCCAACAGAACAAAAGATTTTACATATAGCTGCTGAGCCAAAAGCATGCCAGAAATATGGCCGACCTCTTGGTTCTAAAGATAAAAATCCTCGAAAGAAGAGAGGATTAATGGTCCAGATGATCATATTAAAGCAAAGAATGATAAAGACCAAGAGAAAACTTATGACAAAGAACCAGACATAAATGAAAGTAACACTGAAATTTCTATCCATTATACCACTTCCGGTAGAAGTTGGAATTGGATAGAAACAATTATTAATCATATGTTTGCATATAATATCTCTTGATGTTATACAGGATAATGATGATCCTGAACCAATATCAGTTGATGAATGTCGGCATAGAAAAGATTGGCTGCAATGGAAATATGCGATTCAATCGGAGTTAAATGCACTGACACAACGTAAAGTCTTCGGACCTGCAGTCCGAACACCAGAAGGTGTAAAACCTGTTGGCTACAAATGGATATTTGTGCGAAAGCGCAATGAAAAGAGTGAAATCGTTCGATATAAAGCGTGATTAGTAGCCCAAGGTTTTTCACAAAGATCATGTATTGATTATGATGAAACTTATTCTCCTATTATTGATGCTATTACACTCTGATATCTTATCAGTTTGGCAGTACATGAAAAGATAGATATGCGCCTATTAGATGTTGTCACTGCTTACTTGTATGGAAATTTAGAAAATGATGTTTACATGAAAATCCCCGAAGGATTTCATATGCCTGAAGCATATAAACATTATCCTCGTGAAAATTACTCCATCAAGTTACAGAAATCATTATATGGCCTGAAGCAATCTGGGCGCATGTGGTTCACACGTCTTAGTGAATATTTATTGAAAGCGGGATTTAAAAATGACCAGCTATGTCCATGTGTTTTTATTAAGAAATCTGGTTCTAAAGTTGTGATATTAGCTATATATGTTGATGATATTAATCTTATTAGAACTCCTGAAGAGCTCCAAGAAACAATTGATTATTTAAAAGGAGAATTCGAAATCAAGGATTTTGGTAAAACCAAATTTTGCTTTGGTTTACAAATTGAATATCTGGAAAGTGAAACATTTATTCATCAATCAATATATACAACAAAAGTGCTAAAAAGATTTTACATGGACAAAGCACATCCATTGAGTATTCCAATGATCGTCCGATCATTAAATGTGGATAAAGATCCTTTCCGACCTCAAGAAAATGATGAAGAACTCCTTGGTCCTGAAGTACCTTATCTCAGTGCAATTGGTGCATTGATGTATCTTGCTAATAATACACGGCCTGATATTTCTTTTGCTGCCAATTTATTAGCAAGATTTAGTTCTTCACCAACACGACGACATTGGAATGGAATTAAACAAGTCATTCGATATCTCCAAGGTACAATTGATCTCGGATTATTTTATTCAAATAAAACTAGCCCAACATTGATTGGTTATGCAGATGCTGATTACTTATCTGGTCCACATAAAGCACGTTCTCAAACGGGCTATCTATTTACATATGGAAATACTGCTATATCATGGCGTTCTATGAAACAATCTATAGCAGCTACTTCTTCAAATCATGCTGAAATTATAGCCATTCATGAAGTAAGTCGAGAATGTGTATGGCTAAGATCCATGATTCATTATATCCGAGAAAGTTGTGGATTATCATCGATCAAAGATACTCCAACTCCTCTTTATGAAGACAATGCAGCTTCCATAGCTCAATTACGAGGAGGATATATTAAAGGAGATCGGACAAAACATATTTCACCAAAATTCTTCTTTACTCATGAACTCTAGAAGAAAGGTGAAATTGATGTGCTACAAATTCGGTCATGTGATAACCTCGTAAATATTTTCACGAAGACTTTATCGACTGCAACATTTGAGAAGTTGAGATATTAAAGATTTAAAGGAATCATTTCATCAGGGGGAGTAATAAACAGACATATAGAATAGTGTACTCTTTTTCCTTCACTATATTTTTTTTCCCACTGGATTTTTATCTAGTAAGGTTTTAACGAGGCATATTCTTTATGTAATGGATGGACATCCAAGGGGGAGTGTTATGAATTATTGGAATCTCCATTAATTAGTGGATTTATGTGAATTATTAGAGAAGATTTTTATGGATGTCCACCATTTAGTGGAGACACCACTAATTGAAATTAGTGGAAGATGATGTATGCCATGATGTATTCCACTAATTAGAACTCTATAAATAGAGCTATTCTCTAACCTTGTAATACACCATCATTTTGTGAAAGAAAGATTAGTGAAAGAAATATTAGAGAAAATTGTGAGAGAAGAGAAAGAGAGAAATTCTTGTGCAAAATAGTTAGAGTTTTATTAGTGTGTAGTGTGAAGATTTTATTCTAACACTACTCTAATTTTATAACAAAATTCAATTTATTTAGATTATTATCAAATTATATAGTAGTTTGATGCTATTCAAACATTGAAAAACATCCATTTGGTAAGTACTGAAAAAGAGTTTTTCCGAGCTTATACCAATAAAATCAACCATCACTTATCATATGGATATATATATAGATATATATATATATATATATTATAAAATTTGGATAGTGTTAGAATAAAATCTACACACTACACACTAATAAAACTCTAACTATTCTTTGCATAAGAATTTCTCTCTTTCTTTTCTCTCACAATTTTCTCTAATCTTTCTTTCACAAAATAATGGTGTCTTACAAGCTTAGAGAATAGCTCTATTTATAGAGCTCTAATTAGTGGATTACATCATGTCATACATCATCTTCCACTAATCTTAATTAGTGGTGTCTCCATTAAATGGTGGACATCCATAAAAATCTTCTCTAATTATTCACATAAATCCATAATTAGTGGAGTTTCCAATAATTTTAAGATATTCATAACATTCTCCCTTGGATGTCCATCCATTATATAAAGAATATGCCTCGTTAAAACCTTACTAGATAAAAATCTAGTGGGAAAAAAAATCTAGTGAAGGAAAAAGAGTACACTATTCTATATGTCTGTTTATTACTCTCCCTGATGAGATGATTCATTTAAATCTTTAAATCGACGCATACCGATTTTATATCTTAACTTCTCAAATGTTGCAGTCGGTATAGTCTTCGTGAAAATATCTGCAAGGTTGTCACATGACTGAATTTGTAGCACATCAATTTTACCTTTCTTCTGGAGTTTGGTGACCTATGTTGTGTCCGACCTCCTTTAATATATCCTCCTCGTAATTACGCTTATGCCAGCTGCATTATCTTCATAAAGAGGAGTTGGAATATCTCTGATATATGATAATCTACAACTTTTTTGGATATAATAAATCATGGATCTTAGCCATATACATTCTCGATTTGCTTCATGAATGGCTATAATTTCAACATGATTTGAAGAAGTAGCTGCTTGGAGATATCGAATGACTTATTTAATTCCATTCCAATGTCGTCATGTTGGTGAAGAACTAAATCTTGCTAATAAATTGACAGCAAATGCACTATCAAGTCGTGTATTATTAGTAAGATACATCAATGCACCAATTGCACTGAGATATGGTACTTCAGGACCAAGAAGTTCTTCAACATCTTCTTGAGGTCGGAAAGGACCGGACGATCATTGGAATACTCAATGGATGTGCTTTGTCCATGTCAAATCTTTTTAGAACTTTTGCTGTATATGTTGAATAAATGTTCTATTTGCCAAATGTTCAATTTGTAAACCAAGGCAAAGTGTAATTTTACGACCATCCTTGATGTCGAATAATCAATTGTTTCTTGGAGCTCTTCAAGAGTTCTAATAAGATTAAAATCATCAACATATATAGCTAATATCACAAATTTCGAACCAGATTTCTTAATAAAAACGCATGGACATACCTAGTCATTTTAAATCTCGCTTTCAATCAATATTCACTAAGATGATTGAACCACATGCGCCCAGATTGCTTCAGGCCATATAATGATTTCTGCAATTTGATGGAGTAATTTTCACGAGGATAATTTGTATATGCTTCTGGCATATGAAATCCTTTAGGGATTTTCATGTAAACATCATTTTATAAATTTTCATACAAGTAAGTAGTGACAACATCTAATAGGCGCATATCTATCTTTTCATGTATTGCCAAACTGATAAGATATCGGAGTGTAATAGTATCAACAACATGAGAATAAGTTTCATCATAATCAATACCTGATCTTTGTGAAAAACCTTGGGCTACTAACCGTACTTTATATTGTACGATTTCATTCTTTTCATTGTGCTTTTGTACAAATATCCATTTGTAGCCAACAGGTTTTACACCTTCTGATGTTCGGACTGCAGGTCCGAAGACTTCACGTTGTGTCAGTGCATTTAACTCCGATTGAATCGCATCTTTCTATTGCAGCTAATCTTTTCTATGCCGACATTCATCAACTGATATTGGTTCAGGATCATCATTATCCTGTATAACATCAAGAGATATTATATACAAACATATGATCAATAATTGTTTCTATCCGATTCCAACTTCTACCGGAAGTGGTATAATGGATAGAAATTTCAGTGTTACTTTCATCTATATCTAGTTCTTTGTCATAAGTTTTCTCTTGGTCTTTATCATTCTTTGCTTTAATATGATCATTTGGATCATTAATCCTCTCTTCTTTCGAGGATTTTTATCTTTAGAACCAAGAGGTCGGCCATGCTTCTGGCATGCTTTTGGCTCAGCAACTATATGTAAAATCTTTTGTTCTGCTGGAACTTCAATTAGAATAGGAGCATTTATAGCTGGCATATGCGATTTTGTTACTCTTCTAGAGTCAACAAAAGCGTCTGGCATTTGATTTGCAATGCTTTACAAATGAATTATCTTTTGAACTTCAAGTTCACACGCGCTTGTATGCGGATCAAGATAATTTAATGATGTTGTCCAATCACGATCTTTCTTGTACTGTTTTTGTTCTCCCCCTAATTTAGGGAATAATGATTTCACAAGAGAATAAGAGAAAAGAAAAAGAAATATAAGAAAATGATAACAAGAGAATAATGATTACACAAGGGAATAAGAAAAGAAATATAAGAAAATGATGACAAGTAGGAAATGCCAAGAAAAATATCTCATTTTTTTTTGTTTATTTTACTTTTCCCGGTATTGACTGTTCCTCTTCCTCTCTTGTCTTTTCTTCTCCTCCTACCATCTACCTCTTCTTCTTCCTCATACATATATATATATATATATATATATATATGTATGTATGTATCGATATATATTTCAGTCATCAATCATTAGTAAACATAAAAAACAAAAACTACAAAGCAGATATGGAAGCTCGTAATTCATTTGAGACATGGTCAAATTTTGACTTGGTTTCTGCAGCAGATTTTGATGTATTTGCCTGTCCAAGCCAACCGCTTCCTCTTAATTCTAATGTAGAAGATTTTGATATGTTTTCCTTTCCAAACCAACCGGTTCCTCCTAATTTCAGGTGAGAAACCTTTGAGGGCTTCCATTTTTTTTTTTTGCTGGATAATGAAATTAAATTATCTTTTGGTTTGTTTTTTTTTTTAATGTAAATCAGTGAACATACTGCTTTGGACCAATTTGATCCGCCCATGCAAGAGACTGTTTTTTATACTGTTCCTCTTGATGCTATTCCTTTGAATGAGGATATGCTTGTACATGATCCTTTCTACTCTCTAATGGATTTTGAACAAAGCCATAATATGATTCCAGGTTATTATACATTTAAACATGGATTTTGAATGGTATTAACTTTACTGATATTATTTTCTTTTTTTAGGAGAAATAATGAGTGGTCTTGGCAACGAAGTCGGAGTAAGTACTCATGAAATGCATAATATCGAAGTTCAAGATATTATTTCAGACGAAATTCCTATAGAGAATAAGAGGATTAAGAGGCAGAGAGAGAAGAAGGGAAATAACTCCCAAACACTATCAAGAGAAATCATTTCGCAGTACTTTTACCTGCCAATCAAGAGCGCGGACAAATAACTGAATATTGGCATAACCCGTCTTAAGAAAAGATGTAGGGAGTTAGGAATTCGTCGATGGCCTCACAGGAAGTTGATAAGTTTGGAGACCCTAATCCAGAATGTTCAGGTTCTCTCACACACACACTTATACTTTGCAAGTATGAAACTATGAAAGATTTATAAGTAAATAACCGATGATATCACTTCGATTTATAGGAGATGCAAAATAAAGAAGAAGGATGACATATGGCTAAGAAGAAGTTGAAAGAAGCCATTGAAATACTGGAATGTAAAAAGCAGTTGGTGGAAGAAAATCTTGATACGCAGTTGGAGGACCAAAGACAGAAATGGAGACAAGCATGCTTCAAGGCCAAATATAATGAGAAACTTAAGTATAATAAACTTAAGGGGATCATAAAATCCCAAGACTCATTTCACAGTAATTTCACGGCTAATTATGCTGCTAGTCTAAATGTTGGCTCAAAAGGGAAAGAAAAGGAGGAGGATGCTGAAAAAGAGGAACTGAAGTCCATCATTACTAATTGTTTGTCTTCCTCTAATGTAAATATTGAAAAAGAACAATTACAAACATTCATCTTAAATTTGTCAGCTCAATTACAAAAGAGCAACTATAAGTATGTATCCTCAAGTTCATATGAATACTAGTGATATGAATAAAAGATGTGATGCTTATTATTAATGGAAATATCTTTTTCCCTTATTATCTTTTTTATTCCCCTTCAAGTGGCCAGTATTTCTCTGTGATAAGGGAAATATCGAGTGTGTCCATGACCATAACCACGACCACTGCCACAACTACGACTATAACGCTGGCTTCTACTAGAGCCAATAACATTCACTTCTGGGAGTACTGTTGAGCCAGTTGGTCTGGCTTCATGATTTTTCAATAATAACTCATTATTTTTCTTTGCAATGAGGAGGGTAGTAATTAAATCTGTGTATACCATTTTTCTCGATATTGTTGCTGCAAGACAATATTCGAGGCATGAAAGGTGGAGAAGGTCTTCTCCAATATATCTTCATCAGTAACTTTTTCTCCGCATAATTTTAACTGAGATGTAATTTTATACATCGCGGAGCTATATTCATTCACGGTTTTTAAAATCTTGCAACTTTAGGTGCAATCATTTATACCGTGCAGTTGGTAGTACGACCATTTTCAGGTGGTCAAATCTTTCTTTTTATCCACATGACATATGGATATCTTTTTTTTAGCATTTAGATGCATTTCTGTATGACATATAATTTTTTCCAGAAATATCAAGGGTTACAAATTCGAGTTTAGCGAGGTTAGCCATAGAGATCAATAAATGCGTATATGTCTTCTGGCTTTGATAACGTTAGAGATTCGTGCTGATAACGTGTTATAAAATTTGGGTAGTACTGTTAGAATAAAATCTACACACTACACACTAATAAAACTCTAACTATTCTTTGCACAAGAATTTCTCTCTTTCTTTTCTCTCACAATTTTCTCTAATTTTTCTTTCACAAAATAATGGTGTCTTACAAACTTATAGAATAGCTCTATTTATAGAGCTCTAATTAGTGGATTACATTATGGCATACATCATCTTCCACTAATCTTAATTAGTGGTGTCTCCACTAAATGGTGAACATCCATAAAAATCTTCTCTAATTATTCACATAAATCCATAATTAGTGGAGCCTCCACTAATTAATAGAGTTTTCAATAATTTTAAGATATTCATAACAATATATATATATAAAATTGAGTCAAAGAAATAAAGAAAGAACAAGTTGGTGTTCACATGGAGCAGTTTGTCATGTAAACGATGGCTAAGCTAGTTATAAGTGCACGCATGCAGATAGACCTCAAAAGAAAAGAAAATAATAATAATAATAAATGCATAAATATGGTACCATTTACCATGCAAAGGAGCATCTTTTCCCTTGAAATTCTAGCAAAAACTGAAGCCATTTTGAGGTTTAAGCTTCGGATATCTCTCTTCTACATCACTTGCATACCTGTGGTTTAAATAGGCTCTCACCATAGCCAGACCTTATCGGTCCACCACACACATGGTTTCGCAGAGATCATACAGTGTCATATATATATAGCAGATGGAATTTCTAAGCGCACTGAACTCACCTGTCATCCTTAATGAGTAAGATACAATTCACAACTCGATATAGTTTTAAGAATTTAAATTGCCGGAATGAAGATGGGTTCATGAATGGTTTTTGTGCTGGTTCCTTTTTATGGTCAGATTCAAGCCACTGATAACCAGGTAAAGACAAGTAAGCAATACCGCAGCTAGCTTTTGCCTCTGGTTGTTCCAACTTATACACTCTTTGTTTTGGGCATGCAAGACTGCGGTACCACAAATCAATATATATATATATATATATATATATATATTTATTTATTTATTTATTTGGAGAGAGAGAGAGAGAGGAAAATTGTGGTCATAAAGCCGTAATGTGTAGTTATGTGCATCATGGATGTCTCTGATTTTTATTTTTTTATTTTTTGGCTATTCTTCAATTGACGGTGAGCTCAAACCTTTTGTTGGTTTTTGCAGCAAAGCTGGAAAAGTCACTGGTGACCAGCTCACCTGGAGAGGGTCGCTTAAGTTCAGTTTCAAGTTTCAATACAGCACAGACAAGAAACTAAACACATGCAACCAATATCCTTCTCCTTTTTGCTTTTTAGTTTTGGGGATGCATGTGATTGATCTTTTCTTTTTCTTTTTCTTTATCTGTTTTATAATATAAGTTTTTCTAAATTCTTACAGACAAATTCAGAATTTTGAAAATAATACACCGTATTAGTTAAATTATTTAAACTTTTTTTAGTCAAATCACTTAAAAGATTAGAAAGTGTGATATTTAGGATAAGAAAAAAAAACTAGACAAATAAAATATGGATTTTATTATAAGAATATTACTAATATTTTTATTAAAAATTATAAAAATAATTATATTTTGGAAAGACAATTTATTCTAAAAATTTTATATTTTGAGAAGAAACTAAACACGTGGTATAGCTCATATTGTATTCTCATTTTTATTCATTTTCCTTTATTTTTAATTTGTTCATTCTTATTTTTTTAATTTTTTTTTACACTCACTTTATTCAATTTTAAAATTTCATTTTGACTTGGTATAAAAAACTAAAGGTACATTTAACTATGATTTAGTTACTATATTATTTTTATTAATTGGAAAGGTTAGTAATAAGATTCATAGATGATTGGAACTTGTATGGCTAAAAAAAAAAAGATAATCTATTTTTAATTAAAATTTTAAAACACTATTCTTTTAAAAATAATAATTATCTAATTATATGTTTAATTGGAGTGGAAATACTAAAGGAAAAAAATGATATATAAATTTAGAGGTAAATAAGTAATTTGTATCATTTGATTAAAAAAAATATAAAGAAGAAATAAATTAAAAGAGGACATCTCCTTATCAAAAAAATAATCCGTCTAACACTATATTTGGGTTGACAAAGGAGGAAATGATGGGAAAAAAGGAGAGAAAGGAGAATAAATATAATTTACTTTTTATTTTATTTGATTAGAATAGAAGTGATGTAAATAATGATTTATGATTCAATCCGTTTAAATTTAGGCATATTATTTTATTGACATGAAAAGGAAAAGTTCCCTCCTAATATACTTTCGATTTATTTATTTATTCTTAACTAGACAATATATTCTATTTATTTTTCACTTTCTTTTCACCCAACTAAATATATTATAAAATAAAAAATTAAATAACTTAAATGAAAATAATATTTATTATTTATTTTATTTTTATTTCAAATAAATAAAATAAAAATAAATTATGTTTATTTCCCTCGTCCGTCGCCTCACCATCACCCTCCTCGTTGGGATAAACAAGAACATTAACGTGACCACGATATTTATTTACATTGCCAGTTTGGAGACAATGCCTTGACTTGTTCGCGCGGCAAAAGGAATTGAGGCTCATATTTTTAGTTTTTTTTTTTTACGAACTTTTTTCCTATTTTCTAAACGTCTTTTTCTTCATTTTCTATTTTTCGACCCACTTTTTAGGCGTTTACCTGGAGCTCCACCTCTTCGACCGTTCTGTCTTTCTTTCTCTGGCTGCTTGACATCTAAACTCTCCAACGATTATTCGTCAGATTCCGGCCATTGCTCGCCGGTGAGTGAACCTGATTCCGGCGAGACCGCATCCATCGAGTCCCAATGAATCCAGAATAGTAAGCTGTTTCGAATTTTTGTTTTTTTTTCTATAAGATTAGTTATTCGCATTACTAATCATCGGCTCATCATATTAATTTTTCCAAAGTATATGTAAAAATATTTCGCTTATCTGTACAATTATGTGTCATTGATTTTTTCTGCCTTGCTCTCTTCTGATGATTCGTCACTTTTGCTTATACAAGCCCTAATTTCGGAATATTCAATTTTAAGATTTATTTCTGTGTTTGACTATGTGCTCTCTGTGCATTTCAATTACAGAAAAGTGATTTTTTTTTGTTAGAATGATGTAAGTTGTGAAAAATAAATGGTTTCATATTGTGTGAGTTTATATCTATATAGAAGAATACGCTTGGGTGGCTGAGATCTAGTCAGATACATTTGTGACAAGTGTTATAGAAGGTCTGATGATTGGAACTCTTTAATGTACTTCTCTGGGACTTGGATTTGGTGAGAGGTGGGTAAAAGGGCTTCTGAAATCATGTTACGCATGTATGCCCTTGGGCTTTTGCCGTTGTTGCTCCTTTTTTGCATTTGAAGTTTGGAAGAGTATTACTGATTTGGAAATTTGATTCCTGAAATTTCTGCTTAATTCCTTAATGTTAATGACTTGGCTACTAGTTACATCTATGGTCTGTGCTATTTCAATGTGTATGTTTTTATTGCTGTTCTAGGTATCTGATAGAGTGTGTTAAAGGTGGATTAAAGTACATATATGAGCCACTTTGATTCACCTCTTTTACATTTTTTTTTTTAAATGTATGCTCTGCTCAATTTCAATGTGTATGTTTTTATTGTTGTTCTAGGTATCTGGTAGTGTGTGTTAAGGGTGGATTAAAGTTGACACTTTGAGCCCACTTCAATATACCTTTATCCTTTTTTCTTTCTTCCCCCTTTTTGATTGTTTCTTTTGGGGGTAGAGGATGGGGTTTATCTGGCACTTTGCAGTTTAAGCATCCCATGCTATGTCTTACGCCATTATGTTCTTGTGAACTGAATGTGTAAACATATCTCAAATTGCAGTGATTACCTGTTCAAGCTGTTGCTGATTGGAGATTCTGGCGTTGGAAAATCATGTCTCCTTCTAAGATTTGCTGTAAGTTATTGCATTGTATAAATCAAAGGTTCTCAATCTGTATGACTGTTGGATAACTTCTATCTTCTCTGGATTCATCATTTTAGTTTGCCAAATTGAATAGACGGAATTTCTTCCTGAGCATGGTCAGTATGGAACTGATGTCCCTCATTTCTAAAGCATCACTTAAGGGACATCTTAAATTCATTGATGATTTAACATTCATGCAACAGTTGTCTTTTGTCTTGTGTGTTATGGTGTTTGTCTGATAGACTGTAAAATCTGGTGCTAGCATGTTGTCTTAGAAGGAAACTGTTCGTTAAATAACAACTTGTAGTTGTTCTTTAATACAAGAATTCAGTGACTCCTCAGGGAATTGCTGATTCTTTCATTCATAATGATTGAAGCGAGCAAAATTACATTAAATAACATCTTGAAGATTGCAGTCATGAAGCAGTCTTTTTGACTTTTTTAATCTGTTGCTTCAGTGACAGTATGATTGGCATTACTCAATTGATCTGTATAATTTGTTAATGTAGTCCAAGAGATGCCTTCTTGTGCAGCTAATAGATTGTATGCCTTGCTTCTTACACCTTTTTGGTGAAACTTTCGATATTAAATTTCTTAAGTGTTCATTGATTGGGCTTATTTGTTTCATATGTTGCTGAATATTCCCTCTGAGTAAATTCCCTCCCTTTTCTCAAGGAAAGGGACCTATCACTTTTTACCAAAGGCTACCCTTTGGCAAATTTCATGCTTACGTGGAGTGTGGCCAGCGATGAAAACTATGATAACTGAATTGGTCGATGATTTGTTTTTGTAGATATGGAGTAATTGTGATTGTTGGAAAACTTTTCATATGTTTGAACACCTTCTTAGTAAATTATAATGGTTTTAGCATTGTTTTCATTACAACGGAACCTGTAAAGTTTTCTCTGTTATAATGCAGGATGATTCTTACTCGGAGAGTTATATAAGCACTATTGGAGTCGATTTTGTAAGTGAATGATTAAGCAGCTGAATATAGCCTATTGATTTTAATGATCTAGCATAAATTATTTATTCGTTTTTTTTTTTTTGGTAGAAAATTCGTACAGTTGAGCAAGATGGGAAGACTATCAAACTTCAGATTGTAAGATCTTTATAGCACTCCTGTTTGTTTGTTTGTTTTTATTTATTTATTTTTAGTTATGTCCTTTTTCTTTTTCTTGGTGTGGTCATGCAAAGATGGCCCTGGGGTTGTTTGTTTCATTCAAAACGAAAGAGGGAAAAAGGATTTCTGGATGATATTCCCCCACATCAAGATATTTACTTCTTTTAGATACTTCATGGCATTTATGTCCATGTTAATAGCAAAACCCTCTATAATTGGTTGTCATCTATTCTCAAGTTAGACTTTTACCTTGTTGTGACAGTTTTCACTCTGGCTTGTTCTTTGGGTGCTTGGCCTAATGCCTAATATATATATATGTAACACTAATTTGCTATTAACTTTGTTAAGTGGGATACTGCCGGCCAAGAACGTTTTCGAACTATCACTAGCAGCTACTATCGTGGAGCACATGGCATCATTGTGAGTGATGCACTCTTCTTTCACTTTGACTACTTATACCTTGTTCGGGTGCTATTTCAACTTGTCTGTTTATAATAGCTTTTCTGGATTTTCTTTTGCATGGCCTGTCTGTAGGTGGTTTATGATGTGACCGACGAAGAGAGCTTCAATAATGTGAAGCAGTGGCTGAATGAAATTGATCGTTATGCAAGTGAAAATGTTAACAAACTTTTGGTTGGAAATAAGAGTGATCTTACTGCCAAGAAAGTTGTTTCATATGAGACAGCCAAGGTGAGATAGATTCCTTCTGGAAATTTTCTGTTATTTCTCTGGATTATTGCGAGAGTTTGACATGTTAATCAAAACTTCAACTTTCTTTGTGTTTTCACTTCATAGGCATTTGCTGACGAAGTCGGCATCCCATTCATGGAAACCAGTGCAAAAGATGCCACTAATGTTGAGCAGGCTTTCATGGCCATGGCTGGAGCGATCAAAAACAGGTATGTACCTGTTTGTTGCATATGTGGAAAAAGGAATGATGGTGAAGATGCCTAGGATGAATACTCTTTGATCGTTTGTCATATATTAGATGCTTTGATTACTGGATTTCTTTGATGGTCTCCCGAGATTGAAATTTAGTGTACTAAGGTTGGTCTGAATCTGAATGAGAAAATGCCTTCTGTCTTCTTGCTTTTCCTAATTGTCGCAGGAGTAGTTCTTTGCATGGTTTCATCTTTATTGTCTCTTTGGGTCTGCTCAATCCAACTTTTAGTTGCTATATTACTTATCGCAAAGATTATGTTACTTCTGACCAAATGGAATCTCCTTATCTAGTCGACAATTGCCTATGATCCTGTTTGGTTTATTATAATATATTACTGCTGCTTACTGTGATCAATAATGCAGGATGGCAAGCCAACCAGCAATGAACAATGCCACGCCTCCAACAGTAAATATACGTGGTCAGCCGGTTGCCCAGAGTAGCGGCTGCTGCTCCTCGTGAATAAACTTCTGGATCATTTTGATGTGTTGGTGTGGCCATGGCATGTGGAAGTACCATTACAAATCCAACTTAATTAAAATACACTTGGTGTCCAAAACTTTGATATTGCACTTTTTCCCCCCCCTACTTCCTTTCGTGTATTGGGTGTACAAATTATCATGGTAGTAGCATTGTCACACATGGTTCTACTTGATATTGTCTTATAGGCACATGCTCTCTAATTGATCAGGCTGTGTCAACTATTCGCAGTAGATTCGATCTCGCTCTTGGTGGATGGTACGCCATGAATTAAGGGCATCTCACTATCTCAGGCTTGACATTTACCTTAGCCACTACACCCGGCTAGTAAAACATCTGCTCGCCCTGGCGAATTGCCTTTTCCCCACCTGTCCATGGTTGCAGGGTCACATATGATAAGTGTCACGTGATCGCTGTTAATCTTCGTACCCGCTTGGGATGACATTACGTGAATTCGAATATGGAAACCGAGTTGAGAGGAACGGTTCTTTCATTATTGTGTTGCCCAAAGTAAAAGATAATACCGGCTAAACTAGTTGAAATAGTCTTGCTATAATTTTTTTTTTAACTACTAATGTTCAATAATGTTAAAATGGTTAATTCACTTCGTATTTGTTCTAATGACTAGAGCTTGAATAGTTAATTAAAGTAAACAAAATCCACATTCATACCTCCGTGCTTCGATGTTCCTGAATCACCACTAAATGGACAAAATATTCCTTACCCTGGCGCATTTAATAGCCACAGTTCAACTGGTTGAGTAACCGTAGGTGGAAAAAGTCAGTCATGACTCATAATTCAACATCCGTTCTTATTCCTGTGTCTGTTTCCAGAACGGTGAATTAAACGCGAAGATTGATTTTAACTGTCATAACTAACGCATTTCCACCTAATATATCTCTGAGCAGCAAATATACAGTAGCCCATTCCATCTATTTCAGAACAAAACTGAACAAAAATAGTTCAAGTTATAACTAATTGTCTCATATGTCCCAAAATTCAACAGTGCAAACAGATGACAGAAGGGAGAGTACAGGGTATCACATGAAAAGAAAATAAAAAAAGTGAAAGAAATTTACATTTAAAACAAACTTTTTAGTACATAAAGTTCGATTATTCTGAGTCAACTTCTGCCTCTTAGAAATTGAAGGAAGACAAGTGAGGAGATCCCAGAGACCGAGGCAGGAATGCATAGAGATGTGAAGAAATCCCTGAAATAGAAGGCAGGAATGGATAGCACCTCACTTGGCGCTCAAGTTTGGGAACTGCCCTGGGTCTCCAATTGAAGGGGCTTCCACATTGCTCATTGAGTTGCCGCCAGCATAGCCTCTGCCGCCACGACCACGGCCTCGACCGCGCCCACCAGGGGAGTAATACCTCTCACCTTCTGCCGGTTTCAAGAACTCATTGATACTAACAGCCTATAACCACCAACAATGAAACAGAGAAAGGAACAAAATACGTTATCTTTTCTATTGGAGAAGACCAGTGAAGAAAGCTGGATAAAAGAAGAGCATTCAGAAACAGATGCACCGAACAAACAATATAAAACAGCCAGAAGACAGCAGATAAAGGTACTCCAAACGAAGGTCTAAAGTGATTGGACACAAAAAGTTATGTAACCAAGACTTAGAGGTCCATAAAGTTTTCAAGTACAAATTTTCCGACATACAAGAAAAGTTTATGTTAAAAGTGCACCTTTTTAGCTCTCTCTTCCTTCTCAGCAGCTTCTTTCTTCTTGTCTTTGTCAGAACCCTAAAGCAAATAAATAAATTAAATTAAATTCAACAGAAGTCTTATTTTAGTAGTCAATCTCAAAGCATGATTACAACAGCTTAAAGAAGCAGATTTAGTGAAGTAATTCTATGCAAGTCTAAAGGGGTTTCACCAATTTGATGAAGACATCGTCATTGCTTTTCTTGTTTGCAAGCTGCTGCATGGATGCAAATTCTTTGGTGTCAACTTTCCTCTCCTCAGTCTTAAGAGTCTGCAGAGCCTTTCTCTTTTCTTCCAGCACTTTCTCATACTCTTCAAGTGTCATCTCCTTCATGGTCAAGCAAAATGCAATAAAAAACAGTATAAACACACAAGAAACATTACGTAAATCAACATATTACAGCTTAATTTTTGTCTTATAAAGGGTTGGACTCAGGATACAATCCCTCATTTTGCAGATCGTAGCTATGACCATATTTAGATGACTAAAACTGGTACATTTAGGAGTATCCAATACTAGCTGGACATAAAGTGTGCACAAAAAAGCCAAAAGACAACAGAAAAACAAAGAAGCATGCAGTGATGGATGTGATCCAAATATGATAATAACACGTGGAACAGCATCCCCCATGCATATCCAGATTGGGAATTTTGAATGTATAGGGGGTAGCTAAGGAAAGATGAGGAGCCTCTAAATCATGTTTTATAAAGCTCTTCTTTTTTTCTTTTTTTTTGGGGGGGGGGGGGGGGTGGTGGGGTGCTTTTCTAGCTTTCCATAAAATTTTGCAGCTTTTTGTGCTTCATTGCATCATCGACCTTCAGATGAAGTAAGAGTTCTCAAGGCTCTTTCAATTGCTGCAACCATATCAACTATTCTTCCTACTACTTTTCTTTTTTTTTTTTTTTGGGGGGGGAGGAGTTGTGTGTACTTGTGAGGAGAAGGAATCACATGTTCTGGTCTAAATAAGGACAATAAAGACACTAGAACAACAGCAATCAATGGATAAACACTTTGTACTGAAGATGCTCACCTTATTCTCTGGCTCCTTCTCTTCAGTTTCATTTGCAGGAGCTTCTTTATTTCCCTCTGCTGTTTCTTCCTCTCCTGATGGTAACTTCTCAACATTTGGATTTTTCTCACCTTCACTCACAACTTCCTCGGTCATCCTGCATAAGGAAAACATGATGTCAAAATATCATAATCAGATTCTTGAGAGTAAAGCAAAAATAAAACAGAAATGACATTTAGAATGATTAAAGTTCACATGGCCGAAGGTAACGAGGAAATACTCACTGAGCAAGTTCATCAGTCTGAGTTCCCCAGTTCCCTCGGCCAGCTCCTTCACGTTTGAACTCATTTCTGCAAATGAAACGTGTCCCACATTGAAAATGCAGTGTGGCAAACACATCATACAAAGGATACTATCACTTTATTATATTAAAACAGAAATCTTACCCACGTCCTGTGCCACTGTGGCGGTCAAAAGCCCTGCGAGGCCGTTCTCCATCACCCAATTCCCCATTGCTAAAACCACCTCGGCGAGCGCCACGGAATGGACCACGGGGTCCACCGTAGCCACCTCGCCTTTCATTAGATTTTCCCGCATCTGCTTCTTCACCTGAAGCTTGACCACCAGAGAATTCTCTGTTACCAAATGCATTCTCACTACTAGCCAATTCCCTGTTAAATCCACCGCCTCCACGACCACGCCCATAACCACGCCCGCCACCTCGTCCTCCTCCACGTCCACCTTCAGCTTTTGCCTCTCTCACTGTGGGAGTAGCCAACAACCAAACAAGTAGACATTAAGAAAATAAAAGGCAAATACATGTTTGTTGGGGGGGGGGGTAGAGCACAGGATGACATGGATCAGGATTTTGCGGACAGAAGTAAATTTGATCAAGAATTTGCACATCAAAAACATCGAACAAAAAGGATGGATTTCACAAATAAGATCTCACAGAATGCATAAGTAAATGGGTTGTCAATAAACAAGCAGGAACAAAATATGCACTTTACATATCTTTGGGTGCATAATAGTAGCATATATGTCAGAACTCTAATTTCCTCCTATATTATCTCCACCCTCTGATTCTACAAATAAGTATACTAACTTTCCAAATAAATTTCTATTTATTCTTGTCCATACTTGTGGAAGATCCATAAACACATTCTTTCATTGGCCAAGTCCTTCTAAAAAATCGCAAATTGATGAGTTAACAAATAGATCCCCAGACAAAATTAACACCACCAAAAACCAATGATAAAGTGAAGAAGCTTTAAAAACTAAGAGGAAGATGTTGGATCTTCTAGTGGGAAGTTAAATTCTCATTTGTAACATACATACCAAACCCCTTCTCTTAACTTGAAAGGAGTGAAAGGATGTACTACACCAAAAAGTACATGCTTATGTAAGGACTTTTTGAAACATAACTGAAATGAGGAAAGCAACTATAGCTGCATACATACAGCAAAGCAAACTGCTATAAATGCCAGATATGCACAATACAACACCAAGAAGTTTTCATCATCCCCGAGAGAGAGTGAAAAATGCAGCATGTCATTGTTGAACCAGCCTTACAACACAACCAGGCATATTTACAGATATATATAAGGAAATCCTAAATTAATATAAAAACAAGAAATTCCTGAGTGCCAACACATTTCCTTAACTGCACTAGGCTTAGCTGCGGGTAATATGTAGCAACCCAGAACGGTAAAACTATGAGGAAAAAAAAAAAAGATACGGTTCTAGTTCAGTACTACCCAAAAAAGAAAAAGGTTTTTCAGGCTAGTATTTATGGAATTTCAGGCGACTAGTAGGGAGGACATCAAGCAATCATGGAAGAATTAACAAAAAGATTTTATTTTCACCCAACTACCTAAGAAAAATTGGCGCACCAAGATACCAATTGAAGAGAAAATACTCGAAAATACGAAATGTTAATAAAGTCAAACTCATATATCAGGACACCATTACTATCGCTCTTGGTAATCAATTAAATAAAAAGACGTCTTCTTTATAAGTTATTAACCGAACCCTTCCATCTGTTTCCTTTATCCATCTACATTCAAGACCATTTTCTACAGAGAAACTAATATTCTTTTGAAATCGTATAGTACTTTAAGAGACTGTGAAGATTAAGGGGTATAAGACAAAAAGTGAGACTGACCGGCTTGAACAGGTGGAATAGGCTTGGTCGGAAGCTTAGCAGCCGGCTTCGACTGCTGCTGCTGAGCAGCGGGCGCCGAAGCCTTCTTAGTTTGGGCCGGAACCTTTTGCTGCTGAGCAGCGATCAACTGCGACGGGTCCTCGGTGTCATCGTCGCCCAACAAATCAAATGGGTTCACAGTCGCCATTTTCAGTCACTGAAACACAACCCCAAGCTTTCCTTTTTTCTTCAAGACTTATCACAAAAGATTAATTTAAAGTTATATCCATTGTTTTCAGAATAGATACCACAGATCTATGAAAAGCCCTTAGGGTCCTCTTGAGAGAGAAGATAGAAGAAGGGTTTGGTGAAACCCTAGCCGCAATGCAATCACTGTTGAGAGAGAGGGGAAGTGAGTGAGAGTAGGAGAAAGAACCTGATCTGAAAATCCCCAATTTATATTGTTGCTGTTCTATGGAGCCCGTGTGTGCTCTCCGATATTTTATTTTTTTATTTTACTGATGCTCTTTTTTATTAAAAATATTTAAAACTATTTTAATTAATGCTAAATATCTTAAAATTTCATTGATGTTTTAAATTTATTTTGTTCTTATAAATTATTATTTGACTTTAAAATTATTATTTTATTAATAATTTTAAAATTAATGTGCCTTTAAAAATACATTTAATTCTCGAGATATTAATAGTGTAATTTTTGTATTTATTGCAAAAAATTACTATTATTTTAAATTTTTTAATTTTATTTTAGATTCAGTGCACAAATAGATACTTGTGTTGGATGCCACGTGGGCAAAGCTGTTATTGGCAGTAGGGCACAAGTTGTGCTGTCTTCCTAATCTTTTTAGGGAATGTTATAAAATTTAGGTAGTATTAGAATAAAACTTACGCACTATACATTAAGAAAATTCTAATTATTTTTTACATAATAATTTTTTCAAACTTCTCTCTTTTTTTTTTCTCACAAATTTTTCACAGAATGATGGTGTCTTTTTTAATTAGTGGTGTCTCCACTAAATGGTGAATATCCATAAAAATTCATAATCTAATAGTTTACATAAATCCATAATTAGTGGAGCTTCCACTAATATATTCATAATAGGGGAATATTTATTACTAATTTTTTGAGGATTTGTTGGGTAAACAAATCTTATTAATGCATTGTCTTTTTACCTTATGAAATATATATATATATATATATATATATATATATATATATATATATCACCCCATATCAATGTATATTTTTATACTATACATAATTGAATTGATACGGATAATAATAAGATGTCATTTATTTTGATCGAGTATTTTTTATTATGTATAAATTTTGATTTTGTTTTTTTTAATATTATTGAAAATTAAAACCATTCAAACTTTATAAATAAATTTTGATTAACATAAAATTCAATTTTGTATTTGATTTTTTACATTTTTTTCAATCATCTTCATAAATACTAGTACACATTATGAACGAATATTAAAGTTATAGCACAAATATATTATCTCCTTCGGGGACAAAAAATCAATTCCATGTTAGGGTTGATAAGATTAGAATAAAAAGAGAGCAAATGGAAGGGAAGAAAATATAGGGATAAGATTAGATAAAAAACTTATCAATGTCTTTGTCCAAAAGGTGAACAAAAATCTAAAGAACCCAAATAGACTTTAATAATTTATTTATACGAATTAAAATTACCTTATATAATAAATTTTAATTTTTATTATGCAGTATAATTAATAAATTTGTTTTTTCTTATGTAAGAAATTTTAGACTATGTATATTTTACGTAAGAGAAAAAACAAAAAAAGTAATATTAGTATCTTAATTATTGAGTTATATTATCACAAAATACTTTGAATCAGAATCTTAATCTTCACTATATGCAATGTTTGCTTTAGTATTTTAGATTCTATTCTACCTATGTTGCTTGTCCAAATAAACTTTTAAGTTTTATAATAGGATGGTGATATTGCCAGAGCAACCCTCTACCTGCCAAGGTAATTTTATTTGAAATTACCCTAATACCCTTCAATCAATTATATAAGATCTTATTAAATTCAAACTCTTTCAAATATTGAGATAAACTTTCCTTTCCTCAACTTTTACGTAAGAGAAGGTGCTTTATGATATTTTTATCATTTTCCTCTTCCTCTCACTCCTCTATGAATACAAAATATATATACCTTAGATCTGAAGAACCCAAAAAACATAGATTCTTGTGTGTAAAAGTTTCTTTGTAAACGAATTTATTTCTTCCCCGCCCCTTTCATCTCTTCTATGTATTGAATCAGAAAAATTGCATCAATTTAGAAGAACCCAACTTCTTTTTCAAGCAGTCTTTATGTTTTCTCTTAATATATATTAATAAAGTTTCAGCAACTTCAAATGCCTCCTAAAAGATTCCAGTATAAACTGAGAAATAGTTGAGAATTAAAGAAAGAAAAAAAAAGCAATAATCAAATTAGCTGGCCCAAGAGAGCCCTCTGTTCAAAGTATATATCGATACTTTTTTATGCAGAGGTTAACCCCGAATCCCTTGCTTGGCCTATTGCAGCTCCTCTTCCAGTTCAGAGATAGGGAATAGGGAGAGAGAAGAGGAGAGATCGAAGGAAAATGGAACGAAGAGAATCAAATCCATATTTAATAAGATTATTTGAGATTGAGAAAAAGGTACTAGAGTTATTTTAAGGGAATTTGTTCAAGTAATATCTCTAGCCTTTTTAATATATGGTATAAATAGATAAAAATTAATTTGAGATGAATTTTATAAAAATTTATTAAATATATGGTGTCAAATAAGATTTTAAAAGAGAAAAAATAATGTGTATGAGTAATGACAAATTTTCAATTTTTGAAAGATAAAAATTATATAAAATAATAATATATTTGAATTAAAGTACAAATTTAGTTTGGGATGATAGTAAAAAATTTCAATTCAAGTTCTAATTATTTAATGAAAAAAATTAAGATAGTCACATTTTTAAAAGTTTTGTGGTAAAATGGTGAAATCAACAAAATGGGGTACTATACTGTAAATATACATAATTTTAGGCTTCATTTAGCAGAAAGAGTTCCTGCAAGTCTCTGGATCCATTGCCTCCAAATTCCAATCCCCTCTTCGCTCTATCTTCAGGCAGGAATTATAAGATAGAGCCTTCTTCTGCAGGCTAAGGTTTATGTCGTTTGGCTTCACTTGTGTCCACAATTAGCCTTCAGAACACCTTCCTTCTAGGGACCTCCAGCCATTCTTTTCCTCTTCTCGTACCCTTTAAGCCTGTACTGAACTCTAAAAGAGGCACACAAAAGAATGGCAGTACTCACATTCCCCTTGGTAACCTCAATCCTTAAACCCCACAAATCTCATCTTTCGTTAATCTTTGCCAAGTCAAGTGCAAGCCCTTTTACTTTCAGGCAGCGTCTTTTCTTTAAGAGAACCATAGCGTCCGCTATAAGCATTAACTCTTCAGTGTCTCAAGAATCATCCACGGACCCTGCCAGTACAGAACAGCCCAAGAAATTATCCGTTCCCACTTTCCAGCAAGCCATTCAGCGCCTTCAGGTTTTTATAGTCGTGATTTTATTGTGCCTGCTAGCTAATATTTCATTTAAATGCTGCCTTTTTGAATTTCAAGAGAATGCAAGAAATGGTTCTGAAGTACTAACGCGAATTTTAAATTCATATGAAGCCATGTGATTTTTTAAAAAATATATTTTTGGGTTGCAAATTCAGCGGAATGGTTGTGATTTTCGATTGTGTTGCAAGGTCTCTTTTCTTGCATTTTCAGGAGGAGGAGGAGGAGGAGGATGATGATGATTATTTATTTATTTATGTTTTTTCCCATTTCTGAACCTCCGAGGACAACACACGATTCATCTTTTTTGATGCTACAGGAATATTGGGCTTCTGTAGGATGTGCTGTAATGCAATGCAGCAATACTGAGGTAATCTTTGGACTTTGTGCAAGATTTTTACATTCCATCCTCTCCCACACGCCCTTTCTCTAGAGCAAGCAATGCGTTATCGTTAGCTTAAAGCTTGAGTGCTTCTTTTGCTAGAACACTTGCTTCCATATCCTTATATATGGTTCATGATTTAATTGTAACCTTTATCCTTATGCCATGCACTTATCTAGAAGTGTGTGCATTTACATACATGAAGTGCTTCCAAAACATGAATGCATTCGGTAGATATTCATGTGTGGATTCTTATATTTTTGTTGTTATTATGACTGTTCAATGGAGGTTAAGAATGACATTTGATGGAATATTTTCTCTTTTGGTTCTTTTTTTTGGGGGGGGGGTGGGGTTTGGATGGTGGAGTAGAATATAATGATTTTGCTTTTCCCAAGTTCCTGTCTGATTTTTGGGTTTTTGATGCATTGAGCAGGTTGGAGCTGGGACTATGAATCCCCTGACATTCCTAAGGGTTCTGGGTCCTGAGCCCTGGAAGGTTGCGTAAGTATGCTTTCGATGTTAGTTGTTACCTAAGTTGCAAAACTAGGACAATACACTGGTGTTCATGTGTTTAGAATGATAATTGTAGTTACAGTAAATTAGGCAGAAAATGAAAGAAGTAAAAGCAAAATTAGGTACATGACCATTCACTAACACTAGAACCTTGGGGATGAGAAACATGAATATACTGCAGTAATGGAAATTGGTACCCATGAGAGGGAAATAAAAATGATACTCCGAAATGTTTGATGTATGATTGTTATTATTATTATTACTACTTTTTGCGTTGTGATGAATTTCATTATTTGTCCTTCTATTGTGGAGAAAGAAAGGGAAAAAATTTCTCTTATTTTTCCTCACTCTTATATGGTATACCATCTACTATAATATATAGTGCTATACAAGAGAAATAATAGGAAACTAAATCTTTCCATATCCCCTGACATAAGGGATATCAACTACATCCCTAATTCAACTACACAGTAATATACACTTAGGTGACCGCTAATATACAACTTGACACTCCCCTTCAAGCTGAGGAATAGATGTCATCCATTCCCAGCTTGGAAATTATCTTATGGAAATTCAAACTACTAAGTCCCTTCGTTAAAACATGTGCTAGTTGATTTCCTGATTGAACATATGACATGCACACTAGTCATTCTTCAAGCTTTTCCTTAATAAAATGCTGATCAATCTCCACATGCTTAGTCTTATCATGTTGTGAGCAATATTGATTGCTGATTTATTGTTGCAATAGAGCTTTATAGGACCTTCCCTTTTGATCTTCAAGTCATCTAGGATAATCTTCGACCACAGCAACTCACACAAGCCTTGAGTAATTGCTCTAAATTCTGCCTCTGCTGATGATCTAGCCACAACATTCTGTTTCTTGCTTCTCCACGTTACCAAATTACCTCCAAGGAATGTACAATAGCCTATAGCTGACCTCCTATCCACCAAAGATCCCATGTAGTCCGCATCTGTATAAGCTTCCAGAGTAAGATTGCCATTCTTTTTTAACAGAATTCCTTTTCCTGGATTGCCTTTCAGGTAATGAAGTATCCTATATGTAGCTTGTAGATGCGATTCTCTTAGGTCATGCATGAACTGACTGATCACGCTCACAGAATATGCTATATCGGGTCGAGTATGAGCAAGATATATAAGTCTTCCTGCTAACCTCTGGTACATCCCTCTGTCAACGGCTGATTCTTCTTTGGCTTCTCCAAGTTTCTGATTTGAGTCCATTGGAGTAGAGATTGGTTTACACCCAAGTTTTCCCGTTTCTTTCAAAAGATCAACCACATACTTTTCGCTGAGATATAAAAATTCCTTGTCTAGAATATGCCATCTCAATACCAAGGAAATACTTCAATCTTCCAAGTTCCTTTATTTCAAATTCTTTAATCAATCGTTCCTTCAATTTCAATTTCTCCTTCTCGTCATTCCCAGTCACAATAATGTCGTCGACATAAACTAGGAGTGCAGTCACTCCCCCTTTAGCCGTATGCTTGATAAAGAGAGTGTGATCACCTTGACTCTGTTTATATCCTGAACCTTTCATTACCTTGGCGAATTTGCCAAACCATGCCCTCGGAGATTGCTTGAGTCCATAGGGTGCCTTTCCAAGTCTACAACTTTGTTCCCTGTGTCTTCTTTAAAGCCTGGTAGAATGTTCATGTCAATTTCTTCTTGTAGGTCTCCATGTAGGAAGGCATTTTTCACATCGTACTGCAGAAGTTGCAATTAAAGTGAGCTGCCAAGGATAACAAAATTCTTATAGTATTCATTTTCACTACTGGGGCAAACATCTCCTGGTAATAAACTTTATAAGTTTGAGTATATCCTTTAACAACTAATCTTGCTTTATATCTCTCAAGACATCCATTAGCTTTGTATTTTAAAGTGAAGATCCACTTACAGTCAACTATGTTTTTCCCTTTTGGTTTCTCAACAATCTCCCGTGCCCGATTCTTCTCTAATGCATTCATTTCCTCTCTCATAGTGTTCCTCCATTCCCTTTTTGATAATGCCTCAGACACAGTATTAGGAATAGAAATGGTGTTTAGGTTAGCAATGAATTTTTTGTGGGACGGTGATAAGTGTTTGAGTGACACATTATGAGATAATGGATATAGTGGTCGCTTGGTGCATTCCCTAGTGCCTTTTCTAATAGTAATGGGAATATGGGAATCATCTGTTGGTGTGTCACTTGATTGACTATGTTGAGAAGGATCAGTTCTTACCGTGGACTCATTACCAGAATTCAAGTGGGATTCTTGGACTTGTGTTTGGTCTGGGACAGTTGCTCTTCTGGAGTACACCTTTGAAAATCTCGGAGAATCATGAATAACAAGAGTTGGGATAGGAGAGAAGAGTGCATTTTCTGGGTTGGGTGCTGGACTGGTGGACACTGATCTGGAAGATGTAGGACCGTTTGGAAGTATAGGTACTGTATTGGGAGACACTGGACTAGGAGGTATGGGTTCTGTAGTTTTTGGGATGGATATTGAACGATTAATGGAAGATGGATTGGAGGATGGTAGATCAAGGGGTTCAAATGACTCAAAAGGACTATCTTCCATCACGGATATTTCCCCCAGAATATAAGACTTGGAGAAATATGGTTTGTTTTTGGTGAAGGTGACATCGGTTGAGACATAGAATTTTCTAGAAGAAGGATTGTAGCATTTATACCCTCGTTGTGTCGGGGAATAGACCAGAAAGACGCACTTAATTGCACGGGGATCTAACTTCCATCAATGTTGACTATGGACATGAACAAATGCAGTACAACCGAATACCCTGGGTGTGAGTCCATTTGATGTTCTGAAGTGGGGATAAAAGGTATTAAGGGTTTCCATGGGGCTTTTATTGTCTAAAACGCGTGAGGGAAGTCTATTTATCATGTATGCAGCGGTAAGAACAACCTCTTCCCAATAGGTTTTTGGAACATTCCCATGGAACAATAAAGCTCGGGTTGTATTTAGCAAGTGTCCATTTTTCCTTTCAGCGACACCATTTTGTTGAGGGGTGTCAACACAGGATGACTCATGGATAATTCCCTGGTTTTGAAAATAGGGTGACA
Source organism: Voacanga thouarsii (assembly GCA_026120185.1). Classification (NCBI taxonomy): domain Eukaryota; kingdom Viridiplantae; phylum Streptophyta; class Magnoliopsida; order Gentianales; family Apocynaceae; genus Voacanga; species Voacanga thouarsii. The sequence goes on from JANUWF010001622.1 coordinate 1,746,061, forward strand.
AAATTTGGTTGAAATATTCTCTAGCATTGTCCGACTTGAAGTTTTTAATGTTAACCCCAAATTGATTTTGAATCATGGAATGAACTGAGGAATAACAATGCTAACGTCCGATTTATGTTTGAGTAAGAAGAGCCAGGTGACCCGAGTACAATCATCAATTAATGAAACAAACCAACGAGCCCCAATAACATTTGAAACAGGAGAGGGGCCCCAAATATCACTGTGGATCAAATGGAATGGATGAGAGCTTTTGTGATTGCTAATAGGAAAAAGTACACGAGCGTGTTTTGCCAATTCACAAATGTCACAATGAAAATCTGCAATATCGAATCTTTTGAATAAACTAGGAAACATAACCTTTAGGACTCTAAAAGAAGGATGACCAAGGTGGAAATGATGAAGCCAAAGGACATCTTTATTTGAATGATTAAAAAAAGACACAGACAAATTATTCATGGTTTTCTAAGAAGATTCGAGATGATAGAGACCGTCCCTTTCTGTAGCAAGTCCAATCTTCCTCCCCGAGCCCTGATCCTGAAAAACACAGTAAGAAGACGAGAAAACAGCATGGCATTTAAGGTCATGAGTGAGCTTTTGAATGGAAACAAGACTGGCGGACAATTTTCATATTTAAGGTCGTGATTTAGTTTCCTATTAATTCTCTTGTATAACACTATATATTATAGTAGATGGTGTAACATATAAGAGTGAGGAAAAATAAGATATTTTTTTTTTCCTTTCTTTCTCAACATGGTATCAGAGACCTAGGAATTTCCTGGAGTTTTCTGTGTCTTTGGACAGCCATTATTGCTGACTTTTCTCAGCCGTCATTGCTGATTTTTCATTGCTGCTTTTTCCTCAGTCTTCATTTCTGACTTTTCTCAGCCTTCGTTGCTGACTTTTCAACTCACTCAGCCTTTATTGCTGTTTTTATAATACACCATGTCAGCCTCTGACATCACCGTGTCTAGCTAGTCCAATTCATCTGTAGACTCCAATTCTGTTAAGAAGATTTGAGATTTGCAGAATGTTCGGGCATCCTATAGACTTAATGGGAAGAATTTTCTCAAGTGGTCTCAATTTATTTGCGCATACCTCAAGGGCAAAAGGAGACTCTATCATCTTCTCAGCTCAGGACCTGCGAAGGAAGACCCAGCGTTTGAAGCCTGGGACGAAGAGGATTCGATGATCATGTCCTGGTTATGGGATTCCATAGATCCTGTGATTAGTGACACGTGCATGTTTTTTGTCACAGCAAAGGAGATATGGGAGTTTATTCGTTGCACGTACTCAAAGGCTGGTGGTGCTACCCAAGTGCATGAGATCAAGGTCAAAACCGAAGGAACAAAACAAGGAGACAAATCAGTCACGGAGTATGCAAATCTGTTGCAAAATTTGTTGCAAGAACTCGATCATTACCCAGTTTTCAACATGAAATCTCCTGAAGATGCTACAGTTTTAAAGAACTTCATAGAGCAGGACTTGAGGAGTGAGGAGTGAGTCATATGGTCTGTGGCACTAGAGTCAATTATCTAAGAATGGGCATAATACTTATTTGAGGCATTCATACAAATAGAAAGTGAAGGTTTACCTGAGAAGGCCAAGGAGCACGCTCCAGAGGTCTTACTAAGAGATTCCAACAGGGTTCTTATCTTCTCAACCTCCTCACCATTGAGTGTTCTTGTTTCTAAACGTTTAGAACCTTCATCTACGTTAGGCTGTTCTGCTAAGTGTGCTTGAGACCTTGGCTGACCTCCACGAGTTCCCCATTCATGGCTTGATGGCTTGCCATGCAGCTTCCAGCAGTTCTCCGTGGTGTGCCTAGGTGGGTACACCACAAATTATCTCTGCTTTCTCTCCATTGAGTTTCTCTGCCAATTTGTTTAGATTTGTCCACCTTTGCTTTCTTGGGATGAGAAGCTACCAAGGCTGATCCGTCCACCATTTTTGACTCGAGCATGATGCTTCTCCTACTTTCCTCGGCTCTAACGAGTGAAATTGTTGCTTCTAGGGTTGGGGTTTTTTCCTTGCCGAGGATTTGAACCCTAACCTGGTCAAATTTTGGGTTCAAGCTTGCCAAAAAATCATAGACACAGTCCTGCTCTATGAATTTCTTTAAAATTGCAGCATCTTCAGGAGATTTCATGTTGAAAACTCGGTAATGATCGAGTTCTTGCCACAAATTTTGCAACAGATTTGCATACTCCGTGACTAATTTGTCTCCTTGTTTTGTTCCTCCAGTTTTGACCTTGATCTCATACACTTGAGCAGCATCACTAGCCTTTGAGTGCGTGCAACGAATAAACTCCTACATCTCCTTTGCTGTGGTAAAAAACATGCACGTGTCACTAATCACAGGATCTATGGAATCCCATAACCAGGACATGATCATCGAATCCTCTTCGTCCCAGGCTTCAAACGTTGGGTCTTTCTTCGCAGGTCCTGAGCCGAGAAGATGATCGAGTCTCCCTTTGCCCTTGAGGTATGTGCGGATGAATTGAGACCACTTGAGATAATTCTTCCCATTGAGTCTATAGGATGCCCGAACATTCTGCAAATCTCGAATCTTCTGAACAGAATTGGAGTCTATAGATGAATTGGACATAGATGAATTGGACTGGCTAGAAACGATGATGTCAGAGGCTGACATGGTGTATTATAAAAACAGTAATAAAGGCTGAGTGAGTTAAAAAGTCAGCAATGAAGGCCGAAGAAAATGCAGCAATGAAAAATCAGCAATGAAGGCTAAGAAAAGTCAGCAATAATGGCTGCCCAAAGACGCAGAAAACTCCAGGAAATCCCTAGGTCTTTGATACCATGTTGAGATAGAAAGGAAAAAAAATTTCTCTTATTTTTCCTCACTCTTATATGTTACACCATCTACTATAATATATAGTACTATACAAGAGAAATTGGAAACTAAATCTTTCCATATCCCCTGATATAAGGGATATTAACTACATCCCTAATTCAACTACACAATAATATTCACTTAGGTGACAACTAATATACAACTTGACATCTATCATATAAAGATTGGTTCAAGATGGGGCTACAACTGACATGTTGGAAGAATCAACATTTTTTGTGTAGTTAAACTGCTGATTAATGCAATCATTTGGTCGAAATTACTGAAAGATTAGGGCTGTGAAGAGATTTCTCATTTCCAGAGATAGCGTATTCGTGAAAAAAATGATTGATCTAAAAAGTAAATATGAGGATTAATATTGACTATCAAACTTACTGCCCTTCCAAAATAATGGCAGGGGACCTTGTTTGGAGGTTGTACTTGCTCTGGAAGGATTAGAAATTACTTGTACCCTTGATACTTGGACTTTATTTAGGTTATCAGTTTTACATAAATACGGTTTCTGTTATTTTTTTTCTTTTATGAATTGAAAGTGGCGAGAGAGGATTCATGTGGATGACCACACGTTGCTTGACGTTGGTTCATGTAGCCGACCCCAAGTTACTTGGGATTAAGGCTTAGTTTGTTGTTTGTTGTTTATGAATTATGAGAAACTTATCTAATCAGAAGGAACATACAAAGGTAAAGAAAGACCTCTCTCAAGATTCACAATGTGAAGCATACGTTATTCTATTCTTGATAATTGAGAGTCCGAGTGAGATGGTCATTGGGCTATGTACTTCTAAACATATTGGTGTTTCCTTAGGGCTCGTTTGATAAAGCTAAAATTTGAATATTGAAATTTGGATATTTTCGTACTAAATTCTGAAAATTGAAGTTTAAAGATTGAATTCTAAAATTTAAATTTTGAATATGAAGTCTGAATTAATTATAATTCATTTTACACTATTTTATTATAATTTAGGTTAAATATAAAAGAATATTAATAATTAGATGAATATTTAATATATTCAGACTTTAGATTTAAGTAATTTTTATTTCACTTAAAAATTGTAATAGGATTTCAATATATCTTGATCAATTAAATAATAACAAAAATATGTTATCAACTGCATTTAGTTAGTTAAGTACTTAATACTCCTTCCGTTTCAAAATACTTGTTCATGTACATATTTCTAGAACTAATGATTAGTTGTTACCCATTTTACCCTCATTTATTCTAAGTCAACTGCACAACTTTCCAAAACTCTTCTTTCTTCTTGCTTCTTAGGAATTTTCATCAACCAATAACTATCATGTTTTTAATATGGGTAGAATGGAAACTTTATCTAAATTGTCATATTGTTTTTAACACTCTTAATTTGTGTGTAAAAAGTTTCATAAACAAATATTTTAAAACGGAGGGAGTATTATATGTTTTTAGGCGTATTTAATGAAATAAGTACTTAATTAATTAATTATAAGTATTTAATTGAGTTATCAAACAGGCCCTTAGTTTGGACCATTACTGTGGGACATTGTCATCTGAATCCTTTGTTTCATACCTGAGTTTGCTATCTTTGCAGTTCTTTAGCTACTGAAATGCTACTTCTTATTGAAGGTACGTGGAACCTAGTATACGTCCTGATGATAGTCGTTATGGGGAAAACCCAAATAGACTTCAACGTCACACTCAATTCCAGGTTAGTTTTTCTTTATTTACTTAGTTAATTTTTGGAATTGCTTTTGATCTATTCCCATCAGTATAACTGGCTACAAATTTCATCTTTTGGGGTTTTTTGATTTTGTGGCATTTGTTTGAACTTCTCCACAGGTTCTATTGAAGCCTGATCCCAGAAATTCGCAGGACCTCTTTATATGGAGCTTATCTGCCTTAGGTTATGATCTGATTGCTGTTATTCTTATCTTTCTCACCCGAAGTCATATGCTTGGGCATTTCAAGACTTCTGATCACTGTTATGCCTTTTCATTATTCATGATTCAATGTTACAAATGTATTGTCCAAATGCTTGCAGTCCCTGTTTTAATCATCTATGATACTTGTTATTTACAAGCCAACCATTGTACCACCGTACATACATTGGGAGTGATATTTGAAAATAGAAGTAAAAAGTGAATGCAGAGTTAAGGAGGTAGAGATTCTCCTTTAACCATGCTGTATGCAATCTCAGGCTGATTTGAGAGCCATGATGCTTATAATGGTAGACAATACATGATATAAGTAATTGATTGGAGTACAAGGAAGAAGCAGGCTTTTTCTGAAGACGATGCAGAATGAAGAGTTATGGTTTATATTTGCCCTGTTTTAATTTTGTTATTTTTTGGCTGTCTTCTTTAAACAGATTACTGGCATTTCAATGTGTCAAATTGTCTTGATACCTGCAAAGTTCTTGCCTCTGATACATAGTTTTCGTGTTCTCTCCCACACTTATGTCTTTAGACTTTGTAATTGCAATACTTGACAGGTATTGATGTTAATCAACATGACATTCGCTTTGTTGAAGACAACTGGGAGAGCCCTGTAAGTTTTCTCTTTGCCAGTTAATTAGGAATAATTGTACTTATACACATATAAAGTTCATACACACAATTACTTTCTACTTCATGCTTTCTGAATTTAGGTATTCATTTTGCTTAACTGTCTTATGTGCTTTCCATTGATTCATTTTCCTGTTGCATTATCGTGATCCGTAGGCCTTGGAACATATTTGGACTGCAAAAGCAGCATTTCATTCTGCCTTGAAATATCATTGGAACCTTGGTTAATGTGTCTTTCTTCTTTGGACTACCAACAGGTGCTTGGTGCTTGGGGATTGGGATGGGAAGTTTGGATGGATGGGATGGAGATCACACAATTCACCTATTTTCAGCAGGTAATACTTTACTTCAGAAGGGGAGAAAGGAATTCTTTTCTTGCTTAATCAAGAATGCTAATATAGTAGTCTGCCATTTCCACGTTGTCCTTGTTACGTGCTTCGGTCTGTATATGTCATTTTATTTGTGTCTTTTTGACTCTAGGCTGGAAGTCTGCAGTTGATGCCTATTTCTGTTGAGATAACTTATGGACTGGAACGCATCCTTATGTTACTTCAGGTCCATCTTCTGCTATATCTTGATCCTTTCTTTGTTTTCAGATTTTTGTAATAAAGTTACAATGAAAGCTTGCACTATCTGCAGGGAGTGGATCATTTCAAGAAGATTCAATATGCCGATGGGATTACATATGGAGAGCTTTTTGCAGAAAACGAGTACAAATGCCTACTTTTCTGACTTTATTATTCAATTATATGCAATGCCATAACTTGGTTGATAGTTCCAATTTATTGACTTTGAATTGAAAAGGAGGCTCTTGAACAGAAAGTAAGCTGAAAGAAAGGATGTTAGCATACATGACTGAGTTGTTTTCCTAAATATTCCCAAGTTTGCTGACTCTATATTTTTAACTCTCTTGATTTTTAAATACCTTTTCTTACCTTACTCTGTCCTACTAATTTCGAAGTATAGTATTAATTGTCTTAATGGTCAGAATATGTTTTCCATGTGCAAATTACTCCTGAAGGTTAGCTTGCTAAACGTTAAATTTGCCTCCCCCCCCCTCTCTCTCTTCTCATGGCCAATTTGACTTTCATTTCTATGCTATCTAAAATATTCATAATTGAGGATTATCTGTCTCGTCATTCAGGAAGGAAATGAGTGCCTATTATTTAGAACATGCCAGTGTTGACCACATCCAGAAGCATTTTGACTTTTTTGAAGCAGAAGCACATTCTCTGCTTGGTTTGGGTCTTGCAATACCTGCGTATGTCTCTTTAATCTTTGTGCCTTTCTTTTGTTTTTGTGAGGCCGCATATCTGTTATATTCTTGCTTTGACTAACATAATGTATCTGTATAACGTGCTAGGTATGATCAGCTTTTGAAGACTTCTCATGCTTTTAATATATTAGACTCAAGAGGCTTTGTTGGTGTAACCGAACGTGCTCGTTATTTTGGTCGGATGAGGAGGTGTGAGTTAAATTATGCAGCTTTATGAGTCCATGCGCACACTAATCAGACAATATAAGCGGAAGCGGATCTATTTGCTTGTTGAGATAGCATTAAAAAAAAAAAATCACTGTTTCCTGAATATTTAGATTCCTTTTACTTATATTTTGGACTAAATAGCTTGATATGTAAACTTCTATCCTTGCAAAAGTTACATTTCTTACTTGAGTTTCTCCCTTCTATTAGGTTTGAGTTATTGTTAAACACCAAATCTTCTGAACTTGATATTTGACTGTGCTGGCAACCTTGCACATCTACACATCTATGACAAAAGAAAAGGAACAACATTATGGATAATGTCTGTTTATTCTTGCCTTTCCCTCCAGTTTAGCTCGTCAATGCGCACGACTGTGGTTGAAGACTAGGGAGTCTCTTGGCCACCCACTGGGTATCATTTCTCAACCTGATAGTTTTGCTGTTCGAAGGGAAGACCTGGAGGAAGCAGCAAGACAGGTTTGTATTTGAAATGCTGCATGTTTTTTTCCTTTCCTTCTGTTAGTTTGACATATCTTGTCCAGTGTAAAGCTTGGTTTTGGTCTTCTCCTTTTGCCCTTTACATCCTTAGAGGGGGGCAATTTGTGAGGTCTTGCAAAATTGACCATTAGTCTTGTATTAAGTCAGGTTTTGAATTAGAGGATAAACTTCAACATGAACTTGATGGATGGAAGAAACAGGATAAATATTTAAGTCCCTGAAAAATTCCATCCCTATATAAAAAATACGCGTGGAATCTCAAAGAAGCAGAAAAACCAAGAACAACACAGTCGAACACTTTAATCAATGGAGACTTGACATTAGAACCCTCCTCTTCTTATTTGAGGACAGCAAATCTCTTATTGAACACCAATCACCATCTTCCCTTTCCAGATTTTGCTAGCTATCACATTCTTGTTAGATATCAAAATCCAGCACCTAGCATCTTGCACCAAAAAGCCAACTTTTTCCAAGCTCTAGTCAATGGAATTGCTTGCCAAGGAATCTAGTGATTCTTCCTAATGCTTTAAGTTCTTTAAAAAGGTAAGTTGTAAAATCTGCCTTTCTTTAAAGCCTTCAAGCTGTATAATCATTCTTATCTGAGAACTTGTGGGCTGGGTGAAATTCTTTCATCAATCCAGCAACATAATGGAATCTGAAGGTTGAATTTTCTGCTAATTTAACATTTGTAATTAAAAAAAAAAACATTTGTAATAAACTTAAGCCTTGATCATTAACCTTCGTTTGAACTTGCTTTTTTTTTATTTTTTATTTGGATTAGTATCTTTGGGTATAGTTGATTGGAAAATCTGATAATATTTGATCACTTTACATATAATGGATGGTATTTTTTTTAATGGAATATATAATTTACATTGATAAATATTTCTCCTTCTAGTTCTGTTTACTAGTTTGAGCTAATGGTAAAGTTGTGCCCGTGATTTAGTGGCTAACGTTATAAATCAGCTAAGCATGGGCTTTGCAATTGTCTTTTTATATAACAGATATCATGATGGATAGCAAAACTTGGTTAGATATTCAGGACCTTGGATAGTATTCTCTCTTTTGTTTTCTTGATTTTGTTTGCATTCTTTCCTTATGTTTGGGATGTTTTCCTATCTTTGTGTATTGTAGTTCACTTTGAAATTTTTCTAAGCAGTGACCTAAGCTTTAGTTCAAAAGCATTTATTCTCTTTGCTTGGTTTTCTTATGTTTCTTTTGTTGACCAGGTGCCTGCAGAGCCACGATCTTTTGTTCTTGAAATTGGAACAGAAGAATTACCACCAAATGATGTAGTAAATACATGCCAGCAAGTATACACACTTTACTCTCCTGAAGCTGATTCTTTGTATTAATTTTCTCATTAGTAATTATCTGTTTCCTGCAGTGATTTTTTTTTTTTTTGGGGGGGGGCTCAGCTTTGGAAATTCTTTTAACATTTTATAATGCCTATTTCTTGTGTATAATAAAGGATCCAAAATATTGATCAGGTCCTGTGTGCTGTCAAAAACTTATGATTCTAGGATACAAGTGGGGATTCAAATTGATAGTTAATCTCCTTTTCTGAACAAAGAAGAACTTACGGCTCTATTGAAATATTTCACAGAATTTTTTCTGTTGACTTGTGAAATAAAATCTTAAAATCTAATTTTGTCTGTTGCTGATCCTTGCAGCTCAAAGTTTTAATGCTGCAATTACTGGAAAAACAAAGGCTGAGTCATGGAGAACTGAAAATGTTTGGGACACCTCGTAGATTAGTGGTAAGTGTGGGTTTTTTCCTATGTGATTTCTCTCAAGGATGGTTTCTATATGTGGGTTTTTTCTTTGCCGCTTGTGTTTGGTTTGTCGTACCAGTTTGTAACTGCCAATCTAGTTGAAAAGTCAGAAGTAAAAATGAAAAAGGAGCTAGTATGTCATACTCAGAATGTCAAGAAGGGCTTAGGTGAGATGGCATTTGTATCTGGTTTTAATATATGTTATCAAAATCACATCTATTTTTTTTCGAATTCTCGAATTTTTCCTATTCAAATGGCAATCTAGACCATGTTCCTTTTGATTTTGGGTTTGTCTTGTACTATGTTGTGCTTATTGCTAACTAGTAGGGTGGAGCGGGGATTTCTTTGGGAAGGTCCCTTATTCCTTTTTAGGTGATTCTTTGATGCCCATATTGGTTGGGACTAATAACCAATGGTTCCTCTGCTTAAATGGTAGTCCTTAACTTTGAACAAGAAAACGAGCATTTTCATGTAATTTAGGAGTTCTTGAAAGCAATTTACAAAATTCCTTGTTTATTAGGTTTTTGAGCACCTATGTGTATTTGTTGATACAAATGAACTTTTTCGTGGAGCTTGTCTCTTGATTGAGATGAGGACAAAATTGAGATGAAACGTGGAATCCCCGAGAGAACTTAAACACTTACAGTCACAATCAAGAGTAGTAGTTTGTTCATACATTGTTCTCTGCCTCCTTGTCTTTTTGATCTCCTTTGGTAATTGCATGTGATGCATCCTTTTACAGTATTTGATCATGTAAAGAATATGAGAAAAGGATTCTAAATTTCTTGCTTCTATGAATTGACTTTACACGGTAATATATAGTAGATTACAAGAGAAAAAAGATTACTCTTAAATCTAATCAAATCCCTCCATTTAAGGGGTTAAACTAATCTAATCATATCCCTTTATTTAAGGAATTTGAAATTGATATTTCTAATCCATTTATAAATAATTTACAGCTTATTTATACACACCCCCTCAAGCTGAGAAATAGATGTCCTCCATTCCCAGCTTGAAAACAAGATCATGTAAACTCGAACTGTACAGCCTTTGTTAGAACATCAGCTAATTGGTGTTTTGATGGAGCATAGGACATACATACTAACCCTTCTAATTTTTCTTTAATAAAATGTCTATCGATTTCAATATGCTTTGTCCTATCATGTTATATTGGATTGTAAGCTATATTAATAGCTGACTTGTTGTCACAATAAAGCCTCATAGGACCCTCTCATTTGACTCTTAAATAATATAGAATAATCTTCAATCAAAGTAGTTCACACAATCCTTGAGCAATAGCCTTGAATTCTGATTTTGTATATGACCTTGCCACCACATTTTGCTTCTTGGTCTTCCATGTCACCAGATTACCTCTAAGAAAAGTTTAATATCACATGACTGATCTTCTATCTACTAGGGAACCTGCATAGTTAGCATAGTTGTGGGCTTCTAGAGCAAGAGTATCATTCTTTTTTAACAAAATCCCTTTTCTTGGATTGCCTTTCAAGTAATGTAGCACCTTGTAAGCTACTTAAAGATGAGGCTCTCTTGGATCATGCATGAATTAACTGATTACGCTTACTGAGTATGCTATGCTGGCCGAGGGTGAGTAAGGTATTTGAGTCTCCCAACCAACCTTTGATATATTCTTCTATTAACAGTTGGTCTTCTTTTGCTTCTTCCAACTTATGGTTTGGATCCATTGGGGTAGAGACTGGCTTACACCTAATCTTTCCTGTTTCTGTCAATGAATCAGTTGCACACTTTTGTTGGGATATAAAGATCCTATGTCTGGAGTATACCACCTCAATACTAAGGAAGTACTTTGGTTTCCCTATTTCCTTTATCTCAAACTCTTTCATTAGTCTTTGCTTTAACTCGTTTTTCTCACTTGTATCATTTCCAGTTACTATGATGTCTTCCATATAGACTAGAAGAGTTGTCACTTCTCCAACAACTGAATGCTTAATGAAGAGAGTGTGGTCACCTTGGCTTTGTTTATACCCAGAATTTTTCATAATTTTTTGCAAATCTCCCAAACCATGCTCTGGGAGACTATTTTAACCCCATAAAGAGCTTTTCTCAGCTTACACACCATATTACTTGTGCACAACAAATCCTGGTGGTATGTTCATGTAGATTTCTTCATTTAAGTCACCATGGAGAAATGCATTCTTAACGTCATATTATAAAAGCTGCAAATTGCAATGAGCAACCAATGATAACAGAATTCTCACGGTATGCATTTTTGCCACTAGATCAAATCCTGATACTCAACACCATAGGTCTGAGTGTATCCTTTGGCTGCTAATTGTGCTTTACATCTCTCAAGGTATCCATCAGCCTTGTATTTTAGTGGGAAAAGCCAGTTGCAATTAATAGTGTTCTTCCGTTTCGGTTTATCAACAATGTCCCATGTTCTATTCTTTTCCAATGCACTCATTTCCTCTCTTATAGCATCCCTCCATTCCCTTTTTGACAATGCATTAGAAACAATGTTAGGAGTAGCAATGGTGTTTAAACTTACAATGAACCTTTTGTGGGTTGGTGATAGGCATTTAAGAGAGATATAGTGAGATAGTGGATAGATTGGTCGTTTAGTGCATTTTCTTGTGCCTTTTCTAATAGTAACAGGAAGGTCTAATTAATTAGCTGGGTTGGTGGAGGCTTCAACAAATTGTGTGTGTAAAGATGGATCAAATTTTACCATGATTTCATTCCTAGAGTCTAAGTTGGATTCTTGGACTTTTGTATGTTTGTTCTAGAACAACCTTTCAATTGATTAATCGAGTAAAACTTAATTTATTCGATAACGATTTAGGCTTATATACAGCCTTTACAACTTTGCATACAAGTCTCTAGAATTATCTATACTCTCAATAAGACCCTAACAAAGATATAAATCTTAACACTCCCCCTCAAGATGGGCAGAAGATATCCATTAAGCCCATCTTGTCACACAATCTTGAGAGATCTAATGAACTAAGTCCTTTAGTGAGACAGTTAGCCGCTTGCTCTCTAGTAGCTACTTGTCCCAGCTCCAATAATCCACTATCCAGCATTTCTTTGATGAAGAACCTATCAATCTCCACATGTTTGGTTCTGTCATGTTGCACGGGGTTATTGGCAATGCTAATTGCGGACTTGCTGTCGCACCACAGCTTCATTTGAACTCCTTTATCCATCTTGAGCTCTACTAACAAAGCTCTCAACCACACTATCTCCGCAACTCCTAAAGCCATTGCCCTATACTCAGCCTCTGCTGTTGACCTTGCAACCACTGACTGCTTCTTACTCTTCTAGGATACCAAATTGCCTCCTACAAACACGCAATATCCAACTGTGGACTTTCTATCATCAGCACAACTTGCCTAGTCAGAGTCACAATAGCCCTCAATGGTCCATTCTTCTTAAAGATCAACCCCTTCCCTGGTGCACTCTTCAGGTACCTCAGAATTTGGTACACTGCGTCCATGTGGCCCTTCCTTGGGTCATGCAAGTAGCGGCTCACCATACTCACAGCAAATGATATGTCAGGACGAGTGTGACTCAGATGGATGAGACGTCCTACCAACCTCTAGTACCGCTCACGATCAATCGGCTCTCCTGCCTCTGTGCTCAACTTGAACCTCTGATCAATTGGTGAAATCGCAGGCTTGCAACCCAACATGCCCGTCTCTGTGAGTAAGTCTAACGCATACTTCCTCTGAGATAGAACAATCCCCTCTACTCCACGAGCCACCTCAATCCCCAGGAAGTATTTTAGCTGCTCGAGGTCCTTCACCTCAAACTCTTTGCCCAGTTTTGCCTTCAGTTGAGCAATCTCACCCTCGTCATCACCGGTGATAATCATATCATCCACATACACTGCTAACATAGTAATGTGACCACCCTGTTGTCGAAAGAACACTGTGTGATCGGCATTGATTTGCTGATAGCCCATGCTTACCATAGCTCTTTTGAACCTGTTAAACCAAGCTCTAGGAGATTGTTTCAACCCATACAGTGACTTCCTTAATCTACAAACCTTGTCCACTGTCTGTTTTGTACCAAAGCCTGGGGGAACCTCCATATACACCTCTTCTAGCAGATCTCCGTGAAGAAATGCGTTTTTAACATCCAACTGATGTAGTTTCCAACCCCCATTCACTGCAATGGAGACAAGTGTCCTTACTGTTCCCATTTTGGCCACGGGAGCAAAGGTCTCATCATAGTTGATGCCATATGTCTGACTATACCCCTTCGCCACCAACCGTGCCTTGTAGCGATCAATTTTTCCTTCCGGGGTCCGCTTCACTCGTGAACACCCACTTGCACCCCACTCGCCTTCTTGCTCGGTGGTAGTGACACTATCTCCCAAGTTCTCGTTCTTATCTAGAGCTCCAAGTTCTTCTTGCATAGTCGCTTTCCACTTTAGATCCTCTTTAGCATCCTGCCAACACTTAGGTAAAGTAACAGAGTCCAAAGATGTAATGAATGCTCCATACGTAGGTGATAAATTAGAGTATGAGACAAATTGAGCAATGTCATGTGGGAAACCATAACGGTCGGGGGGAACTCCTGCATTATTGCGAGAGGTCCTCCTTACTATCATGGGAGTGGGATGAGAAGAAGGAATTATAGCACTTGTGTTTTCTGAGTTTGAGGGTGGTGTGGGTGTCTCAGAAGTTGGAGTAGGCCGGGACAAGGGACTTGAGGGCACCAGTGGTACTGCAGATGTTGACTCTGGCACTTCATTCTGCCTCCTTTTGGTATACACTCTGAACTCCCCCTGTGCCTGAGTCCCAACACTGACGGGTTCCTCTTCTTCTTTGTTCTCGTGCTCCTCAACTGATTCCCTCCTCTCAACAGAATAAGGAATCGATAAGGGAATTGATCCTACATTCACCAACCTCTCACCATTCTCCCCCTCTCGCCTCATACCTTCTTTATCAGATAAGTCACCAATGGGTGAGGTCACCTCCAGTGTATAATATGGCTCAAACTCTCGAAAATGCACATCCATGCTTACAAACAACCTTTTCTCTACTGGACTCCAGCAAACATACCTCTTCTGGGTAGCAGAGTATCCTATAAAGACACATTTCACAGCTCTAGGACCAAGCTTCCCTACGGATGGTCTGTTGTCCTTCACAAAACACACACAACCAAACACCTTCAATGGGAGGATCCCACCATTATCTCCTTTCAACATTTCACACGGAGACTTCCAGTCCAACACTCTTGTGGGCATCCTGTTGATCAATTGAGCAGCTGTTAAGACCGCTTGCCCCCATAACTGCTTTGGGACATTCATCGCGATCATCATGCTCCTAGTTGTCTCTAGAAGGTGTCTGTTTTTCCTTTCTGCTATCCCATTTTGAGCTGGTGTGCATGGACATGTAGTTTGATGTTGTATGCCTTGAGCTGACAAGTATTCCGCAAATGCTCTATTGGTATACTCTGTACCATTATCAGACCTCAATATTTTCACCACTGCTCCATATTGAGTCTGAATAGACCTATGAAAGTCTTTGAAGCAGTCAAATACATCACTCTTATTTTTCATCAAATATAACCAAGTAACACGAGAAAAACAATCAATAAAAGTTACAAAATATCTAAAACCATTCATAGAACTAGTGGAACAAGGTCCCCAAACATCAGAATGTATCAAATCAAAAGCACAAGAGCTTCTATGACCAGAACTAACATAAGAACTTCTAGTAAGTTTTCCAAATTCACATGCATCACACACAACTTTCTGTTTATTGGCATTTTCAAATAAAACTGGATACAACCGACTTAACACACTAAACGAAATGTGTCCCATGCGTTGGTGATGGAGTATCAACACATCCTCAGCACTCATCTCAGATCCTCCTACTCCTACTCCTACCTTCTCCACCACATATATCAATGCTGAGTCCATCCCCTCACGATCCAGGTACCACAATCCATTACGCCACAAGCCAGTCCCAAGTCTCCGGCCCGTCTCCTTCTCCTGGAAGATCACCTTGGGAATATCAAAAGAAACCACACATTTTAGTTGGAGTAGAATGGCACTAATAGATAAACGATTTACTGGGAAAGAAGGAGCATGCAAAACATTGGACAAAGTTACTGAACCCGTATACTTCACTGTACCCTTACCAACCACAGGCTGTGCTGTCCTATCAGCGGTCTGGATGCTCTCTGGCATTGCTAAGTGAGTATAGGAAGAGAACTCACTAGCATTACCTGTCACATGTCGAGATGCACCAGAATCTACGATCCATTCTGGTGATCTAGTGGTGGAGATAGAGGCAAGAGCAGTACCTTTGGTCAATTGAGCATAGGTAGCAGTGTTACCCATGGGCACAGCGGAGGTGGATGCATCCTCAACCGTACTCTTTTTGGCTCCATCACCTGCTGCTCTCTGCTTCCTTCTCAGTATTTCTAATAGCGCCTGGTCTTCCTCAGTAAAGACCACACCCGCCTCTTCCTCTTCCTCTGCTACCATCAGATTGGCCCGATAGCCTCTTCCACCTCTTCTGCCCCCACGGCCGCGACCACGACCTACAAACTGTCCACGTCCACCTGAGTCTCTCTCCTTGGGTAGCTTAGGACAAGCCTGTTTCAGATGACCTACTTCACCACAGTTGTAGCACTGCCTAGTCTCCTGTTTGAACCCTGTGTTACTTGAGTTGGAGACCACTAGCGCAGACTTCATCCCAGGATGTCCGCTTGTCCCAACCTGTAGCTTAATACGACTCTCCTCCTGTATCATAGTCGAGACCGCCTCCTCAAGTGAAGGGATCCTCGTCTGAGCTAGCAGCATCGCCGTCCTTTGCTCAAATGTCGGGGCTAACCCCCGGAGAAATAACATAGTCCTCCCCCGAATCGAGGCCTCTCTTTCCTTACACTCGGGATCTTTACAACATGCTCGAGGCGAGAAATGATCATGATCTAGCCACAAGCGTTCCAACTCGTGGCATACTCCCGCACCGTCCTATCTCCTTGGACTGTAGCATAGATGTCCCTCTTAATCTGGAACACCCTCAAATTGTTCCCCACACCATCATAGGTTCTCCTCAACTTCTCCCAGACATCATTGACCTTCTCGATGCCATCCACTGTTGCAGTAATAGACGGGACCATTGAGTTGAGAAGCCACATGTACACCAACATGTGAGTTGACTTCCACTCATCTCTCCCTGCCGTGCCCTCAGCTGGCTCTGCTTTCTCAGCTGTCAAGTACTCCCCTAGATTCCTCCCTTCCAGAGTATACCTCACCTGACGTGACCAGCTCAGATACGTTGCTGGCCATCGAGTTTCAGATCAATAGGTGGAAGCTCCACCTTAACAGTAGGTGGCCTCGCAAAATTTTCACCCCCCGACATCCTCATAAACCGCATCAATGTCGCAAGATCTGCAGGATCCAATTTCTTAACCACCTCCTCCATCGTATTCTTGCTAGCCTCCGTCATCGACTCGTATTCAGGTTCCGCACACCTATCACACGAGTCTATCACACACTTACCCTTCTTCTTCTCCTTGACCCGATCTCGATCTTCTACACATCAAGATCTCGTCTAGAACTCCGGCATCTTCATGCTATCTCGGGACCCATGGGGTATCGCCCTCCCCGCACGGGCACGGAGATAGAAAACAAACTGGAAGTTGTGAGGGGCCTAGAGAGAAAGGAGAGTTACTGTTACTGGAGCGATTTTACTGTAGCGGTGGTGGTACCGTAGCGGCGGGTACTGTGCGGCGAAGCAGGTTACGGCTAGGGTTTGGCTCTGATACCAAATTGATTAATCGAGTAAAACTTAATTTATTCGATAACGATTTAGGCTTATATATAGCCTTTACAACTTTGCATACAAGTCCCTAGAATTATCTATACTCTCAATAAGACCCTAACAAAGATATAAATCTTAACACTTTCTCCTTGAATTCACCTGAGAAAACTTTGAAAAATTGTGGTGAACACTAGTTGGGATAAGTGGTGACTTGACTCAGGTTTAGTGGCAGAACTAGGTGACTCACATGTGATTGAATCAAAGAACTTGGGTTTAGCAACACGGGCTGGAACATGAGGAAGGTCAAGGGTTTTAATTGGTTCAAAGGACTCAAAAGTACTATCTTCCATCATTGAAATCTCCCCTTGAAGAGAGGACTTGGAGAAAAAATGTGTATTTTCAGCAAAGGTGACATTTGCTGAGATGTAAAATTTTCTAGAGGAAGGATGGTAGCATTTGTATCCCTTTTGAGCGGATGAGTAACCAAGGAAGACACATTTGATTGCTCGGGGGTCTAGCTTGCTTCTATGTTGATTGTGGACATGACATGATCAAAGGCAGTGCACCGAAATATCTTAAGTGTGAGGCCATTGGAGGTTCGAAATTGAGGGTAGAAACTATTACGGATGTCTAAGGGACTTTTGTTGTCTAACACATGTGAGGGAGGTCTATTTATCATGTATGTGGAAGTGAGAACAACCTCTCCCCAATAGGACTTAGGAACATTCCCTTGAATGAGTGAAGCACAGGTGGTGTTGAGTAAATGTCCATTTTCCCTTTTGGCTATACCCTATTTTGTTGAGGTATGTTAAAACAGGATGATTCATGGATGATTCCTTGTGACTGAAAATAGGGTGATAAAATTTGGTTGAAGTAATCTCTAGCATTGTCCGTCCTAAACCTTTTTATTTCAACTCCAAATTGGTTTTAAACCATTGAGTGGAAATTAGGTATAACAATGCTAACATCAGATTTTTGTTTAAGCAAAAAGAGCCATGTAACTTGAGTGCAATCATCAATCAAGGATACAAACCAATGAACCCTAGAAACATTAGGTACAATAGAAGGACCCCCTGTGTCATTATGAATTAAATGGAAAGGATGAGAACTTTTTTTGTTGCTAATAGGAAAAGATACACGAGTATGTTTTGCCAATTCACAAATGTCACTATGAAACTTAGAGATATCTAATCCTTGACACAAATGAGGAAACATCATTTTTAAAATCCTAAATGATGATGACTTAGTTGTAAGTAATACAGCCAAATGGCATTTCTATTCAAGAAACTAAGAAAAGAAGAGGATAAATTGCTCCTACCCTTCTGAGATGATTAAGGTAATAAAGGCCGCTTCTTTCCTTAGCAAGTCTAATCCTTCTCCCCGAGCCCTCTTCCTAAAAAACACAATAAAAAGGGGAAAAAATAGCATAACATTTAAGATCATGGGTAAGCTTTTGAATGGAAACAAGATTGGTCAATAGCTTTGGCACATGAAGGACATTTTTAAGGACAAGGGTAGGAATGATATGAATATCTTCGGACCCTACAATGGTAGCTAAAGAACCATTGGCCACTACAAATTTTTTGTTACTTGGGCATGGGGTATAAGTGTGGAAGAGTTGAGATGTAGTCATATGGTCTCTGGCACTAGAGTTTATGATCCATGAGTCGGCATAAATTTTGTCTAAGGCATCCATGCAAAAGAAAATAGAGATTTACCTGAAAGAGCCAAAGAACACGCTCCAAAAGGCTTCACAAGAGCCCGAACAAGCTTCTTAGTTTCACAATTTGTCCACTATTGATCCCTTCTATTGCAGAATTTTCCTCAATTTTAGGGTGCTCCGTCATGTGTGCTTGGGGCCTTTGCTGCCATGGTTTCCCCACTCTCGACTTGGTGGTTTACCATTTAAGCCTCCAACATTTTGCCCTTGTTTGCTGCAATTTCTTGCAATAAGTGCACCAAAGATTGTCTTTGTTAGTGATATTCTGAATAGAATGATATTGTTTAGATGGGGTGGGAATTCCTAGCGATGGTGGTTTGGGAGGTCGTCATGGTGAAGGAAAGAGATTTGCAGCAATTAAGGCTGCCCTAACAGGAAGTGGAGAAGGGAAAAATAAATAGAAATGACAGTGATGAAGGCTGGACAATGCAGCAATGAATGCTGTTCAAAAGAGAAGACTACAACAATGAAGGTTGCTCAACAGAGAAGAAGAAGAATCCTAAAAAGCCCTAGGGCTCTGATACCATGTAAAGAAATATGAGAAAAGGATTCTGAATTTCTTGCTTTTATGAATTGACTTATATACGGTATTGTATAGTAGATTACAAGAGGAAAAAGATTATTCCTAAATCTAAACAAATCCCTCCATTTAAGGGATTAAACTAATCTAATCATATCCGTTCATTTAAGGGATTTGAAATTGATCTTCCTAATCTATTTACAACTTATGTGCAACTCATTTACATCTCAACAGATCACTATATATTTTGTCATCCGCAGGCTCATGTAGAAAATCTATGTGCTAAGCAAGTTGCGAATGAGGTAGAGACTCGAGGACCTCCAGCTTCCAAGGCATTTGACCAGCACGGAAATCCAACAAAGGTCTTTATTCTTCAAGTTTATAGTTTCTTTTATGGCAAATAACATAACATTCTTTTACTCTCAGGTGGCAGCACTTTACTCTATGCATTTGTGAATTTGATTGAATTTTCATGCAACTGAAACTGAGTTGTCTTATTATTTTGCAAGTCGTTTTTGTCCTTGAAAATCCCAGTGCTTGTCATTAAGAATGCATTGACTGTAGTTCTTTACATGTACATAATTTCTAATGCTGCATTGTCTTAGCATGGCTAAAATTTATAATTTTGTATTTACAATGAATCTACTCTTAGAATTTCTTGAAGCTATCTCCATTGTCTACTTCTCTGGCTGCCATGAATTTAGTGCTGAACTAGTCTCTTATCAGTTTTGACATCAATTGACACATCTCCATGTAGATTTTGTTTATGTGTTTGTTGGTTTCCTTCTTAGGCTGCTGAAGGGTTTTGTCGCAGAAACTCTGTGCCTTTAAGTTCCATGTATAGACGAGTTGAAGGTTCGTATTTGGAGATGCATGCTTATTTGCATTGATAGTTGTTTTTAAAAACATTTGTCACTTTTAGTATCTTCATGATACATATTGGAGGTTAGGACATGTATCCTTGCTTATATTTTGGAGTAGTCAAAAGTCATGTCACTCACGATAGTCGTGTATTATGTGCCTGCCTCATTAAGCTCCTTTTGTGTACTACTTGGAGTATCAGGTGTGGTCTGGCTTGTTGTACACACCTATATTTCAGTTAGTTCTTTTCACTAGATTCAAAGTTGGCTTACACACTTCATTTCTGGAATATGATTGCTGCTAAGAGAAGAATTGTCTTAGGATGTTAATACATTTTGTTGGCCTCATCTAGAAGCACTATGATTTTTATGTTTATGGCATTATGGATATTTGTTGTAAAGGAGTAGCAATCTCATATTCATGTCATCTATGTAAAATACAGTTACGCTACTTGTCTTCTATCATTACAGGGAAAACTGAATATGTTTATGTTCGTGTTGTTGAGTCTGCACGACTTGCTCTTGAGGTACATGGTTAAAATTCTCTCATTCTCTCTGAATACACTGTCTTCCAACAATTCTTCTGTTTTCGCTTTCTGTTGTCAGTTTACTTGGAATGATTCTGCTTCTGCAATTGGCAGAGGAATAGTCAGTTTCAGGGGGAGGGGTGGTTTATAGCAGGAAGTAGAGGAACAAAGGTATTATGTAGTTAAAAGAATGGGTGAGTGTTTGAGGGAATGGTTAATCAACAGTAGAGGGCACGGAGAGGGGAACTGTTCTATCACCATGAATGTTAGCCCATGAACAAGAAGAAGAAGAGGGGAGAAGAGAAGGGTTTACAGAATTCCTAAACACACTGCAAAAATAAACTCAGATTCTCAAATCGATAATGATTCATTCAACATTTATTCTAGAATAGAAAGACTAGAAAAGCATGTATAAAGTAGAACTACACTAAACAGTAATCATAATTATACTAGAAAAGTTACTTCTAAAGACCATAAGCCTTGAGTTTCCTAAAGGGTGAAGGATTCCAGACATGGCTTGAATGCTATTAAAATGACCACACTAAATCAAAGACCAAATTACCTAGTCACCCAAAAACTTGTAAATAAGAATTATTATTGAATATCCTAAAACTGATCAAATTGAAGAGTAGATGATCCAAAGCCTGCTAAGTCACTTATCAAATTTCCAATATCTTTGAGCTCTTTGTGGGATGCATTTTTAAGATAAAATGGGCTGCATCACTAATCTTTGTGGAGTTTAGGAAGACGCACTTAAGAAACACTCATCTCATGAAATGTAATACAGTGAAGTTTAACATACCATTGTCACCTCATGTTTTTTTATTCAATTGAAAATTTCTTTTTGGTGAATTGCAGTTTTCTTCAATGACCTGCTTCTTATAATGATTTTCACAGGTTTTATCTGAGGAGTTACCTGGGATGATTGCAAAAATCTCATTTGCAAAGTCAATGCGGTGGAACTCTGAGGTATATTCACAAGTTTTATTATGCTGTTATCATATTTGCCTTGGTTCATGATCTCCAGTATTTATGCTGTTTTGAAACAGAAATTGTGGAGTCACTTGTTATTTACTCTAGTGATTCAGTACTGGAATTAACCGTTTCCTTGGTTGATGTTCCTGGAGTTAGAACCATCCATGTTTCTTTATTTATATTTAATTTTTTTTTAATTAAATAAATTAATTTTCTTGCCAGTCTTGGCATGATTGCATGTGTACCTAAGAAGGTATTTCTAGATCTCTCTTGTTTTTGTGTAGAAAGCTTTTATTTATTTATTTATTTTTAATGATATGCACAAGCGTGGATAACAAAAAAATATCTTTGTTTTGTGTCATTGGATGAGAAACAAAATTTCAGCATCTTTGAGTCAGATATAAGAACAGGGAGTAATATAATAAGCAATTAAGCCATTGTGGTATCTTTTAGTTTATGCAAAAGTAAGGTTTCATTTGATTATTTACCCATGTGTGTTTGATGGATTCAATTTATCTCTTTCTTCAAAAGCTGAATATGATTTTTATCAACTTCTTGTCATAAGATCATGTTCAGCAGGCCGATTCGGTGGATTTTGGCTCTTCATGGAGATATTGTTGCTCCGTTTACTTTTGCCGGTGTGCTAAGGTGAATTATAAGTTCATCCTGCATGATTTTGAACTTTTTTAATGCCTTTTGATTTTTATATAGCTGGATGGTGAATGTGGTTCACTTCTTGATACTACTAACAGAATCTGGGATGATGAAAGGTAGATCCATTTGTAGATATAACTTTTGGGATGAATTACAAGGCTGCATATATGAGTAATAAGACCAGCTATACTTGATTATACTATTTGTGTCCCTATGATCTCTCGTCCTTAGTTTAACATTAATGAGATAGAAGTGCTAAGAAATTGAGAGAGAATAATCTCTTTTCATATACTCTCTCCGTCCCTATTTATTTGTCACAACTAAAAAGTTTTGGTGTCCTTTTTTATCTTTCCCATTGAAAAAATTTAGGTGTCATTAATTTTAATTTTACTGTTATACCTTTGTATTAAATAGCTTTGAAAAATGAAAGTGTAATAACTTTAGAGAGAGAATTGAACAAACAAAGCAAGAAAACAGTTGTGGAGAATATTAAATCCAAGGGTACTTTTGGAATGTATAAACAAAGTTGTATGAATTTAAGAGACTAACTAATTTTTCTTAAACTGTGTGAAGTAGTTAACTGTGACAGATAAATAGGGACGGAAGGAGTATCACTTAAAGATTACAATGAGCTGATTATATACAAGCTGCCTAAGGCACAAATATGGCAACTATCCTAATAAATTGATTCACAAAATCTCCTAATCAATCCCCTAATTACTGCCCACAAAATTTCCTAATCATTGATTACAAAATCCCATAATTTAAGGGTCAAACTTCTCTAATTCTAGTGTTACAATATTTACAGTATTACTTTCCTAAAATACACCCTTTAGCTGTATTTTCCCACACTCTCCCTCAAGCTGGTGAATAGATATTCTTCATTCCCAGCTTGGATACAATATTTTCAAACACTCAACAAGCTGATCATTTGTAGATACATAAGGTGTGCAGATCAATCCACCATTCAATTTCTCCTTGATAAAATGTTTGTCAATTTCGATATGCTTTGTTCGATCATGCTGCATAGGATTGTGAGCTATGCTAATTGCAGACTTATTATGGCAGTAAAGTTTCATTAGGCCCTCCAATTTGATCCTTATGTCTTGTAGAATGATCTTTAACCAAAGTAACTCACAAACTCCTCGAGTCATCACTCAAAACTCAGCTTCTGCACTATACCGTGCTACTACATTTTGTTTTTTACTCCATGTCAGAAGATTTCCACCAAGGAATGTACAATATCCAATGGTCGATCTTCTATGAATCAATGACCAGCATAATCAGCATCTGTATAGACTCTAAGCATTAGGTCCCCACTTCTCCTAAAAAGAAGTCCTCTTTCTGTTGTACCTTTAAGATACTGCAACACCCTGTGTGCTGCTCAAAGATGAACTTCTTTTGGACTGTGCATAAATTGACTAATCACAGTCACAGCATAAGCTATATCCTATCATGTGTGGGACAAATAAATTAGCTTTTCTACCAAACGTTGATATACCCTTTTGTCTACCATATCATCTTCCTCTGCTAGTCCAAGCTTTATATTTGGATCTATTGGAGTACTCACTGGTTTGCATGTTATTTTTCCTCGTGTCCTTGAGTAGATCAGTTATATACTTTTGTTGAGAGAAAAAAAATACCCTTCTCTGAATGTGCCACTTTAATTCCGAGAAAATACTTTAGCTTCCCAAGTGTCTTAATCTCAAATTCTTTTGCCAAGTGCTCACTCAAAGAACGTCTCTCCTTATCATCACTTCCTATAATAATTATGTCATCTACATAAACTAAGAGAACCGTGACTCCCTCTGAAGACAAATGCTTGATGAACAAAGTATGATTTCCTTGACTTTGCTTGTATTCAGGTTCCTTAAGTACTGCCTCTTTCCAATTCAGATCATCTAGGGCCTGGTGTATATTTCTTGGCACAACAAGTTTAGAGATATTAGAGGTAAATGCTCTATGGGTTTCAGATAGATTCTTGTATGAGATGTATTTGGCAATGGGATATTTGGTACATGGTTGAGTTCTTTTTCTAAGGGCAATAGGAAGGTCAAGATCAGAATTTTCTTTTTGTGGACATATAAGTGGCTCTGGGTTTGGAACAGCTATCGACGATAAGTTAGGATCAGATCCAAACAGAACTGGCCTAAGATTACCTGAAACATCTTGACAGCCTTCACTCGGGACATCTATCTGGTGCAAGGATGAGAGTTTCGTCCTTTTTCTTCGTAGAAAATCTTTTTCTAGAATAAACCAGAGTTTCAAGTTCCAGATTTTTATCCTTCTCTTGTAGTATTTCTACCCTTGTAGGAACAGACTTTTCTTGGCCATCACTATTAGTCTCACCTTGAGTAATGTCTTCTAATTTGTTTTCAAAATCAGTAGGCAAGTTTTTAATAATAGTGGGCAAAGAAAGTGATGTTTCAGGATGTTGAAGCAAGGTTACATTATTTGTGATTGTCTTGGGTAGAGGTTCAGATGTCTCCTAAAAATTTTCTTCCTGTATTTTCTCCCCTTGAAGAGAATTTTGGGTAAAAAATGGAATTTTTTTCCAAAAACGAGGCATCTATAGTAATATGGTTTTTTTTTTTATGTGAGGGTTAAAACATTGAAACCCTTTCTGATTAGGTGCATAGCCCAAAAAAATGCATTTCTCATCTCTCGGATCTAACTTAGACTGAAATCTATTGGGTAGATGGACAAAACCGTGCAGCCAAAAACTTTCAAGGGTAAATCCGAATGGAGCCTTGAGGCAGGAAATTCTCTTTTGAAAATGTCCAATGGTGTTTTGTATTGTAAAACACGTGTAGGCAAACGATTAATTAAGTTTGATGCTGTCAAGATTGCATCCCCCCACCAAACGATTAATTAAGTTTGATGCTGTCAAGATTGCATCCCCCCACCAATACTTTGGAACATGCATGTGAAACATGGGAGCATGAGCTACCTCAAGCAAGTGTTTGTTTTTTCGTTTAGCAATTCCATCTTGTTCAAGAGTATCACGACATATAGATTGGTGGAAAATACCTTTTTCGCTTAAAAAACAATCCAAAAACTTATTGAAATACTCCGGTCCATTATCTGAACGTAGTATACCAGTTGTTGTTTGAAATTGATTTTCAACCACATTGTAAAAATCTTTAAAAGTTTTTCCAACCTCAAATTTTTCATGCAATAGGTAAATCCAACAAAGACGGGTATGGTTGTCTATAAATGTCACACACCATCATTTCCATGTCATAGTAGTGATTTTTAAAGGACCCCAAACATCACTATGGAGTAAAATAAAAGGGTTTTGATGGACGATAGGATTTCGGAATATAAGTTGTGTGGTGACTCTTAGCCAAAAGACAACTCTCATAATGTAAAGATGTGAAATCAGTATTTTTAAAAAATGATGGAAATAGGTGTTTTAGATAGACAAAACTCGGATGTCCTAATTTGTAATGCCAAGACATAATCTGTTCAGAAACAGGGATAAAACTGATACCACTCAAGCCCTGAGCCTGTTTATTACTAGATAGATTATCTTCAAAGTAGTAGAGACCATCTCTCATCTTAGCACTGCCAATCATCCTCCCCGAGCTCCGGTCTTGAAAGGCACAACAAGAATCAAAGACAGTGACCGAATAGTTAGAATCAGGAGATAATTTACTGACAGATAAGAAATTGCAAGTAAGTTTAGAAACATGAAGGACAGATTTAAGACCTATCCTTTCAGAGATTTTTATAGAACCTTTACCTGTGATAGGGGAAAAACTTCCATCTGCAATTTTAACTTTTTCAAAACCGGAACACGGAGAATAAGAGTTAAACAAATTCGAAGAACTAGTCATATGGTATGATGCTCCAGAATCTATTATCCATGGAGTAGAAGAATTTAGGTTACACGACAGAGCAAATATCCTGTTACCTGTTTGTGCCACAGAAACACTAGTAGTACCAGATGAAGAATTTGACTTTAGGAGCATTGGGAGATGGTCCAATTGCTCCTTAGTGAAGGGGCTGACTTTGGCCTCATTTGTAGTAGGAGGATTACGTTAATTCCTCTCCCCAGGCTTGAAATTTGTTGGCTTCCTGCGTATTTTTCAGCAGGTTTCACTAGTGTGACGTGGTTTATTGCAATAATCACACCAAACCCAAGGTTTTTTGTCAGCACTTTTATGTGGATTCCTGGGGTTTTTTGCCAAGTTTGAACTTGCAGCTGCTAGGGCAGATATAACACCTCACTACCTATGTACCCAAATAGGGTGGGATGTCGCCCCGTCTAATGGACCAGGGGTCTTTATAACGAGGTACAAAAGGAAAATGACTAGATAAAATAAAAACGATAATCGTATTACATTTGAAATCAAAACTTACAAGTCTGAAAATTTAGAAACTAACAATCGTCTCTTAGAAGAAATACAAAGCAAAATAAAATAAAATAAAATAAACTGAACGATCATCTTTTATTTCTTCAACCTGCTCAATAAAAGTACTCCCCTGAAAACATGATATAAAACAGTGTGAGATTGGAATCTCAATAAGTCCCGTGTGTGCAGATGTCACATTTAAACATTTTGTGCATGCAGGTTTACTAAAATCATGTTTGCAAGTTAATTTTCGTCAATAAACAACCATTGGGTGGAGCAATGCTCACCATGTTCAAAACAACTCTCAATAAATCATCCAATCATCAATATCATAAATTCATAAAGTAAGGATTAGTAATGACTTAATATCAATATAAGGCAATATCATGACTATCATCATGATAGCTCCTAGTGTAACCGTTCAACACTGGACAGTGGGTGATCCGCCCACTAGGGTGAGATATTCTTTCATCTCTACACCCAACACATCGGTTGTCCAATCCGGAAGTATAAAGTCAATATGGACCAACATGCTAGCTCGGACCGGCCTGACTAAGTAGTATTATCGTCTCTTTAAGTGGAGTTTATCTTCTGGACGTGACCGGCTGCCAGAAGACTCACTCCAACTCTCCAAGACTATACCACTAGCCTACCCTGCTGAGTACTCAACGCTCCCCATTTAGGGGCAGAATCATTTCCCTTGTTTTCACCATCATTGATTATCCTGTCTTTGTAAAACGTGGTTTTTCACAACAAGCTTTCTAAAACGTTTTAGTGATAAAGGAAAGGAAACCATTTGTGGTTTGAAAGTTGAGATTTGATAAAATCATTTAGAGTTTAAAAT
Source organism: Voacanga thouarsii (assembly GCA_026120185.1). NCBI lineage: Eukaryota > Viridiplantae > Streptophyta > Magnoliopsida > Gentianales > Apocynaceae > Voacanga > Voacanga thouarsii. The sequence goes on from JANUWF010001622.1 coordinate 1,773,442, forward strand.
ATTCACGTTCTCAATCCAAGTATCAAAATACCACAATATTATTTCATCATGTTCAATCCTCGTTTCAATCCTCATGTCAATCATCATAGTAACACCATTCCAATACCATTATACAAAAGACTTGCAAACATGTAATATTTAGCAAAACAGTTATGCAGAGACTTACTTGGATATTCTCAATAATCAACCAAAGCAATACTTGATCTCTTTTTCACTTTCTTCCTTATCTAGAATCAATGTTTCTATAATTAGAAACCAAATATGAATTCACTCATCTTTTCATGCATTATGAATCCCTATGATTATATTGATCATCTAATTTATCCATGGCATCTAGATGGATTAATGCATTAAATCATCTCTATAGCCTCCCATGATCATGCATCTCATCATTATGCATGCTTATAGACAAATCAAACCATCTACATAATGACTTCCCTAGTCAATTTCCATTAACTCCATATATTAACCCTAACTTCATCAAAAGATCTCATCTTATTCAACATACAATAGATTTAGATCATCATAGCAATTTTTATCCATATTCAACGCCATAGATGCCTAGTCCATTATATTACACCATCAAGCTCATCAATCTAATCAAGTCATGCTTTCATGCTAGGCTTCATGCATAATGTCCCCACCATATATTCAATCCTAATCTAAATTAGAGGAGTTAAGCCTCAATTACCTCTTTGACGGTACAACAAGAGTAAAGGTGGCGCCTTTGGTGATTGCTTAGGTTCGCTTGAGGGAGAGAGTCAATTGTCCCTTTTGGCGTCCTTAGTTCGAAGGTCACTAGGGATAGGGGTAAATCAGTCCCTTTTGATCGAGATTTAGGAGAAGAAGATGAGAAGAATTGAAGAGGAGTTGATGAAGAGTTGAGGAGTTAGTTTACCTTAGAGTTGGTTTTCAGCTTTGATGGAGTTTTGGTGTTGTTTTGGCCGAGATGTGGAGGAGGATTGGCGGCTGGAATTTCTGGGCAGTAGAGGGTGTTTAGGGTTTGTTTGAGGCTGGTTTGATGAAGGGAATAGGTTAGGTTTAGGTGTTTTGATGTTTGGAAGAATTACACCTTGTTTTGGACTCTTGAACAAACAACTTTTGCTCTTCTTGGTTTGACCGAGATTGTGCAATGAATAGAAGGAGTTTATGGCTGTGTTTTAGGGTGCTACAGTGGCCAAAATTTTGGAGGAGAGGAGAGAAATTTCTGGTTATTTGCTTAGCCTAAAGGAACTTTGGTTGGTTACAATTACCTAGGGCAGATTCCTATATTTTAGAGCGTTGGAGAGTAATTAAAACAACCCTTAGTGGCAGCTAAGGATTATTGTTTTTCCAGAAATTTTAAGCAAATAAAATAGGTTATTAATCCAAGAAATAATTTAATTAATATCCTAATTTATTTTAGGCAAAAATAATTAATTAAGGCATAATTATTTTTGGTGATAAAATCTAGTTTCCAAAATCAAAGCTTCTATCTTTTTCTTTCCATAATAAATCCTTTGGATAAGATCTTTAGGAAACTCTAGATGTTGGAATATTTAACTTCCTAAAAGGTTAGAATAAAATATTAACTAAAGAATATTAGGAATTTAATTTACCATAATTCTGTTTTAGCAATCTCCAAAATAATCACATTCCTATTTTTTTTTTAGGAGGTGGGAAAAATAAGAAGGCGGTAGCCCTAGGGTTTCGGCCAAGGGGAAAATAAATAGGGGAAAAAAAAGAGTTTAATCAAAGATAAAAAGGAAAAGGTTTGCAAGAGTTTGGATTTGAACTCAAGTCACCAAAGAATACACCAAGCTCTAACCACTATTCCACAATAACTCTTGTGTTAATATTCATCAAATAAATTCCTATAAATCTAACTCAACTCACTTCATTCTTTTTTTTCATTAAATTCTACTCCACAAGCACAAAGACTCTACCACCTCATATAACACTGCTATGCTCAAATAAATACTCCCTCCGTTCCTATTTATCTGTCGCTTATCTTTGTTCCTTATTATCTATCGTTTTCTAATACCTGTAAGACATTTATTTTTTTCCCCCATAATTACCCTTATTAACATTAGTGTTACTCCACTTTCCAACTGTTTGTTGGGATTACAAAAAATCAAATTAGTGGTTGAATAGTAACCCATTATTAATTCTGATATCTATTCCCAATAAAAATACTCCATAACAATTGCACTTGTGAAAATGTTATGCTTTTATTTTTCTTGAAAGACAAAATATGAAAGAGATAGTAGTAATTGCTTAACAAATTAGAGTAAATTAGAGAGATAAGCATGTGAGGGTAATTTTGAGAATTCAACTAAAATATTCTTTGAAATTTGGAAACTAACTACTTTTCTTGGTATGTAAAATTCGGTTTTTGGCGACAGATAAATAGGAACGGAGGGAGTAATTCAATGAAACATCAAGCACATAAATCACATAGGCTTCACAAAAATAGTTCACAATTTATCAAATAAAATATAATAGGCTATGCTATGCATGACTTTCCCCATGAACTAATGGTGGTTCAAAACGGGGTATTACAGCAGAACCCAAACCTGTAACAACAAGAGCAAACCCTTCTATGGCTATTCCAAGACCTTTTTTCCCAACATAATGTTCCTGAAACTCTTCTCTTCTTACCTCTGAAAAAACTTCACCAATTGGAGGCAGGGGCTGTCTTCCTAAGATTCGTCCCTCACTTCATCAAAGTCGACATTGAGGCTTGCAAGAAACTTGAAAATCCGATTGTCCTCCACCAGCTTCTTATGATGGTGAGCATCCTCTGTGGATTTCCACTCATAGGTGTTGAAAAGATCAAGATCCTGCCATACTCTCTCTTCAGCAAATTAAAGTACTTGGTCACATTGTCCTCCCCTTGTCGCATCTCTACCGTTTCAGAGTTAACTCGAAGATTCGGGTCTGATTTCCCAAATCCGAGTACATTTGATTTACATTCTCCCAATGCTCGTGTCGTTGGATAGCACATATAGTTAGAGCTAATGTCTTCTTCCATTGAATTTACCAACCACTTCATGACCATTGAATTTTCAGCATCGCATGTTGCATATGTCGGATCATTCTCAGCCGCAGGTTTCTTCTCATCGGTTAGGTACCCCATCTTCCCAGGACCATGAATATACATGCGAATCGATTGAGACCATCGCAAAAAATTATCACCATTCAGACGAATCATGGTGATTTGAACAAAGTGCGATTCGGTATTTGTTGCAGCAGAATTTTTCGATGTTATTTTGGACAGGAGTGGGTTTGGAAACCAGGGTGGTAGAGTCCGTGGAGATTTCTGACATGGTGCTGATGGCTTAGGGTGTGGGAAAAAAACAAGAAGAACGGGAAGAAGAAGAAGACAGCAAGAACGAGAAGAAGATGGGAAAAAATCGATTTGCTTTGATACCAAGTCGAAAGATAAATGTATGGGGGTGATTCCTCTATTCATTGAATTGCAACTTATAGGAAATACATGCCATAATAAACAGCCTTCAAACCAGGAATGAAATCACTGATTTAAGACAATAAAAGTAAACTTCCCTAAAATACACATATTCACAGCTAGATGTCCTAATTTACAATTAAATAATCCTAGGCACTAATTGCCTGAGTACACCGACTTTCCAACAGGGTGCATGTTGGTTGAGTGGTAGTTTTGTAAGCTACGCTGCTGAGAATTTGGGCCTTGATCATTGTTGTGCTACTTGGTTACATCATGATTGCTTTGTTATAGTAATTAATCAATAGTATCTTGGACATTTTTATATTTCTATGCAAATGTCTAAACAGCATTTGCTCCTCTTATTCAAGTTAAGACTCCTTTAGCATACTAATTCTTCTTTCCTTCCATATTACACCATAGTGGAAATCTTTCTCATGGTCTTCGCAATACTCCATCGGCTACTGTGGAGGTATTTGAATGGCATTGTCTTTTTCTAAACTGATTAAACTATGGCAGTTTTTTTTTTTCACCACTTTCCATGTAGGGAATTTGGTTTTGATTGCTGCATTCCAAGCACTCTTAACATGGTTCCATACAAAATGTTACAGGTGGCAAGTGCAGAATCTTATGCTGATGTAATGCAGCATTCTGGCATCTCTGTTGATGTAGAGGTGATAATTCTTCTGCTTGATCAGTTGCAATTATTATTATTATTATTATTATTATTATTATTATTATTGTTGTTGTTGTTGTTGTCGTTTTTTTTGCATTATTATGATTATTTTTGTTGTTATTGTTATCATTATTATCATTTTTGCAGCAACGGAAGACAACAATTTTGGAACACTCTAATGCTTTAGCTGAAAGTGTAAATGGCCGCGTTGTTATGAAGATGGATTTACTTGATGAGGTAATCCATGGGTTTCAGACCACTCTGGTTTGACCTTTAGGCTACAAGGGTAGTGCTAAAATGTTTCATTTTCAATGCTTAGGTGGCAAATCTTGTTGAATCACCTGTTCCGGTTCTTGGAAGATTCAAGGAAAGCTTTTTAGAGCTTCCCAAAGAACTTCTAATAATGGTCAGTGTACTATATTTCCATGAATTTTTGCTTTCTTTTGGTGCTTTTGCCATGTCTCTTTGTATGTTGAAATCAACCTATTTCTACATAGGAGGATGATGCAGTTTTTCAGTTGTTCAACATCTGAGCTTTATGTGTTTGTCAGCTCTAAATTTCATCTCTTTATGTATGTTGAATTGCAGATTTCATTTCTTGGTTTTGTCTTAACTTTGACAATGTTGGTATTGCCATACGCCATGCTGACTTTCCATGAATTGAATTATGCAGGTGATGCAGAAGCACCAGAAATATTTCGGCATAACTGATGAGAATGGAGAATTATTGCCATACTTCATATCTGTGAGACATTTGTACCTTATTAGCACCTCCTGGTTTTGAAACCTGATATATATATATATATATATATTAAATATACGGAAACTGACAAAGGTTTATTTAAAATTGATCATATTATTTTTTGTTTCATTTCAGGTTGCAAATGGAGCAATTGATGATGGTGTAGTTCGAAAGGGAAATGAAGCTGTTCTTAGGTCAATTTTTCATCATCTTACTCTCTTGCAGCTTGATCTTTTCACAAAAACCTTTCACCTATATACAAAGACTCTCTGTTGGGCTGGAAAAACCGAGATTTTAGATACCGCATCATGTGTAATTTTCTTCAGTTTTCAACCCGAACTGAATCAGATGTGCTTCATTCCAGAGCTCGTTATGAGGATGCAAAATTTTTCTATGAGGTGGATACTAGTAAAAGATTTTCTGAATTCCAAAGTCAACTTAAAGGGATTCTCTTTCATGTAAGTTTTTACATGCATGGATTATAATTTTGTCTGTCGTTCGAAGCTAAATATAATTGCTGTTCTATTGAAAAAATTATTTCTTGTAATATCAAATGAGAATGCCAGGTGTACGATCCAGTCTAATCTTGTGTGAAAGTGTGCAGTTATCCCTTCATTAAGATTTTATAACTTCCACCGTTGATGCTTCTGAAAAAAGAATTGATTAATGATCACAGTACATGTACAGGAGAAGCTGGGAACAATGCTGGACAAAGTGAATCGCATCCAACATACTGCTGCTGAAGTAGGCTCGTCTCTTGGAGTAAGTGAAGATGTGCTTCAAGTCATTCAGCATGCTGCACCATTGGTTATGTCAGATCTTGCTACAGCTGTTGTTACGGAATTTACATCCCTCTCAGGGATAATGGCTCGCCACTATGCTCTTAGAGATGGCTTTTCAAAGGAGGCTAGTAGCTGCATGACCTTTCTTTTTGTCTAGCCTTATGTTCACTTCTGCTTGCATATGTCCAAATTGATTCTTTTGATTACTTTTGGGACTTTGTACTGCCTGATTTTGTGTTTATAGCCTGTCACTTCTGTTTGATTAATATTAGAACCGGAGATGAGGTAATCTTTCATTTAGTGAGCCTTTAAATCTTCACTTGCTTCTGTTGCAAGAGTCTGTATTCTCTTGTCACGCTTTGTGAAATCATTTGCTGTTAGATGCTGAAAAATTAATACATTTCTTCTGTATTTTACTGGATTCTTTTTACCACTTTGTTGTATTGATGGAAACAATTGTGAGAAAAACCCATATTGTGAAATTCACTTTAGAGGGATATTTTCTTACAATCTAAAGGGTTGAACTTTTATGTGCTGAAGCAATTAATATTTCTCTTATGCAGCAGTTCTTTTGCATAAGATAATGTTCGTGGGAAGTAAATGTCAATGTGTTTATGATAATCATCACAGGAAAAGCTGAAGTGCCAAGATGGTTTGAAAGTGGTACTTGTATATCGAGTCTTTTAATGTGATTACCTCCATGGTCTGTATGAGTTTTTGGGCAATCATGATCCTTCCAATACTCCATTTTGACTTGGAAATATATATGTTTGGGGAACAATACTAATTTCTAGATTATAGCATTTTTTGTGAGAATTACTTCATTCTTTTGTTGTTTCTTTGACAGATATCAGATGCTCTCTTTGAGATTACACTTCCGCGATTTTCAGGGGATATGCTTCCACAAACTGATGCTGGGACTGTACTGGCCCTTGCTGACAGGTGATACCATTTGCAGCTCTTTTTAACTTCACATGTTTTCACGTTGTCTTAGTTTGATGAAACCATACTCCTGATTTGAGTGCTGTCTGCAGTTTTATTGCAATGACAATTTCATGAAAAGTTCATTATTTAATCTAGAAAAATACTTGATGCTCTAGATTTCATTATTGACTAAAAAGTGAACATAATTTGCATATTGGATTTATGATCTCATTCTTGTGATAACGTGCAGGCTGGATAGCCTTGTTGGATTGTTTGCTGCTGGCTGCCAGCCAAGTTCCACTAATGACCCATTTGGTTTACGAAGAACCTCTTATGGTCTTGTATGTAAACATTGTCAAAGGACTTTCAGTTTCTTCCTATAACAAACAAACATTGATGTCCTCTTTGGTATAGGTGCAACTGCTGGTCGAAAACAACAGAAATTTGGATTTAAGAAATGCTTTGGAACTTGCTGCTGCCATCCAACCCATAAATGTAGATACCAGCATGATAGACGAGGTAAGTCATTATCACTAAGAAAGTTCACATATGCAGTAAAGCACCTATTTTAGAAGTTTTTGGCTGTTCTGGAATACATTTTATACTTGATTTTATATTCATATGGACAATGGTGGGGTTGGTTCTTTGGCTAGGCAGTGATTGATTCCTCTTGCTGTTACGAACATCTTATCTTTATCATAAATGAAATCAATTAATGACCATTTTATGCCTGTTTTAGGTGCAACAGTTTGTAAACAGAAGACTGGAACAGTACCTGGTACGTAAAATTTCTTGCCACTAAGAAATGATTGTCTAGCATTATCTTCTAGGGTTGCTTCTTACACAGCATATCTTGCACTCCCTCTCTGCCCAATTGAATGTGTACATTAATGGCTTTAGGGGAGCGTTATGTATTCAATAATTTGCAATCTTACCCTTAATGAGTTTAGAGCTATATGTGCCCCTTGCATGCTTTTCATTAACTGAGGGCAGCATTAACAATTTAGATTAAAAAATCTGTTTATTTTAAGAAAGTGGATGGTTCGTTGTATAATTCTGCATGTTGCGAAGTTATGGATTATCTATAATGTGGGAAAATATGGCTAAATGGTGTACTTTAGGAAAGTAAGGTTGTAAATATTGTAACACTAGAATTAGGGAAGTTTGACCTTTAAATTAGGGGATTTTGTAATCAGTGATTAGGAGATTTTGTAGGCAATAATTAGGGGATTGATTAGGAGATTTTGTGAATCAATTTATTAGGGTAGTTATCATATTAAGGAGACAGGAAAAATAGCATGCAAATCAGTGAGGACTCCGATAGATCCAAATGTAAAGCTTGGACTAGCAGAGGAAGATGCTATGGTGGACAAAGGGGTATATCAAAGTTTGGTAGTGTGGAAAAATATGGCTAAAGGGTGTATTTTAGGAAAGTACGGCTGTAAATATTGTAACACTAGAATTAGGGAAGTTTGACCCTTAAATTAGGGGATTTTGTAATCAGTGATTAGGGGATTTTGTGGGCAGTAATTAGGGGATTGATTAAGAGATTTTGTGAATCAATTTATTAGGGTAGTTGCTATATTTGTGCCTTAGGTAGCTTGTATATAATTAGTTCATTGTAATCTTTGAGTGATATATGAAAAGAGATTATTCTCTCTCAATTTCTTACATGGTATCAGAGCTGTTCATCCTGATCTGCTTCTGATTTTTCTGCTTGCGCCTATTCTTTGTTTCTTCTTCTTCTACCGGCCGGCCTTAATTGGTGGTGGTGTTTCGTTCATTCTAATTCCTACGACCAACCAGCCTTAATTGCTGGTATTTCTCCTCTATTTTTCTTCCTCGTAGGTGCTGTATAGCCGGCCTTTATTGCTGGTGTTATTTCCAATTGTTTTGATATTGATTTGTACCGTGCAGCCTTCATTGCTGTCATTTTCTCTTTATTTTTCCTATTTAGGCAGTCTTAATTACTGCAAAATATTTTTTTTTTACCATGTTAACCTCCCAAACACAAGTTGTAAGCGTAAAATGTTGGACACTTCATGGGAAACCACCCAGCCGAGGATGGGAACAAAACGGGGGACAATCCAAAAGTGGACAAGCCAATGTAGCAGCGGGCCAAATTGCTGAGCCACCAAAGTCAGACATTGCTAGTCTCAACCAAGATGAATTGGACAGGGTGAGTGCACTCATCAGCAGTTTAGAAAAGCTCTCAGGTAAGTTTCTACTTTCCATTAGATTAAATGTTTCGAATACACCATTTTCCACCTCTTGGATCATGGATTCAGGAGCTACCGACCATATGACCCCTTCATCAAATATCTTCACTACCTATTCCCCGTGCCCTTGCCGTAGGAAAATAGCCATTGCAGATGGTTCTTTGACCAATGTGGCAGGAATTGGGTTAATCTTGAAAAATGTTCTCCATGTCTCTAAGCTAGCTACCAATCTGATATCCATCCAAAAACTTGCCCATGACTTACAATGTATGGTGGTTTTTCATCATAATGGTTGTGTATTTCAGGACAAGAGTTCAGGGACGATGCTTGGACATGCTAGAGAATGGGGTGGTCTCTACTTGAAGCAAGTCAACAAACCATCCCCAAGGGTAAACTGTTAGTGCCATTCGGAGAAAATTTGGCTCCATCATCGTCGACTTGGATATCCATCATTTCGAGTTATAAAACTCTTGTTTCCATCTTTGTTTCAACATTTAGATATTGAGTCTTTTCATTGTAAAAAATGTGAACTTGCCAAACACAAACGTGTACCCTTTCCAGTGAGCAATAGCAGAAGTTCCATTCCCTTTCATTTAATCCATAGTGATGTCTGGGGTCCATCTACTATTGCTAATATTTCTGGGGCGCGATGGTTTGTTTCCTTTATTGATGACTGCACTCGTGTTTGCTGGGTCTTTCTTCTTAAACAAAAATCTGATGTCAGTATTGTTTTTCCAAATTTATGCTCTATGATTAAAAATCAGTTTGGAGTTACCATCAAGAAAATTAGGTCTGACAATGCACGAGACTATTTCAATCAAACTCTAAGTCCATATGTAAAGAGGAAGGGATAATCCATGAGTCATCTTGTGTGAATACCTCGCAGCAAAATGGAGTTGCAGAAAGGAAAAATGGTGATCTCCTTGAAAAAACTCGAGCATTGTTATTTGAACATCATGTACTTAAAACCTTTTGGGAGGAGGTTGTTCTTACATCAACACATCTCATAAACCGATTGCCATCTAGAGTCCTAAGATTTCAGAGTCCAATAGATGTATTGTCCACTTTCTATCCTAACTTCCACACCACAAATAATCTTGTTCCTAGAGTGTTTGGATGTACATCCTTTGTACATGTTCACAGTCACAACCGAGGAAAATTGGATCCAAGGGCTCTAAAATGTGTATTTGTGGGATATTCGTCAACCCAAAAAGGATACAAGTGCTATCATCCACCTTCCCGAAAATTCTTTGTTTCTACGGATGTTACTTTCAATGAACGTGAATCTTACTTTCCAAACTCTTTTCTTCAGGGGGAGAAGTTTGTGAGAGAAGATGAGAGTTTGGGTTTTGACTTGTTATTGGATCTTTGAACTTCAAATCATCTTACTTCCTCATCCACTAGTAATCCTGTCCCGGTTCACTCTGAACTATCTGAGTCTGTCACAATCTCCTATGAACCTGTATTTGCTCAATCTGACACCGCTGAGTCTGTTCCCAAGGATGTTAGATATGGCAAAAGAAAGATGTATACAAAGAAGAAGACGGCTGCCCCCAACCCTACGCAAGTCCAAGAGTCTGATTAGGTAATAACTTCTAAACCCACATTACAGATTGAAACAGAACGTGAGGTAGAGAGTGAGATCCATAGGGATAATAGTAGTGACATAGACTTACCCATTACATTGAGAAAAAGTGCGAGAGAGTGCACTAAAATACCTTTATACCCCTTTGCACATTTCCTGTCCTCTCAGCATTTTTCTCCGTCACACGAGTCTTCCTTAGTAATCTAGAAACTATTACCATTCCTTCCAATCTATCCGAAGCTTTGTCTAATGAAATATGGAAACAAGCTATGAATGTAGAAATGGAAGCATTGAAAAAGAACAAAACATGGGAGCTTGTGGAGTTACCAGCAGGGAAGAAACCAGTAGGGTGTAAATGGGTGTACACAGTAAAATATAGAGCTGATGGTTCAGTGGAAAGATACAAGGCAAGGCTAGTTGCCAAGGGTTATACTCAAACATATAGAGTGGACTATCTAGAGACTTTTGCCCCAGTTGCAAAATTGAATACTGTTAGGGTCCTATTGTCTTTGGCAGCCAACTTTGGATGGGATTTACAACAGTTTGATGTAAAAAATGCTTTATTGCATGGAGATCTCTAGGAGGAGATATATATGGAGATACCTCCAGGTTATGGGAAAAGAGTTGCTGATCATACAATCTGTAGGTTAAGGAAGGCATTGTATAGGCTTAAACAATCTCCTTGAGCATGGTTCGGTAGGTTTGCCAAGGTTATGGTGATGTTAGGATACAGCAAAGTCAAGGAGATCATACTTTGTTCATCAAGCATTCGTCTTCAGGAGGAGTTATGGTCCTCTTAGTTTATGTGGATGACATAATTGTTACAGGAAGTGATGATGAGGAGAGATATTCATTAAGTGAGTGCTTAGCAAAAGAATTCGAGATTAAGACACTTGGGAAGCTAAAGTATTTTCTCGGAATTTAAGTGGCACATTCGAGAAGGTGTATTTTTCTCTCTCAACAGAAGTATGCAACTGATGTACTCAAGGAGACAGGAAAAATAGCATGCAAACCAGTGAGTACTCCGATAGATCCAAATATAAAGCTTGGACTAGCACAAGAAGATGCTATGGTGGACAAAGGGGTATATCAACGTTTGGTGGGAAGGCTCATTTATTTGTCCCACATACGACCGGATATAGCTTATGCTGTGAGTGTGATTAGTCAATTTATGCACAGTCCAAAAGGGGTTCATCTTCGAGCAGCATACTGGGTGTTGCAGTATCTTAAAGGTACACCACGAAGAAGACTTCTTTTTAGAAGAAATGGGGCCTAATGCTTGAAGCCTATACAGATGCGGATTATGTTGGGTCATTGATTGATAGAAGATCGACCACGAGATATTGTACGTTCCTTAGTAGAAATCTTGTTACATGGAGGAGTAAAAAACAAAATGTAGTAGCACGGTCTAGTGCAGAGGCTGAGTTTCGAGCGATGGCTCAAGGAGTATGTAAGTTACTTTGGTTAAAGATCATTCTACAAGACAAAAGGATCAAGTTGGAGGGTCCAATGGGACTTTACTGCAATAATAAGTCTGCAATTAGCATAGCTCACAATTCTGTGCAGCATGATCGGACAAAGCATATCGAAATTGATAGACATTTTATCAAGGAGAAATTGGAGAGTGTATTGATCTACACACCTTATGTGTCTACAAATGATCAGCTTGCTGACGTGTTAACCAAATGGTTAAGTGGTCCAGTGTTTGAAAATATTGTATCCAAGCTGGGAATGGAGAATATATATTCACCAGCTTGAGGGGGAGTGTGGGAAAATATGGCTAAAGGGTGTATTTTAGGAAAGTACGGCTGTAAATATTGTAACACTAGAATTAGGGAAGTTTGACCTTTAAATTAGGGGATTTTGTGGGCAGTAATTAGGGTATTGATTAAGAGATTTTGTGAATCAATTTATTAGGGTAGTTGCTATATTTGTGCCTTAGGCAGCTTGTATATAATTAGCTCATTATAATCTTTGAGTGATATATGAAAATAGATTATTTTCTCTCAATTTCTTACAGGTAGGAAGGCTCATTTATTTATCTCACACACGACCGGATATAGTTTATGCTGTGAGTGTGATTAGTCAATTGATGCACAGTCCAAAAGGGGTTCATCTTCGAGCAACACACTGGGTGTTGCAGTATCTTAAAGGTACACCGGGAAGAGGACTTCTTTTTAGAAGAAATGGGGGCCTAATGCTTGAAGCCTATACATATGCGGATTATGTTAGGTCATTGATTGATAGAAGATCAACCACGAGATATTGTACGTTCCTTAGTGGAAATCTTGTGACATGGAGGAGTGAAAAACAAAATGTAGTAGCACGGTCTAGTGCAGTGGCTGAGTTTTGAGCGATAGCTCAAGGAGTATGTAAGTTACTTTGGTTAAAGATCATTCTACAAGACAAAAGGATCAAGTTGGAGGGTCCAATGGAACTTTATTGCGATAATATGTCTGCAATTAGCATAGCTCACAATCCTGTGCAGCATGATCGGACAAAGCATATCAAAATTGATAGACATTTTATCAAGGAGAAATTAGAGAGTGTATTGATCTGCACACCTTATGTGTCTACAAATGATCAGCTTGCTGACGTGTTAACCAAAGGGTTAAGTGGTCCAGTGTTTGAAAATATTGTATCCAAGTTGGGAATGGAGAATATCCATTCACCAGCTTGAGGGGGGTGTGGGAAAATATGGCTAAAGGGTGTATTTTAAGAAAGTAAGGCGGTAAATATTGTAACACTAAAATTAGATAAGTTTAACCCTTAAATTAAGGGATTTTGTAATCAGTGATTAGGAGATTTTATGGGCAGTAATTAGGGGATTGATTAGAAGATTTTGTGAATTAATTTATTAGGGTAGTTGCTATATTTGTGCCTTAGGTTTCTTGTGTAATACCCCATTTAAAATCACCTTTATTATATGAGGAAAGTCATGCATTGCATAACCTTTTATATGACATTTGATAACTTGAACCATATTCATGGCTATATGTGATTTATGAGTTGGTTAGTTCATGAATTTATTTACTTTGATATAATTGTTGGAGGGCTAATTAAATAAGAGTGGGAATTAAGGGAATTTGTTAGTTTCTTAGTGGCCTTATGCTTTTGTTTTATGAGTATTATTAGAAGGGAAATGGAGTAGTGGGTGGGAGTAAAGGAAATTTGTTAGTTTCTTGGTGGACTTGAGCTTTTGTTTTATGAGTATTATTAGATGAGAAGGAAAATGGAGTAAGTGAGTGGGAGTTAAGGGAATTTGTTAGTTTCTTGGTGGATTTGAGCTTTTGTTTTATGCGTATTATTACATGAGTATTATTAGAAGGGATATGGAGTAGTGAGTGGGAGTTAAGGAAATTGGTTAGTTTCTTGGTGGACTTGAACTTTTGTTTTATGAGTATTATTAGATGAGAAGGAAAATGGAGTGAGTGGGAGTTAAGGGAATTTGTTAGTTTCTTGGTGGACTTGAGCTTTTGTTTTATGAGTATTATTAGAAGGGAAATGGAGTAAGTGAAACAAGAGTTATTGTGGTTGAGTGGAGTGGTTGAAACTAGAGTTGTAGTGGTTGAAGTTTAGTGTTTAATAATTGGAGACTTGAGTTTAAATCCCAACTCTTGCAAACCTTTCCATTCTTATTTCTCAAAGTTCTCCTAAGCTAAACAAAAATTAGTCACACACACACTCACAAAAATTCCAGCTTTCCTTACTCTCAAATTCCCCTCTGGTTTTAAGCAAAAATCACAGCACAAGACCCTAAGTTTTCGTCTCCTATTTCTACCCAAAGCTGAACCAAAAATTAGCCTATACTTTTCTCCTTTTCCTCTCATTATCTAGGCCACTTTAGCACCCTAGAGCACAGCCATAAACTCCTTCTATTCACTGCAATTTCAGCCAAACCAAGAAGAGCGAAAGCTGCCATTTTTCCCTTGTTTGTTCAAGAGTAAAAAACAAGGTGTAGTCCTTCCAAACATCAAAACACCTAAACCTAACCTATACTCTTCATCAAAACAACCACCAATCACACCCTAAACCTCTCTTCTACAAAAAAAAAAAAAAAAACAGCTCTTTCCTATTTACTACAGTGACGAAGAATCAAATTATTACTATATTTATTCTTTTTTCTACTTCTTCTTCCAAGTGCAGGATAACTCTAAGGGGTTGTGGGTTTTTTTCTACCATTTGGGGCTCTTCCTTCACCACCCCCATGGGGATGGTCTACAGGGTTCATAACTATTCCTCTTACTACAGGACGCTTACCTAGCCAACGCTTAGATCCGGCTCTACCCAAACCTTATCTCTCCAATATTTCGACCATCACAACTCCAATCACCACCAAAATCGAAACCTAAGGGCAAGAATTAAGGAACCCAATCATCTCTTCTTCTCAAGTGAACTCAACCGATCACCAAGGAGCCACTTTTGCTTCGTTGTCTTGTCTATCCAAGAGGTATTTTGAGACTCAATCTCTATTGATTTGAATGAGCCTGATTTTACAGTGATGGTATTATTTATAACGTATAGTATGAAAGCATATAGGTCCATGTGGGCTTTATTTATCCGGGTTGGACAACCGGTGTGTTGGGTGTAGAGATGGAGGAGGATCCCCCACTGCCCAATTGTTGAAAGGTTACATTGGGACGCTATCATGGTAGTAACCATGATATGGATTGATATACTATTCTTTGAATCATTACTAATCTCTACATAATGAATTTATGATTATAATGAGATGATGATTTATTGGGAACTACTTTGGATATAATGAGCAATGCTCCTTTGAATAATTGTTTATTGATGAAAAGTCTTGCAAAAATGATTTTTGGGTTTTAATAAACCTGCATGCAGGAAATGTTTATACATGACATTCGCACACGCGGGACTTACTGGGATGCCAATCTCACACTATTTTACATCATATTTTTAGGGGAGTGCTTTTATTGAGAAGGTTGAAGAGATAAGAGATGACCTTCAGTTTATTTATTTCTACTTTGTATTTCTTTCGAGAGATGATTGTTAGTTTTAGATTCTCAGATTTGTGTATAAATTTTAACTTTGGTTGTAATAAGATTATCGAGAATTGTATTTAGTCATTTTCGTTCCTTTTGTACCTCGTTATAAAAACCCCTGGTCCTTTGGATGAGGCGATATCCCACCTATCTGGGTACGTAAGTAGTGGGGTGTTACAACTCGTATATAATCATCTCATTGTAACCTTTGAGATATATGAAAAAGAGATTATTCTCTCTCAATTTCTTACATGGTATCAAAGCTGTTCATCCTGGACTACTTCTGATTTTTCTGCTTGCGCCTATCCTTTGCTTCTTCTTCTTTTGCCGGCCGGCCTTAATTGCTGGTGGTGTTTCTTTCTTTCTAATTTCTACGACCAGCCATTCTAATTTTGTAGGCAGTAATTAGGAGATTTTGTGAATCAATTTATTAGGGTAGTTATCATATTTGTGCGTTAGGCAGCTTGTATATAATCAGTTCATTGTAATCTTTGAGATATATGAAAACGAGATTATTCTCTCTCAATTTCTTACATTATGCACAGTCCAAAAGAGGTTCATCTTCGAGCAGCACACAGGGTGTTGCAGTATCTTAAAGGTACACCAGGAAGAGGACTTCTTTTTAGGAGAAGTGGGTACCTATTGCTTGAAACCTATACAGTTGCGGATTATGCTGGGTCATTGATTGATAGAAGATCGACCACTGAATATTGTACGTTCCTTGGTGGAAATCTTGTGACATGGAGGAGTAAAAAACAAAATGTAATAGTACGGTCTAGTGCAGAGTGATTTATTTACTATAGTTTCAGGATGAGGTTCTACCCCCATCCAGACTTAAGCAGTGACAGAGAGCCTGAAGAGAGACCGTCAGACAGAAGGAATGGAATAAGAGTCTCTTGCTTCTTTCTTAAAGTTTCCAAATTTGCCCACATCCTTCCGTCAAGTCGGACTCATAGCTAGCGGTTTTCTACAGTGTTAGGTCTAGGAAAAGTGAACTAGATATTTCTTTTATATCTTCCTTCATCATCCTTGGTTGAGTTTCGAGCGATGGCTCAAGGAGTATGTGAGTTACTTTGGTTAAAGATCATTCTACAAGATATAAGGATCAAGTTGGAGGGTCCAATGAAACTTTATTGCGATAATAAGTCTGCAATTAGCATAACTCATAATCCTGTGCAGCATGATCGGACAAAGTATATCGAAATTGACAGACATTTTATCAAGGAGAAATTGGAGAGTGAATTGATTTGCACACCTTATGTGTCTACAAATGATCAGCTTGCTGATGTGTCAACTAATGGGTTAAGTGCTCCATTGTTTGAAAATATTGTATCCAAGTTGGGAATGGAGAATATCTATTTACCAGCTTGAGGGGGAGTGTGGGAAAATATGGCTAAAGGGTGTATTTTAGGAAAGTAAGGCTGTAAATATTGTAACACTAGAATTAGGGAAGTTTGACCCTTAAATTAAGGGATTTTGTAATCAATAATTAGGAGATTTTGTAGGCAGTAATTAAGGGATTAATTAGGAGATTTTGTGAATCAATTTATTAGGGTAGTTGTCATATTTGTGCCTTAGGCAGTTTGTATATAATCAGCTCATTGTAACCTTTGAGATTTATGAAAAAGAGATTATTCTCTCTCAATTTTTTACATATAATATTTCCTAACTGATATTGTAACAGAACCAGTATTACGAATATGCCATGATATCAACGTTTTCTATTAACAGATGGATAAGGGAATAGGTCCAGAGGTTGTTCGATCTGTATTGGCAGAGCGTGCAAACTGGCCTTGTCTTGCTGCTAAATCTGCAAATAAAGTAAGTATATGATAATCTTTTGATTACTGCATCAACTTTCTAATCAATATAGCATCTAAAATTGAAATTTTAGTTACCTCCTCCGTTTTCAGATGGCCTCTTTTCGTCTTCATTTCCTTTGGATAAAGTTTTTCTAAATTTTCTTTTCTTTTCAAAAATTGCATTTTAACCTTTGGGGATGTATCCCTGGCTCAGAAAATACTCATGCTTTCAACGCTCAAAAATTCAGAAATTCCTTCAATTTTTTATAATTTATGCTGTTGACAGTCTGTAAGTTTTGTTCCCTTTGGTAATACCCTCATTACATTTTCCATTATTTATGTAATTATTCTTTGTTCTCCTCTTGAATTGTGCATTGAACAGATATTGGAATGTTTTGCTTCTCATCTTTTACTGTAGTAAATACATAATTCATTTTATCATGGACGTACTACTTGTAGTTGGAAACCTTGTCAAGGGGTGAGAGTCTGTCAAAGATTGTTGAGGCATATTCTCGTCCAACAAGAATTGTCCGCGGGAAGGATATAAATGATGATGTGGAGGTACATTTCATAATTGAATTGAAGTATTTTACACTGGGAAATCCAGAACTTTTTCCTCTTCTTGTTTCAGAAATCTTCTCTTAGAGTGAGTTATCTGCTTAAGGAAGATTGCTCCAAGAATTACATAACTGTACTATAAATTCCTTGTCCAGGAACTCTAGAAGTTCTATCATTGAGCTATGGTTTTCTTGCCAGTAAATATTTGTTGCGACTCATATTTATGTGTTACATTTTTAATGTTTTAGATGCTATCCCTTCTATCTGTGTGAGCTACAGCATTTTTTTAGTGTTTTGACTGTGACAAACTAATTCCAAATGGGGCTTAGTTTAGACTCTACGTGATTCTAGTACCATGGTGTATGCATCTTATCACGTAAAATGATATCCAAGAAATTAAGAATTTATTAAATGGCAAAAAAGCAACTTCTGAAAGTGCAGTCACAAATTGTAGCTTTCTTATACCTCTCCTCCTGTTAGGTCAATGAGGCAGCATTCGAAACAGATGAAGAAAGAGCTTTATGGAGCACATTCTTGTCATTAAGGAACCATATTCATCCTGGTATGGCTCTGTTTGTGATTTGCAACTTTCCCCAAGTTTGCTTAGATCACCTCTGTGTTACTACTGTTCAGTTGAGACGCTCTGTTTGTTAAAAGACCAAGTTGCTGGTGAATAACTGTTCCTTGTATTCTTGCCTTTCCTTTAGGTATGGAAGTGGATGATTTTGTCGAAACATCTTCCATACTTTTGAAGCCACTTGAAGATTTCTTCAACAATGTCTTTGTGATGGTGGTATGTTTTCTCATTTCTGTTTAATGCTTGATAAAAATCTGCTTTCTCTTTCTCGTTCCAGTCCTTCCCCCTTCTTTTATGCTTATGCCTGCTCAAGCTTGATTCCTCTTCGTCTGTATGTTTAATATGCCATTTAGACGGGCAAATGTGCAAACAAAATGCCAGTGTTATAGTGTTTCCAATTCTCATACTGGTCTTTATGTTCAAGGTTTCTTTAATATGCATTCTTTTTCTGTTTCCGATATCCCTTTCTTGCAGGAAGACGAGAGGATCAGAAAGAACAGGCTTGCACTTCTACGTCAAATTGCTGATCTTCCTAGAGGAATAGCAGACCTTTCAGTTCTGCCAGGATTTTGAACACTTACCATTTTTTTTCCAATAAAGAATCAGAATTTTTGCCGGTACCTATGAGATTCGTAGACCTGTGACTATTGAAAAGTGATAGTTCTACTATAGTTTCTCAAATGTAAGATTCAGCTTTATTTGTAACATAATAATGGATTACTTCCTTGGAGATGTGACAAATGTTAGAGATACCAAATTTTATATAGGCATTGTATCACCTTGTTTATGCATTTTTCTGAGGCAGAACAAAATTTTCAGCTTTAAATTCTGAATCGAGGAAAAGAAGAAAGAAAATCTATGCACAGATATATATATAGCGTCCGTTCGCGTCGAAGGAGAGTAAGGCTTTTCTGGCCTTTGAAGCGGGGCCACAGATATTGCAAAACTTTCTAAGACAGGATGGAAAGACTTTCGTGAGAAGAGATGGTAGGCTTGATACGGATAGAACTGCTTATCACTCATCTTAGAATCAACCAGTTTGACTATACCCGCCTTAATTCCCTCATTCAGGACATATGGAAGCAGGTTATGGAAACCATGATGTCGCATTTAGACTGCTGTCTATGCTATGGCATATCAGCTATTCAAGCACCTTCTAGAAATCAATATGTGGAAAAGATTTAATTCTAATTACGCAATTGTTATTCTAATTTAGTGAATTCTCTTTCCTCTAATAAGAAGAATGACATGCCGCTATTTATATATATATATATATAAGTGAGGCTGTGGAAGTGTGAATTGAATCCATGTCTTATTTTTTTGGTAAATTAGGTTTCTAATTAGTTTCGAATTCATAATACAAGATAATTTTTTTAAGTAAATAAAATGATATTAAAAGTGTTTTCAATAAAAATAATTTTCATGAAAAATCTATTATTATCAGCTTAAAATGAAAATTCTATACAAACCTTATGTTGTGTTATTATTATTATTATTATTATTTTCTAAGAATTAGATGTAAAGAATGGTGAGAGTTTAAAATCTAGAACCAGTTGGGGGTTCCTCTAATTAAGGCAAACTTCAGGGGATTGAGTGTAATTTTCAATAAATTAAAGATACTGGAGAATTAAAAGATTGTGTTGAACTTTGCCATCGGTGGCGCTGGCGGTCTGCAGCTTTAACTCGGGACAATCCGCGAAGTCCCACCGCCCGTTCCAGGCCAAACAACCGCAGATACGCGGACAGACACGGTTGGTGGGCAAAGAACATGGCCGAAGAAGTGGTAGGGGAAGTTGAAGCTGTCGAAGCAGTGTACGGCGATAACTGCGTGGTCCTTGAAAAGTACCCTCCCCATCTTCATATCCACATCAAGCCCCGCACAGCCGATGTTTCTTCTCAACAGGTAAACCTCTTGATTTTTATACTTTCTTCCTCTTTGCTAGGGTTTTAATCAGAATCCAATTGAATGAAGCTGTTTTTGTCTAAATTTCTAATATTTTTTTATATTGAATTAAAGAATATCCTTATCTCCTAAAACGATTTTTTGTAGTTAATGGAATTGTCTTGTTCTTGATTTTTGTTTCACCTTCTTTGGCAGTTTGTTGAAGCAACTATTGGCATTCGAGCCAGTTCTAAGGTATTTTGTGTGCATTCTATAAGGACTTAAGTCTTTGTTTCCTTTGATAGGTTTTTTGATCTTATGTCGGCTCAATACATAGTGAGTTGCAAAGATGTTTGCTTTCTTAAAAACTGAACCTTGTGGCAGTACCCAGATGAACCTCCGTGCATTACCATTGTTGATCCAAAGGGTCTTGATGAGCAGAGACAAAAACATTTGATATCTAGTATCCGTGACAATGCTGCTGAACTTACCTCCTGTTTAATGCTTGTTGCACTTTGTGAGGTAATTGTTCAACTTTGTACTTGTTTGTCCTTCCGCGGAATGAATTCTAATTTGAATTTTTCAATGATGATTTGGCTTTCTTTTTTGTTTTCTGTTATTTTATTGCTTACCTTTGAGGAGGCTTTAAATATCTAAAAGGGGGGCATATGTACATCACAAAAACTAATATGAGCATCAACACATAGTTGGAGTTCTTTGTATCATAATGATCCAGAAAAACTCTCTACATAATTACCCATAAATGCACAATGTCTGTGTCTTCATAATAGTTTGTTCCAGAAGAACTCATCCTAATAAGTTTGATATGTTGTTAGGGTGCAGTTGAGAAGCTGTCCAGTATGAATCACCCTGATGGGAATTGTCCCTTGTGTTTGTATCCCTTAGTCGATGACAATGATACATTGCCATTTATGAAGTTAATGTCCTGTTTTCACTGCTTTCATTGGTGAGTTTAGTTCATACATATGCCCTCTCTCCCCTCATTTAATGAGAATTGAGAATGTTTTCAAGTTGAGATGATAGTGGATTGAATTTATTTATTTATTTATTTATTATTGTTCATTTGCTTTATAAATTATTGCAGTGAATGCATTATTAGATGGTGGAGTTGGCTACATATGCAAAATCAAGCTGATTCTAATACATCTAGATGTACCACATCTCTCAATGACACGGAAGATCAGCCAGGTGCTTTAAGATGCATGGAGGTTTTGCTTTTGTCATTCCACAGTAATACTTGAAAGCACAAATTTGAAGTATTGTCTTACTTAGTAAAGTTGAAGAAGGTGGCAGGTGAAATTAGTTTTAGTCGAAATGGATGGATGCACTGCTTAATATTTTAGCCTTTGGAAGGTTGCAGAATCGTATTTATACATGTAGTCATACTTGAATGCATTTGCATTTTCTTTTGTATTTGTGGGAGAGGGGTGGAAGGATACAGGGGTGTTTGGGCGAGAGGGAAGGAGGAGGTTTGTGTCATTGGTTTTATATTTTTGTGGAAAACATCAATGCATGCAGCAAAGGTCCTCCAAATTTCTTTATGGTTGGTAATATTAAATCATGTCTCTAATATGCTAAGCAACCCTGGGACTCTGCTTCCATTCTACATAGGTAGTTGAGAGTTCTGTATCCTCCATTTGTTTGTCTTCTGCATCCTAACTTTCTATGATATCATGATAATTCCTGCTTGAATAGTCAAAAAGTTTTTCTTTCTTCTCAAATTTTCCATTCTATAAAATGTACAAAATGTTCTGCTAGTCATCATGTTCTCCATTCTGGAACAGAAAACCTCTGCTCAGTGATGTTGGTTTGCTATGAGGTCCTTGGTTTCCTATTCTTATAAATCTATAATTATTTTCTTCTGCTCAGGAGACAGTGAATGAGAGTTTCCTCTTTTGAGAGGAATGGTGTGTGGTGGCTTATGGATTTTGGTGGGATTTTTGGCCATATTGAGTTTGCTGGAAATGGGACTAGTTATTCATAGATACAATTATACAAATGGGCATCGTGATCCAACATGTGTGCTGGAAAAGATATGTGAACACTGAAATTGTGTCAGTATAAGCAGATCTGAAACTATGGCTAGCAGTCTTAGACAAGTATGCTTATTTTAATCTGTTTTGATATAAGGCACTGGCTATAGAATGCAAAATCAAGGAATTCAATTCTTGAGCATAGAATTGTACTTAAAGTGAACATTGTCAACATGTGCGATCTTTTTCACATGCAAGTGACGGGAGCTTTGTTTGGGGATTGCTTAAAAATTCTATCCTCTTCTAGTTTCTTCTGAATATGCACAAAAGACACCAGATATCTTATGTTACCTTTTGCAGTATAAAATGTGGTATTAGTTGAGCTTCAATTCTTGACTGTTTTTATCTGTGTAATCGCAGACTACTTGGCCAAACACTTTTATTTGATGTCAGCAGTCCTAATCTTCCTTTTCTGCTATTGACTATGATCTTTATACAGGTAGACATGAAATGAATGATGGGAACATGGGGAAATGTCCTGTTTGTCGCAAGCTTTTTCTTGCAAAAGATATTGAGCATGTGCTTGACTTGGTTGGGATTCACTCTGAAGTGGTATGCCAATGAACATAGTATAGCTTGCTAATCTATTCTGAATTCGTAGGGTTCTGATTGATTTGAACAGTTAATCTGGTTCTTATTTCCAGTTAAACTCATTTGCAAGCTTCTTTTCTGTATACATAGCATGGCAGGGCTGCACTTCTGTACCTCAAGACTCTTTTATTTGTTTAAGTGTGTGCATACAGACGTGTGTGGGCTGGATGCGTACCATTGTGTGTATCTTTGTGTGTGTGTGGGTGTGCAATGGTGTGTGGCACTTGTGGACAGTTATTTATCTTTGATTTTAAGTTTACATCATAGTTTTCATCATTTTGAAATTAAATGGTAGTACATAGGTTTGCCTTACTGCAAATACATACTAAGACCATTACTTTGTAGGAGAACACAAATTCAATCAGCAATTTTTTTGCGGTACAAGTTGCATTCACTTGATCAGGCCAACAGATGAAAATGATTTGTGGCTTATTTGATTGTTGTATAGTGCTGGGTGGAAATTCATTTAAATTGCTCTGCAGGGTCCCAGCACCAATCAAATAAGCCACAAGTCATTTTCATCTGTTGGGTTGGATGCTGAAAATTTTGTGGAAGCATTTATGATGGTTTAGTGGCTAGATAATTCATTACTCACGTGCTTCAACTTTGTTTTTTGCCCCCCCACCCCACCCCCCAAAACAACCCTATATATATATATATATATATATATATATATATATATATATGGATGCTTTTCACTAGAGAGAATCTAGGGTATATTTGCTGTAATCTGTTGTGTTTGGAAGCAGTGGAGTTCAATTGTTGAGTAGGTCCTTAAGGGAACTTCGGTAAAAAATCAATTGGGGGTTTTAGGTTTTAATCTAAGTCAGAAGAAAATGCAAATTTTATAACATGCATTCTTTGAGGAAAAATTAGTTTAGTGCTCCTATAATGTGATCAACTGTAACTTCTCCTCTTAAACATATCACATCCAACAATTGATCCCATTAAAAACATTTACACTTTGATCTTGGGAAATATGCAGTTCTCACCATCTGTACGTGGTGACCTGGACTGGATTTAATTGGTGATGTTTTCATTACAAATGAACATTTAGGGGTTGCCGTGATGCAAGAATGCTGTTGTTTTAATGTGACCTTGCAGTCCCTTATTTCAAATCCTGGAACAGTCTACATTTTGTTTTACAAATCTCTCTGTAGTGTTCTCCTGGTCTCATCCTTGTACTCTCGTGCACAGATGCTTGTTACCTACACTCTTTTTCAAAACACATGGTCCAGGCAACCAGTTCTGCATCTGGAACATGAAGCGAGCCTTTCTTCTGCATCCTCTAAAAGCATTCTTTTCATTTATACATTTTCTTCTCATTCTTCTTCAGTCACCAATCACCTAGCATGTTCTGTTAAATGTTCTGTTACTCTATGATCCTTATGTCCAAAAGGAGAGAGACAAAAGGAGGGAAGTTTATTTTCCCAACTCCGTTCATGAGATCCAATGGCAGGTGATAATAAACAAGCAAAAAACCTCCAGGTCACTTTCTCCTGGTTTTTTGGATGCCAGAGAGAAACCAATAAAATAAATCCAAAGTCAAGATAGAGTTTCATCCATGTTGAAATAGTCCTTTGGAAAATTTTCTCAAGTAGAATAGAGAATTATTATTATTATTATTTTTAATGTTGTATTAGTTAGCTGTTCTCCATTTCATATGGATTGAAAATGACTTGACTATTTTCTATGTTGAACTGTAGAATTCTGCTGAAACTGTAGTCTTGGATGAGGGCAATCTTCTTCAGTCTGATTCAGAGAAAATTAGAAGACAAAAATTTGAGGGAATATTGAAACTTCAGCAAGAAAATAGTGGGTTAATTGAACCCAAAAAGCATGAAGTGTTGCTGCCAGGTATGTTTCTACCACGGTCAGTTGCATCAACTTCAACCAGCACAGATGAAGAAACCAAACAGGAAGAAACCAAAAATCAAGCAGTCAACTCCAATGGAATTCAAGGCAGTTCCTCAATTCGGCCTGGCACTCGCAAGCACAAAAGCTATAGTGCAAGAAAGCACACACCCAGGGGACGCAAGTCAGGAAATCCTGTAAGACAGTGGGTAAGGAAAGAAGATGGTGCTTCAAGTTGATTGTTATTTATATCTGAGCATAGCTTCTGAGAATCAAAAGAAAGTATTATATTCTTTTATTTGTTTGTGAGATCATAGTTTTATGCTAGATAAAATTAAATGTATGGGATAAAGTGTCCTTTGTTATGGAAAACTGGATCCCCAACTGAAGGTTGGATCTATGATCTCTCGCTTACTGTGTAAAATGCTGTAGTGGGGACTTGTATCAGGCATTCGTGTCTGTTCATCCCAACAGACCACTGTGAAGACCTTAATAAGAGACCCCAGAGAATAAACCATTCAACTAATAGGAAATAAATGCTGCCACCACCTGTTGCTAACAGAGAATTGATATCAGAATACCTCCTCTTCGTCTATTTTCGACCATGGGTTTAAGGGTATCATCATTCGGGAAGAAGGCTCTGCCATGAATCTGATTATCTGTTTTTGTATCTGCAATCACTTGACTGAGACAACAATTGGTTGTCTGGTCTGCATTGTATGATTGGGCAACAAGTACAGATCGTGTGGTGCTGCAGATTTTTCGGTTGTCAAAAATTACATGAAATGGATCCAAAACATTGAAAAGCTTCGGAAGTGTGCAAGTGATGCATGGAATTTTTTTTTTTTTGATAATCTGGGTGTCATCCCGCAGGCTATGGGTCATCCTCCCAGGCCTATAACCATTTAAATTTGCAGGAACGTAATTGATCGAAGTGAAATTTGAATTCTCGACTTGATGTTTAGAAATCACTTACTTTATCAGGTGAGTTATCGATATGAGGCAAAATACATGGTTATTTTCTTGATATATATATGGCTTGGGAAAGGGTTGTCTGTGTTCCTGTCTTCATCTTTGCCAAGTTGGATCAGCCGAGAACAGAATCTTTGGCTGTAGCAAAGCTAATTGCTTTCTTCAGCCAAAAGCATGATGTTTTTGCTAGTTTGACAGGACAGGAATGATGATCCTTGTTTCAGATTGTTCTTGCAACTCTCAGGAGTTCTTAGTTCTCGCAACCACTCTTGGATGAGCGAAAGATCAGAAAAGTGATCCAGAGACGGGAAGAGGCTGTGCAGTATCTCAGAACATCGTTTTGTGGCCATAGTTCGAGCCTTAACTGCGGCAGGGTTGATAAAACAGTCGCCATTGTTGGGAGGCTGTCTGTTCGAGAAAGTTGGAAGTTAAGAAGAATGCCCCGTATTGTCTGAGAACACCTTGAAACCAAGTTTGGCTGAAGTTTTGTTCGATCTTTTATTTTGAACTGTTTTATTCAAAAACTGTGCTAGATTGTGATTGTGTGAATTGTTTTAAACTGGTCAATTCAACTAATAAACTGTTAAACCGGTTGGTCTAATTAAATTGAATTTTTTTTCTATATAAGATAATATATTCATAAGAAAGAAATAAGTTACGTAGAGGGATTAAACAGCTCATAGTAATAAAAAAATAATATATTTTTAATTTTGTTATTTATATTTTTGTGAACCTAAATTACGTTATATTATTGATCAATTTTATTTTTTATAATAATTATATTTTTAAATTTTAAATTGTAATATTACTAATTCAATTACGATTCAATTGTGATTCAATTACGGTTAAATTATTGAACCGTGAATCAATAAAATGTTTAGGTTGATGTCCGATTCGATTCTGAAAACACTACTTGTCGATGATAATATAAAAAATTTGTTGATAAAATATTACCATTTTAATAGTTATATTTATAAAATTGATCAATATCACTCTCTTAAAATTTTGAGATTTGTAAGGATATTCCTTTGTGTAGGGAGGAGAAGAAATCTATAAGTAACGAAAAGAAAGAAAATAATATAATTGGAAGTTAAATTATTATTTATTAATTTAATATAATTTTTTGAATTATTTAATAAAAATTCATTAAAAGTTTTTTTTCTCTCTCTTTTCACTCTGTTTTTACACATTTCTGGATGGAAAAAGATGTTGAAGTTTTTATAGAATTAAACTTAATTCCCCATTTTCTTCCTTTTTCTTTTTAAAAAATTAATCTAAATACTTAAAATATAAACTTTTCATTTTTTCTATTTTTTTTAAAATCTAAACAAGGTGTAACACTTATCAATTGTCGGGATACAAATATAGATGAAAAAGTAGAGGAATAAATGCAGTCTTAAAGGATAGTTTTATCCTTTCCCCATCAAATACTCTTCAATGCGACCAAAATAGGAGAAAAGTTGACATGGTTGCCCCTTCCATGCCTTCCTTCTTTCCTCTCACTAAGGGATAGGTACAGTAAATGCTGCTCGTGTCTGAAAAATTATTCTCGTACAAATTTGAGCTCTACGTTAAAAAAAAAACATGGTAGATGTACTCCTTCCATTTTTTACTTTTTTAAAATTTACAATTATCTATTATTTAAAAGATGAAAATACATTTATTATTATTTTCAAATACATTCTTATTATTTATATTGTACCAAACCATAATATTAATTAAATTCAAATTAAATTTATAATTTTTAATAAGAGTAATTTAGTTTTTTTTTAAATCTTTGTGAATTCCTCAAAAATATTAGTTATTTGAGAATAAAGAAAATAACTCTCTATTTTTTTAATGATTTTTTTTTTTTGCATCGGAGATTAAATTCAAAAATTGAAAAAGTTAGGAATATGAGGTGCAAAGAGGGAGGTTGGGCAGGTGGGGGTTGTTCTTAAATAGGCCAATTAAAATTTTTGCTATGAAAAATTGAAACATTTATCTGTAAGTCCTCAGAACCCACATGCTGCCGTATGAAGAGACTGGAGCGAAGAGCAATATCGTCCCAAATTTATTACCTCTATTATCAATAATGCAATCTGAAAGGTCAACCATCGGCATATGCCAGGTTTAGCACTACTTTTGCTCCTTTCCTTTAATTTTTTTTTCTGTTTTTAATACTCAGAAGCATATTCTTGATTTTTCTAGCTTATAAATAATAAAATATTCAATCATTAAATTATTATCGTTTTTGAGTGATGCATCCAATCTAAGGGATCCGGAGAGTCACGCCCTATATATGAAGTTTATCACAATGACTCATTTGTAGGCTTATGAAAAAAGAAGGGGAAAAAGAAATGTCGTATTCAAGGAACCAATGAAAAATCATACAATGAAAACGACATGAATTTTTAATAAAAATCAACATGTTGTATATATGTGTTATAAAAAATCAATAATAATAAAAAGAATTAAAAGTAAAAAAAATTAAAGAATACAAAATATTTATATTGTTTAGTTAACGTTATCTACATTTATGGGCAAGGAAAGAGATTTTTTATTTATTTAAGAAGAATTATTGCACGGATGTAATAATTGCAAATCTTAGAATTGCAAATCAGCTCAAACGCTCTGCGACCATTGCATACCTAAAAAAAATCTTTCAGATTGTACAACTAAAATTTCAAGTTTAATCGCAATTCAAATCCACCATAATAATTCAAGATAACCAATAATATATATTATCTTCTCAAATAAGTATTACTTTTGAAGAATTTACATATATCAAAGAAGTTCTAACATGTAGAAAGGTTTAAAAAAAAATTTATACTTATTAGAAATTGTAAAGTTAATTTAAAAATTGAAAACTAATTAATGTTATTGTAATGGTATAACATAACACATTATATAGAGAGAGAATCGTAAAATATGACATTAATTTGAGAATAGAAAAAATATTTGTCAACGTTTACCGGTAATGCCCCTTTTATTGTTCCACGGGGGACATTCAAATTGGCCTAAATTAAGTTGTTCTATATCGAAGTTTTATGCATGCCTTTGAATATAAATCAGTATTGGTGTAAACAATTTTAGCCATACACCAAATGGCTTTGCTCTGGATCTTGTACATGGCCTTTTTCTTGAGTGATGAAGATGATGCTATATTATTAGTAACCAACAACTTCCTTTTTGTGGAGATATTTTTCTCAACTTAGCATAGTCAAATCTAGAAAAAGGAATTTACCTACATTGCACATTTTCGGCCATTATCACAAGAAAGCTTCTATTTACAAAATATCATCGGCCATTGTTTGTCACCGACTTTTTAGAAAGCAAACACGACTTTAAGGTGTCTTTTTCCAAGAGCTTGAATAGTCTCCGATTGGCATCAGAATTCAGAGCACTCGAGTCAGCAGCCAGCTTGTGATCACTTATTTATTCTGGATATGGTTCTCTTCAACAGCATTAAGGGCCTCTTTTTGGTCCAAGATTCGAATTGGAAAATGTTTAGTGGTTGAGCACAGGGGGAATAAAAAAGGAAAAGAAAATGCGAATCCTGAGCAGAAACGGCAAAACTCAATGGTGCATCCTGACCAGAGATTTCTGGGGTGGGGTCTTTGAGGGAATGCGGACTGCTTTTCTTTTTAGTTCATTTCCAATGTCCAGAAAGAGTTGAGATTCTAAAGAACAGATTAAACAGATCGTTTCAAGAAGAAGAAAAATTCCCTCCTTGGGATGAAGTGTGTCATGACTGAATATGCCATATTTTGCATGGACTAGCACCGACATCCTGAAATGCTTCTCAAGAAACACTTCTTTACTTAGATATTTTAAACATATGATTTTGGCATTCAATGTATATATGATCAGTATATCCATTATGATTGATTCATTCATCACTTGATTCCTTTTGTATAATTGTCATTCCATTACTGTTTCCATTTCTGAATCCATAATATATATATATACACACACACGCACAAAAACCCCCGATTGCAGTGGAAAAATCCAAGATTTCTTGTGCTTTAGGTAGATATAAGACCAATGCCCTCAAGATATTACCTTGATTAAGCGACTGAAGCCGTGAACTTGGTTTCAATTCTTGATAGCACTGGATGCATTCTCAATTTGAGATCCCATTTGAGGAGTTTGATGAAAAAAGGTTATGATAGTGGGAACAAGTTATTTGGAAGATAGCTCATACATCATCACTGATCACATAGCAGACAGACAATTACCTTATTAAGAAAGGGGAAAAAGTGGAAGTGGTGGATTCAAGAACATAAATAAAGCACTTCCTAAATATGTAATCTCTCTTATCTTAACAACATCAATGGAATCAAACAAACCCACCTTCTTTTGTCATGCTTTAATGTCCAAGACGGGCAGTATCTGGGGAAGAAAGTACCATGGAGTTCTGAAATGAGAAGATGGGCTATGTGCATTTGTGTATTAGAAACTCAGTGCTTGTCCAATTCTTCTGACCTATCACCATTAATTTCTGGCACTGCTCTTTTTCTTATTTATGTATAAAAGATATAATTAGTGCTTCCAAGCAGTAGAGTAACCGGAAGCTTCATATATAAAAATATCTGCTTAGAAGTGACATCTATCTACCTCTATTTTCAGCCTTTTTTTTTTTTTTTTACATTTCTGCAAAGTAGTGAAGAACTTTCTGCTGTAAAAGTATTATAAATCGCGTCTATGGATCAAATAACAATGGTACCCGGATGGTGTGGTACATACAATTTTCACAGGAAGCCATAAAATGAAAGAAAGAAACTAAATAGGACTTCCTTCTTTTGCAGGTAATGTGCGGCAATGCTACCCCAATTTACTCTTTGGCCATTACTGCACAAGTGGTCATGTCCCCCACATAAAACAATCTGGAAGCAGCCCATACACTGTCAGAAATCTACAGCTAATTCTCAATTTTCATTGGCACAGAAATATCTTCATGGCCCTTGCCTATGATTGCCCCTTTACGATCAATATATACAGCAAGTTGAGTGACCTTGTACACTTTCAATGGCAGCCCACCAGTCTCTGTTTTCCATTTTTGTTTCTTGGGGCGAATTTACACTACAATTGATTATTCATTTTTCTTGAAAGTTTCCTATATAACTAAAGAAGCTGATCAGCAACAGTTGTTTTGCCATTTTGGAGAGACATGAAAGCTGAGCACATTTGTATTTGCTCGCAGAAAAGGAAAAGCACATTTATTGTAACACGATCCACCGTTGTCCGTGCACGCTTCAATCATTCGAAGTCTTTAACGGTTTCACCCACTAAAAGTATTACTGGGAAGAAGAAATAATGGAGAACAGGATATCTGCCTCCAATTTTGTTTCTTTTTTTTTTTCCCTTGTTGATGGATTATCTTTGACTCAGAAAAAATAATGAAAACCCATAATCATACGTGAAAACTTAGAAATTAAAGATTAATGGGGCAAGTTCAGGTGCTTCTGTGAGCATACGAAGGCGCGCGGATTGGCGGTGTGACTGCACTCAGGCAGGCTTTCCGCCGAGTGTTTTTGAGAATTTTGGAGTTCGTAATTAAAAGAATGGAATATCATTTTTTTTCCCACCTCAAAATGACTATTATTCTTAAACATTTTTTTGTATTTTAAATTATTTATTGTCTTTTTTCAATTGTATCTTTGTCATTTACTATTACACTTTTAAACTATAGCATTAATTAATTTTGAAAATAACTCTGCAATTTTAAAAATAATTCAATCGTAAGGATGTCAATATTGCTAGAGCAATTATCCTTTGCTGACTACTATACCCTTCAGTCAGTTTATCGAATCTCATCTATTATTATCTCTTATTGCCGTTAATAATATCATATTAATTGCCGTAATAATAATCATCATCAAAACTGTCATCTTTTGATTTGACCAGTAAATCATTCTACAATAATATCCCTCGCATAATCATCTTGCGGAGATTCCTCTTCTTCTCCCTTCTGATTCCCAACCTCACTCTCACTTTCAGATTCGATTCCTTGGACCCCTTTTTCTCTCTGTTCTCAACTCGTCAACCGGAAAACAATAAAAGACAAACTCTCAAAAATTGGCAAGTGAATAAACTTAATCCAAATCTCTTACAGTCGGAGAAGCGTGAAGAAAGGGAAAGAATACTGAGAAGGGAAATCCAAATCTCCTACAGCTATTGAAGGGTGGAGAAAGAGGGGAAGAATAGTGAGAAGGGATTGAAGTGAAGGGAGGGGAAGATGATGGGAATTGACTTTAAGCCCTAATCTTCCATTTATTTCTTTTAATTTCCTAAATGAAAATTTCAGTTCTCGTTTCAATAAAGCTCACAAATCAAAGGGCTTGTTTCCAATAGAAAAATCTAGAGAGAGAAAGAAAATGGTAAAGAAGGAGAGAGAGAGAGAGACGATCAGAAAGGTGAGGAAAGAAGAGAGGAGAGGAGGAATAGAAAGATGACGAGTGAGAGAAGAGAGTGAGGGGGGATATGAGATGACGGGAGGAGTGAGGGAAGAGGAAAAGAGAGAAAAAGATAATAAGGAGGGAGACGAAGATGACGGTAGCTGAGGAGAGAGAAGAGAGAAAATATCAAGGGCGAGGAAGCTGATAGAACGGGTGAGGAGGAGTGAGGAGAAAGAATGAATTTAATACACTTTTTTTTTTTTTTTAGTCAAAGGTATTATAGTTACTTACCAAATATTGCTCGAGCAGGAGGATAGTGCCTTGGCGATATAGCCAACCATTTAAAAAATATTATAATTTTCTTAATTTATATTATTTATATAATAGTAACAAATATTTTGAAATGATAGTGTAATAAAAATGATAAGAATCTAGGATAATTGGTTTAAACAATTCTTTTATTATTGTTTGTTTCTTAAAGTCAAGGCATCCTTAATTAAATGCTGTTTGATTAGTGGAGAAAAGAAAGAGCTGAGGGAGAAAGGGCATGAAAGGTAAAACCCATATTTTGATCGGTAATCACGCATTGACTTTTTAGTTCTTTGTTTTGATACGCATATGACCTATGCAAACAAAAGTAATATTAATTTCTTTTCACAATATAAATTTATTTTAAATTTATATATAAAAATTAAAAATTTTAAATTTTACACAATTTTAAAATTAAACTTTCAAAAATATCTCTAAGTCTTTATTTACTTTTATAATTTGAGAGAGTTGGGTCATAATTAGTGGAAAGAGAGAGATGGTAGGGAATGATAGAATTGAAAAAAAACAATAAATATTTATAAAATTTTGTAAAACGACATATATTGTGAAATAAAACTTTTCAAATCTGAAACGACTTATATTGTGAAATAAAAGTAGTAAGTATGATTCTCATTCATTTTCATTCTCTACTTCAAAATTCTCAAGTCAAATAATTAGTAAATTTCTTATAAAAAACATATTGGAAATTTAATGAAATGTCAAAAGAGATAAAGTTTTATATTTCTTATAATATTTGTTTTTTAAATTTTATTTTGGCATCTTTATTTCAGGAGAAATATTATCTACTTTAAAAATCTGATTGATTATTAGTGAAAAATTATGACTATAACATTAGTGCATGAAAAGTTATGACTTGTGAAAATATAATTGGTTATTAGTGAAAAAAGAATAAGAATATTTATTATCTCATTCCTCGAATATAATTGGTTTAATAATTTGTCTTAACTTTTTAGTAAATACATAGCAAAGAGAAATAATATCTTAAGAACATATAATAAACGCCTCAAAAACTCTTTTTTATTTACAATATTCTCTTAAAATATTTATATACTCTAATAAAACGAATAACAGGTAAACGTTTAATCCTTAAAATTCACGAATGTTGAGAATGTCTCATTTTTTAACGTGGGATAACACGAATTCATGGAGTTCCAAAGTTTGAGCAGAATCACTGGGATCTCCAAATAACTTTGGATTCTTCTTGGACTTCTGTCCTTTTTCCCACCAAGCAAGATAAGGTTCCTATTTGTTTAGGCGGTTTTAGTCATCATAGGAAGAATTTTTTAATGTTTTCACTAATAGTGTGATAAGTGATTGATTTACAAGATTTAGGAATTAAATCAATCAAATTTTTTACATTTTCAAAGTCTCTCTCCGTTTTCTTTGACATAAAGATCATAGGGGAAAGAATTTCTTCATCAAACTATTCCCTTGAAATCTTACCAACCACAAATTAAACATTTGGAGGGTTTTAAAAAAAAAAAACCTTTTGGTCGATGTTCTTCCATTTCTCTGGTAGGAATTTCATGCAATATACAATAATAAAGAAAACAAGGGGCCGGAAAGGATATGCATTTGATTGAACCCTCATGGTCGTGTGCATGTAAAAATTGTAGGTCATGCAAACGTGATCAAACAACTTCATGACAACAACTACTGATGCATCGAAAAATCGATCCAAAGCACAATTGCACATGGTCGAATTCAAACATGAATTTGGCGTGCAAAACCTTATTGTCTTTTGCCATTTCCGTTAAAACTAAACAAAGGTGACCTCTATAACATATATTTCATTCCATTTACCTTTGTGGCCACAAATCCTCAACTTGAGTTCATAGGTAAGAGTTTGAATTTCCCCCCTTTAATTTTTTTACCTAATTATTTTAGTTTAATGTAATAGCCTATAAATATAGTGCACAAAACCCGTGTTGTTTTTTGCCATTTCCACTAAAACCAAACTATGATGCCCCATATAACATATGTTTAGTTCCATTTATCCTTGTGGTGACAAATTTCCTCAATTTGAGTCGTAAGTAAAAGTTTGAGTTTTTCATCTTTTGATATTATTGTTTGAGTTTAAGGTAATCATCTACGAACATTAGCAAATTTTATCCAAAAAGATTGTTTGTCCTAGCGAGGCATAAAATAGTTGGACACATGAGTTTTAGTCCTTTTATGGCCTTTTCTCTTAATTAGTCATGAGACATTATTCTAGAACAGAAATTCCATATTTAAACGTGCGATAAAGCACATGTACAATCTTTAGCGTGACCTTTCTAACATGACTTTCTAAAGCTCGTTTCTTATTCCTTATAATTCCTATAAAGCCATGTTTTTCTACCTTGTTCGTCCCAACCAGTCCCGTGGCAACGCCAACATCATAACATTTCTTTCAAACATAATGGGCTCTCCGTCAGTTTTCAGCCAAAGGTCCCAGAATATGCATCCAGTGTTTAGTCCTACTATATATGGCAGTTTTCAGCCAAAGGTCCCAGAATATGCATTTAGTCCTACTATATATGGCTATGACATATGTAGAAAAAGGCACACACCCATCAGTTACTCTGTTTTTCAATGAGTTGGAATTCAAAAATACCTTACCGACTAGCCCAATGGTATCATAAATTACATATAAATATTATATTTTACATAATCACATCTCAAATTTATATGTATCCCGACCTCAACTGACCTAAGGACAATCTAGTAGGTATAAATTCTTCACTAAGGTTCGAATAAGTAACTATTAACTGACCATTGCAAGAACTAAAAGGAATATGAACTGGTTGAGTTATATTTGTCGACACAATTAAATAAAAAATATTTCATTATGCCTAAATCTTAATTTTTTTCTATATAGGGACTGGAGAGGAGTATCACGTGTCGCTGAAGCCGGTCCCTGGCGGAAAGTTTCCTCCATGAGTGTAAGTATCAACGGTATCCGTCATCACATTTCCTGCTCACGGTCAAAACTCTCCGGCCATCGGATTCGATGTGGACCGTCCGATGTGACGGTGGGCCTACAACCATAACTGCACCCATCATCCCACCGTTCCTTTAATACTAGCAGGATCCTGCATTCAGTATTAGTATTTCTGTAATAATCCCACGTCATAATCGATCCGAAACAAATTGGCTTCCAATTGTACAGTTTTTCCAGTTATACAGCTTTTGTCCCCACCAACCGTGTATTTCCACCCCTGCCGCTTTCTCCTCCACCCCTCGTCCCTCGCTAACACACCCCCCCGTGCCCATCCACCCCAGGTCCCCAGCCCATGGAGCAACTTCCCCATCCCACTTTTTCCTCTCCGCTCAGTAAGGAACGCACACAAAATCACGTACACACATAAGATCACGTAGAATTATGACCATGTAAAGTGTATAAATGGTCACTACTTTTTGTAAATCAATAATATATATATATATATATATATCGATTATATATACGTTTGCAGTCTACATCCACAGTTTTTGCAATTATAAAAGGCCAGCCCAAGTCCACCTGGGAGAATGCAAGAGTACAACCACCGCCTGATCGAGCAACACTAGTGATCAGAGCCCCTTGCAATAGCTTAGAATAGCACAGTTTAGTTTACTATATTTTAGTAAAGACCATGAGGCTCTCATTGAAACCCGTAACCGACTTTAATCCAAGTCAACAAATGCAATTTCTCTGCTGCACCCTTACTCAACCAGCTAGCTTAAACACAAGCCGCGATATGGGTATCCAAGCTCTCAAATGTAGTGAACGTGCTGCCTTGGCACCCCTGCTTTCTGACTCAGTTAGAAATATTGGCTCAATTTCAGTTTCAAACTCGACATCAACATGGCCGGTGACAATAGAGCCGGTGACCCTTGGCGCGAGGTGGATGGATTATCAAGGGATGAAGAACTGGGAAGGTATGCTGGATCCTCTTGACAATGATTTGCGAGGTGAAATCATCCGATACGGCCACTTCGTTGAGGCAGCTTATAGGTCATGTGACTTCGAGCCATCGTCTTCTTCCTATGGCATATGCCGATACTCAAAGAGGAAGTTGCTAATCAGTTCTGGTTTTTCAGACACTGGTTATAGAGTTACGAAGAACCTAAATGCAACCTCGGGGATTCAGCTGCCACGATGGATTGAAAAGGCGCCAAGCTGGATGGCTACGCAGTCCAGCTGGATTGGTTACGTGGCAGTTTGCCAAGACGAGAGAGTGATTTCTCGGCTTGGAAGAAGGGACGTGGTGATTGCATTTCGTGGCACAGTCACCTGCTTGGAGTGGCTGGAGAATCTCAGAGCCACCCTCACTCCCCTCCCGGGAGCTGGTTATGATTTGTCTTCAAATGATTCCTCCTGCCCAATGGTGGAAAGTGGGTTTTTGAGTTTGTATACTTCTTGGGTGGCGGGAAGTGGTCCAAGCCTGCAAGATTTGGTGAGACAAGAAATTGCGAGGATTCTTGAAATGTATGGTGATGAGCCATTGAGTTTCACTATCACCGGCCACTCCCTAGGGGCGGCACTGGCTACCCTCGCTGCCTACGATATCAAAGAAACCTTCAAATGTGCACCCATGGTGACGGTAGTCTCCTTTGGCGGTCCAAGAGTAGGCAACCAAAGCTTCAGAAGCCACCTAGAAAAACAAGGCACCAAAATCTTACGCATAGTAAATTCAGATGATCTAATAACAAAAGTACCCGGATTCGTTATCGACAACAATGAAGATGTCACAAGAACCAGTGATCGCTACATGGCTAACCTTTCAAATTGGATCCAAAAACGTGTACAAGACACGCAGTGGGTTTACGCCGACGTTGGATGCGAACTCCGGTTGAGCAGCCGCGACTGTCCGCATATGAACGGCATCAACATTGCGACATGCCACGAGCTAAAGACATATCTCCACCTGGTTAATGGATTTGTAAGCTCAAATTGCCCCTTCAGAACCACTGCAAGGAAAATGATGAACAAATCCATGGCGTAAATTGTAAAGCGATTCAACCATTTTCTCTTTAGGCATCAGAAATTCGGGTAGCTAGAGCTGCATGAAATGGCCTCGCTATCTGTGACTGTACGGAATTATCCAAACGTGTACATAAGTGGCAATATTCCAACAAATACTACGACGGAGGACGGCGTTATTCTTTATTCGAGAATGAGAAAGTCTCGTTGAATTACTTGATCTGGCCTGCTAGACCACTAGCACGAGTCGTACGTGGCTTGAAAATATGCTTTTGCCTGGCTATTTTAGGGTTAAAAGTCGAACTGCAGAATTGAATATATATAATTAATAAAGCGCATGAACACGAAAAATCTTCTTAGTCTTGAAAAGCCGCAGTTTGTTTTTACTTGAAATAGATTACAAAAAATAGTGTAGTATTTAATTAAAAAATGTATGTACCTTCATAAAAATTAATAAAGAAATCACACAAGAGCATCAAATCATTAGACCACCACCCCCAAATTTTTTCAAACTTACGTATCTGAACTAGCCTATACTCACCGCCCCCCTTCGATTTCTTTGTTGTTTACCTAATCTGTGCTCGTCCATACCCTAAATTTATGTCGGTTCTTCTTTCTTGATTGAAGGACTAAAATTCAATCTACGTTTTCAATGACAGGAAAGCAGCAATCCAGACTGAGAAACCAATTTTCTTTCTTTTTTTTTTCTTTTAAGTAATTAATTCGAAGTACATACAGTGATAAGAGATGTAGATTAGTCAATCCATTTAAACTCGTTTTTTATTTGTGTAATATTTGCATGAGGGCTTTCCCCTCAGAGCAATGCCATCTAGCTTTTTGGTTGGTTGATGTGCTTTGCATGGTATAACTATTGCTCCGTGGGCGAGGGGACGCATGTATATCTCTGAGCGCGGGGGAGAGAGAGCGTATCGGCCGGAAACCTAATTTCGGACCACTCTTAGAAACTCCCTCTGATGGATGTGAGGATGTACTGTTCAAGTTGTTATACTCAGGTCCAGCATCGAGCGAGATTGTCTACAGCTCTTGGGATTTCTCGTACAACACTGGACCTCAGATATCTGGTTCAAGAATTGTATCCCCCGAGGTCACTGACCATATGAAAGAAAAACAGCTAAACATTTGTGGAAGATAGGATATCATTTGAATGTTGATGTAAGTATTACACACGGAATTTCACTTTCAAGAGAGAAACTTTGGGACCGCACTGTGTAATTTGAGATGATTTTTATCGAATAACTGACACCAAAGTCTTAAAATCCAAACTTTTTTTTTTTTTTTGTGTACGTATCAATTAAATACACAAATAAGCTACGCAATGGTTGTTAACAACGTAAAATTTTCACATGGGCCATTGCATTACCAACCAAATGCTAAGGAAAAGCACATGGGACGAACTACATTTATACATGCAGATTTTTCAACAACTTCGTGCGTGTCAACCATATATATATTCCCTATCCCTAACTATTCTCCATTTGCTCAATGCAATTCCAAAACATTCTAAATTATCCGTACACGACTGTATACAGGGCAGGTAATGGATGGGAACCCTATCAATGTCTTCAGCTGCGTTTGGATGGAGAAAGAGCTGACTAGTTAAAAGAAACAGAACAGAACGGAATGGAACGGAAAAGAAAGGAGAGGAGTGGAAAGGAAAAAGATAATTTAGAATTTATTAATTTTAGATAAAAAAGAACAAAAGTAAAGTATTAATTTATATATTTATTCATAATGTTTTAATCCGTATGAAATTATTAAGTCAGTAGTCTATTTTAAACAAAAGTCAAATGTGATCAAGACCAATCAGTGTAAGACACACTCCAGGAGTAAGAGGAGCGGTTCTCCCTCATGCTCCTCTTGTTAATAGGAAATTCTTACATAAAACGTAGATTCGTAAATTATATGTATTAAAAAATTATATCGTATAATTTTTATTGAATAAAGTATAACCTTTCAATGTATATGATCTAGTGTATGCTAGAATTTTTGCTTGTTAAAAGCAAGAATCTTTCCCTTGAATTGGAAAATGATAATCTACCAAAAGATGGAGTGAAACTAATCCCGAAACTTCTAATCTTCATGTTCCCATTGCAGTCAGGAAAGGAAGAAGAACCTGTACCCAACACCCTTTGAACTAATTTCTATCCTATCAATAATTGTTACCCTCCTACAAGACCTTTACGTCCACTTGTGACTCGGTATGCATACCAAAGACTACAAGGGAATTTTGCACCTCAGTGAATATTTTTAATTGAATTTAACTTCTTCGTTTTGTTCTTCTTTTTCTTTTTTTTTCTCTCTATAAAAATCAATTAAAACGCTGAATTTTATTTTCAATCTTCTCATTTCTTTCTAAATCCTTCAATCCAAACATCCGCATGCGATAAAAGAAACCATATGGTGATTTTGGTAACAACCAATTATTTCTAGAAGTATGTCACATCGAGACGTTACATCTTTGAGGAGTAAATTATTACTGACAAGATACATAAAAGATCCACGCTTGATCATCTTGCTACGATTTCATTGGGCCATTGGTGGTGTTGGAATCCATAAGTCCTTTTTATTCCTATTGTTTCATGATTTAACTCTCAATCTTTGTTGAAAAGCTGCTGATTAAAGATATCGATTCCCTTATATATGCTCAGTCACAGTCTTATGATCTTTCAATTCATGATCATAATCAAATTTCCATCCAATTCACAGTACATTTCACGATATAGTTTGATTCTATCACCATGTGTGTTGAATATAACTTTTATTTCAAAAAGAAAGAAAGTCATATATTTCAACGTTTTTCTTATAGGAAATAGAAATTTCCCAATCATTTGCAGTATGGGGTTGGTAGTTGATCACCAAACTACACGCATGCATCAACGATCTTCAAAGATTTCATCTTTTTGTTGTACGATTTGGGTGTAGTGCTGGAAATGGATTAGAATCATATCCATTTTTCATGTTTGGCAAGATTTTACAAGTCTCAAAATGAGATAATCTAAGACCTAATACTTTAAAATTGTACTTATCCATCAAAATAGTAGTAAGTTTTATATTGCATTCCACCCCTTTTTCCTCTTTTCTTCCTCTTCATTGCTAATCCAACAACCAATTAAATAATAATTCCTTATGATTTCCATTGCTTTTGATGAACCAAATAGGACTATAAAATTGATTAAATCTATTACCATAGTACATAATCTCAATCATTTTTATTTCCATTTCGATTCTTAAGCGAAAACTAATCTAATTACTTCTTTAGTTAAAAAATAACTTTAGTTTTTATAATTGTACAATTTAACGACACATATTATGAAATAATTTATATATATAGATCTCAAAATTCTATGCAAAATAAAATTTTATTTGAATAAATAATATCGTTTCATTAAAAATTATGTTAACATATATATATATATATATATGGTGCAAACTTTATGCTGTCTGATTATTCTTAAAATGAATTTAAACTATTAAATAATCGTGCAATTTGCCATGCATAACACGGCCCCACTTTCCATGGAATCCCACGGTGACTCAGCCAATCAAAACAAGTCATGGAACGAAGCTTACTCATGAAATGGTCCTTACAGGAAATCAT
Source organism: Voacanga thouarsii (assembly GCA_026120185.1). Lineage (NCBI taxonomy): Eukaryota > Viridiplantae > Streptophyta > Magnoliopsida > Gentianales > Apocynaceae > Voacanga > Voacanga thouarsii. The sequence continues at coordinate 1,814,388 of JANUWF010001622.1, forward strand.
AACTCTCCAAATCGTGCACGTGTCATAATAATGCGCTTTCTAGCCATATGATTAAAATCGTTACGCCTACTTAAGTTTTTAGAGAAAAAACGGCGGATACTGTGACAGTGACCAGAAGCACTGAAAAACGTGACGAGATAGACAAGTCAGCCATGGCCGGTGGTCGTCTATGAATTATAAGCAATCAGAAACTCGCACAGGACTCTGAAACTTTTATTGCAATCTGCGCTTTTAACTGGGGATTCAATCTGGCTTGACAATCAATAGTCGCAGTCTCTTGATTCGGAACGGCGTATGAGTTTGGCCGAAAGAGACCTCTCGTTTTGTATCCACACGGGACAGCACCTCCAAAGGATACAGAGGGCTTTATGCGGTTGTCGCCTTTGAACGATCAAAACAAAGTAAAGGGTGAAGACAAGTTTTGTACTTTATTAATTTCATGAGAATTGTTACAACCGATTAAAACATGATAAGATATTTCTTGAGAAACGATTTAATGATAAATTATAAAGTATTTAAGTAAAAATTTCATATTTAGATAATACATTCAAATATATTCCAATGATTAATACTCATCTCTCACGAACTCTTAACATTTTTTTTTTCCTTTTTATAGAGAATTAAAATAAGATAAATTAGATAAATCCTTGCTCGAAACCTGAGGGAGTGTATAAACTTTTTCTCCTTCTTCCTTCGTTTCTTACTCCCTCAACCAAAGCATAATCCCAATATATATACTGTTGCTTAGAACTTCTCTAAGTAAACATAAATCGATGGTGTTTGGCTTTGAGGAACGAAGAAGCAAGAATCACTACCAAACTAGAGATTTCAAATGTAAGAAAGTCTAAGAGATCATGATAAACTTTGAATGAGTTATGAGATTGCCTCCTAGTTAAGAACATGCTGCAATTGCGGCTTCAAAGATAACGGGTAGACGGAATAGTCTCAACAGTAACTAATACCAAACTTAGACTATTTGTACCACCACTACATATACAGCCATTAATGTACGAATTAAAATTACACCAAAGGCAGTGTAAAACAATAATTAGTCGGGCTGTGTTTATATTTTGGATCATGATATGAATATCAATATAATGTCACTCACTAATGGTATAAAAAAACGTTGTTAAAAGTTAATCTAAACTAAAAATATATAAAATTTAATATACGACAAATTACATTGTCGGTTTTATGTCTATTTGATGTAAAATGAGAATTTAAAGAATAAATTAACTATAAAGTTATAATTATTCTTTTAAGTGAAGTATCAAGATGTGACTATTAATATAAGATTAACTACGTGTTCATGGGGGCAAGGAAAAAGTGCTCTCACCACGACAATGTTGTGCAGGAATGGAACTCCTTATTACCTACTTGCAGCCGATGTATGACTTATCTGGTTCTTGACCAAGTTTTGATGATATGCATGTAGGCCTTAGGGATTCACATGAATGACGAGTTTTCTTTTATATATGTACTTTTTTTTTAATCGTTTTGTATAGTTTTAGTACTTTGAATGTTTGAGATTCTTGATAAAATGAATTTATGTGTATACATAATTATCCTATTTCTAATTTATTGAATTTGGTTGCGTGATAAATTCATAGTTTATTGAAACCGTCTATATTAACTAATAGTATATTTTGTTGGAATGTGAATAAAATGAAAATATAAATATAAAGATAAATAGATTATTTAAATCTTTATGTTTAGATATATGAAAAAAGAAAAAGAAAAAAATATTAATTTATATCTTTATTCATGTTTTGATATGAGTATCAATATCTTAGACAAAAATATTTTAATTAGTATAAAAATATTCAAATCTAAATAATTAATTTCCTTCTTTTATTGGATAGGATGCAAGTGCTTAGATCATCTTTTCAAAATGTCTCTGGTTGATATCCCCCTCCTTGCCTTAATTTCTTTTTATATATAAATAAAAAAAGTCACTACTATGTGATTTGAATTAAAATAAAAAATTAATTTCCTTCTTATCCATTTTCATCCACTTTCATCCTATATTTTTAATTGAAACCTAGCTAATTTCTTAATTGCCCTCTTGGCTATTTCTTTCATTTTCTTCTCTTCCATATGAATCAATTTAAACATCTAAATTGATATCCTTTTCTTATATTTTTTTCGGAACTCAAATGACTCAAAATTTTCTAGTTCACTTTCTGCGATACTCTTTAATAAATCACTAAAAACATAACACGTATCTACTGATTTAATAGATATTTATTCTATTCTTATCTAATATTAAATATTCATCAAGTATTAAATAAGAATTAAGTAAATATGTATTAAATCAATAAATACGTATTATATTTTTAATAATATATTAAAAAATATTTAAAAAAAAGTATATTAGAAGATATAAGCATTTTCAAATCCAAGCATACTACAAGACAACCATCAACACCAAAGCCCCAATACTTGGAGGTAGCCAAATTTTCTACGGCATCCCGTTGTATTATTGACATCAAAAATGGTACTTTTAAGGCTCCTTCAACGTCTAACATAAAGATCAAAAGCCACGTAGTCACCTCTTTCACAGCACTAAAGTACCATTCTCAATGAACTTTGGAATCCTGACAAGATACATTAATACCTAATGAATAAGGCCACCCTTCCTTACTAAATCAAAACAACTAATAATGAGACAGTCCTGATCGTGAAGCAACAGAACCAGAACAAATTTTAGGCTAGCAAAGCATGCAGGTGATAAATCCCTTCACTGCACTATCCTATCATGAGAAAATTATAGAAGAATTCCAAGACTTCGATATATTATAATGGTAGTAGTAGATAAGAAGGTGATGTTTATCTGGACAAGGGGCAAAAAATATCACTTTGTCCATTGCTGCATGGTTTTCTACCCCAAAGCAAAAAGATGCATGATAAGGCAATAATAGGTCTGAAGATCAAGGACAATTCGACAACCGCAGACCCTCCCTAATTCCAAATAGTATATCCCAGAAAAATGATCATAGACAGATCTAGAAGCCCCCCACCCCCAAAAATTTTTAAAATTTATTTATTTTTTAATAAAATAAAAAAATTTAGAAGTATCTTTAAAAATATACCCTTCGTCTCTCTAAATTTTTTTAAAAAATTCTAACTTCGCCCCATCCAAATCTCATATTTCTTGTGCCGTCCCTGAAAATGATATCAATGCATACTGAACGTGATAAAAAAATATAATTCAGGGCAGGGATGGAGGTGGGGGGAGACTGTTTTAGTCAAGGGGATCAAGTTTTTAATTTATCTATGAAACAATCAGAACGTGGTAATCTTTGGTGGGGGCATGCAGAAGCCTCACCGTCACAATTGTACGGAGGAGATGGAATTAATTGAAGAACGTTAAATTTGTTCATTTTACTGAGAAATAATATAAATTAATTAATGCAGCAAAATATTAGTTTTGTTATGAATATCTTAAAATTATTGGAAACTCGATTAATTAGTGGAGGTTCCATTAATTATGGATTTATGTGAATTATTAGAGAAGATTTTTATGGATGTCCACTATTTAGGGGATATACCACTAATTAAGATTAGTGGAAGATGATGTATGCCATGATGTACTCTACTAATTAGAGCTCTATAAATAGAGTTATTCTCTAAACTTGTAACACACCATTATTTTGTGAAAGAAAGATTAGAGAAAATTGTGAGAGAAAAGAAAGAGAGAAATTCTTGTGCAAAGAATAATTAGAGTTTTATTAGTATGTAGTGTGTAGATTTTATTCTAACACTACCCAAATTTTATAACACGTTATCAGCACGAGTCTCTGCCGTTATTAAAACCAGATGACAGGTACGCATTTATTAATCTCTATGGCTAAACTCAAATTTATAACCCTTGATATTTCTGATGGGTTCTCGATACAAAAATGCATCTAAATGCTAAAAAGAAAATTTTGACCACCTGAAGATGGTCGTACTATCAATTGCACGGTATGAATGATTGCACCTGAAGCTACAAGATTTTAAAACCGTGAACTCTGCAATGTATAAAAAAAATTACATCTAAGTTAAAATTATGCGGAGAAAAAGTTATTGATGAAGATATATTGGAGAAGACATTCTCCACTTTTCATACCTCGAATATTGTCCTGCAGCAACAATATCGAGAAAAAGAGTATCCAAAGTGTACAGATTTAACATGAGTTATTATTGAGCAATCATGAAGCCAAATGAACTGGCTCAACAGCACTCCCAAAAGTGAATGCTGTTAGTTCCAGTAGAAGCCATCGTTATAATCGTTCTAGTCGTAGTTGTGGCAGTGATTGTGGTTATGGTCATGGACATACTCGATATTTCCCTTATCACAGAGAAATATTGGCCACCTGAAGTGAAATAGAAAGGGAAAAGGATATTTCCATTAATAATAAGTATCACATCTTTTATTCATATCACTAGTGTTCACATAAACTTGAGGATACATGTTTGTAGTTGTTCTTTTGCAATTGAGCTGACAAATTTAAGATGAATGTTTGTAATTGTTCTTTTTCAATATTTACATTAGAGGAAGATAAACAATTAGCAATTATGGACTTCAACTCCTCTTCTTCGGCATCCTCCTCCTTTTCATTCCCTTTTGAGCCAGCATCTAGACTAGCAGCAGAATTAGCCGTGAAGTTACTGTGAAATGAGTCTTGGGATTTTATGATCCCCTTAAGTTTATTATACTTAAGTTTCTCATTATATTTGGCCTTGAAGCATGCTTGTCTCCATTTCTGTGTTTGGTCCTCCAACTGCGTATCAAGACTTTCTTCCACCAACTGCTTTTCACATTCCAGTATCTCAATGGCTTCTTTCAAATTCTTCTCAACCATATGTCCTCCTTCTTCTTTATTTTGCATCTCCTATAAATCGAAGTGATATAATCGGTTATTTACTTATAAATCTTTCATAGTTTCATACTTGTAAATTATAAGTGTGTATGTGTGTGTGTGAGAACTTGAACATTCTGGATTAGGGTCTCCAAGCTCATCAACTTCCTGTAAGGCCATCGACGAATTCTTAACTCCCTGCATCTTTTCTTGAGACGGGTTATGCCAATATTCAGTTCTTTGGCCGCGCTCTTGATTGGTAGGTAAAAGTATTGCGAAATAGTTTCTCTTGATAGTGTCTGAGGGTTATTGCCCTTCTTCTCTCTCTGCCTCTTAATCCTTTTATTCTCTATAGGAATTTCATCTGAAATAATATTTTGAACTTCGATATTATACATGTCATGGGTCCTCACTCCGACTTCATTACCAATACCACTCATTATTTCTCCTAAAAAAAAGAAAAACAATATTAGTAAAGATAATACCATTCAAAATTCATGTTTGAATATATGAAAACCTGAAATCATATTTTGGCTTTATTCAAAATCTATTAGAGAGTAGAAAGGATCATGCACAAGCACATCCATATTCAGAGGAATAGCATCAAGAGGAACAACATCAAAAGCAGTCTCTTGTATGGGCAGATCAAATTGGTCCAAAGCAATATATTCACTGATTTACATCAAAAACAAACCAAAAGATAGTTTACTTTCATTATCAAGCACACTAAAAATAAATGGAAGCCCTCAAAGGTATCTCACCTGAAATGAGGAGAAAGCGGTTGGCTTGAAAAGGAAAACATATTAAAATCTTCTGCGTTAGAATTAGGAGGAAGCGGTTGGCTTGGAAAGGAAAATACATCAAAATTTGCTGCAGAAACCAAGTCAAAATTTGACTGTGTTTCAAATGAATTACGAATCTCCATATCTGCTTTATGATTTTTGTTTTTGATATTTACTAATGACTGATAATTGAGATATATATCGATACATATATATATGTATATATATATATATATATATATATATATACTGTACGAGGAAGAAGAAGAGGTAGATGGTAGATAGAGGGTCGGAGGAGAAGAAAAGACAAGAGAAGAAGAGGAAAAGTCGGTATCGGAAAGAGTGAAAAAAAAAAGGAGATTTTTATAATCGATTTCTTGGCATTTCCTACTTGTCATTATGTTCTTACATTTCTTTTCTTTTCCCTTATTCTCTTGTGAAATATTATTCCTTAAATTAGGGAGAGAATAGAAACAGTATAAGAAAGATCTTGATTGGACAACATCATAAATTATCTTGATCCGCATACAAGCGTGTGTAAATTTGAAGTTCAACAGTATAATGCATTTATAAAGCATTGCAAATCAAATGCCAGACGCTTTTGTTGACTCCAGAAGAGTAACAAAATCGCATATTCCAGTTATAGATGCTCATATTCAATTTGAAATTCCAGCAGAACAAAAGATTATACCTATAGCTGTTGAGCCAAAAACACGCCAGAAGCGTGGCCGACCTCTTGGTTCTAAAGATAAAAATTCTCGAAAGAAAAAAGGATTAAATGTTCCAGATGTTCATATTGATGACAAAGAACCAGAAGTTGATAAAAGTAACACTGAAATTTCTATCAATTATACCACTTCCAGTAGAAGTTGGAATCGGATAGAAACTGTTATTGATAATATATTTACATACAATATATCTCTTGATGTTACACAAAATAATGATGATCATGAACCAATATCAGTTGATAAATGTCGACATAAAAAAGATTGGCTGCAATGAAAATATGCGATTCAATCGGAGTTAAATGCACTGACAAAACGTGAAGTTTTCAGACCTACAGTCCGAACACCAGAAGGTGTAAAACCTATTGGCTACAAATGGATATTTGTACAAAAGTGTAATGAAAATAATGAAATCGTACGATATAAAGCACGGTTAGTAGCCCATGGTTTTTCACAAAGACCAGGTATTGATTATGATAAAACTTATTCTCCTATTGTTGATGTTATTACACTCCGATATCTTATCAGTTTGATAGTACATGAAAAGATAGATATACGCCTATTAGATGTTGTCACTGCGTACTTGTATGGAAATTTAGAAAATGATGTTTACATGAAAATCCCCAAAGGATTTCTTATGCCTGAAGCATATAAACATTATCCTCGTGAAAATTACTCCATCAAGTTGCAGAAATCATTATATAGCCTAAAGCAATCTGGGCGCATGTGGTTCACACGTCTTAGTGAATATTTATTGAAAACGGTATTTCAAAATGATCAGGTATATCCATGTGTTTTTATTAAGAAATTTGGTTCTGAATTTGTGATATTAGTTATATATGTTAATGATATTAATCTTATTGGAACTCCTGAAGAGCTCCAAGAAACAATTGATTATTCGACATCAAGGATGGTCGTAAAATTACACTTTGCATTGGTTTACAAATTAAACATTTGGCAAATAGAACATTTATTCAACATGTACAGCAAAAGTTCTAAAAAGATTTGGCATGGACAAAGCACATCCATTGAGTATTCCAATGATCGTCCGATCATTAAATGTGGATAAAAATCCTTTCCGACCTCAAGAAAATGATGAAGAACTCCTTGGTCCTAAAATACCATATCTCAGTGCAATTGGTGCATTGATATATCTTGCTAATAATACACGACCTGATATTGCTTTTGCTGTCAATTTATTAGTAAGATTTAGTTCTTCACTAACACAACGGCATTAGAATGGAATTAAACAAGTCCTCCGATATCTCCAAGTAGCTACTTCTTCAAATTATGCTGAAATTACAACTATTCGTGAAGCAAGTAGAGAATGATTCATTATATCCAAGAAAGTTATGGATTATCATATATTAGAGATATTCCAACTCCTCTTTATGAAGAGAATGCAGCTTACATAGCGCAATTACGAGGAGGATATATTAAAGGAGATCGGACACAACATAGGTCACCAAATTCCAGAAGAAATGTGAAATTGATGTGCTACAAATTTAGTCATGTGACAACCTCGCAAATATTTTCACGAAAACTTTACCGACTGCAACATTTGAGAAGTTGAGATATAAAATCGGTATGCGTCGATTTAAAGATTTAAAGGAATCAGCTCGTCAGGGGGAGTAATAAACAGACATATAGAATAGTGTACTCTTTTTCCTTCACTAGATTTTTTTTCCATTGAGTTTTTATCTAGTAAGGTTTTAACGAGGCATATTCTTTATGTAATGGATGGACATCCAAGGGGGAGTGTTATGAATATCTTAAAATTATTGGAAGTTCCATTAATTAGTGGAGGTTCCACTAATTATGGATTTATGTGAATTATTAGAGAAGATTTTTATGAATGTTCACCATTTAGTGGAGACACAACTAATTAAAATTAGTGGAAGATGATGTATGCTATGATGTATTCCACTAATTAGAACTCTATAAATAGAGTTATTCTCTAAGCTTGTAACATACCATTATTTTGTGAAAGAAAGATTAGAGAAAATTGTGAGAGAAAAGAAAGAGAGAAATTCTTGTGCAAAGAATAGTTAGAGTTTTATTAATGTGTAGTGTATAGATTTTATTCTAACACTACCTAAATTTTATAACAAGTTTATCATAGTCATAGACTTTTGGTATGTAGCCATTCAATCCAAAGCAACCATAACCTCCCCTTTTCCCTCTCTTTCCCAAATGAAGTCACCCCGCTTCCCATATCTTCGCCCTCTCTACTACCATTCAAAGACTTCCAAAATTTGTGACCTTAACAGACCCGTTACCATGCACAATCACACATAAGTGTGTGTATCAAACAAATAGTTTCTTTATCATGGGTTGATTGGACAACAGCATTGATACAAGAGAACTGAATAGGCTGTGATTTTCAGAGCCATTTTTGCACCAACGAGGAAAAACTAAAGACCACAAGGAGACCCAATGTAACATGGAAGCCAAGACATGATCAGTAAGAAGAGACAACAAAATTACTCCCTTCGTTTCTTTTTATTTATTTATTTTAATTAAAATTTTTGTTTCAATTTATTTATCTTATTAGTAAACTAAAACGATGTTAATTATTATTTTTTTATAAATATTTCTTTTTAATACAATGAATATTGTACACTTATAATAAAAAATAAAAATAAAAATAAATTAAATATGCTTACAATACATAAAATTTTAGAATTGATTACTCCTTAATAAAAAGAGAAATTTTTTTAGGATAAAATAGAAAATATTAATTAATTAATTAAATTTTTTTATTTTTTTTAAAACTTATGAATCTATTAAAATGGATAGATAAAAAGAAATAAAGGGAGTATACGGTTATAGGTACAGGAGTCTAAGGGAAAAACTAGGACACGCAAACAAAATGTCAACAAACAATGAATTCTAGTCTGTGTAAGGAATTAATGCAGTTCATATTGGGGTTGGGCAACGAAACTTTCTTACAGGCATGCGTGCACGCATATGTTGTTGCAATGTTTTACTTTGTAGAATTAGGGTTCTGACTTCTGAGGGACAAACAGTAGCAAGAAAGATCTCTCTAAGTGTTAGCACTTGTCTTTAACTTTTGGACACAAGAAGGAGACAGTGAAGCCTATATCGAAACCTAAATCAAAATCAAGATCTAATGGCTTATAAAAGGAGAGATCGAGACGTCCTCACTCAATGTGATATGATAGATTATTTTCTTTGTTCCACGATCATTGAGCATGAATAATAATGTGACTAAAAGTCATTGAAAAATTAAGTATTAATAACCCGGTAATAATTTGTCCTAAAAGAGTTATTAGTTAAAGCGTAAGTGTCGAAGATAACGGACTCTTTGTGTTCCCTCTCCTCCCCTTATATTAAAAAAAACAAAAACAGAAACAAAAGGCATAAGGTATTACTATAGGGAAATTTTTTTCTTAGTTAATTAAATTGCTCAACATATAACATTAAATTCTACTGTTACTAAAATGGAAAATAAAAGCATAAAGGTATATAACAGGGTTTAAGATGAGTGATAAATACCTTTATTTCTTCTTTAGTAGTCTGGTGTAAGCATTCTTTGCTACTTTTCATTCATTGGACCCTAGATCAATGTTCCCAATTCTTGAACAAATACCAAATGAGACAGAAAACCTAATCAAAATTAGTATCCAATCATCATATATAAAGAACAAGAGTAATTAAGGTTAAATTAGTTTGGATTTTGTAAGACTCACTAACCATTTTCATCAAATTAGGCCATTAATATGGACAAAGAAACGAATTTTTCTCCAAGAAAAAAAAAACTCAACTTTTTTCCATCAAATAAATTTGAAAAGAATATAAAGAATAACACCTATCAGCAACAGAGTTATCTTCCTGGTTCTATAAGCCGTTTCCAACCTGATTCATAGGCATTCACACAGTTTGTATATGACCACGTAGAAATGACGTGTCTACTACAATGGCAAAGCACAGAAAATTAATTAAAGGCGGTGCGCAGAAGCACACACAAATAAAACTACACCCCCTGAGTTATACTCAACTCAAATTCGAATATTATATCAAACTGTCGAGTTAAAATGCTCAAATACACAACTAGATTATATTTTTATATAATTAATTAATTACTTTTGCAATTCACGAGCTGATTTATTCGTCTAGTCTCGAATCAGACTCGAATTTTAAATATCGAGTGGAGCCCTTAATTGCAAATATCAAGTTTGACACTTAGTTCAATGTTCGGCAGTAAAACCCTTGTCACCCACAAAGAGAGAAAGGGCGGTGCCAGGAAGAATCATCAGATGAAGGACATGTGAAGCAGTATGGAATTCTCAACTTCCTAAGACTACGACGGCTTACTTAGATCTCTCATTTTTCCTTCTTCTATTTAAGATATTTTTGCATGCCACACGCTTCACATATGTTTTGCATTCAAATCAAGAAACCAATGGTGAAAACAGACAGATCCCAAGAACCCGAAACTACGAGACACGCAGATCTATCAAGAACCATGCCAAAAAACCCTCATCAAATCAAATACATATTAACCAGACGCCATAGGATTTGGCCATCCCTCCTAATTAATATTACAAGACAAGAGAAGAAAATAGCCAAAATAACAGTAATAAAATAAGCAAATATGGATTTTTTTGGAGAATATGCATACCCAAGCTTTCGTTACCGTCCATCTCGAAGTTCTTCTCCTTGATCTCTTTCATTTGAAATGAAAAGATGTAGAGAAAGTTGTAAAGCAATGGCCTTATTAACAACGTTTTCGTTTTCTTTTGCTTATTCTTTTTCCATAGTAGTTTCTAGTTGCAGAAGCTTAAATGAGGGTCGTTTCTGACAATTGCATAGGGTTACATAAGCATCCAAACAGAAAAGAAAAGGGAGAAAAAAAAAGAGAGAGAAGGGCAGAGTGGGGGAGTGGGAAAGCTCCCGCTAGCGTTCTTTAAATTTAAATTTTTTTAAAGAAAATTTAAAAGATCATTTGAATTCTTTAGATAAATGATTTCATATGAACATTATTTAATGAAGTTTATTTGCAACTCAAAATTCTTTAAATGTCAGTTTTTAATGTCTTATATTTATATCCAAAACCTCTTTAACTTTTCGAATTTTTCTTAGTGTATTTCTTTGATTCTTAGAATTTATTTCACTATTAAATACTTTTCTTAATTATTAAATTTTATAAGTATATTTTAAAATAATTATTAAATGGTATCATATTATTAAACAGAAATGACAAATGATTGCTACCATTTTGAATGTGCTGACGGCAAGGGCAGGTGTATTGTTTGTTCCTGAAGTTCCACGTGTTACTTGACGTGTTGGTCCTTCTCTTCACTGGAGGTTTTCCACTTTTCCTCCACAGACTTAAATAAGGGTTTTTTTTTTTTTTTAAAGAAAAGGGACTTCAAATCTTTGAAAAACAAAATATCGGCTTTTGTGGAGTATTTCTTGGGAGGGGTTCCATTTGAACGATTCTCAGTAGCTCCAGCTTTTTGTTAGGCTGTGATAATTAGGTCCTAATTGTATGTAGTAATTTTTTTCATCTTTCTTTTTAGAGCAAGTTTGTAATTACCCCCCAGGGCTTGTTAATCAGTGGAGTTTTAAAGAAACTAATTTGACGTTTATGCATTGAATTGGATAATTTGTGTTAACTTGTTTTGAAATATATGAAATTTAATGGCTAAAAGAGATAATAAAAACGAGAGAAATTCGAAAAATCAAGGAATTAGACTTCATATGGTTAAGAGAGGTATTTAATAGTGAGAGAAATTCAGAGAGTTAAGGAATTTTGAAAATAAATACAAGACACTAAATGTTGATATTTAAGGAGTTTTGAGTTATTTTCTCTATTTCAAATTATCTGTTCACTTTAACTAATTATGCGGAGATTAAAAAATAAAATTTTTAATTAATTAAATATTTTCAAAATTTTTTAATTAATTAAATATTCTCTTGTATTTTTACTCTTAAATTTAATAATAAGTATTTCCCTTTATATTAAGAAATACATAAATTTCAAAATTTTGATATAACTCTAAATTACTTTTCTCTCTTAAATATTTAATTCTTATTAGAAAATGGGTCAAAAATTCCTGAGTATTTAATTCTTTCTCTAAATTGCTATTAATGTTTCTTCAGAATTAACGAGAAGAGTATGAATAATAAAACTTGTAAAATGAGTTTTTAACTATATTTTAATATGTTTGGGAAATATAATACTATTAAATAGGGGTAAATTTGGAATATTAAATATTGATTTCCTAAAGGGATAAATAATTTGAGACAAAGATTAAGTTAGAAAGTGGACTGATAATTTGAGAGAGAAGGAGTACAAATATACTTCAAAAATTTTAGTAAATAATGTTCATCTAAATCAGTGAATTCAAATTACCTTTCACATTTAAAAAAATAAATAAATTTAACAGGTTATGTGTCACAAAACGATAGAATGAGAGCTGCGGACGCTATATGTCACAATATGAGTCTTTCGCAACTCATTTTATATATGTCTATATTGCATGGAATAATTTATGTTAAATTATTTTGAAATATATGAAATTTAATGGCTAAGAGGAGTATTTAATACTACCTCTATTTCACAATATAAGTTATTTAGACTTATGCACAAGAATTAAGAATCCTAAATTTCACATAATTTTAAAACTAAACTTTCAAAAACACCCTTAATTAAATCTTTATCTACTTTGATAATTGGGGAGAGTTAAGTCATAATTAATGGAAAAAAGAGAGATTGTAGGGAGAGGTAGAGGTGAAAAAAAATAATAAATATTTATAAAACTTTGTAAAAAGACTTATATTATTAAAAAAAAAAACTTTTCAAATTCAAAACGACCTAAATTGTGAAACGGAGATAATAGTTACAAAAATTCAAAGAATCAAGGGATTAAACTTAATGACTAAGAGAGCTATTTAATAGAGAAGGAAATTCGAAGAGTCAAGGAATTATGGGGGATTTTGGGAATAAATACAGGATATTAAAAGTTGATATTTAAAGGGCTCTTAGTTGTAGATAAATTTCATAAATTTCATCAAATAATGTTTCTCTGAAATAATCTGAATTTAATAAATTCAGATGATATTTCACAGTTTCTTTTATAAAAAAAATTATTTGAATTTAGTGAATCACGTGTCATAAAAAAATACTATCACGTGTCATAATGAGAGTTGCAAATGTTGCTAAATGTCACAACGAGAACCTTACACAACTCATTATATATACTTTTGGTTTTGGGAATATCAAAAAAGTTTTTATTATTTTTTTCTTTAATAATAATATTTTTCTTATTTATTTTTTACTAACGATCATACTAATAAGTTTTTTAATTTTCAAGGTACTATTGTTTTCGGTACAAAATTCTACCCAACACCAAATAGTCCTTTTCTTTTCCCAATATATTAATGACATTATACAATTGCAAATTATGCATTATATATTTGGTTTTTAATCAAAAGTTTTTGGGGGCAGTGTGGAAGAGACAGAGATTAAAACGAAGTACTAATAAATGAAAAATAATTTTGGTTAAACAAAAGAAAGGGTAACATGACCAATAAGAATAATTGGTCTCTGTGGAATGATTTTGATACATGTCCTTTAAAGTAAGATCTCAAGTTTGAACTTTGTATATCAAAAAGGAAAATTCTTAAGTGCATTGGTTCACGTTCACTAAATTCTTAAGGAGCATAAGTGAATGTATCACGGGTCACAGAAGGTTGTATAACAAATATAGTATATAATTTTATTTATTATACTAAATAAATATATAGTATAGTATATACTATATTATACTATATATAGTATAAATACTATATATAAATATTATATATATATAATATTTATATATAGTATTTATACTATAATATAATATAAATACTATATAATAATATATAAATACTATATATAGTATTTATTTATATATTACTATATATAAATACTATATATATATAGTATTTACTATATATATACTATATAGTAAATATAGTATATATAGTATACTTTATATACTACAATATATAAAGTATAGTATATAGTATATAGTTTACTATATATAGTAAACTATATACTATATACTATACTTTATATAGTATAAAAGATAGTTATATTATATTTTTATTTATATGTAATATAACTATCTAACGTATGCGGTGTACATGCACCGAATGCGACTAAAAATTTTCTTATGAATAAAAAAAAAACTCGCTTTAACAATATTTTCCCACCCTCCCCCACAAAAAAGGGGTGATATATAGTTTTTTTTTAAACCTTTTAATTAACCTATTTAATATTTTTTAATTTATATTTTAAAAAAAATCTTGAATGACACTTGTTCAAAAACAAAAACGATACTTGTGAGGTTTCAAATCTTATATCAAAAATAAAAAAGGAAATAATTTTTTACCTTAAATTCAGAATATTTAATTTTTTTAATTCATATATTAAAATTTTAAATGATACTTATTCGTGATTGGAGGAGTATTACTTAAGTGAACAGATTAATAGTGAATCGTAAAATAAATATGGATATCGATTGAGGGCCTGTTTGATAACCTATACCTCGTTTGATAAAATTGAAATTTGAATATTTAAGTATTGAATTATAAAAAGTGAACTCTCAAGTCTAAATCTGAAATTTGAATTAATTATAATCAAATTTTATGTTATATTTTATTACAATTTAGATTAAATATAAAAGAATATTAATAATTATATTAATATTGAACATATTCAGATTTGAAACTTAAATAACTTTCAAATCACTTAAAATTTATAATAAAATTTCAGTACATCTTAATCAATTAAGTGATAACAAAAATCTATTCTCAAACGCAGTCAATTAATTAAGTATGTACTTAATATTATTCATTATCAAATACGCTTAATGAATTAAGTATTTAATTAATTAATTTTAAGTGCTTAATTGTGTTACCAAACATGCCCCTTATTAAGCACTTAAAATCAATTAATTAAATATTTATTTCATTAAGTGTATTTAATAATAGATAATATTAAATATTTAATTAATTAAGTGCGTTTAATAATAAACTTTTATTATTACTTAATTAATTAAGACATATTGAAATTCTATTATAAATTTTAAGTGGATTGAAAGTTACTTAAATCTGAAGTCTAAATATGTTAAATACTCATGTAATCATTAATATTTTTTTATATTTAATCTAAATTTTAATAAAATATAGTGTAAAAATAAATTATAATTAATTCAAACTTCAAATTCAAACTTTAAATTTTAGAATTTTGTCTTCAAATATCAGTTTTCAAAATTTAGCATTTAAATATTTAAATTTCAAATTTTAATTTTATCAAACGAACCCTAAATAAATAAAATAAGTAGATAAAATCCTCTTCAAGGGCAATAGAAAGTTGCTTTAATATGCTACTCAAGAAATAATCTGACAGTCATGTATTGCAATCCTAATTAAGAAGCATTAAGCTTCAATCTTTTTCGTCTTTTGATATATCATGAAACCAGTGATATAGATCGAATTGAAAATCATCAGTAATTTAATTGACTAACTTGCCACCTTGTTAAAGGTCTGTTACTTTGTATTTTTTCAAAAAAAAAAAAACCTCTAATGTTGACCTTTATAATGTGACAGAATGCAGTGATTCTAGTCCATACTACTGCTTAAATCTTATAAAAAAGAATTAAAAAGGGAATTTAAAGTAGTTTATGACTTGAAAGCTACAAATAAAGAGTAGACTCGTGCAGCCTGCTACCATGGAGTGCCCAACCATCCCTTAATAGTTTTCTGGCCCTCTCAAAAGGACCAAGAGATCAATCTTAAAAAAAAGAGGGGGAAAAAATCAAAAGTTCCAGCGGCTTTGCTTTGAGATAGTATTGACTTCACTTTCTGACTCCAAATTCATCGATCTTGGCCAAAAAACTTAATTTTCCTAGAAGGGGTGAAATAAATGAAAAGAAGAAGAGCCACCCTGCAAATCTCACCAAACCTTCCCACAAAGTGTCAATCGCCATCGTCCTTGAACTCTTTCAAGTTTGAAGCTTTTGTAGTATAAAGTGAAAATCCTGGGGTTGCGGATTATGTTCTTTTTATTTTTGAATGAAGGTCAAGAACTGACCCAAGAAGCCCCAAGAATTAGATTATACTATTTGTCAATAACAATTGACACATACTAAAGTTTCATTCATATTTTTGACAGAATTTCTGATATATAAAAAAACTAATCGAACAAAATAAACTACAATTTTACATAATATGTATAGTTTCTCAGAACTACTTTTTGAGAAAATTTATTTCATCTAGAATTCTCAATTAAAAATTTTAAAAATGTTTTTGACTGAAAGTCATGGAAGGGAAGAGTTTTAAATCCAATTAAGACAAATTTGGCATGGAAAATTTCGTGCAAAAATCCATGAGATGAGCCTATTTCATCAATATTGACTAGCATTTCTTGTTGGTAATTAATTTCGTCCTCTTTTTCCCCCTACCTGAGTGACATATCTTGTTCGGTACCCACTATTAGTCAAGCAGTAAGATTATGTATAAATTTTGTTTGGACACTAATATTCTAAGAATCCAAAGAAAAGTGAACCCTCATCTGCCAAGACAAAATAGAACCTGTAGGTATGGTTTCTTGACACGTTCTTTTGTGAGATAATTACTTATGTCGAAGCTACTTGCTTAAACTAGGCATCTATCTTCTTTCCATCATGTTCATAAAGTGCGGTATCAATCCATGGAGAAGAGACTCCTCCAAGGACCCCATCACTTTATGCTCCGACCATCATAATTCACAGCATGCAATTATAAATCTTTTCGAAGCTAGCTCTCATGTTAAACTTATGATGATATTATGATGTGGAGAGATATTTAAAAAAAAAAGGGGCGGGGGGGGGGGGTTGCACTAATATATTAAAATTATCGATAACTAAAATAAATTAGTTTTTTATGTATTAATAATTTATTATATTTTGCACGTACAAAATTATCTATTAAAGTGATAAGATGTATCAACTGATGTTCAACACACTTTCTTCTTCTTCCTTTCCATCTCGTCCATCAAAAGATGTAAAAGGGAAATCAATTTCATCTTTCACGCTGAGCTGTAAGCAACGGAGAAACAGTCCCAAGAAAATGAGGTGCTGATGTTGTCTTGTTCTTCTTTACACTGAATTATCTTTTCAAAAGATAGTTGGAAATTAGGGAACAGAGAAATTCAAATACACCCTCTATTTGAAACATAAAGAAATTTATCAAATTCTCCTGTTATTCCACTATAGTCTTTGATTATACCCTTTTTTTTTTTTTTTCAAAATGATGTCTCTCTAAGCCTCGAAGGATCCAAGCAATTTACTTGGTGCCTCTGTAAAGTGCTCCCTCAACTGATTTTGGCATCAAATTCCTTTTATATGCTAACTTGTTCTCCAATTATATAAATTTTTAATACATATATATATATATATATATATTATTCACGACAGTCAATATATGAAATAATTTGTCCATATGTTTAGGTATGGAAGAAAATAGCCAAGAAAAAGTAGGGTTTCTTCCGGCCAACGGACAGATTCATGCACATATGGAATAGAAAGTCCAGGGATTAGGCATATGGAAAAGGAGAAAAACCATTGCACTTAAAAAAGATTTATTTCAATCTTTGGGTTTAAACAAAAAGGGAATCCAAAGTGAAAGAAAGGGGAAAAAAACCTCATCATTTTGCTCTAAAAGGAAGTCTTTATCAGTATTGAAACGTGTAAAGTGCTGATTAGTTGGCGTAAATGCATGACGGTATAAAAAGCATCTTCAAACATGTATGGAATGAGGAATGGAATAATGAGATTAATATAAATTAAGCTTGCTTTAGAAAATTCTTACATATCCAACGTTAAGCTCATGGCTACAATTAGTTACTTATCATTATGACATAATTAGCATTTATTTAATCCATTAACGTTTTCCATTTGGGATCTATAATTCGTAATCTTGAAGATAATAACCATGGATTAGTCATATTAATTAGTGGGAAAAATTATAAAGGATACTGATTTTACCATATATTATTGGACGGCCATTTGTGGAAGGCTGCTCATATGTCTTCCTATCCCAGAACCTTCCCTTCAACACTTTAAGTAAATTATTGTCACTTGCTATAAACACATTTTTTAAAATTAATTTTTCTTGATAATAATATAAATTTGGATTATCATTATCAAGGATATCGTAAAAAATATATATATATTTGAATAATTTAGAGATTTTGGAAGATAATAAGAACTCGGGGGATGAATTAGAGAGATATATATATATATACACACTCATGTAGTTGTTGAATATAATGGAATGGAATTTCCCTTGAATCCAAACTGACAGAAAGAACTCAAAAGATGACGGAAAAGTGAGAATTAAAAGGATGAAGAGAAAAGTATATATGGTTGTGATCTGTTAGTGGAATCTACCTACCCTTCGTGTCATTCTCCAAAGGAAAGAGCAGCCTTCACATTGACCTTTGGTTGTATATATCTTTCCCATACAGCTTACTATCTTTATCTTTTGTATATGAAATTATGCTCCCTTTCTTTCAAGTTACTTAACTGCTAAAACTTCTTAGGGAAGGTAGTCCTCAATGGCTGATCACTTGCCGGCATCACCAACTTCCATTGAAATAAAAAATAAAAACAAATACCTGAAATTCCTGACAAAATTAGAATACAAAGATTCAACTAACAATAACGTATGAGAATATCTTAAGGTCCAGCTATGATATATTTAAATAGTAAACGTTTTAAAATTATCCTAAAACGATCAATTATAAAAAGTAACAAGTATTTAGAATATAAAGATTTGTCAGTAATAATTTATCTTAATGGTAAGAGGATTATTACTCGAGATTATAGACGGATTTAGGGGCTCTAAAATTTTAAATTTGTCTTAAAATTTTTCAAAATTTTAAAAAAAAATTCTTTGAATTTTTATATTTCTCCCCCTACCAAAAAAAAAATTCAAAAATTTTAATAGTATTCTGTCAGTGTAATTTTGCCCCTCCAACCTCTAGTTTCAGATTCAATCCTTATTCGAGATGTAGGTCTCGAGTTTGACAATGAGTTATGTCCATTCTTTTTTATATTTCCTTTCTCCCTCCTTTTTTAAAAAAAATTAAATAAAGAATATAAACATTCAACTAATAATAATATAGTACAATAGTTTAATGCACTGTTATTTGGACCGGACCGGACGGATCGACCGGTCTGACCGTGGACCGGTCCTCCAACCGGTCCAGTCTGGTCAATCAGACCGGTTCCCTCAAAAACCAGTAGTTTTTGAGGGAATCGTGTTACCGTGTTGGACCGGTCGGTCCAACTGGTTAAACCGACTTCTTTTAAAAAAAATTTGGGGCAATTTTGTAATTTTTGGGGGACAAATTAAATTATATAATTCAATAAATTACTTTAATGTATTAGATTGTTAGTTATAAACTAAAAATGACTACTTTTAATGATGAATTTGAATATTTATGTCTTTATGGATTTAAATTACACTATATTATTGATCAATTTTCTTTAAAAAATAATTATATTTTTAATTTTTTAAATTATAATATTTCCGGTTCAATTACAGTTCAATTACGGTCTAATTGCGATTGGACTATTAAATCGTAAACTAATAACTTTTTCGGTTCGATAACCGGTCCGATTCTGAAAACATTGGTTTAATGTCTCGTTACAAGTTCTGATATATTTAAATAGTAAATGTTTTAAAATTATATTAAAACGATTAATTATAAACATTACGAGTATATTTGATGATTATCGAGTGAGTGATTGGGTGTAAAAATAAGGGAAATTCAAGATAGGAGACGTGAAATAGAACCATATATAGTGAGTTAGTTGGTGTATGGACGGCTGGAAAAACATATATGAGGATGGGGATTTTGGAAACAGAAAGAACGTAAAAAAACAAAAATATTTGGGTGGATATGATTTATTATTGATTACTATTTTAAAGTATTGTATTTTTTTATAAATGTATAAATTTTACTGTATACTATCTCTGTTCATAAATAATTGGTCTATTTTTTTTATCTGTCTAAAAATAACTGTTCATTTTCTAAATGCAGGTTGTATTTAATTATTTTTTTTATTTTTACCCTTAGAAATAATTTTTTATCAATTAATTAGAATTACAATTACCTATACTGAAATTATTTTAACCAATAATAAAATTACGTTATCCGATAAAAATAGTCAAAAGTGTAATTTAATGAGGTGATATGAGTGAAAAGAAGACTCTAAAATAAAGGGTAGGAAGAGAGAGAGATAAATGATATATGTGAGAAAGGAGAGATATATGTAATTATTAGAGTGATGCAATTAAAGAAGTTGCATGATTTGAATTAATAAGGTGAGAAAGATAATAAAAATATTCTAAAAAGTATAATGGATATTTTAATCATTTTTACTATAAAATTTTATAATTTTTTAATATGTGTAATTTTTACAATTAAGTCAATTATTTATAAATGAAGAAATATAATATAACAGTCAAAACAATATGGTAAATCAGGTCCACTCAAATATTTCTCTAAAAAAACGGCTGGCATCGTCCCAAGGGAATGGGGCTTCCCCCTCCGGACCAATGGCATTGGACTAGTAGGAGTGCCAATAGTCGTACTGGTTTGCGTCTCTATTGTATATCAAATTTTATATACAACATTACTTACAGGTGGTACAATACATTAATAAATCAGTACACGTGTACTGAATGCATATAAAAATTTTCCCCAGTCTCCAGCCAAGACGCGGCTCTGGAGACTGCACGTTCCACCATGTGTCTTTGCTGGTCGGAAGTGGAAATTTTCTCGTTTCAAATGCTGATTTGGTTTGTGGGTTCCGGTCAAAGTTCTTCAAGCTCTCCATCATCTCACACATGGATCCGCCCCCTTTATCTTCCTTAATCATCTCACGCAATTGTTTTTACCTGTCATTTGTAAGAAACAATTTAATAAATAAAATAATTAATTAATATTATATAATTTAACATACCTTTTCATGTTTAAAATTGAATTTAAAAGTATAAAATTTTGTCAGATAGGACATTTTGATTTGTTCGTCATTTAAAATTATTTAAAATTTTTATTTTTTTAAAATTATAATATTATTTTATTATTATAATTTATCTTCTAATCTTAAAATTTCGATTCCATCACTAAATACTATATTAATTAAAAAATATACAAATTTAATTATATTATATATCTCACTTACATATAGATATTTATATCTATATTTTCATATATTTAAAACTCAAAATGAGGAATATTAAAAAAATATCTAAGTTACAACAACGAGAAAACTGTTTACTACACGAAAAATATTGTATCTCTCTGTTCTCTTTCCAAAAGAGAAGTCGTTGGAAAGAAAACTGAGGTTCCCCATCGAATCAATCCTCAAACGTTTCACAGTTAGTAACGTTGTTGTCCCCACAAAACCAAAGTAGTAGCAGCATATGGGCCATCCATCTCTATCTCCTCTCCGTAGACTATTTGCACTATACCGATTATGCTTATTGTGCAGTCTGCACCACCGGCCTCTCATTTTGTTGTCTTTTTCTTTTCTTGCTCTCAATATTCACTTCCTCTTTTATCGTTTTGTTGCTAAATTTAGCGCACACTTTCCTCACTTTGGACTATAAATTTAGCATCCAAGTCCTGCTCGAACTAGAACTCAAGTGAGAGCAATCAGAGCCTCCCCGCCCACCCAACTTGCTGTCTGCACTGGCTCTTTCTGCTACAGAATTTCAAGATCACACACTACACAGCTAAGAGACACCAAAGCTCTGAATATACACCAATAAACATGAGACTTACAAGTGGAATGGTCAGGCCATTCCAGGTGGTGCACGGCAACTGGTCACTGATCTCAATTCGCCTCCCCGCACCGGACCACTGCTCTGTCAACTCGAATTCGTCCCATGCCCGCACCCAATTGAGGATTACCAGCTCGTTCAAGTCGCCTGGGAGTCAATGCTTCAAGAGTATCAGGGCTGCCAAGCTCCATGACAAGTGGATGGAATGTCAAGGCATCAAGAACTGGGAAGGATTGCTTGATCCACTCGACGACGATCTCCGGAACGAGATCCTACGGTACGGGGAGTTCGTCGAAGCAGCCTATCTTTCCTTCGACTTTGACACATCGTCGCCGAGCTACGCCACAAGCCTTTACCCGGAGAGCTCGATGCTCACCCAATGCGGACTGGCCACCAGTGGGTATAAAGTGACGAAAAGCTTACACGCCACGTGTTCCGTTCAGGTGCCACGTTGGATCGAAAGACTGCCCAGCTGGGGATCCAGCCAGTCCAGCTGGATCGGCTACGTGGCGGTTTGCGATGACAAGGATGAAATAGCGAGGCTAGGTCGACGTGACGTGGTGATCGCCTATAGGGGCACCGCCACTTGTTCGGAGTGGCTCGAGAACCTGCGTGCCACGTTGACGTGCTTACCTGATGACATGGCTCCGGGAAACTGTGATCCAATGGTACAGAGTGGATTTCTGAGCATGTACACGTCCGGCACCGAAAGCCAACCGAGCTTGCAAGATTTGGTGAGAGAAGAGATCGCTAAAATTCTCGAAACCTACAGTGATGAGCCCTTGAGCATAACCATCACGGGACACAGTTTAGGAGCTGCATTGGCTACTCTTACTGCATACGATATAACCAACAACTTTCCTCATGCACCTTTGGTCACTGTTGTTTCATTTGGAGGACCTCGAGTGGGAAACAGAACTTTTCGACGTCAACTAGATAGAACTGGAACCAAGGTGCTGCGCATTGTTAATTCTGATGATCTCATCACGAAGGTGCCCGGGTTCGTTATCGATAACGATGAAATGGCAAAACAAGGAGCTGAGAAAGTGGCAGGATTGCTAGCTTGGATTCAAAAGCGAGTGGAAGACACACAGTGGGTATATGCTGAAGTTGGCGAAGAACTTAGACTGAGTAGCAGAGACTGCCCGCATCTTAATAAGGGAAATGTTGTGACATGTCATGATTTGAAGACTTATCTGCACTTAGTCAACAATTTTGTGAGCTCTACTTGTCCGATCAGAGCCACAGCCAAGAGGGTTCTCGGCAGAACGAAGCACGATAGAGGAGCGGCAGCTGTTGTTTAGATGAAGATAATTAAAGCCAACTCTAATGGAGTCTCCGAGTCATAAATTGTATATAAGGATATGGCATCCACATTGTTTCGAGGGGAGGAATCCATTGTTTTTGTCGATGTCCTCCTCTCAAGGCGACCCCATTTTTTGTAAATCTTTTAGGAGGTGATTTTGAAAAGTAATTAAAAAAGTTAAGAGTAGTGTAATAATCTATAAGATATATAGACGAGAAACCACCAAAATTGATTATTAAGTTAACATCTTGAGAGTCTCTGTCTAAACTTAGTTATTCCTTTCGATCAAACATTGATGGGAATATATGCTTCGATCAACATTCCAAGACATTAGCCGATCGAGAGATATTCATCGAAAGAAGTTGTTACAATCAATTGCATTGAGTGATCCACGTAAAGATGACCTTATCTGTCCATAATCCTATAAGAATTATCTGCCATAATGAGTGATAGGGAAGAAGCATGATGTAGCCCTAGTCAGTGGGCATTAACGTACATATATATCTCGGAATATACCACCATATCTCCCGTGCAAAATTTCTTCGTGCGTACGGAGAGATCCCTTATTTTGCATCTGCCTTAATATTGCTTTCCCTCTTATATGGAACACAAACCCTTAGTGGAAATTCATGGCTGTACCAGGAGAGAGCACTCTTCCAAGCCC
Source organism: Voacanga thouarsii (assembly GCA_026120185.1). NCBI lineage: Eukaryota > Viridiplantae > Streptophyta > Magnoliopsida > Gentianales > Apocynaceae > Voacanga > Voacanga thouarsii. The sequence goes on from JANUWF010001622.1 coordinate 1,838,564, forward strand.
CACCCCTCTTCTACCGATGGAATTGCATGTACGAGAGACCACAATGTGCCTTACAAACAATACCCACTCCAAAGCACTTGAGAGGCATTCTGTACCGTAAGGTCGAAATCAGTATATTGTCCCTGCACTCAGAATATATCTTCCCACGCCTAAGATGCAATGGTACCAATTATTTTTGAGTTGTCGGAAGCAAGCAACGGAAGAGCAAAGCTCGAGTTGGGTGAGTTTTTAAGGTCAGAAGTGGGAACTTCACCCACTTATAATTAATTATATATACATGCAATGATTTGGTTTGTATTTGTTGACATCCTTAATTGTGTATTTGTTGATATGCTTAATTAAGCACAATTAAATATAGTGTTATGACAAAAATAACATGATAATACTAAAATATTCATTAAACATTATCAATCAATACATCTGTTTAACTATGTCGGTATTATTTAAAATAATCTAATAAACAGTGAGAGACATATACTAGAATAGCTGGAGCTTTCCATCGATGTATTATTAATTTTTTTTTTCATATTAATGAATAAAAATTATAATGTAAAATTAACATAATAATGATGTTGTATTTAAATTTATTGCACAACCTTCTAAGAACTAGAATGGTGAGTCATATATAATTCTCGTACCCAAACTAGTTTGATATGAGAATATTCTCTCCATCTCATCAGGTCATCATCTTTTAATAATTGTAGAATTAATTATTGCATATTAAAAAATGTGATTGTTGAGTAAAACAGAGTGAGTGATATATAAAACACACTACCCCTAAAAATATCTCTTTTCATATCTAAGCAACAACTAAACAACCTTGTTATATAAATATGTCATTATAACATTAATTATATTTACAATATATAAAATAGAGAGAAATTTTATTTAAATTCTTGAGTTCGAAGAGTTAAAATAAATAAACTTCATAATGAAATGATGTATCAAGTATTACAAATTATTGAAGGTACAAAATAAATTCTTTACAATGTTTACATTAATAAATATTTTATAAAAATATATTTATTTAATATTTAAAATATTTAAAATTATTTCTAACAGTATATCTTTCCTTAGTTTCACTCCGAAATAACAACTTTGTTAGCAATTTCTTTCTTTAGTTTCGCTTCATTATATCTTTCCTTACTTTTATCTTTTTTAATATCGTGAGAAATAAATAGAAATCAACCGAGATTAAATAATGTAAAAAAAAAAAATAGTTGTATAGTCTCACTCTTTCTAGATATGTGCTTTAAAAGTTTAATAACTTTTTAGAAAATATATAAAAAATGCATAAAATATAAACTTTTAATACAATAATTGATTTACAAAAAAAAAAAAAACACTACATATAATCTCAAAGGCAATTTATGATAATACTTCCAAAATCTTATAAGAGATTAGAAAGATAGGGACGACGGTTGCTGGAGAATTCCACAATAGCAATAATGTCTATATAGTGCTAGGTGTTTGTAAAGATTAAAACAAAAAAATTGAGAATATGGGGAAAGAATGATACTTGAGAAGTATGGACAAAGCCACATGCATGGTGAATTCATTATAGATCGATTGACCCATTAAATTTTCAAAAAACATTTTATATTATGTAAAAAAAATTTATAATCTATTTTATAATTTTTTTTAATATTATTTTTATCTCTTGAGATGATTAAAATAGTTTGTATTGAAATTTTCATGCCAACGTTCTAAGTTCTAACTTCTCTTAAGACACGTGGGACATAAGTATTGTGCACACCTTTGGACAACAAATACGGGCTCTTATTAATAAAAAAAAAAAGACTCTAGTTCAATTTTTTAAATGATCCTACGGAAAAGCATTTGTTTTGCAAATAACAAAACGTTTTCTTTTCTTTTTTACATGTAATCCCCCATCTTTTACATAGATTTTCTTTGTCATCTTTGTGACAACTCTAATCGTTGAGCTATGAATTTACAGCATTATTTTATAATGCTATAGATATACAATTTTAAGATATTGATAATAAGTGTCTTAGAAAATAGTTAGAAATATATAAAAATTACATTGTATTGAAACCTTTAGGTTTTCTTTTATTAAATTTTTGTTTGAACTTAAGAAAAATAAAAATATTATCTCTATTCACGCAATCAACACGTTACTGTAAATTAATATATATTTAATAATCTTTATCTCTATTTTTTTGTCAAAAATTTTCAGTTATAATACTTTTATTAGTTACTCCAAAGGAGTATTCTGTTTTTCTTATCAAAGGAGTATTTTGTTTTTCTTCCAAAATCACAAATCAAACTCATGCTCTTTTATATTTATATATATATATATATATATATAAGTTTTTCTTCCAAAACTTATATATATATATATATATAATATACTTTTGCTCTTTTGCTCATATAATTGACTCTCCTGACCTAAAACTCATGCCTTTTGCCGCTGTTGAAAAAGTGACATTTGGTGCCCCACTGAATAATAACACCACGTGTAAGATAACGCATCTCAGCGAATTGCAGGACTGTCCGGGAAAGAACATGGTGGTCTCCGAGGACGAGCGCCCTCGTATCCTACAAGCGTTCGTACGTACTTAATAAGAGTTCTCATTTGAATCTCCATCACACGGTGGTTCTCTTAAGGGTGTAATCGTGTCATATTTGAATTGACAAGTCATGTTAATTTGAATAATTATAAATAACAGATTAATTTAAATATCGAAACGATTAATAAAAGTATTGTGTCGTGTTAATCTATTTATTTTTATATCGTATTCGTGTTAAAATTAAATATATAATTACTAAATCTGTCAACTCGAATACTTCATAAACTTATCAATCTGTCCACTAATTACACAAAAAAATTTTAAAAATCAAATCAAACTATATAAAATTAAAAAAATTAATAAAACAGCTCATAAAGTCTTGAATAACTAATAAAATAACAAACTATCTAATTAAATATCTAAAAATCTCAATAAATTCATAAGATTTAATTTTAAAAATCTAAATAAATGTAACTTTACAATAAAATAAGATTGGTCAAGAAATTATTTTCTCTAACTAAAAGTCGTTGTAATAATATTATTATCATAAATACTAAATAATAATTAATTAATAATGATTCATGCATCATATATCAAGCAAATAGCCATATTAATATCATTTGTTTTCCTTAAGAGGTCTCATATAATTAAACAAAATAGACACATAAATAATTCAATTAATTCATATAATAAAATTTAATTCAATTAATTCATGTAAAAAAAATTAAATTATCTAATTTTTTATAGTAAAATTTGTAAAGTATTATAAAAAGTATTAAATATAGGTATTAAAAAAAGTTACATGAATTCACAAGCTAAAACAAGTTAAAACGATCATTTATGATTTAAACACAGTTAAAGTTCAACAGATCGATTCTTTTCAATTCAAACTCACAAAATTTTAATTTTAATTTATTATAATCATATTATTTTTATATCGTGTTAACTATTTAATATTGTCAACTTTATATTCTTTTCAGGGCCATGTTGGCCAATTAAAGTTTCTCAACCCAAAAACATGGAATGCTGACTGAGATTTACACGTTACTACATTGACCAACACTCTCAAAGCAAGAGAGCCCTTCTATCGCCCTCCCTCTCTCTCTCCGTACTTGAAAATGATTGCAACCCTTATTAATTAGTCAACACCGAAATTTGCCACTTCTCCATCTTACTCGGTGCCCAACTTCAAAAAGCAAAAAGGGCAGACTGCAGAGACGACTCCAGTACAATCGTCAATATCCTCCTGTTACTCGGTTGGCTGAATACTAGCTGAAATGTCTGCATTACAGTCTATACACCTGTGCACCATCATTTTAGATTTAGGTTATCCAGTACAATCGTCAATATCCTCCCGTTACTCGGTTGGTTGACTAGCTAAAAGTTTCATTACAGTCTCTACACCTGTGCACCATTATTTTAGATTTAGGTTATCTCTTTTTATACGAATGGTTACTTGTCTGCACCAAATATATATGGAATCCAATCAAATCTTTAGACTTAGGAAGCAATGTAAAAGGAAAGAAATGGGTAAGAAAATATTATAAGACAAAAAGTTAGATTTATACAAATTCTTATATAAAATCTTATTTTTTATTAAAATAATTTTTAAAAGTTTTAGAGGGCGGATGCTATATATTTCCTGCCCTATATATAGGAGGCTGTATATATAGGGAATTTTGCATTGGAATTAATGGTTTGCATTTTCCTCGTGGGGATGAGATGAATAAAAAAATGGTTTGTGAAAGAATAAAAGCATGGCCCTCTGCTTTTTGACCTCTAAATATCTAAAGCTGTAAGAGAATGTGAGCCTCAGAAGAAGAGGGGGAACCTTTGCAACTCGCAAGAGTCAAGAACTAAAGTTCGGTATTTAGATGACTATATCATAGAAGAGAGAAGAGGATATGGTGCCACAGTAAAAGATTTATGATGGCAACTTCTCTTATACACACTAACTCTCAAACGGAAACCAAAAACTATGGCTGCCCCTTTGCCCTCTCCTTGCTCAAGCTGATCCAGCTGCTTAGCTGCTACCGTGGTGGGTTTTCTACTATGTGGCAACGCAGGTTTAGATGGGGATGCATGGAATGATATACTTTGTACGTAGAAAACAACATGAGATCAATAATGGGCTCCCAATTTTATATGGAGAAAGTGCTCTTCAGTGCAACGTAGTTCTCATGCCCAAATGTTTTTTGTCTGGCATTAGAGGGTTCGATCCATACGTTGTCCACTGTCATCTTCCATTAAGGTCACTTTCCTATTTTTTTTTTTTTTTTTCCCTTGCCAATAGCTAGAATTAGTTTATTGCTCTCCATGTTATCTACCACCTTTCTTTTCTTATATATTCTCTTCTTCCCCCCCCCCCTCTTCTAAAGCTAAGCCAGCATGTTTCTTGATTAATCACTCTCTTTGTGCAAAATCCAACACTTAGGCCTCCACTGCTTATGGTTTCTTTAACTATTTCCACAATGAAGGCCAACAATTCATTCAATACAGATAAAAGTAAGAAATTTATTTTTTGTGTACCATTTTGTATTTGCTCATAGGGAAAGGAATGGAATGGCTCACTTGCTACCAAAATTTGTTCTTTCTAATTCTGAAACTAAAATATGCAAATCCCATGCTTTGTAATCGCTATTGTAACGGCAGATATATATATTTGGTATATAACACCTTCCTAATATTTCTTTTTTAAAAAAAAAAGAAGTACTGCATTAGCGCTCTTTAAGAAAAGAAAAAAATATACAATTTAAATTATTGGCTTAAGAACATCTAATTGATTTGTCAATTAATTTGTCTTTAGAGGTTAACACTAAATCCGAATTAGAATAAGTAGAAAGAAAAGAAAGGGGAAGAGAAGAGACAAAATTAAATGTTTGAATTGAGTTTTGCTGAGAGGAAATGAAGGAGAATGGAGGGATCAAATATTGTTAAGAATATCTCAATTTGGTTGTTCTCTAATGTATGGAAATGGGAGGAAATAAAACCAATTTTAATAAATCTTTATATGAAGTTAATAAATCTTTTTATATTGACTAAAATATAATTTTATCTTAAATATAATAATAAATATTTAATTTTTGAATTTCCTTTCACTCTAAGTATTCTCATTCTTTCCTCCTATCATTTCTCATAATGCAAACATTCCCAACTCATCATATAATATATTCGTGACATTTTTTAGGAGCATTTTGATAAATGTCACTTTCTCCCTCCCTTCTTTCCATTATATATTACTAAAACCCAAAGATTTTACTCCCTTTTTTTTTTTTTCTTTTTTCTTTTTGCTTTCCCTTGCCGTTTTCTGCATCCCCTTCCTCCTTCTGAGGGCAGATATCTTAGCAACACAATCAACAGTGAGCATCTCGGTCCTCGCTGCTGCTGCAACCGTCAAATGGCCGTCGCCGCCGTATCCCTCTCGGCTGGAAGGGAGAAGTTTGGATGGTTGAAGGACCCATTAATATGCGAAATGAATCCTAGCACTAACACCATAGAGATGACTCGATCCCGTTGCACAGTGACTGCTTATCTGCTCAAAGTTATGCAGCCCAGATTCACAACACAACAACAGTAGCCACTATGGAAAGGTGATTGATCATAGGTTTGGTGCTCCACTGAAGTTGTCTGTATCATTCTCCATTCAAATCACACCCAACAAAAGCTGCAAGCTCTCTTCTCTTTCAAATTTAGAAAAAGAGAGTAATGGCAGAGGAGAGAAAGAGAGGAGGAGCTGCTGATGACTGTCCTTACCGCCGCCGGAAGGCGGTCGTAGCACTAAGAAGAAAGAGAGGGAAAAAAAGAAAAAAAGAGTGGATTCAAAATTTTAATCAAAATTTACCTTTCCATTCAATTTTACTTTCAGGTTAATTGACATCCCAACAAAAATTTTTAACGAAGTTTGACCAATTTTTATTAATGTTAATTATATTTATCAAATTTTAATAATCTGATTAACGTTCAAATAAATGGAGATGACAAGGTAAATAATTGAGAAGTGAGATGTTGATTGGACCGAAATAAAACTTGAATACTAATATGTCATTCTTATCATATTTTGAATGACTTTTGATGCTATAAATAAATGACTTTTGATGCTATAAATAAATGACTTTTATTTAGTAAAAAAAAAGAGTGACAGTGATTTTTTCCCATGTGAAAACAAATTAAGAAAAGAAAATCTATTACATTTACCAAAATAATCCTGAAAAATATTAAAACGTAAATAGGGTAACGGACGAGTGGTCTCATGTTGATTGTAACAACATTAGACAAAAAGGTGAAATACATTATTTTAACACTTTGAGGATAAGTTTTATGCATTTTTTTAAGATACAGACTAAAAATTAAAATATTAAAAAAGTTTAAGAATTATCTAGAATAGTTATTTCTATACTCACTATTTGTACATTTCAACGAGCTCTTCACTTAAAATTGCAGATGCATAAAATTTAACTAGTACAATTTCAAATAAAACATTTCAATAATTTTTAATGACAGAATCATAAATTTATGATTGAGTGGGGGGAGAATTACAAGAAAGGACATGTTAGAAAATAATTTTTTAATTTTTGAAAAGTTTTTTCAGTGATGAAAGTAAAATTTGAAGAGATTTTTCAAATATATATATATAATTTTGTCAAGACAAAATTAAAATTTTTAAAAGTTTTGGTGGGGTGGATCTATATCCGTCTTTGATAATTTTCTTCAAAATTTCAGAAAAAGTAATAATTTTAAACCATTCTATTATAAAATAAAACATTTGAATAATTTTTCATCCATTCTATTATAAGCTGGCGTTGCCCTGATCCGGGTTGAGTTCCATCACCCGCTGTCAAAGACAAAATTGGACCTTTAGTCTTGGAATGGCAAGAATTTACATATATAAATCATGCTTTCTATATAAATGATACTCGATTTCCAAGTTATTTTAACTTAAATAATTTATGTGTAGGGTATGTTTGGAATGGGGGAAAGGAAAAAGAAAGGAGAGGAAACAAGAAGAGAGGATTGTGTGTTTTTTATATTTAGATAATTGATAGGAAAATATAGAGAGATAAAAATATTAATTTACATCTTTTATTTATGCTTTTTATAGGAATATAAAAAAAGAGATATTTTAATTAATACAAAAAATATTTATTAAAGTTGGTTTCCAACCCCTTATGTTTCAAATCCATTTTAGACTTAAACTAAGGGCATGTTTAGTAATTCAGTTAAATATTTAAAATTAATTAATTAAATACTTATTTCAATATATGTGTTTGATAATAGAAAGTATCATTAAGTATTTAATTAATTAAGTGTATTTAATAACAAATTTTTATTATCACTTAATTAATTAAGATGTATTGAAGTTTTGTTTTAAATTTCAAGTTGATTGAAAATTATTTAAGTCTGAAGTTTGAATATGTTAAATACTCATCTAATTATTAATATTTTTATATTTAATCTAAATTGTATAATAAAATATAGTGTAAAAATAAATTTAATTAATTCAAACTTTAAATTCTAGAATTCAGTCTTTGAATTTCAATTTTCAAAATTTAATGCTTAATATTCAGACTTCAATCTTCATATTTCAATTTTATCAAATGAGCTTTAAGTTAGACATCTTTCGCTTAATCTAATACCTTCTCCTTTTCCTTTCATTTCCCTTTACAAAAATCAATCCAAATACCTAAAATTATTTCCTATTCTTTCCTTTATTTCTGAATCTTCAATTCAAATATATTCTAATTTGTTTACCTATTAAACCATTTTTCTTGACCTTTTTAAATAAATAAGTTAGTAATAATCTAATAGTCGAATATTTTACTTATACTTAAACAAATCAATAATCTAACAATGAACTTATTAAGAAAACAAGGAGACATCGGTGAAATTTATTATTATTTTAGTATGCTGATCATATCTTTTCTTTCAAAGAAGAAGAGAAGAAAAGTTGAATTATGATTTTACCCTTTATTTTTTTATGAATAAAATAATTAATTATTGTTCAACCGACAGAAAAGTAAAATTTGAATTTTAAAAAGTTCAAAGAAACTTTTTATGATTTTTTTAGTTTGGAAGGTAAAAGTTGAAATTCGAAATAGTTAGAAGATCATTGGGATTGCTTGCACGTTAATAGAAGTATAAATATTTAAATAGAGATATTTCAGTCAACATAAAAAAAATTTATTATAGTTGGTTTTCTTCCCTTCTGTTTCCGTCCATTTTGGACCTAAACTAAGTTAGACATCTTTAGCTTAATCTAATACATGCATTCCCTTCTTTTTTTTTTTTTTTCTTTCATTCCCTTCTATAAAAATCTATGCAAACACCTAAAAAATGTTATTTTACATTCTAACTTTATTGTTTAGAAATGCCAATTCCACTACAAAAAAAATGGGGCAAATGCGACGAAGATAAATATGACGGTCAAAAAATAGTCGCAATAACTTACTTTATACGACAGTTTTGAAACCGTCGCAATAAATAGATCTAATATGACGGTCTAATGTCAATCGTCGTATTTAGTGACTAAATACGACGGTTTATACAAACTGTCGTAATAGAGTAGTCCAAATACGACGGTTCATTGTAACCGTCGTAATAAAGTAACCCAAATACGATGGTTTAATTTAACCATCACAATCAAGTAGATCAAATACGACGATTTATTGTAACCGTCGCAATAGAGTAGGTCAAATACGACTATTTATTTTAATCATTGCAACAGAGTAGGCTAAATACGACGGTTTATTTTAATAGTCGCAATAGAGTAGACAAAATACAATGGTTATGCACTAGCAGCCGCAATAGAATAGATCAAATACGATAATTAATTTTAACCGTCGTTTTTAATCTAGTTATAACAATGCCTCTCAAAATTATTTTAAATTTTATCTGATTATTTTCAAATTTAGTCACAATACTATTGGTGATGATTATAATAAATTTAACGACTTGATCGTTAATTTGATATTTTTATATTTGTAAATACTAAAATATCTTTTTATTTTATAGATATTACTGTACAAATATGATAAAATAAAACGAATGACCTTCAAATTTAGTCACTAAACTTATTTTAATTTTATAAATACATGTTTTTGTTTACATCTTAAGTTTTCATATATTTATATTAAAGAGCTTGGATTTTATTTTAATTCTTATAATTAGTTATTCTAAGATATATGTATATATTGTTTATATACAATATAATATATCATTATTAGTTAGTAAGTATTAGATTAATATATTATGTAACATAAATAATATTTTAATTACGAACATACATATATGTGTACATATATACCTAATTATAGTATCCTATCTCTTAATTATTATATTTAATTATATATATATAGACATTCTATCTATATATTTCGTTACCATTTATGTTAAATTTAAATAATTGTTACATAGTATACTTAAGTAGAGTATCCTGTATGTATGTATGTATGTATGTATGTATGTATGTATGTATGTATGTATGTATGTATGTATGTGTGTGTGTGTGTGTGCGCGCATTAAAAAATTATGGTTTATTATGCATTAAAAAATTATGGTTTTCATATATATTCTTTTCTTCTTAAAATTTTTGTAGACTTTAATTATTTTTATTTTAAATTATCTATTATCCTAAGAAATCAAATATATGTTCATTATTTTTTAATTGACTTTTATCATTTATTATTTTATTAAATTATAACATTCTTAATTTTTAAAGTAATTTTATAATTTCTAATTAAAGTAATTTAATATTTTTCTTTAAAAATTTCATAAAATAACTTGTTGGTTTAAAAATATTCCTTCAATTTATATCACTTGCATTACTTATTTTCATATGCTTATAATTTTGTAATGGTGATTGGAAAAAAGTTATAAAGAAAATAATAGAAATAGTAGAACTTTATTGCTTTTTCCTTGACTATATCCTAATTTTTTTTTTTTGGCTAGATATACTGTATCCTAATTCATTTAGTTGTCATCCAATTTACATAGCATTTGGTTCATTGGTCTTCTTCAATTTGTCTTCTTTAATTTGTCTAATGATGTTTGTTTCCCATCAATTTTCTTTTTCCTTTATTGCTTTTGTGTGTATATATATATATATATATATATATATATATAGAGAGAGAGAGAGAGAGAGAGATTTATAACATTTGGTCACTCACTCTGTCTTTCTCAAGCCTCAAATTTTAATATAAATATTTTTATTTTTATAAATTATAATTTATTTATAAAATATTATATTTCTCTTTTTAATCAAATTTAATTTTATATATTTTTAATTTTCTTTTCAAATTTGATTCATATCATTATAATATTTTTTATATTATTTATATTATTTTCTTTTCAAATTTTCTTTTCTCTCATGGGTTGATTATATTCTTTTCTTTTCTTATAATAAAAATAATTAACCAAATACTAAATTTTTTAAAAAATAAAAAATATAATTATTTTTTCATCTTACTTTTCTTAACAATTAAACAATATTTAGCTCATGACTATTTTTTTTTTGGTATTTTTAAAGTATAAAAAACTTACAATTTTTTATTATTTTATTGAATGATATAATAATTTGTTTTTTTAACTCATAGAAGTAAGCCGTTTATTATTTTATTGAATAATATAATAAAAACTTTCTTCTTCAATCACAGTGTATATTTCTTCATTCAATCACATTGTAATATATTTATATATAATATATATATATATGTATATAAATAAAAAACAAATAATTTTTTGTAAAAAAACATTAAAATTGTAACTTGCTTTGCAAAAGATTTGTTCAAATTTGAAACTTAACTTTTTCAAAAATGAAAAAGCTTTGCTTTTTCTTTTTTTCTTTTTACTTGTCTTTCTTTCCAACTTTGCTTTTTACTTTTTACTTGTCTTTCTCTCCACACACTCTCAACAGTATCATTGTTGTTTTTGTTCTTTCTCAGCTTATTCTTCTCCAAACAGGCTTTTAAGCCTAAACTTACCATTTACAGAGATCTTTTTGCTGGAACAACATTGCTTGATAACAAAGGACTAGGCAATTCTGTTGATGCAAAAGATGCATCCTCTGAGACACCCATTTCATCAAAATCAGGAATTGGTAATGAAACCAATGGAAAAATAGCAACCTTGATCGGTAAAGAAGGACAAGAGACAGTTAACGAGAGGTCGTTCTCATCAAATTCTCAATCTGATGACCCGGACAATACGGGAATGAAAGCAAGCGAATCGGGCTCCGATGATGATAGCAGAGACTCCTTACAGTGGCAAAGCTATAACTTTTACCGGGGAACATGGGTCAAAGATGAGGATTACCCACTCTACAGACCGGGGTCCTATCCTTACGTTGATAATGTTAGTGTTATGCCTTAGAGACAATCACTTGTACATTGTATATGACACATTTTATTTTAATAAAATGTATTATTTATCTTACAATTTCTTTTGTTTACTTTAAGTAATATTACTGTTCGATAAAATTCCTAATACAATATTGTGTTAAGGAAATCATTATAGAGATCATGATATGAGATTCCTACTACACTGGATGGTGTTAATACTTAAATAGTCCCTAGTCATAGTATTAATGAGATAGGATATCATTAATGTGTTAAGACTAGCATGTGTTAGACTTCTTGGTTTGATCAGGCGGTAGTTCTCATAACCGTGAGTATTGAGATACTTAAAGTTAACACATGGATGCTTGTTAATGGAACAAGTTCATTGGATGACCTAACTTTGAGATAATTACATGGATAATTATTTAGTGCCAGTGATATAATCTTAATATAGTAAACGTACAAGTATCCTTAGACTTGAGATCTTCAAGGTACTTTATTATTTGCTGAGTATTGTACTTTGATTCCAATTTCTAGAGCTCGATCAAGGGCCGCCTATGGGATGGAAATTGGGTACATTGTGAGGTAAACGAAAGTAGTTGAGAGGGTCAATAAAAGATTCACCACTCCTAATAGTAGGGGCAAATATCTCACGGCCACTTGTAGGAATTACTACTCGGAAAGTCATTGGCCAAGGCGACTATGTATTGAAAACAGTTCCAATTAATACACATTTAGAGTAGTGAGTTCCTGGCACAAGTACTATTGAATTCAGGCCAGAATTAATTTTGGAGGGAGTTGGCACTAATTCCGTACTCCAAATCGAATGAGATATTGTATGGTGAAAGGAGTTAATTGCACTGAAGTTTGTTATTGAAGGGTTCATGTCAAGCCACTTGACTTCCTGAACTCTTGGGTGGTCATGATGTGTTGCTAGATACCACTCATGATCTGGGAATATGAGTTTCTTAATTGATGAATTAATAAACTAATCCTGATTAGAATTAATAGAATTAATTCTAATTAATTATGGATTATTAATCTCAAAGACGTTTGGATTAATTCATGTTCTCTATCAATTGACTGGGAAACCTAATATGTCACACACAATCGAGGATTATATACTCAGGGTGTTATTTGATAACATAATGGGGTTAATTGAGAGAAAGAGAAATTATTATGGACAAATTATAATTAGTTATAATTTATGATCCAAATTGTAATTGTGAGAATTTGAGGTTTCCAATTACAATTAGGTAATTCTAATAGGATTAGAATTCTCAATTTTGATAGAGAATTTTCGTGTAACATATAGATGAGATATACGAAACTGTAGAAGAAGATTAACACACGAAAAACAACAGCCACGATCTTCTCTCTCTCTTGTTTTGCTGAAAATGAAAATAGCCCTAGCCGCCTTCTTTTTCTGCTAGCATATAAAATTTTGATGTTTAAGTATTCATCTGTGTGGATTACTGTTAGAGATAATCACACATTGTAATTATAGTGGTTAGACGTTCAACCCATGTGGAGTTTGCACAAGAGGATTGTTGGATTGCGTCTCGACTTGAAGAAGAAAAATTTTGTTCTTCGGACGATCACCCAAAGGTAAAAGTTGTTATCTTTATTATCATTATATTTTATTTTACACACATGGACGGATCCTTGGAGGGTATCTCGTTTTATTTTTCGCTGCGCCGTATAGGATACGAGAGATACCCAACAGATAAGGCTTTTGATTGTCAAAGATGAGGATCGGAGCTGACACCTTTTGATCTCGGAGTTGAAGATCGGAGCTGACGAAGCCTACCATCCTTTCCAAAAGCCTTCGCCTCTACTTGTAGTCTCTGCAGGGATAGGATGACTGGAGCCCCCCTCCTGATCAGAACCATCTTTTGTCGGATAACCAATAGGAAGGGGTGCCTTTACATACGTTGTTTGTGAAGCTGGAGGTGGTGGATATGCCACTGCAAAAACGGAGTTTACATTGAAGGCAATCAAAGAACCAGCAAGTTCAGAAAGACGAGATCATAACTAGTGCTTATTTACCAGGAATATCGCGGTGATTAGAGTTGCT